>JABYQP010000006.1:0-600000 GCA_022606235.1 Abortiporus biennis | reverse complement strand
ATGAATCTTCAAGTCATTCGAGAAGATGAGGAAATCATCCATGTAGATTACTAGCCATCCCTCATCTATCATGTCTTTAAAGATTTCGTTCATCATTGCTTGAAAGGTTGCCGGGGAGTTGCATAGTCCGAAAAACATTACCATAGGTTCAAATAATCCGCGATTGGTTTTGAACGCCGCTTTCCATTGATCTCCATCTTTAATCAGGATATTATTGTATCCTGATCGGATGTCTCCTTTAGAAAAGATGGTGGCTCCTTGTAATTTGTCCAATAGTTCAGATACCAATGGGATCGGGTAACGGTTCTTGATCGTCCATTCGTTAATGTACCGGTAATCTTGACAGGGTCTAAAGGTGCCGTCTTTTTTCCCTACGAAGAAGAATGGCGCCGCTTGAGGAGATTTCGATGGCCGAATATAACCTTTCCTAAGATTTTCTTCCAAAAATGCATCTAATGCTTCCTGTTCCTTAGGAGACATTGGATAAACTTTACAATCTTTTGGAATAAAATCTGCCTTTAGATCAATTGCATGATCATAAGGTCTGGGTTCTGGTAACCATTCCGATTTCGCTTTTTCAAAGATGTCTGTGAAGTCTTGAAGAAATTCTGGGATCATTTCTTCTAACTTTTTCTTGACTTCCTTTTCCTGTTGTTCCTGTGCCATTTTCATTGCCGGGTTTACCTTGAGTCGTATCCAAACTGATCTGAGTTTAACCTTTTCCTTATTCTCTGAGACCCAATATTCATGATACCGATGGAAATTGTCTGTGTCCGGTGCCATATCTACTAACATCGATGTTCCTTTATCTTTCATCAAAATTTGTGCCAATCTGATTCGTTTCTTTCTCTCGATGTGTTCTTTGACGTATTGCCTGAGGTTTTTGTTCTGGATTTCCTTTATTCGGTCTTGACTAAAGTGGACTCTTCCTTTCTCCCAATCTATGATTGGATTGAATTGTTTCAACCAAGGAAGTCCAATGATAACTGATTCTTTCCCTATTCCAGTTTGGAACAATTTCTGAGGAATAAGAGAATTGTCGATGTCAAGGGAACATATTGTGTAATCAGTTATTCTTCCTTGATTATTCTCCGTTCCATCAGCATTGAATACCGAAATGGGTTTATTCAGTGATCTTGATGGGAGATCGTGTTTCTTTGCGAAGTCTTTATGAATAAAGATCCCGCCTGCTCCAGAGTCGATTAAGGCTTGGGTTCTGATGATTTTATCTCGCGCTCTCAATGTAATAGGGATTCGAAATGACTGATATTCGGTGTTTGCTACTATTACAGGAGAGAGCGAGATTCCGAGCGATCCACACACCAGTGGTGGTCGCTTCTTTAAAAACCCAAGTCTTCGACACGGAAACCGGCATCATTAAATAGATCGATTGCAGAATCTTTTTCGTCATCGTCCATCGATTGAATTATGGCCCTTATTGCAGCCAACTTGTCCTTCTTTGGTTCCTCGTGTTTAGGGAGTTCTTCGGCAACTTCCTCTATCTTTGCTCCTGCCACTTCGGTTAATACTTCCCTAACCTGTCTATTGTTATTCCCATTCTGCTTCTTCTTTTGGCAGTCTCGTGCCATATGCCCTTTGTCTCCACAATAGAAGCATCTACCTTCCTTCCTGCGTTTGTCTCTTTCTTCATTAGTCAACGCTCTTGTGTTAACCCGATCAACGTCCATTGCGTTGGGGTCCCTTTGCCTAGATTGTCCCTGATTGTGGGACCCATAGTTGTTGTTGTAGAACCAGAAGGTATTTCCTTCCCTGTGAAATGCCGCTCGGCGATTGTTGTCGATGGTTGAAGTTCTCTTGATCCACCCTTCCAATGTAGTGGGTAGAATTTCGGTATTGAGGCAGACCAAGAGTAAACTCCGATCAAGTCCTCGCTTGAATAATTCGATCTTTGTGAGTTCCTCCCCGATTCCTGTCCTACTAAGTATGTCCAAAAATCTGGATGCGTATTGATCCGCCGATGATCTTCCTTGTTTGAGATTGTAAATCTCATCCCTTGCTTTTTGTTCGATGTCTCCTTGTTCAAATTGGGATTTGAACGCAGCCACATACTTTGGCCATTCATTCATTAGCCTATGATCTTCTGCTACTGCTGCATCTATTTCTAATTGGTTGTGGACCCTGGTGACCCATTCTCCCGTTGTTCTGGCTTCAGCCATGAACGATAAGGAGTAAATGATTTTTTGGATTCCAGTTAATCCTACGTTTACCATGAAATACAGATTACAGTGCGCCAGATGATGTCTGACTTGCTCCGGCTTCCCGGTAAATTTCTCGGGCTTGCCAAGCTTGATGGTGGGTGCAGGTGCTGCCATTGGTGCAGTTACAACGGGTGGAGGTGGAGACGGTGGGTTGTTTCCTGGCGGAGTTGGGTTGTTTCTCGGAGGAGGCTGTGGTACTGCTACTAATGCAGTTTCTGGTTGATTCGGGGAATTCGGACTTGGCGGTCTGGTATAAGGGATTTGAGTGTTATTTGCTCTTTCGTAATTAGCTACTGCTTGGTTGAATTCTCCTAAGTGATTGGTTCTATTGGTAAAATCAATTAATTGGAGATAATTTCTGTAGCGATCGTGTCTGTATCCTAGAGATCTGTTACTAGGGTTCTGAGCGTTCCAATTGTTAAAGCTGAGAACTGGTGTCTGGGGTGCTGGTGCCGTAGGTTCGACTTCAATTTCTGAGTCCGTATCTTGGTCTTGTGGTTCCCGGAAGCTTCTGCTTCCGCTGGGTTGGTTTCTTGGATCCGTGGTTTCTTATTTGTGGTGCCTACACTAATAACAAGTGGGCGCTTGTGTGGAACTTCGACCTAATGTTAAGGATCGAGCTTAACGTGACTTCGTTACTGTGACTGTGATGTAGCTGTGACTATGATCTTCGACTTAAGTAATTCAGATGACTAAGGCTTGATTGCAAATCAAGACTTAGTATCGAGCTGAGACTCAAAGTACTCAGACAGACTATGGAACTTAACAAGTCTATTGCTAAGCTAGGAGAAAACAGGAGGTCGAAGTTAAGACTCCAACTTAGCTAAAGTACAGGTATTTATACATCTACCTTAGTCTGATAAAATGCGAGAATATCGTCCAGAGGTAAGGAGTAACTATGGATAAATAGACGGAGAAACTTCGAGGAAACCTAGGAGAAACGTTGGGGAAAAGGCATGTGTAAAACAAAGGAAAAACTATGGAGAAACTAGATAATACAACGTTAGTCATTACGCGGGGATTCCCCTAATGCTAGATAGTCCGCAATAACTCCGTATTATGTAAGAAAAGGAAGAAAAAAGATAATCGTGCCCATTTGTAACAAGCATCCTTGAACACTACCAAATTTGTTGTGAGGAATGTCTTTACATTGACCACAGATCCCTCACAGAAGATAACTCCTCATCTTGCCATATACAAAGCCACAGATGAAAAGTCTGTGCACGAAAAATAAACACTATCTCTGTCTATTGATACAGCTACAAATCAAACAGTTAATTTGAATGCTAATGTTGATCTTCAAGCTACTCAGGCTGTACTAGTAGATGCCTTGACAATTCAAAATCCCAGTTCTATTGAAGATACAGTTACAACAGAAGGTTCTTTTACTAGTCACTCTATGGGTGAAGCAGCCAATCTCATATTCAAAATGGACTATCACCATGCAAATATATTCTTAGAAGACAAAACAAACTTTGACAATACTGCTCTCTGCATCGATAATAGTAACTTATTTCTTCCTCGCAGTATTCTACATCAAATCACACTTGGACAAGTTGGTAAATACGCATGTGCAATTATACACTATCAACACTATACACATCTATTCAGCATACTCACTGTTGGTAAAACTACTCAGTTTCTTATTGAAACCACTTTGAGGTAATTGTTTCAAAACCTATATTTTACTTTGATGATCCAACTAGCTTTATGACTTTCTTCTACTGTTATGGCTGAATAGATGAATGGGAGTGTGAATACAATATAACCATTGATTTGATTCCTGAAGATTATGTAGTTGTATTGAAATTGAACACATTCAGGACTAATATTCTGTCAACTCTTCCACTGAGCCACAAGACAATGTTCCTCCAAGATTTTGATGGTGTAGGTACAGAGGATTCAGGCTGGCCACTCCTCAAAGTCACATTGAACAAAGTACTGGCACTATCATCCTCTCCTTCCAAAGCCTCATACTCTGAAGATACATCTCCTAATAGTGCTTCTAAGCTGTCCCCAGACTTCAAGTCTCCTAAGCCAGATAGAAACAAACTACAGCTGCTTATATACTACTCTAGGATCTTTACTCAGTCACCATTTGGTCGTGCAACTAAGGACTATGTGATGTTAGATCTGGATAAGATGAGGCTGAAATTCTTTAAGGATTGTTGGCAGTATGAAGAAGGTAATTACAATTCTGAGATCGATGTTTACTACACACTACTAGATGTGGGAATTAAAAACATTGGAAAAGTCAAAGGAGGGGGGAATGTTTTGGACAAAGATAGAAAACCTCAAAGCATAGTTGTACAGGAGTACCTTAAGAAATCATTTAATAACAATGATGAAGAGTATTTATCTCAATATTACTATTATCTGGTGATCCGTCAACTGGGTACACTCTTGAAGAAATATGCCAACTCTTATTCCTTAATCAAGTATCTGATATTAGTGATAATTGGTAAGTCTCTTCAAATTACCCCAATTTTTTTATCTTTTTAATGATCACACCAATAGCCCATTATCGTACATGGTTAGCTGGTGTGCTTCACCATGACATCAGTCTGAGTAATATCATGATCGACAAAGATGCAGAAGAGACAAATCAGCAGGCTTTTCTGATTGACTGGGATCTCTGCCGATATAAGTACCAATTGTCTAAAGGCAGATCTCAGAAATCACATTCAGTGAGTTATCGATGACTTACATCAGCAAAAGATGCAACACCTTGCAAGTGTTTTTGAAGCTTACAAGGTACTGTCAGCCTTGTAACTCCCTTGTAGGAGCTTTTGGATGCTGGTATGTATGTACAAGGCACCTACAAGACTCATGGTAGTCTGTATGTGTATACAATCTTCCCTAGACATGCAGAGGTTTGTAATTGTATACAAGTCATATAGACTATTATATCTATTATATATTTTGTCACGTTTTGAATTTCTAAGTGTGATTTGGGATTATATAATTTAACTGTCCATTTTGGAAGATGTGTACATGAGTTTGTCCTCTGCTTTGTTCTTTACTAACTCTGAGTCTTTACTGTATTACAACTTATTATGAAGTCTGGCAGATTAATTTGTCAGACTCCTTCTCATTTTGTATTTGTCTTTATCAATGCTTAAATCTCAAATCCTGTAAGGAAACAACACTCTTCAATCTGCTTGAGAAAAGCTTGTGACATAGGTCTCTCATTACCTCAAAATCATTGAGGTATATGTGCTTTTAGATAGTACATGTCTGAGATTGCACAATCCTTTATGGGTTACATATCTGTGATTCAGACCTTTTTAATAGAAGGGACTATTGTTATCACAGATGAGAATTTGAACTCTTCCAAAGAGAAACCTGTTAGTGAGTATACTTGTAAAGATCTGATAGACAACAAACTAATAAATCTTTCGATATCTGCATGAATCAGCAGATTGGTATGAGACAATAAAATAGAAGCATTGTTGGTAGTTGAAACATTAACATTGATAAACATTGGTCAGTATTGGTTAGATCTAACACTAACAAGTTCCATTGGAGTGGTGTACTGTACAATATAAAAAACCATCCCAATTGCATAGTTCTCTTCATTCAAATTCTCCTGCTCTTCATTTCACTTTGCTCCCTCTACTCCCCTATCCTTGTAGTAAGTTTTGATTTTTTCTTCTTTAATCCCAGGTCTAACTTCATCATGTATTTACATAGATCTATATTTTATTGCTTCAGTATGTGCATCTTATTCCAATCAGGTCTTCATCTCTTACTAATTTGTTATCACTTTGCAGAACATTATTGGAGTCTATTCTCGCAGTCATGTTTATATCGCACCATGTATTCTCGATGACTAGCAACTTGTAGTAGTCTATAAATTATAATTGTTAATTTAAACTTTTTTGTTATCAAATGAATGTATTTTGAAGTAAATTCAAACAAGTTTTGTAGAACATTTAAATCGAAGTAAAGTGAATCTATTTAGATTTCTATATAAGGACAGAAGTTCAACTAATTAAATTTGAAGCATGTAAGGTAGTTTTGAGACAATTCAGGCATACAGTCTTCTACTCCTTACAAGGACTATAAGCCTTGCAGTCCTTGTAAGAGGCAGTGAAGAATACAGCCATGCAAGCCTTTACAAGTCTTATAGTCCTTGTATAAGCTTTTCGGCCTTTTCCTCCCTTGTAAGTGCCTTACATAGCAGTGCATCTTTTGCTGATGCTACAGTACTTAGAACTATGATTGACCATGAGTCTAGAATACTTGGGCATTCACATCTGCTTCTTTGTTGAAGTATCCAATAAAACAATATAATGTGGTGGATGACCTCAAATCATTCATCCACATACTTTATTGGTTCTGTCTTCACTTCCACATGCACAATATGACTGGTAACCCTGTACACCTCACTCAAAAAGTGTCGAGTATATACTTCAATACTTGCCATCTTCAAGGCTATGATCTAGGTGGTAATGAAAAGTTTGATCTTACTATACATAATGGAGGATTATACTTTATGTTAATCAAAGGGGAAGTCACATCTAACCTTATTAGATTAGTCAAATGGTTAGCAAAATTATGCAAGAAGCATTATGAAACTATTGACATTGAGATACTAGAAGCTTCTTTCTCTAAAGTCCTGAAGAAGGATGCTAGAAGCATGGCAAAGGAGATGCCAGCTATTAAAGAAGAACAATTCAAAGAAGACTTGAATATTGTCACAGAAGAATCTACCATCCTCCCCTGAGAAGACAGAATTACAAGGCTCAGAATAGTCATAGGGCTCAAACATTGAGACAGATGTTGACGAGCTACAGTATCCCATAACTGGAGAAGATGATGAAGTAAGGGAGGTACTTAGAGATATTAAGATGGTATCAGAACCAAGGTCACATGATTAGATGAGTAAGCAGAAATGACATCAGTATGATGTCATAGTAATGTCACTGTGATATCATTGTATCATTAGCATGTATTTCTTCTTATTGGTTCTGAGTTTCAATTATCTTATCCTATGTCTCTTTCCATTGGCTGCTATATTTGTATCATGACATCATTGGTAATGTCATCATCTATTTTTAGAACTTCTTGTACATATATAAAGGCACCGATCAGGAAGGGAGAAGCTTCAGCTTCGACCTCCTTTTGAAAATAACCTTTTTGAATCTAGTTACCTTCTTGCCTCTAGTAGTAAGTGTGAACCCAGCTCAGTTGTAGGCTGACCAGCAGATTTCCCTCAACTTAAGACTTCCTGGCTTAACATCTTTACCTTACCCTTGAATTGGTACAAAGCTACCAATAGTTTCTAACAAGTTTATGCTGAAGGTCTTCTTGCAATGTATTGACACCTTTTAGTTCACCCTGGTCATAGTTAACTGCACCCTGTCACATAATACCATTATTATCATTCGGAACTTGCCTAGAAGACATATCATTGTTTGCAAGTTTACTGGCTCACCCACTGAATAAAGTAGCTAGGGATGAGACCCTTAACAGGTATTGATATACTGCTAGCTCTGACTTTGCAATGTAACAGCCTCAGCACTCTATCATCCACTAAGCAAATCGATATTCCTCCCTATAAGTTAGGTGAAGATAACTCAGTAGGCAATGGTAAAATTAACAGTTACAATGAAAAACCCTATAATTCTACTAGTAAAAATGACAACAATAATGATGACTATTATAAATCCCCCAATAGAGGCTTAACAAGTTATCTTGCTATTGTAGATGTCTTCAAAATATTATTGATCAATAGCAAGCTTTAAACAATCTCTGTTAAATATGTGAACAGTCCTTGTACTCACTAGGTACTGAGACACCAGATGTACCTAATCAGGTGGAATGCTGACTAAGTCGAAGTTAGAAGGACCTTGGCCTCAGCTCATGGGGAGCTGTGCCACTACTAAGCTCTTGATTCTTAATTTGCATAAAGGAGGTTCTTTTTCTTAGGGATAACTCTGAGTCAGAGTCAGAGAAGTCAGAGGAAAGGTAGAGGAGAAGACAAGAGTGATAGAAGAAGCTGAGAGGGATGAAGTCAGAAAGTCGGAGGTCGAACAGAAGTAGAAGGGGAGTGGGGTCAAATGGATTGGATAAAGGAGTAGAAGGTTATAGATTATATTTAAGTATAACAAGAGAACACAGATTATAATGAGATATACGACTGAGGTACAAACAGTCGACTATACTAGAACTTAAATACATATCTAGAGTAAATCCTGATAGGGCCGATGCAGTGTCTACAATGAGGAAAACATGCTACTAAGGGGCAGAGTATGAATGGCCGATGGGTCGGAAAATAACATAAGTGAGCATGCAGAAAATATAAGTATTTACATGAGGAAAATGTGCATTCTCCAGGAGGTAAGTATCTTCGTGTTCACTAAGAATAGAAGGTCGGACCAATATTGGATCAGAATGATTGGGGTCTCTATCAGAGTTTGTTCAGAGTTATAACAATCTCTTCTCAAACAGAGACTGGTAAAGTTCTCCCGCCTACTCGATTTGACAAAGTTGACAATTAATTCAATATTACTATGCATACAAGTCTGTCCATCATACCTACTATTGTTGAAAAGCTTAGGAATAAATGGAAATTTAACACTGCAGAACTTGGAATAAGATCAAATATCTCATCAAAGAGACCTTGCAAATCTAACACCAATCCAACTACCTCTCTTGCTTTCACTCCAAAGCAAACTTCTACAGGTGAACAAGTTATCAGATCTATGAAAGGATCTAAAACTCAGGAAACCAATGCCAAATCCTTAAGTGGTGGAAAGAAGAAAAAGGTTCACACTGAACCAGTTCTTTTGAATGAATCTGATGTTTTTATGCATTGAAATTTTCTTTATTCACTTCTTTTTTCATGTTGTTTTTATTAGAATTTTTACTGTATCCTGTTTTGATCATACTCTATCTGGGCTAGATGATTTGTTTCTGTATTCAAAACATGTATGTATTATAGTATCATGATACTTGTATAGTACTGTAAGAGAAATGGTATAAGCTATGACTATAGAATATTTGAAAGTCCCTTACCTCAGCTGAATTGAGTCTCTGTGTAGGCAGCCTGAGTATAGCAACAGTGTAATTTCCTGTTAGCAGTGATCTAATAATGACAAGTCACATAAAGTGGGATGAAATTATTGTCAACTGATCTGGTTAATGAATATTGAAACTGTGTATAATTTAGACATTTGAAAATTTGAGCAACCTTCTGCAGTAATAAGACAGACACTTGTCAACTTCATACAGGGTATATTGACAAGTTGTACTTTTAAACTGTTTAAATCATTTCTATCTTCCATTCTGCATGTTCTTTTATAGTTCTGCTACCCTGAGACTACTGATTTCATCTGTGTGTCTCACTTTTTGTGTTGGTATTACCTCTTGTGTTGGTTCACTGTTCCCATCCATTAGATCATTTCCCTCTTCCGCTGGTGTTCTCTCTCCTTCCATCAGACCAGCCTCATCTTGCAAAGCTAATATCTTCATCTTCTCTGATGATACATTTTCCTTTTTTATTGATCCCGAACTTTTCACCCATCCTGTAAATACTTTCTCCTCTGTCGTAGCCCCATTCTCCTTTTTCAGACTCACTCTAGTACTCTTCCTTTCTTTTGCTGTATCTTCAAAATCTTTGCTCAAAGGTATCACAATTTTGACAACTATGTAAATGGTAACTATGAATAATTCTATGAGGGTACCTATGACAAAATTAATTGGCCAAGCTCCTTCAAAATTGAATTTGCTAAGACTGTTCTCTGGTTGAGTTATACCTGGTATGACAATAATGTTGGGAGAGAATCTAGAAAGTATTATGTAAATAACTCGGACAGTGAAAAATGAAAGAGCGAGAGAGATGCCAAGTAAGAGCTAAATGCATTCATCGAAATCAGTACCAATGTCATACTAACATGAAGAGTAAACACAAACCTTTCATTTGTGATGTATAATTAAACTACGATATCTTTAGAAAAATACATGCATAATTACGATGAGAATGAACACCAAAAGTGAGATGCTAATTACAATGTGCCGAAACCCATCTCCTTTTTCTATTTTGTCAATGCTACTTATTAAACCTGAGTTGATCCCTCTGATAATACTTAAAACAAGTGATATGGAAGTAAGTATACCCAATCCACATAGTGAAAAGGTGACACAATGATGAGTATCAAGACCTCCTTGTGCCCTTAAAAAAGTATAAATGTAGTGAGAACTTTTATATTCTATAAGTACAGGAAGGGAGGAATGACAACTTACACAGTATCAAGAAAACCCAGAGTAGCTCCAAGCAATGGTGAAACAGCTGCTGTCTTAAATATACCAGTAGTTACCTGTAGAGTATTATTGTTAGAATCTAATGTTTCTGCACCAATGTGTAAAGTAGCACTGATGATTCAGACTATAGTAATGAAGGTTATCATGGATGAGATTAAAATTAAAATTGTAGTGATATATACTGAGTGAGAATATGAGAATAAGAAGTTACCCCTCTCTCTTTTGATATCTATGTTGAAGAATGAGAATGATACTAGTGACAAGAAAAAAAAGATATATGACAATCTCAGCAATGTTAATACTACCCCTTGCATCAAGGCTACCTATTCCATCAAGACTGAATCATAAGTGATGAGAGGTCCTGGAGTGAAGAAGAAAGATAAAATCATTCATAAATGTGCTCTGCATAGTTTATTCAAAAGTGAATATCATAATCGGGGCCTCTCTGGGGTTTGAAATATATTTTCAGTAACACTAGATTGGGAGTTGATAGGGAGGTAAATCTCAGTGTGACAGGAATGCACTCAGTAAAATGCACTGTTTGGTGCTGGAATCCTACAGAGGGGTCGGTAGTCTCAGCATATGGTGAATGATTATTCAGTAAGCAAATGGTAATAAAAAGGTCAGAAAATTTGAGTAATAGGAGATGGAAGCAGTAGCAGATCTGAATAATACCATTATTTGAGTTGCTTCGAAATGCTGCAGGCTGTGTAGAAACAAATGTCCAGGACAGTGCTCTGCAGGGCTGAACTAATATAAATCGGATTCAGAACCTCGAGGGATTTCTGCTATTCTATTTGAAAAGAATCTGAGCATATTTCAGTAAAAGGGCCATGTTTATAAGTAAAATATCAAGTACCAACTCACAGCACCATAATCGTGAATATGTTGACTGGATTGAAGACCTTGCAGAGTAGGATTAAAACGAGATATAATTAACTACGGAAAGTGTGTTGCTGTTTTCGGGGTCCAAGGGAGACCCCAAAACTGGTAGGTTGTGACCTTTTTCAAGCTTTTTTATGACTGCAAGTCATGGGTGTAAAACTGTGGATTAGCGCTTGAGACTGTGAATCCGATTAACGCGGAATCCTACGTAGGAAAAGTTTTTTTTGAGATGGAGCGTTTCGTCGTTTCGACGATCTAAGCTTCAGGAGAACGACATAGTTGCTCTCCTTCAGCCCGCATATTTACTTAAGGACGTAGCCTTTAAAACACCACGAGGAAATGCATTTACGCACGCCGTGTGGGACTCAAACTACGTAGGAAAGTTAAACATTGTTCTCATACTCAAATTTGTGCAGTCATAGTTTGGCTGGATGCTAGGCTTACGTGCACCACGGATGGCTAAGATAGACACTGTAACTAAATTCTGAGAAACGACCGTGCACGATGTACAAGTAACAAGTAGGACAATGGACATTAAATAATGGTGAACTCAACGCTTAGAAAGTGAAAGCATACCTAGCGAGCGACGAGGATTACAATGAAGTCTTTTCTACGAGTAGGTGATACAGTGTAGAATTCAACCTCGTATCATCGATGTTCTGTGGTAAAAAACGATGGCCATAAAACGATAGGTCAAAGTCCGTACCGTTACTGCTCACCTCAATTCCATATCTCCATGATAACCATCGCCATCTCCACCATATCTATTCCTTCCTTCCTCTTCAAAATCAAAATCCTGACTCAAAGGCGTCATTATCCCCACAACCGTATAAACACCAATCACAATCATTTCCATGAGGACAGCCATCACGAAATTGATTTGCCATTCTCCGGTGAACGTGTTGAATTTGCTGAGGCTGTTTCTCGACGGTTGGGTAGCACCTGGGACGGCGATGACGTTGGGGGAGAATGCAGATAGAATCATATACAAGACTCTGATCCCCAGAAATGGGAGTGCGAGTGAAATGCCGAGTAAGAGCTATCAAGAACATAAGCAGTTATTCAGCACTCGAGTATCGCCTAGTGAAGGAAACATACACACCTGTCGTCTATGCTTCAAGATTAAATCACGCTGCCTCCAGAAATATCCATGCAAGAGAACAATGAGAATATAGAGCACGAGAAAAAGGATGACCGAAACATGGCGCAAGGTGTTTCCTTCGTTTGCGTCACTGATGCTACTTGTTGAACCTGACTGTGTGCCACCGACAATGCTCAGGACGAGCGCGACGGTTGTGAGGAGACCCATGGCCCGAATTACTCGAGCAATAATAGGATCTCTATCAAGACTACCCTGTGTACTGTGGAAGGAAAGGGGAAAGAATACGGTAAGAATTCTTTTGTTTGATGTCGAACATGATGTGAACACTTACACAGTACCAAGGAAACCTAACGTAGCACCGAGCAATGGCGAAACTCCTGCTGATTCAAATATACCAGCAGCTATTTGAATGTTGATGTTGTTGGAATCAATCGTTTCCGCCGCTATATGTAAAGCAGAACCAATGATTCGAACTGATAAACAGAACAGCATCAATTATCGCATTGTGCAATAACTATGATTGTAGTACTTACTCAATGAGAATATGAGGATGAGAAGCCATCCAGCTTTCCTTGTAAAGCCATGTCGGAGAACAAGGATTATACTGGTAGCAAGGAAGCAAAGATAGACGATGATCTCCGCTATATCAACACCACCTCTTGCATCGAGTTTGCCCATTTGCCAAGGAAAGGATTGTGATTATAAGGGCCTAAGTAAAGTTATCTTAGAATGGTAGAACGATGAAGAGGTGGGTTCTTTTTCTTGGTATTGTCTTGGGATCCACTTACTTTGGCTTATAAGGTTCCTACGCTTGTTAACGCTGCGTCGCTTCAACAGTGAGTTCATGCGGCGCAGACGTGACAATCCATTCTTTTCTGGGAGGTTTGATGTGATCGTCTCGACGATTTGCGCACCCGATACATCTGGAGGATCGTTACAAAACTTGGCCCGGTACTTACTTATTCTTGAAGACAATAAACTGGCCAAAATTTGAATGTATGCAAACAAGACGACCATATGTAGTTTGAGCTTGAATGTTTGAACACCGTGCCACAGCAGGAGCTATAGGCATGTAGCACTGGTAAAATAAGACTCGCTACCGAATGCCATGAACTGCGCGATCAACCTGTATAGTTCGCGAATATAAGCAAGTGAGGCACAGAGTCGCCAACATTGTTTCATTGACATCTCAAACGCAGGTGAACTTACTTCACAGATATGAAGATCTCTGGGATAGTATCCCTTCTAAGACGACTTGCCATACGTGTTAAGTCTCCTTTTCCGACCTTGAGTTCCTCTTTCCAAGTAGTAGAGCAAACATGTTATAGTATTCCGAAGTTCGAACTAAACAACCAGTGGGCACATGAGAAATGTGTTAGTTGGCCTACTAATACTGCGCTAAGAAAAAGAGATATCGTACCTGCAGGCCCGCCGGATGTCGAGTCTGCTGATATTGAAGCTCTACATTGCCAGGACTTCGGACGATGCGCAACTTTGATTGCAAGCTACGGTACTTATAAGTTATATTACCGCAGTCTTTTAAAGGCACCACTGAAACCTCGGAGAAATGAAGTCAGGTATCAATCAGCATATCTCTGGGCCATGAAGTCGGAAAATTTTCTCATCCGAGAGCTTCGAAATAGGAAATAGACCATCGGAAACAAAGCTGTAGAAAGGTAGGGATGTTGCTACTATGATGGCGAACTGTTGCTGCTTTGGACGGTCCGATGAAGGCTTGATTTCTGTGATCGTACATGCAGAACACAAATTTGCAGGGCAAGCCTACTGAGAAGTTCAACGACGAAAACAGAAAGCTCGAGGAGCGTCTCCAAGGAGGTTACAGTCGGCGTGTTCATGAATAAAGCAGAACGCGCGCTTAACACAACTGATCCTTCGACGAACCAGTTGCAAGCTTGAGGTGGCTCGTTCACTGTACTTACTGACATATATACATTTACAACACATATGTAAACACATGAATGTTAGCGAACAGTTGAAAATGAATGGGAAAAGCAAATGTATAGATAGTTATAGTATATACAACAGAGATGATAAAGATATAGATACATAAAATTTAAAATAAGAATGATAGAGAGGGCGAAAATCTCAAAACTCAGCATCTACGGTGTGTTCGAGGTACTGTCATCAGTCTGCTCTCTCATCCACGTCAAAACACGTTCATGAGCCATGACACTAGACAAACCGAACAATTAATGAGTATTCCGATATGAAGAATCCTCCGGAGAAATTTCACATACCAGGTAGAATTAAAATTCAAAACTTGCAGGGTCTCCATTGAGGTAGCTCTAGACAGAGCAACGTATGCTGTATAGAAGGTTGAAATTAAGATCGATGGAGTCATTGTCGATGAATAACAGAGGACTGGCGAAAAACACAATGGAAAGGCTTACCTTGACCTTTCTCAAACGTCGATCTAAGATTCACTCTTACACGCTCTAATGTCTGACCTTGGGATTTGTGTATACTCAGTGCCCAAGCCAGAATAAGAGGAACCTGGAATGATATAAATCTCTCGGTGAGCTTCTCCGAAAACAATGACCGTGGCTCAAATAACTTACCTGTTCTCTTGAAGCTGCAACAGTTGAGTTCAAATTATTTACCTCGAATGTTGCTGGTATGCACAGTACACGCCAACCGTTCTGGAATCTTACTACAGGATAATGTTCATTCCTTCTCATTAATATCCTATCAAGTCTAGTCAGCTGTTGGATGTTTTCTTGAAGTCCGCCTTCATTTGGATCATTCTCGACACTATCAAACTGAGCAATTTGGGTTCCCGCTCGGTCTGCTTCTCGGCAAGTGGAAAATCCAACAACGATCCCTACAGATCCATTGACAAGTTCACCCTGAACAAGATTCTGAGATATCGTGAATTGTCAAAACGAAAGTACTAGAAAAGAAAAGGATGAGCAAACCTTGATTAACATCACTTGGGCTCCGACCTGTAATGTCATTCATGTCAGCTGTCTGAAGCGCCTACTATGATACGACTTGCCTTCAACACGATCTGCTCCTTCGCTACCAATGGCTTCAACAAATCGTCCATCTTGAACTGTGTTACTGGGTAGCCTCGTTCATCTATTCCAGGTGTATCTATGGCATTATATGCTTTTGCTGGGGTACAGAGAGATTCAAGACGTTTGGAATTGGCGTTGTCTACTTGGTCGCGCTTTGGGAACCTGCACAGGTAAAAAATCATTGTCGTAGGAAACGAAATCACAAAAGTAAAGATACACCTACAGCTCAGAAGGTTCAATTCCATCTTCATATACGACTGTTCTTGCCAGGTGTTTGAACTTGACATCCGTATCTTTCGAGACATGTCCATATCGCATAGCATTCAACATGTCAATGAAATCTGAATATAGTTATTTGAATTAGTGCTAAAGATCTATCTGAATGACCAAAATACATGACCTGCCTTGATCCTTTTGTCTAAAGACCTTTGTTAAGATGACGGGCCTTCCTATGCATCTTTTCCATGACTGGGATTCGAACGCAAATGTCACTTTTTTCTTTTCGCCATTTGGTAATTTATCTGGCACTGGCGGAAGCTGGCAAAAATCACCTGAAAGAACAAGCTGTGTCACAAATATCAGCAAACACGGAGAGCAACGATTGACAATTGGGATGTACTTGAATGCCTCCAAAAGGTTTGTCGTTTCTCCTGATTATTCGTGCAATAAAGTCCTATCGGTTTTAGGTCCGAAGTTCAGCTAATAGCCATAGACTGGATCAAATTCACCTACTAGTTTATCGAATAGTTCACCATCAATCATTGAGACTGCAAGGATATATCGAAATGAGACTTCGTACTAGTGAGGAATTTAGAATAGTCGAAGGGACTCACTTTCATCAATTATCAACGTCTTCGTGATGATCCATCTTCTCATTGCAGGACTATTGCCGAGCCAACTGTCGTCGGAAGGATCAGCAAAGTAGGAAACTCCATCTTTCAAGGCAAGCTCCCTAGCCTCTTTCTCTTCTGTCCACTTATGCCCCCCTATCAGTCGACATACCAACATCTCCTTTACCTCTTTCCCGAGTCCGATCCCAGCCCAACTGTGTATTGTACATCCATCTATGTTGACAGAGGCAATTCCAGTAGAGGCAGTGACGGCCAATTTTCTTCCACGTCCCCAACAGTGTCGGATGATTTCTTGTAACAAAACCGACTTGCCTGTTCCTGCAGAACCAGTGAAAAACACATTCATGCCTGACCTGACCATGTCGAGCACATCCTGCTGTTCTTTTGAGAGGCAAACATTTGGAGGTGGTGGGATACCAACGACAGGCCCGGAGAGAGCGTCAAATAGTGGTGGGGCACCAATGGCAGGTCCAGGGAGAGGGTCAAATAGTGGTGGGGCACCAATGGCAGGCCCAGGGAGAGGGTCAAAGAGAATGGTTTCACTGGATTTGTGCATGCTTGGAGTGACATCCTCATAAAAGAGTGGAATGGGATCATGTACACTCTGGATATTACCGACATCATCCTGACATGTACTATCCAACGTGAAATTCGTAGAAATCGTTTCGGTAGTTGGTATATCACGATGAAATGGATGTTTTGGGACTAACAACGTATTCAATGGTCTTGTCTTCATAACACCTAAATAAGAAGGCTCAACTCACAACTATGCTGAGTAGCTGGTTGGATGTTTATCCAAGCTTCAGCCTCTTTGCGTTGGGACAAGGGAAATGATTTATGTGCTGCACCAGGAAACCGCGACACCTGCTTTCGAATATAAGCCTCTCTAAACATTTAATCTAAGGGAGATAGTACAAACGTTTTGTTCTGTCTGAGTTCGAGGTCCAAGTCAATGCAATAAATGTACGGTACGGTACGAAACAGAACAACGTACCTCTGCCCAAGTATCGTATATCTTGGGTCCTTCTCTCCCAACTCTGACTGCATAGCACTTTGCTTTTGTTGCCTTTGGCATGGTGCTTGAGTCTTGCCAATGTCTATTTGGAGGTTACTGTCAGTGAAAAGAACGAAAGAGTTTGGAGGTTACTGTCAGTGAAAAGAACGAAAGAGTTCAACAGCGTGACTTGAACGCGTTAAACTATAACAATACGGGTCTGTATTCGCTGAGCAGTTCGAGACAGTGACTACTGGTAATTGCTCTTACTTCAAGTTGGACACTGAGTACTGAACATTATCAGATGTAATACTAATAGTACATTCTTGTAACTCAGAGTGGAGCAGTCAGACTGTGATCATACGGTTTCTTCGAACGAACAAAAAGAAGGTAAACATGGCTCTCGAAGGAGAGAGAGAGAGAGAGAGAGAGAGAGAGAGAGAGAGAGAGGCGAGATTCCCGAAGAAAGGTGAAAGTGGGAGTCATCTGTGAACCAGCATCTGCATCGCGCGTACCAAAGGTCGGATGTGCGTTGGCGTGCGAGGGAAGGTTTGAATTCAATGAGGTTCGGGTGAAAAAAAGAAAACACAGGAGGAAAATAAAATCAAGGAAAAAAGGAAAGGCAAAACAAAGAAAATCTGGGTGGCTCCTTTAGGCATTGATGTCGACAGAAACCTGGGTGAAATGTTGACGAGAACCGAAAGTATGACTAGCAAAACTTGAACTACGAGCGGGGATGGATGATGGAGACTTGGTAGATCTGGATGAAGTTGGAATAGGGATCGGCAATCTAGATGCACGAGATTTTCACAAGGCAGTCATCCCTTTCCTTAGTGACCACCAAGAGTTGTGATTGAACATCGGTGAAACTCTTGCAAGACAACTTGTTTGCGATCCATTCAGCATTGAGACGAGCAATGATTGAATTCTAGTTCTGTTGAAGCTCTTTGAACTGGGCATTGAGAGCCAACCCTTCGGTACGAGCATCGTCGAGTTCATACTGAACTTCTGTGAGATCGTTGAAGTCCAGTTGGGTCGCTTCTAGGTGGTCCTTACTGATTGTGAGCTCGTGTTCAATGTCGCCCTTCTCTCGCAAAAGTGACTGGACCTGTTCCTTGGTAGCAAAAACCTCTTGAAGTTGAGCCTTGAGCAGTTCGACTTCTGCAAGGGCTACATGAGCTCGTTCCAACTCATACTTCGTCTTGACATCCTCGGTCTTTTTGAGAGCAATATTCAGCTTCGCATTTTCGCTGCGTTGGTCTTCGCGTCCCTTCCGAGCAGTAGCCACTACTATTTGTTGTTCATCATAAGCGGTGCTGAGGGAATCAACCTTGAGTGAAGTCTTCTCGGCGACAAGTTCAGAGTTTTGAAATTGCAGTACTTCGAAAGAGTCGTGAAGAGCGTCGAAGGCCAAATTCCCCATTGTGATAGCTTGTTCTCTTGATGTAGCGCATCTGGGGTGTTTGAGTAATATCACATTGTGTTTTGCGCGGAGTGTTCCATGATTGTCCTTTAGTTGTGTGCGGATCGCTTTGAGTTCAACAATTGTGTTACGCAGAGCCTTTTGTACGCCAGAAACATTCGCTTCATTGAATAACGTCGACTCCGTTTCTGCAAGCTCCAGAGAGACCTTAATATACTCGTTTTGAACATTGCTGAGCTTCGCTGATAGACGGGTGTTCTCCGACTCTTTCACCTCTGCCCCGCACCTTGAAAATCTGTGTGAGCGTAGAAGGTGACCGACGATCTGAGGAGGTCTTGCTTCGTTTGACTGTCAATAATGTCGGTTGAGGGAACACATTCTTGCTTCCCCAATTGAAACTTGGTGATGAAGGAAGGCATTATCTGGCGAAACAATATCCGAGATTAGTATTCAGTGAGCACTGTCTGAAGAAAAATAGGTGCTCACAAATGATTGACTTGATAGAAGATATTGAAGCGTTGACAGTATTGTGCATGCGCCAAACGTTGAAGGACGAGAAGACCTAAACGATGAGACCGGGGAGGTGGGTGTTTGTTGACTTGTAAGGAACACTTCGAGCTGACTTGAGAATTGCGTCTTCGTCAGCCCCAGTTTCAAGCCAACCACATAAACTTTGCTAGCGATCCTAGGCAAACTTGTAAGCATCCTCGAATTCGGCCACCTCTCGTATTTGAGTATCAACAGACGCTGCTGTCTGACTCGGAATCGGTCTCATAGCACAATGAATGTTTTCATAATCCATTGTTCTTGCATCCAAATCATGATAAAGCAGCAAGCTGACTAGCGAGTCCCGAGATGAGCGAGTAGCTGTGAGGTGATGATAGAGTGAAACGTAGACTGCTTGCCAAAACATCAAATTCAGCCTCCGGTAGATGCCGAATTTGAGTTAAATATACACGAGTTTGACTGCGACGCGAAGAGCAACAATATATTCATAACCATTCAGTGAAGTAAAACAAAGCAAGCACAGAAGAGCGGAACGACAACATAAGCAGGTGAACACAACAAAAATACATTGAGTACATTACAACATAGGCATCAACTTCCGAGATCGTTCCAAAATTCCAAATCAGCATCCACGTCGGTTCCAATATCCCCACAATGCTCCCTCATCCAAGCTAGAACACGTTCATGGGCCATGATGCTACATGTAGAAACATATCGAAGAAGGATGAACATTGAGAAGGATTAGTCCGGCAATATATGTGGACGTACCGCGCAGGATCGAAATCTAAGATTTGCAACGTATCCATTGAGGTTGCTCGAGAGAGAGCTACATATGCTAGATGCAATGAAGATTTAGGACCCGGGATAAGAATCAATCTCGTAAATGCGAACAATACATACCTTGGCCTTTCTCAAATGTCTTCTTGAGATTCACTCTTACGCGTTCTAAGGTCTGCCCCTGAGATTTATGTATACTGAGAGCCCAAGCCAGGATGAGTGGGACCTAAGAAGACCAAAAAAATGGATAAGTTCTGAATAAAAAAGGGAAAACATGATGGCAAAAAAACTAACTTGTTCTCTTTTAGCGGCAAGAGTCGAGTTCGCATTATTGACTTCGAAAAAAGTTGGTATGCAGAGTATCGTGTCCCCTTTTGCGAATCGGACTTTGGGATAAACCACCTTCGAGCTCAAGAACCTCTCGGGAACTCTGGGTTTATTGTTGAAACCATTTTTGTTCTTATTGTCCCTCTCGAAGGGGGGATCAATCTCGAACTGAGCAATTTGAGTTCCCTCTCGAACTGCTTCCGCACAGGTGCAAAACCCGATGATGACTCCTACTGATCCATTGACGAGCCGACCTTGGACAAGATTCTAAGAAAACCGGAACACTAATGTCAAGATCTTGTGAGCACAGAAAGGCGGCAAGTACAAACCTTGATCAACATAACCTGCGCTCCGATCTACAGTATATGTTCAATATCGCAAACCTCACTAAAAATTGCATCTGACGTGCCTTCAGCCAAATTTCCTTTTGTGCCACCAATCTACCTAACAACCTGTCCATGGCCTGCTTTCCAATTGGTTGACCTCGCTCCGTCCATCCAGCAACATCTACAGATTTATAATGGATCTCTGGATGTGGAAGTGATGCTAAACGTGAATAGTTGGCTTGATCCACTTCATTTCGGGTTGGGAACCTACGGTCCGGGAAAATGTCTGAGCATCAGCCAAATGAAGGCTGCAGAGGGTTATTAGTATAAAGTCACTAACAGATCTGTAGGTTCAATTCCATCGTTGTATATGACGGGTCTTTCGAGAGCTTTGAACTTCACAATAGTCGCTGCAGAGACATGACCAAATCTCATCTCATTCAACATATCAACGAAACCTACAAAATGCACATTCGTATTAATGCAATACATCTCCTAACAGAAGCCAGTAGAACCTGCCTTGATCTTTCTGTCTGAAAACCTTGGAGAGGAAAACAGGTCTCCCTACACACCTATTCCATGATATGGCCTCAAACGCGAATACTTGCGGTTGGGGTATCTCAGTTTCAGTATGCTTATCTGGGACCGGAGGAAGTTGTAGGAAGTCTCCACATATCACAAGCTTAGCATAACACGTCAATAGATGTACGAGGAATCCAGAGTACGACATACTTGGATACCACCAAATGGTTCATTATTTCTGCGCAACACCCGTGCGATAAAGTCCTACGTTTAGATCAATGATAGGTCATTATATGGGCGATATTAGGAGAGTTACTAACGAGCTTGTCAAATAGTACACCGTCGATCATCGAGACTGAACAAATAGAAGAATCAGAACTCATGTCAAAAAGTAAGCATCAATAGAACTCACTTTCGTCAATAACCAATATCTGCGTTTTGATCCACCTTCGCATAGCAGTCCCACCTCGCCAATAGGGGCTATAAGGATTCTCATCATACTGAAATCCTTCCATTTCAGCAAATTCTCTGGCCTTTTTCTCCTTCTCCCACCTCGGTTTTTTGATAAAATTACACACCAACTCCTCCTTGTCTTCTTTCCCCAATCCAATCCCAGCCCAGCTATGCAAAGTGCATCCACCTATATTGACAGCTGCAATGCCAGTAGATGCGGTGACCGCAAATTCTATACGCTTCTCCCGACAGTCTTCTATAATTTTTCGAAGTAAAACAGATTTACCTGTTCCCGCTGACCCCGTGAAAAATACACTCCTGCCTGACCTGACCATGTTCAGTACGTCATATTGTTCTTTAGAGAGTTTGACATCTTGAAGTGGGGCATGGGCAAGAGGAGGGGTATTGAAGAATGTGTGATCATGAAGGTCTTGCGCAGCAGTGATATCCTCATAATAAATCCGAATGAACTCACGTTCATCCTCGGGATCCATCGCATCTTCCTCGTATAATGTGGAAGTGGATGTAGAAGCTGCACTCGAAGAAGGAACGGATGCTTGAGACTGATTAGGATGCTGTATCTGACTCGGATTATCTATAACACATTCAAATGAGATTGAGAATAGTCACAAGAAACACAAACCTACGAGTCGGTTGAGGGTGAAAGCTAATGTTTATCCAAGTTTCGGCTTCCTGGCGTTGGGAAAATGTAAAGGATTTGTACATCGCACGTGGAAACAAAACGACCTAGATAAGATGTAAGCTTGTGTAATGTTTTGTCTCATGAATGGGCCAACATTTTGCTCTGCCTGGGTTCATTCAATGGACGAAATACCTGAGATAGGTGGGTGCACGAGATAATCGAGAGACGTACCTCCTCCCAAGAATCATATATCTTCGGTCCCTCTCTACCGATTCGTACTGCATAGAGCATCCCTACATTTTGCATGTTATGTTGGCGCAAAGATGAAAGGGTGGAAGAAAGACAACGAGAAGATTAGACAATACACAATGCACATTGCAGAGCAGTGCCACCTCCGAGCACGTGAGAGTATTTCTTCAAAACACGTTGAAGTCTCTTGAAGTAATAGTTGTATGAAATCCCCTCCCGTTCTGAGTAAAATTTCGGTCAGATACTTTCATTGTGGTGAATGCTTTGAGGAATTGCCCCGCGCAGCCCATCTCGAGTGTGTAGACTTCTTTCAACGCCGGATTCAGGCTATTGCACTACCGATCATTGACTGCAAAGACTCGTTCGCAACTCTATCGATATTGAGTTGTTAAATGTGGATTAGAAGGCAAAAACGAGATGTATGTAGACCAAGAGCAAGTAGGTACCGGAGATAAACAGACTTAAATACAAGCTTTGCGGGGTCTTTTGAAGACCCGAGAACTGGTAGGGTACAACTTTCTTGTGAACAGACTGTGAATCCGATCAAAACGGACCCACAACGAGCCACAAAAAACCAGCGGCGGGCGCCGTCTAGTACAGATGCTATTCATAGATGGAGTAGGGAAGCTTAAGCGGACCCATTCCACCAGTGTGAATTCCCATGGATTTTTGGATAACGAGCGTGAATATTTAGACATTGTTTTATACCGTTCGGGCATGAATCCAAGTTTGATGTTTGATATATACGCTAGATAGGTGATCCAAAGTCAGCTCGAAGGATCACTTAACAGTGAAACATTAACAACCCAAAGCAGGACAGAGATTCACAAAACCTCAGAACCAACAAGAGGAGGAGAGGACGTCTTCAACTTCAATTTAACTTTTAAAGAACGACTTAAGATCATGGTCGAAATCACCGAGTCGACGAGGATTGAATTTGAGCAGACACGTTCGGCAACGTCCTGTTCGCGGAGTTTCAACATTTGAACTTGTTGATCCAAACTTGATCGCTATCGTGACTTACAACTTGAATTTCCCTTCAACCATCGCGTTTTGAAGCCCTGTGCAATCTGGTTTGCAGCACACTTCAGGACTATCATTAGTAAGAGTTTCGGTAACCTCATGTCTACTAGCCAATTCACTAAAGCACACTCTATAGGCCCACTGAGCCACTCGGCACCAGTGCTAGTGAAGGCTGTCCAATCCACAAATCGAAACGACAAAGGACCAACAGAGAAAACGTGCTGTGAGTATGGTGACTAGTAAATATAAACTATTCTATTATGTTAATTTCTATATAATTGAGATAGAATGGGCCATAGGATGATGGCCGTACCTATATAACCAGCTACCGAAAACTTGAAAGTAATCAGCCTTCTCCCTCTCTACTCTTCATTCCCGATAGAGCTGACTCTAAATCTTAGACACCCCTTCTACCTACCTAACAAAGCATTGACTCCCACCTTTTACGAAATCCCTTCTGCATTGCCTAGTGGACCCTTTGTTTGAAACCTACTCCAGACAACTCGGAATAAGCAACACCGCGAAATTGTGCGCGGTTTGAAGAGGAACGAAATGGATCCACGTCTCGTTCAGATACCTTATGACAAGTTCATGAGCTCATTCCTTCCGCCAAAGGATGGGATCAACGAGGCTTGCGCTGTACACCAAATCATTGACCATCTCACTATAGATAGAACGTTGAGCAACCCGAAGGAAAAGACTGAGGATACACAGTATCCTGGCTTAGTGAGTTCACTTTTGCTTATTAATCTCTACTATGCTTGACCTTATGTTTATTTAGACCAAGCTCATTCAAGCATCCTTGGCCACCAATAAGCTACTGGCAAGGGACCTCTCTCGATGGTCCAAAGACGAAGGCTGGGAGGTTACTTCTGACATTGTCATATATAAGGGAATATATGGGAGGCCTGCCCATGAGAATGACTTAGAAGATTCTTCACCTTCACGCTCTGTCGATACCCATGGGACCACTGATTCAGAGCCTGAGGTTGAAGTTAATACAGATATAGACGACGATGCAGACCTCATCTTCAAATCAAACATGAATTATTACCATGCAGAGATGTTCATAGAAGACAAGACTGGAGTCGACAATGTTGCACTTCGAATCGATGGCAACGACGTGATCTCTCCTGGGTTCGAGCCCCAATGGGCGCATGAACAAATTGGGGAATATGTCGCCGAAATCCTACGTTGTCAACACCGAACGCATATGTTCAGTGTACTCACTGTTGGCACAACCGCACGTTTCCTTCGCTGGGATCGCTCGGGTGTTATTGCTTCCACACCTATATCCTTTGTGGATGATACAGCCAGCTTCGTAACCTTCTTCTATCGCTATGGACAAATGGCCGACTGGGAGCGTGGGTACGATCAGAGTGTTTCTCCTGCTCTCCAAGAAGACGAAGAGGCACTCCAGGATTTCAAGAACGAGATACTTCCAACTCTCCTTGAGAGTCACAAAGCAATGTTTGAGGAAGCCTTTTTTGACACAGACGAGCGTGGTTTGCCACTGTGTACAGTTGTCCTGGAAAAATTACATCCTGCTCCAGATTCCACTTCTGCCCCTCCTCGAGAATCTCCCTCCCAGCGGTCTGACTCATTCCATCAACCTGCCCTTCATGAATCCTCCTTCACCTCTAATCCAGATGACAATAAGATACGTCTTCTTATTCGTCATCCAATAACCTCTCCTTGCTCCATATTTGGACGTGCTACGAAGGGATTTGTTGCGTTGGATCTTGGTGAGAAGAAACTCAAGTTTCTCAAGGATAGTTGGAGCTACCATGGAGGAAATTACCACCCTGAAATCGAGGTTTATGGGAAGCTTCAACAGGCGGGAGTTAAGAATATTGCGAAAGTCGAAGGCGGAGGAGATGTTTTGGGTGTCGATGGGAAACCTCAGACAACATTCGCTCATTCGTACCTCAAAGTGAAGTCCGATGATGATGAAGAGTATTTGCCCCAACAACATTATCGTTTGCTCATCCGACAACTTGGTACTCCATTGGAAAAATACGACACGTCTTATTCGCTTTGTTATTATATCCTTTTAGCATTAATTGGTAAGCTCAAACTCTTTAACGAGTCATTAAATTTTGATTTTCTGAATTTTGAAAAATTTTCATACTTCAATTCCCCTTTTAGCGCACTGCATGGCATGGGAGAGGCGGTGTGCTTCACCGCGACATTAGTCCAAACAATATTATGATTGACGAAGAAGCGGAGGATGACGATGATTTGGCTTTTCTTATTGATTGGGACCTGTGCAGATACAAGAAGGACCTTGGCAATGGAAGAGCTCAGAAATTACGTTCCGTAAGTTACTAATCAAAAGTTATAGCAAGAAAGATAATTGACTGTTGCTTTAGGGCACATGGACGTTTACATCTGCAGCTCTGCTCAAGTATCCGACCAAACAACACGACCTTGCGGACGACCTCGAATCATTTGTCCACGTTCTTCACTGGTTCTGCCTCCGTTTCCACAGTCACGATATGAGTGGAGACCCTGGTAGTCTCGCGGAAGTATTGTCCAACATCTACTTCTACGCTCGTCGTGAAGAAGGATATGATTTGGGGGGTACAGAGAAATTCAAACTCATGCGTAGCGGAGGGGTTTGCTTCAATTTAACCCAGAAGAAAGTGACGCCTGGGCTCATTCGGTTGGTCAACAGGCTATCAAAGATGTGCCAGAAACGTTATCAGACTCTCGACATCGAGTCACTGGAAGCCACCTCTTCTAAGGTTCTCAAGAGAAAGGAGGAGGACACAGCGAGCACCCAAACGACTGTCAAGGGACCAAAGCGCCGAGCCCGTAACCCTACCGCACGTCTCCGGCCAGTCGCAGAGGATAAAGCAGATATACGAGTACACTCTTCCCAGGTTGGTGAACCAGTCGGTTTCCATGCCAAAGAAACAACAACAGACGAGTCTGTGGGTAACGTCGACGGTCGAATCGGTAACGCTTCCACTCAAAACCCTCCTGCTGGGAAACAGCCGAGTCTGGTCGACGACAAGGACGATTTCAAGGTCCCATATAATCCGTTTGCCACTCATGATTCCATAATAGATGCCTTCCAGACTTTATTCACCGAAGAGGCTTCGTCGCTGTGGGATGCTCCCGACGATGGCAATGACAAGAGGAATGATCAATTCAATGTGGTTGTGCTCACAAGTCTATCCGTTGCTCCCATCCCTTTTGAAAAGAACACACAAACGAAAATCCAACACTGCCGGAATTGGAGCAGGATCTTCCTCTGCCTCGAAAAGAGCTCGTGGTTCCGATACCAAACCTACTACCCTCGTTGCTTCCGGTTCGAAGCAAATTTCCGCTGGGGAAAGAGTGATTAGGCCTTTGAAATCATCGAAAACGCAAGGAACTTCGAGGACAAAATCTTCTACCGGTGGAAAGAAGAAGGTTCACGATGATCCAGTTCTTCCTGAGGAGCCTGATGTTTTCATGGTTTGAAGTTCTCAATATACCCCCATTACATCATTGTTTCAATCATCTTGTTTTTTTTTCATCACCTACACTGCTATGCTACTAATCACTTCGAATTCTATCTGTGCTTGGAACATGTATTGTATGGACGGATTATACAACACTGGAATCATATCATGTACATGTATATTTATACAACCTCACTAATGCATATATTGAATAGTTACGAGCTGGGACGTCGTTATTAAAACGTTATATTTTGGAACGAATGGAGATGAAGAGGTCATGAATCCGAGTAGGTTGAGGAAGATACTACAATACATTTGATTGATACAGTGATTGAGAGAAGAGGATGTCTACTAGGAATGCACGATATGATGATAGATTGTGAATGAGAGGATGAACTGAATCAAGTTGATGGAAATTAAAATTAACTAAAAGAATGTTCCTTGAAGATTAAACATCCCCCCAAAGTTCTAATTCATCATCGACATCATCTTGTATGAGGAAACTCTCGCCAGTCTGCTCTCTCATCCATGTCAAAACACGTTCATGTGCCATGACACTAGCGCATTATTAGTGTTCTTGTCAGTAAAATTAGAACGGAGAAGTACACATACCGTACAGGATCAAAATCTAACACTTGCAGAGTATTCATTGAGGTTGCTCTTGAGAGAGCCACATATGCTAGTTCAGACTGAAGGATTAATAGATGAAGGCTTCTAACCAGTCGAGAATGCTTGCCTTGACCTTTCTCAAATGTTGTTCGAAGATTCACTCTTACACGTTCTAAGGTTTGACCTTGAGATTTATGTATGCTCAGTGCCCAAGCCAGGATGAGTGGGACCTAAAACAAAATTCCGAGATCAGTGTAAGAGTAAAAGGAAGATGAACATCAGGATTCACTTGTTGTCGTAGAGCAGCGATGCTTGAATCGGAATTGTTCACTTCGAACGTACTCGGGATACAAAGTAACGTTGAACCGTTCTGAAATCGGACTTTCGGCCAAACTCTGTTCGCTCTCATGAATTCTTCAGGGATTGTAGGTTCCTTCTTAGTCTCAACCTGCTTTTCTTTATTCTTGTGATTGTCGACTTGAGCGATCTGTGTTCCCTCTTGCACGGCTTCTCGACATGTACAAAACCCGATGACGATCCCAACAGAGCCATTTACAAGTGAGCCTTGCACAATGTTCTGTTATTTGCAAGCATCAGCAGTTGAATTAGGGAGGAAAAAAGAAAAGAGCGAACTTTAATTAACATAACTTGGGCACGTTCCTGAAAAGAGAGTAAATTGGATCTCAAGCGACCGACGATAACACCTCACATACCTTCAAAACTAGTTTCTCCGGTGCTACTAGTCTTGACAACAATGTACGCATAGTTTGTATATTAATTCTATTGCCTCGCTCATCGTGTCCTGGCACATCTTGTGACTGATACGTATGGACTGGGGGAGGAAGCTTGCTAAGACGTTCCGAATTAGCATTATCTACTTCTTTCCTCGTCGGAAACCTGAGAGTTGGTTGTTAGAAAGTCGATCTCCGAATTTTCAACTGTGATGAAAGCATGCATACAAATCCGTTGGTTCAATTCCATCCTCGTATACAACTGGTCGTGAGAGGCCTTTGAACTTTACGACAGTTGCTGGGGCAAGCAGACCAAACCGCATGGCATTCAGCATATCGACGAAAGCTGACAATACACTCAGCATAAGTAACAAATAAAGGATCGAGAACATACCTTGATCTTTCTGTCGGAAAACCTTCGTTAGGAATACAGGTCTTCCTACACATCTATCCCAGGTGTTCGCTTCAAATGCAAAAACTTGGGAATTTTCGAGATCCCCATGTTTATCTGGCACTGGAGGTAACTGACAGAAATCTCCTGACAAAACAAGCTATGGAATTAGGTCAGTAAATTGTCAACCTAATAAGAGAGCGGACGGGAGCCTACTTGGAGGCCACCGAATGATTCGTCACTTCTACGTATAATTCGTGCTATGAATTCCTACAGCAGGAGAGATATCAGCACATCACCCGAGGACGATCGGCCTTTTCACCTACTAGTTTATCAAACAGTACGCCGTCAATCATAGAAACTGAAAGAACGCATAATTGAGTGATTTCCACTATTGATTGTAACGGTTGGCTCACTTTCGTCAACAATTAATGTCTTCGTCTTGATCCACCGGTCCATAGCAGCACCACCGAGCCAATCAGGTTCATAAGGATCTGCTTTATAGGGAACATGATGATCTGCGGCCCATTGTCTTCTCTTTTTCTCTTCAATCCACTTTGGCTTGCCGATTAGCTTGCATACCAAGACCTCTTTCGCCTCCTTTCCCAGACCAATCCCTGACCAGCTGTGCACAGTACAGCCACCTATATTCACAGATGCTATACCTGTGGAAGCTGTGATAGCCAGTCGCCTCTTCTGCTCCAAGCAATGTTTAATAATTTCCCGCAAGAGCACCGATTTACCCGTTCCTGCTGAACCGGTGAAGAAGACATTTCTCCCAGATTTAACCATTTCAAGTACGTCGCGTTGCTCTTTGGAGAGTTTGATATCTTGAGGAGGAGGGGCATTGACTACAGGTGGAGCGGCATCAACAGCAGGCAGTCTGGAAGGACCAGGCTCTGGTTTGACAATGTGGGGATTTTTGTCCTGGGAGAGTTGAAAGGGCATAGAATCAAGTTCGTCTTCAAAGTCTATTGCATCCTCGTATGTATCCGACGTGGAACCGGTTGTAGAAGTCGCGTTGGAAGAAGCTATTGAAGCTGCTGATAGGTTACGAGAAATAGGGCGTGCTTGGGTATCTACAAAAATATTACTTTAGCATCTAGAACGTCGTCAGAGGAAGCATAGAACAAACAAGTTCTTTGAGTCGCTGGTTCAAGGTTAACCCAGGTTTCGGCCTCTTTGATTTGAGACAGAGGAAAGGACTTATGTATTGCGCCTGGATATCGCGCAACCTGAAAGTGAGGTGAGAACAATGCCAATCATTTTGAGATTTACTGCTGACATTTATCTTCGCCTAAGTTTGTGTAAATATTCTTTCATCGTGTGCATAGATTCAGAATGAAACAACATACCTCTTCCCAAGTGTTATATATTTTAGGGCCCTCTCTACCGTTTCTGACCGCATAGCACTTTGCTTTCGCTGCCTTTGGCATAGTAAGTTCAAGAAACAGAAGAAGCCTGAAAAGGGAACAATATAGACGAAGACAAAAGACAGTCTCTGACTTCGGCGCGAACAAACAGAATTACACGAGAGACTTTATGGGCGCCTGTTAAGCAAAGCTTCCTGTTCTTGACTGTCACGAGTGGCAGTGGCTCCTCAATTCACGCTCGAGTCAACGGGAATTTTTGGGTACATAAACACGGCCACGGCGCAGGCATTCAAAACAGCACTCGCCTGCGCATGCTTCGCCTCCTCTCCTTCCTCAGAAGACCTCGAATATCTCTTCCTATTCCCTCAATTCGACAGATTCGGTACAAAATAGACCCTCTCAGGAGCGTAGGATTCAGTGGATTCTACGAAAGATATCAAATCAAAGAAATGGAGCACAAACACAACCGACAACCTGAGAAGAATCTCCCTAAATACTCTTGGCAACATATCTCTCCAGACGCACGACTAGTCTACGTAACTGACCTGGAGACAGCTGAGAAGGAGCTGGCAGCTTTGTCTCCTGGTCCTCTTGGTTTTGATCTCGAATGGAAACCGAATTATGTCAAGGGTGAACGAGAAAACCCAGTTGCTCTCATTCAACTTGCCTCGCGTGATGTCATATTACTGATACATCTTGCACACATTCAAGGTACGTCCTTTTTCAAACAGACTTGCGTTTGCTCATCTGCGGGCTTATTTAGAGATACCTCGGACGCTTGTCGAGGTTTTGCAAGATCATCGATTTTTGAAAGTTGGTGCTGGAATACAAGGCGATTGTAAGAAACTATGGAAGGACTGGTCACTTGCTGTGCACAATTGTGTAGATCTTTCCCTCCTGGCTCGGTCTGTCGACAACGACCGCTGGAAGGGAAGCTACTCCAACCCAATCGGATTAGCTAGAATGTGCGAGATGTATGTGGAGATGACCTTGACGAAAGGCAGAATTACAACTAGTAACTGGGAAATGAGCTTGACCCAACCCCAGATAGCTTGTATGTATTCAATCCTTTCGGTTCGACTTCGTGATAATTGAAAATTCCTCAGACGCAGCAAATGATTCTCATTCCGGCCTTTCCATCTATCTCGCTTTAATGGAGCTCGCCCTCAAACTTACCACGCCGCTCGAACCTGCGTACTACTCTTTCGACAGTTCCCATGGAATTCATTACCACCCTCAATCCACAGAACTATGGAGACCTCACAATCCTTATTACGACCCTGGGCCTCCGCCACCTCCAAAAGAGCCCAAAGACACAGTATTGCCACCTCAACATCATCAGAGAGGCGACGCTATGATTGCAGCTTCAACTTCGTTCATTCCCCATGGATTTAATCCTTCCACTTCTGCCCTGGCCGGAACTGCTTACACCCCTACTACCAGATCTTATTATACCCGCAATTATAACCCTCAATATAAGAATCAAAGAGGTCCGCAACAGTCCATGCACCCCCCACCACCACCGTTCCCCTTGCCACAGCAACAATACGTCTCGCAACAAAGCTATTCCCCTTATGGATATACATCAAGCCAAAGTGTTAGTCGAGGAGGGCACGGAAGAAGAAATTTCCACCACGACTACTCAAATCCGAGATCGTTAGAGCAAGATGTTCAGCATGAGCATGGCAATAGAGGAGGTTATCGGGGACGCGGTCGAGGAAAGTTCAGAGCGCCTCCAAGAGAATTGAAAGAATACAACTAGTTATGCCCTCCATGCATCACCACAATGCTTTCCAGCTTCCTACATTACCATAGATATGAGTATATATTGTAATAGAAATCTGTGTAATTGTATCCGGACTGTTCTCCATATTTTTTTATATTCCTACCCGCGTAGATCTTTGTTCCGAAGTTGTGTGCATCCCAGTCGTTGGTTTCCCTTGTCTTTTTGTCATTGGATGACTGTAGCTTTCGAACTCAGTGCTCAATATTTATTATACTCACGGTTGGTAGTGTTCAAATTAGCGGGTGATCTGCAAGTCCGTGTTCGCGCAGCCCTTGCGCGCCCAGAAGCAGCCACCTATTCCCGACCTTCGACCAGGTTGCGACTAAACGACACCGCCGTCCTTTCGTTTGCCCACTCTCTCTTTCCTGCGGGTCACTTTCCTTCCAGTTCTTACTAGTGGTCATCATCATCAACCAGGCTTTCAGAGAGCACAGGCACCGACACGGACTTGATTAGCCTTTCCATTGAAATTTCCCCCGCGAGCTCTGGAACGTATATCACCTATATCAAAAGCCAAGTATATACCTTCAATACCCATTTTCATTCAAGATTGCCAGTTCAAAGCGTCATTTTCGAGGCCAGATCTATAGAAATCATATATTGCTTTTTGGCCGTCTTCAAGATCAATCGACCAATTGTTGCTGGATAGTGTTCTGACGAACTTCGAGCGAGGCCATATCTTTCAGAGCCGTGGTAGAGATATCGAAAGAAAGCGTTGAGTGTATACACCCGCTGTGGAGCAACACTCAAAACAAAGTCGTGAAACGTCTTCCCTCGGCTCAGCTCCGAATATGCATGCTGAATCTTCCTCTTCGGCCGCTATACGATCACACTCGAGGTCTAAAAGAAGGAAAACAAAACATGGCCGAAACATGGTTGGTGGGAAGGGATGGTCCACAGTATGCGCCTGTGGCGTGTTACTAGCTGAGGTGGTTGGAGTGGGAGCAAAATTCACGTCTGCTTTACCCCAGGTGAGTCTTTCCTCTTATATGTAATTCGTCCTACTTTTTGTGCATTGTTACTTGACAGAGTATGCCCATTGCCTGACTGACTGACACTTTTGTTGCGCTCGTCGTATTTGGCAGAGCTTCTTCTTTGATTGGGTACCTGCAGGCCAAACACCGCCTGTTCCTACGACAGGTATGCCCCGCAGTTTTTTTTCTCAGCCTTCAAATATAATCGACATCTCTTCCAGCTCAGTGTGATACGATACAAATTAAATGGTCGAGAGGAAATGCTCAAGGGTAGGTTCTCGATGTCTGTTCACGGAGAGATCTGTCTCACCATGGCTACAGACCAAATCCTACAGCACCATACTTTCTTCAAGTGTATACATCGTATGTTTCTGATCTTGTTCATCAACGATTGACCCTCAACTCGGTATCCCGACAGGACATTTATCGTACCATTGATTATTCCAGCTGGTGATCAATTAGAATTTGTTCGTCCAATTTCTTCATTCAATGAATGTTTCTTACTTTTGGTTCACAGGACTGGCCTGTCCCGTTTATTCCAGGAACATTATACCAGATATGCATGGTAATGTTCGCAATATTCTCAGGAACTGCTAAAACTAACACATCTGTATCTGATCAGTTCGACAGCAAAGGTGCCACGGGGGGTTGTCAAGACATTTATACTGTATATCAAGCGCCAAACACAACACTCGATAATCCTCCCGTCTGTAGAAATTTGACTTATCCACAACCTTCCAGTGTACTCGGCGTAGATGCGCAAGTGGACACAGGGCCTATATCTCAGTTTGGGTGGATCGATCAAGTCAGTTGGTTTCAACATCTATATCCGAGCAACAGAGAATTGATGACTATTGGAATTAAGTGTAGTGATATTTCCATTAAACCTTTGAATGGAACCCCTCCGTATACTTTGACGGTGCGTTTGACTCGACATTCCTCGTGAAACACTGAGGTAGATCACAAACTGACTTCCTTTGATAGATTGCCCCTACACTTCGGCCGCCATTCAATATCACTACAAACGACATGAATGCCGTCAATTGGACTGTGGCATTAGTGAGTTGTGAAGTATAGTGATATTCATATCCTGACCGGATTTTTGTCCTCGACAGCAATATGGAGTACCATTTTTCGTTTCAATGGTAGATTCGACTGGGATGTCATGGGCGAACGGGCCTCTGCACGCTTCGAATGGGGGTACTATTGAATGTCTCTCCGAAACTGGCGACTCGTGAGTTTTCTCTCTCCTTTCAAAAATGCGATCTCATCTATGGCTCGTTAGGACGTCGAAAAAAAAAGTATCACCTGGAGTGGCCATAGGTTCTGGCATCGGTGGATTGGCAGTGGGTTTGATTGTCGGTTTACTCATATCCTTCTTTTTCTCAATATGGAGGCGGAGAAACAACGTCAAGTACTCCCGACCTGATGTACTGAGGAATACCTCCTCAAGTATGTCGATTTCTGGATCACCTGTAACGGGTGCAAGATACAGTGATTTACCGTCTGGTGGATTTTCAACAGATAATTCTCGTGATAGGCAGGTCTTGTCCAATATATATCCTCTAACTTATGCTTACTTATTGTTTGCAGGCTTATGCGAGAAGGATATCAAATTGAACCATTCACCTTACCCTCAGATCATGAATTCGGTGTGCGACCTTCTCAAAGAGGAGCTTCGGCGGCGGAAGATTCATCCACAGCTCACACGACAGCCCTGGTTGACTCTAACCTTCGACCCCTTCCTGATCACTCTCGTACAACCTCTTCCCGGTCCGCTCCATCCCTCATACCCACAATTCCTCCTCCACCTTCATCAGGACAAACAGGAACAGGCTCTTCAAGATCACCGCCGATATCTGAATCATCTGAACCTCCAGTTGTTTCACCATCAACTTCAAGAGGGCCATCACATGTATACGTCGTTCATCACGATGGTGGGCGTGCACCTGTGACTGTGTACACTGAAGAGGGAACAGAAGTTGTTGAATTACCTCCGAGGTATCCTGATAGAGTTGCTGATCCTCCCGGGACGTCGCCACCAGCGAGAGGACGACCTCCAGCTTTTCGCCAGACTAGGAGACCCTCTCTTGTCCCTAACAAACCCTCAGGCTTGACTTTGGCTACTCCATCGGAAGACTCATGATGGACGATATATGGCGGTATGAAAATCAAACCAGCTATGATGACACGGCATTCTTTGTGTGCTTCTGTGCGTTTCTCTTTTTCTGTGTTCATCCTTTACGAGCGTTCCATGGTTCCTCTTTTCTCTGCCTTGATTTCCCGTCAATTCACCCCTTCGTTCTCTCCCGCCCAGCTGAACGTTGCACATTCGCTCACGACATGTCATAAGACATTATATCTTTCTATTCCTACACACATCGCACATCGACCTACATATACGTACCCCCAGATATAATGGCGCCTACGATCGTATATCTTTTACTCTTCATTATTCATTCTGGACTTTTGCATACTTATTGTCGTGGTGAAATGAGTCTTTTTCAGGTCTTCAGTTCGTTTTTGTGCTTTCATTTTTTATTCTTACGGTTGTGCTTATGACTAGGTACTTATTTATCAGGTGCTGTTAGTTGGGTTGCTTCCGAACGAACTGCTGCTTTTTGACTTTAAACTTGTTGTGTAATGTAGATTCTGTGCTTTGCACTTCTGTTGAGATTCACTGAGAATCAATGCTTCTTCTCGAATTCGATGTTGGAAATCAGAACACAAAATCAAAGGCGATGGCCATATATTCTTGCATGACGGCCTCAGAACATTGCATTATTGAAATATTTTTGAAACGGTACGGTACCTTCACCACGCGTGAAGTATCATGAGGCAACATACACTCCCATAGGTGATGGTCTCCATCCATCTCCTACTTTTTTCCAACCTCTAGGCAAACCGGAATTTTCGTCGTTCGTACTAGCACCAGAATCGACCATCATGGCACTGTCAACATCTCGACTTTCTTCCGAAGGTGATGCGAACGTCTTCCCGTTTCTGAGAACATCGAGGCGTTCGTTCATAGAGATGAGATCATTTTCAGTCCACTCCTGTGTATAAATAATAGTTAGTCATGTAGATGAAAAGAGGGAGGATTGTTAGCGGGGTATGTGATAAGGTAGGCCAACATGAGAATACTTGTATACGTACAGAACGAGACGATGAATTCTGGTTTGTTATTGATAGTAGTGAAGTTACTTCTTGAAGTCTTGGATAACCAGAACATAGTGCTTTCAGTAACGCACGAGGACTGTGTAATGCATAAGCAGATATTTTTGACATCAGCCAGATTATTCGGGAATAACGGTTTGGAATTGAATCGTACGCTTTACTTTCTTTTTCTGAAGTGACATTGTTTGCTTCCTTTGTGGGTCCTAAAGCAGTGATCAATGAAATCACAACATCTTCTCTCCTTAATTTCTGTTCGCGGTCTCCGCCTCCATTCTCGTTTTCATCATCATCATCATCGGTATCGATATCTTCTACTTCCCAGTTATCAACGATCCATTTCGCCCAACTGGCAAGACAGATATCGTAGGACAATTCGCGGTTGGTCGAAGTGTCATCCTCGAGAGAGATGTTCTCTTGTTGTTGGAAAACATCCGTTAATGGGACGTCGACATTGGGAGTGAGATGTGAGATTATTTTGTTGATTAGGGTGGATGGAAGAGTTGGATGTAGGACTGTGACATGGGAGAGAAGAGGTGTCCATATGGATAGGGTAGAAGCTGGCGGTTGAAACGACGATGTCACCGCCCTTTTCCTGTGAGACGATAAAAAAAGAAGTCAGCCGGTTACTCAGCCCTTGCCATCTACACAACTAAGGTGCATACTTTTTTGACAACGGGACCAATGATCCCTTCTCCAACAATGAGTCACAGAATTTCTCCAGAGCCCATTTTTCTTTTAGGTCTTGTTCTGGATCTTCACCATTCCCAGCAATGTCCCAGTCAAATGTGCCGGAAGAAACGTTTGCAGCTACTTTAGCTTCTGCGATCCATCTCTCAATTTCTCGTAAAACTTTTGTGACTTCGGTTTTATAGGGATTACGAAGAGACGCATCTCTGGAAATCGCCTTTAGTAGTGTTTTATACCGTTTCAGGAGTGGTCCAATCGGATGAAGTGGACGCGTGTTCGTAGGAGGAGGCGCCGATGGATTCAAGGTAGGAAGGAAATAATTGTTCAATAACCAAGTCATGGCCTAAAATTCCAGTAAGTATCCTCTTTATCATGAGATAAAAATGGTGACCAACATCTCTTGCGGCATCCCGTAAGATTTCGATGCTAGGCAAATCTTCATGTGTTGCTGCATGCCGAAGTTCAACTAACCAAGGAGGTAATCCAAGTTGGGCCGCAATACTCGCGATAGACCTAGCGTAAGCTCCCAGTTGTAGTGGGTCAACCAAACCGTTCACAAGTCGGATAATGGCTGCCGCATAGCTTTGACGTAGAGATAGATATGATGTTGAAGTTGGAGAAGTCGAGTCTTGAACTATGGCGCACAAAATTGCATGTGTTGATTCAAGCGCATGAGGTAAAGGTGTGATTACTCTCCACGCTGCCAACTGGATACAACGAGATCAAAAATTGCTGTGTGAGATTGGGGGTAATGACAAGAGGTAAATTTTGAACCAACCCTCCTGATAGCACGGTGTTTTGCGTCGATATCGTTCTGGTCTGCATAGATCCACGCACAGACTTCATCTAGTTCGGATAAAGAAGCCCAAGGGACTCTACGAGGAAGTCTCATAGGGATCGAATGAAGTACTATCGTTAGGAAAAAATCAGATTTTTAACGGTGAAAAAAAAGAACGAAAAAATCACCCGTTCCCAGTAGTTGTTGACGAGATTCGTTGAGAGACACGTAAGGTCTGTAGCCTGTAACTTAAAGGTGTCAGTGCAGTGCCGTCTCGTTTGCTGGGAACAGCACCCGTCTGAACTTTCAAGGGAAGAACACTGCAACCTTCAAGTTCAGGAATTGGCTAATGTGGATGAGTTTTCGGAGCCGCCGAGCCGTCAAAATCGTTGATTCGTTGATGGTCGTTTAGGGCGCTCCGTCTTATACTGAACGGCGTTCTACCCAATTTGGACTCCGAAGTAAGTTCAATTGTTGCCACGCTGTTCTCCTCATCGAACGCTTTGGTTTGCTTATGCACGAGTCGCTCGCTACATCGTTCTCTAAACATCTGCATAACAAACTCGCGATGTTGATACACATCTTCGAAACCGCTGTCACTGAAATACTTCTATGGCTCCAAAGATCCATGCAACACGATCAACTAAAGCTGACTATGTTTCATTGCTTTGATCTACATGGCGCCTCCACGTTCTTCCCATTTGTTATGAAGTGCAATCGCTCCCTTTTGGAAAACATAGCGCACTATCTAACCCCTTTCAGACAACTGTATCCGTATCCTGTTGGTAAGCTTTAACAAACAGTATCAACCCTTGTGCGAATGAACTGTACAGCATCGCGCAGCCAAGCAACATGACGTATATTACGTCTGGCAGACCTTCGCAACCTCTGTGCTGTGATCGATTGTTTAGACACAGAAAAGGTACGATCGCCTCGCTCAAATATCATTATTCTAGGTGGTTGTTCAACGGTTCAACCTGTACAAGGTACAAGAAGAAAGGATGGATCATTAATTATATGATTCTCACAGTGCCGCCGCTTCCGGTACCCGAATCGTAAAGAACATCACCTCAAGCCTCCGTAGAACTAACGGTCGTTGGTTAGGTCGTTCTTCAAGCTATACACAGAAGATTTTGTATAAAAGAGCGAGGTAACGTTCAAGTCAGAGAACACATCTTCTCCTTTCTTCTCCTCAGAACTCCTTCTCACTAGTACTTGACAGCTTTTTCTTGACGAATGGGTAAACTCGACGCAAGAGGCGGTGTTGACATCGCAGAGATTATTGTTTACCTCTTCTTCCTTGCCACAAGTATAATCCTTGTGCTCCGATATGGGTTCAACAGGAGAGCTGGATGGCTTCCCATCCTGATATTCTCACTGAGTATGTCATACCATTGTGTTCTTTATAATTCACCGATACACCCATAATCATTACTTGACTGTTTTGATTCTTAGTTCGAATCATCGGTGCCGCTCTGCATCTCGCAACGGAAACTATCGATTTCGACGCGGACAACGTCTCACTACAGGTGGCCGCTAGTATTTTCGAATCAGCAGCAGTTTCACCATTGCTTGGTGCTACGTTAGTGTTCCTTGCCACGGTGTTAGTATTGCAGGCCAATTTTTCTATCATTCAAGCGAGAACAAAAGACTGACTGTATTCATGCTTTATCTAGAGCCCAAGGTGGTCTCGACACCAACACCCTTGTCACTCGAGGAACCCGGGTTATGGTCTGCTAGCTACTATAGCACTTATAATGAGCGTTATCGGCGGTATCTACTCGGGTTCGACGAATAGTATCGACGATGTCAACAAGGGAAACACTTTCCGACACGTTTCGGTTATCCTTTTCCTCATACTGTACCTCCTCATTGTTGTTCTGCATGGATACTTCTGGGGTGAACGTCTTTTGATTTTGCAGCATAGAAAAAAGGTACCTGTCTGTTGAGTATATTCGTTATACCCAGGAACTAAACAACGTCATTAGCTTTTGCTTGGTATCTCATGCGCTCTCCCATTTTTTGGCGATCAGAGTCCTATACATGATTCTGTCTAGGTTCTCGCCCAATGTCATCGCTGTTCCAGGTGCTATTCAACCAGAAAGCAACAGTCTCAGCAAATTCAACACCTTCACTGGAGAGTGGCAAATCAATTTTGGCATGGCGATCCTGATGGAAATGATAGTGGTTGGGATTTATACTGTTGTGGGGATCACGACGCCTTTGAGCAAGGACTTTGATGATCAGAAGCTATACGGATTTCGTAGAGATGTTGAGATGAGGTGAGCAATTGTCAATGGACGGACTTTGGACCTCGACTGCCAATATGCTCTGCAGTGTCAGTGGTCATCGATTGAATCAGTGTTGCATTTTGACTGTAGGACAACAATGAACCAGGGAAGTTGATCTCGTACATACACTTACTATGTCAACTTATCTCGATATCCACTATCCATTCATTTATGCTCTTACTCTGTCACGAACCGGACTCTCTGCGTTTCATTCAAGATATTCAAGCTGTCACTCATTTTGTTAGTAAAGACGATGATATTAGAGTGGCGATCGGAAAATTTGTCAGAACTTTCTAATTTTCATGCCTTGCAACTTTTAATGGGGGCTTATAGCGTCTCGGTATACAAGCAAACATAAGCAGTAATGTTCCGACAATATGATGATACAAGCATATAATTACACCACACAACCATATGCATCTCAGAGCAGTAAGCGTACTATGCGAAGTGAAAGCCAAGATGAAGATGGTGAAAATCCCAACGTTGAAGGGAAATTTAAACGACAAAAAAGAACTGAGTGCACTGTCTCATCCCATGAAACTGTCCGATTTGATTTGTCCGGAGATAATTTGTTGTGCATGGTTTTTTTTCCGCCGATTGAAGATTTGGCATTGATTCCCAGTGTAAGTTTACTTTGAACTGGAAGCAAGAAGGATTGTTGGATCAGCATCAGAACCACGTCGAGATCTCTTTGACGCTGCACTGGATTCAGCCTCGGGTCCAGCAGTGTTTAATTTACGTTTAGCTCCTTGCAACTCCGTAGTGGGAGCGACGTTGTAGGTCCTGAAATCATTCAATGCAGCTTCATCTGCGTGATGAGCCACAGTAACGGTCTTGTCGTGTCCACGTTCCCAATCGTCCATGAGGCCGTATCGATACTGAGAAAAACATTACAAAGCTTGCTGGATCATCGACGAAAGATATAGGCTCCGAAGCAATGACACCAGAACGATCCCAGCGAAGAAAGCGAGCCATGTTGCCAAAGATGAGCACACTGAATATATGTGTGCAATGTTGACAACGTAGGATTTCGGCCACGTATTTCCCGATCTGTCCTCGGGAAAGTTAATGTGCAAATCCCTGACTCTGAGGGAGAAATGAGTTGATGTTGTAGATACAAAGAGCAGGACCAACGGAGCTCGTTTTGTCTTCCACGAACATATCTACATGATGAATCGAGTTTCTTTTTCTTTGTTCATGAAATTTGAAACCCCGCGAAATGGGGGTTGCCGTGCCTGTTAGACGCTCCCATATTCGTCGTAACAGACTACAGTTACATTGGCCCACCTCAAGAATTCGGAGCTCTGTATTAAACCCAACAAAACTCGTGCTTTCATGTTATCACTCTGTTTTCAATCTCTACGCTTCACATGTCAGTATCATCTGAAACACAGGAAGAATTCTATGAACTATCGCAGCAATATTTATGTGCTGAAATGTCTCTGGACGCTCGTATTGGGAACGATGGCCGAGGAGGATGCCAGTCTGGCTGCTTAGAATAGCTGACAACGTTGCGAAGATAATGTGGTTGAATTGGGTGCCATGAACTTCGGTCAGCCTTAGGTGCTTTTACCAAGTCAGCCTCCATGGCTACAAAAACCCGCCTTACTGGTCTCAATTGTTAGGTCCCCTCCTTCCTTCATACTTCGACTTACGGTGTACTTTTTTCACTGTCAATACTTCAGCATCTTCTATCAAGTCAATCATCAGTGAGCACCTTTCTTTTTCTCTTCACTCTGTTGTCAATACCAAATGAACATTGTCTGATATCGCAGTCTACAATGCCTTCATTCGTCACCAATCCTCTCAGTTACATCAACAAAGGAATCGACAAGGTGTTGCCTCGACAGACATCGACAGTGAAACAAATAAAGACGTCAGATCCTCAGTCGGCCTCCTCCATGCTCGCACAGATCCTCAAGGTGCAGGCAGAGGTTAAGGTGTCGGAGAACACTGATCTTTCAGAGAAGCTCAGAAATGTTCAAACTGAGTACATCAAGGTCTCTTTGAAGCTGGCAGAAACGGAGTCGATATTATTCGACGAAGCCAGCATCTGGGATTCACAAGAGAAGACCCTGCGCAATACAGTCGCTGAACTCGAAGGGACCCGCTCACAGCTAGCCACCGACCTCGAGAATCTGAAGGAGAACCATGTCAACCTCCATGCCGAACACAACACACTATCAGTCGAACACACCCGATGCCCTGTGTTGAGGGATCAAGCTATTGCGATGGAGAAGATAGCCTTCAATGCTCTGAATGAGTCTTTCGAAACAATTCAACACCAGAATGCTGTACTCATTGCGGAGAAGACATCTCTCCAGGCTGCCAACGCCTCCCTCGCCGTCGCTTACAACGAACAACAAGTGTTGATGACTGCTGCTCAGAAGGATCTTGAAGACAAGCACGACGAGAACATCAAGCTGACTACTACTCTCAAGGAGGCTATGGATGTCAAATTGCAGTACCAGTTGGAACGAGATGCAGCTCTTGCCGAAGTCGAAACGCTCAAGGCTCAGCTTCAAGAGGCATTCGCTACCAAAGCACAAGAGGTCCAGTCACTCATGCGAGAGAAGAATGCTCTTGCCTTCGAGCTCAGTGTTACAAAGGATCAACTCGACGCCACTCGATCGGACTTGAACGATCTTACGGAAGTTCAATACGAACTGGATGATTGCCGTGCCGAAGTTTTTACTCTCAATACTCAGATGGAAGAGCTTCAACAGAGCAACTCATCACTTGGTGCTCAACTCGACGCTGAACGTATTGCACACGAAGTCACTCGTAAGGATCTCTCTGATGTCCAAATGCAGTTGTTGGCTGTCACATATGCAAGAGATCAATATCATTCAGAACTCGATAGGGTCCAGGTAGAGTTGGAAAGCAGCAAGAAGGCGGTCGATGATTTGGTGCTATTCAAGCTCTCTGTGCTCGAGGCCAAGGCATCCACGGACATCCACACTATGGAGCAAAGAGGATTCAAACCACTCTCCACCATCGATCTCAACGTTGGGACACCTCGCAAGCATGACGTCGTTGTGGGTAAGGAGAACATTGGAAGTCGAGGGAGACTGAGCGGTCAGGTGAGTTATGGTGTTATACAGTGCTGACATTCTACATTGACTAACTCTCCCTTTGTTCTTTCTCATAGACGTTCGAATCTCGTGCGTCTAGTCTGCCGATCCCTGTTTCAACTTCGTCCAACTCTACCAAGTCTCAGTCGTCCACTGTCGGTCGTAATTCAAGCTTCGCCAGTCGCATCTTCGGTTCTCGCCAACGTTCCTCCATAGGTTCTTTCGATGCCAACACCTAATGAAGTCTTCGTGATCTCATGACATGTTTTCTTTTTCTCTTTTTAACCCGAACCTCATCCAATTGCAGTACATCAACGACAAACTTTCCCCTTCCACACACCACCGACACACATCCAACCTCTTGTACGCGCAATGTAATAGATGCTGGCTCACAGACGACTCCCATTTTTACCTTTCTTCGGGAACCTCGCCTTTTATTTTTTTTCTCTCTTCTATCTTCCTATGGTCTTTCTCCCGAGAGCCATATTTTACTTTTTTGTCGGTTTGAAGATATTGTACCATCCACCGTACTCATCTTTGTCTGACCTCCCTTTGTGCATTCGTTGTTGTAACCTGTGTATCTTCAATACATATGATTCTAAATATCACAACAGCATCTGTATAGTTCACAGTTTGACTTAGGTCGTGGTCAATACTTAATGAAAGACGGGCCGGCGACCACCGTAGATGATCCCACCATTGAGCGCTTCATACCTTACTTGTATCATTCAACAAGCTGGGGCAACAATGTCGATTTCTCAGCAAACACTTTTACAGATATCTACCCACCAGCAGCGTCGTTTATCTAGTTATCCCCTACATCTTCACCGCTGGCTATTCTCTGTCTTGCACTTGAATCAATCCGTCAAGCATGCCGGGCCTAACAACACTACATACCATACCATCTGAGATACTTGATCATACGCTCATATTTTGCAGACCACAGGATGTATCACGCTTCTCGCAAACATGCAAGAAGTATCTTGATTTGGTTTACAATGGAGACCAGTTTCTCTGGAGAGGATTGTTCCTATCTATTTGGGATGATCCCAGGAGAGCTTGGAATCCTCGTAAGATGGTCAACTCGGATCCATTGAAGATCACTCAGGAATACAATTGGAAAGATTCTCTGATCTATCGTTTCAAAACACTTCAGGTTATTCACTCTACCGAAGAGGACTGGTCACTCACGGATGCACTAGAGACACTCCTACTCATACTATCGGAATCTCTTCCATATGAGGACGAAGTAGGACCTTCGTTGAACAATATATCATACAATATCATATGGCTGGAGAAAATAATACCTGACTCTCCTTTCCTAACAAGTCATACTCTAGACACCTCCCAACGCCAACTTCGCGCCCAACTTCGAATGTACCTTGGTCTAAGCTTTCAACTTGACTCGCATTCATCTTCATCATCCTCACCTTCTACCGCAAGTTCCCCCAATCCTCGTAGGTCAGCTCGCCTTAACTCTCGATGGACTCGAACGAGCATTCGTTCAGAAAGTCGTTGTTTCGTATACGACCTGCGCAATTATGTTTCGAAAACGTTATGGGGACCTTATAGGATCAATGTCGAGGGACAGTTGGTGGTTAACTGGGAACACATTGAACACATAGCTAATGTTATTCAGTTCAATATGAAGGAGATTAATGCCCCTTGGAATCTGCTGTGTCCTATCTATTCGTTGGAATTGACGAGACCATTTTCTGCACCCCGAGCTGAGAACAGAATCGAAATAGATCCAAGTGAGTTCGTTGTAGATGATTGGGCAGGGATAGAAGGAACTTGGGCGAGGTTCATTTCATTTATGGACTATCGGTAAGTCATGATTCTCGTCTTTGAGGCGTTGAATTCTAATAATGACGGTTCTTCTCCCAATGCATTCAGTGAATTATTTGGTGAGTCTAATGTTGTACAAATCTCTCGGAAATCTACTAACCCTTGTTGCAGCCTTCAATGTACGTTGACATTCTTTCGCCCTCGTAGTAATAATTCATTCAACCTGCAGTACTAACGCACAGCAATTCCTTCATTTTCATCGCCAGTTTGTTCAATTTGGTTCCCATCCAACTCGTCAACCTTCTTTTTTCGACGATCACCAAATCGAAGAAGCAGCTAGACTCATTGAAATGCAAGTTAAAATTATCTCCGATCCTTTAGACACTTCAGTTCCATTCGCACCTTCGATACCTTCACTTGGAGAAGAAGATCCAAATTACCCTCCTATCAGGTTCAAAGGAACTGCGAGAGGTACCGGAGGTGTTCAGACGAATAATGCGGAGGTTAGAGGGAGTGTGCATAGGTATAAGAATGGGTTGATTCGATATTTTATTGTAAGTGGCTCTGATTGCATACTTTACTACACCCCTGCTTTTGCTTCTTTCATGATGTTTTCCATCCACCTCTCAATTAATGCGAAACTTTTGCACAAAGCAGGTAACATATTACGATGGAGTTGGTCAATGGAGGTAAGTTGACATTTGTTTAATGCACGACTATCGCCTTGTGTATAATGAAACAAGGACCGCATTTAGTGCTGAGGGTGTCCAACTTGGTGGAATTCAGAGTGCAATGGGTATCGCTGGTATTTGGACTGGTGCTGATCACGATGATGGTATGTTTTGAGTTCCAAAGATTATTATATTGGCTGAACGTTTATGGTGGCGTATATAGGTGATCCTGCTGGTAAGTTCACAGTCGATCTCATGGAAAAGACTGCTACGTGCTGATTTTTGTTTTGTTTTTTCGATTGGTAGGGCCATTCATGATGTGGAAAGTCAGCAAACCAGTTCTCGGGTCAAGCTCTTGACACCCTTTCTTGACATTTTCTCTCCATCTCTGGATCGAAACGGACACTTCTTCTTGCTAGTAGTAGTAGTACTATGTACAATGCTTCTGTCTGGATCCCGTGTTTCAAATCCGCTTCTTCTCTTCTTATTGTACTGCTGGAAACATGTAGAAATATAGCATATCAAGATTCACCCATGTTTCTTACTGTATATATTCAATAGATCTTGCTGCTGGGGTCAGGAACAAAACAACCATTGGGTCTTGATACACTGGAAAGAGCTTGATGATTTCGTGATGACATTTCTATGATTATGCCTACGTGTTTCATGCACGTAGTATGTGTACAATAAACAATGCCTTTGTACAAAATCTGACATGTATAAAGGTTAATTACTGTAAATAACTCATATCCGATTCGAGGTATCGCAAGGAGGAATTGATGAAGGAGGGTGTCGCAAACAGGAACTGAACTTAGGATATCCATATCATGGTCAACCAAAGGAATTGGAGGTAGTAGAAGGCTATCCAGATGCATACAAAGAATCCTAGAACAGACAAGAAAGCTGACGTCGAATACCAGAGGGTGTTGCATAGTAAACAGAATAAGGGCTGTAGTAATCTTCTGGGAGGGCAACTGCAATGTGAACAACAGGATATTCTCTGTTCGACTTGAAGATATTCATGAGATCCGATATTGACATTTTCGGCCTGGATATGGTTGATCGGTGACTCGATTCCAGAGAGTTGATGTGCATTCGACTGATCTGAGTTAGCGCTGCTCAACGTAGAGTCCACCGTCAAAGGTGTGCCACAGTTGAGAGCCGTTGACATCACAGAAAGAGGTGTTTGGTCCAGATTGGGTACAGCGGGATTAGAGTTGTTACGTTCATTCAGTCCAGTAGTATGGGGTGTCGTGAAGTTTGAAGGAGCGACGGATGTAGTAGCTGGAACAGGGGAATCCAATCCTGTAGTGGTGAAGTCTTTCATGGTCGTTCTTCGTCGTCGTGTTACATGAGATATGGAAGGTGGCGGGACCTCGGAGAATCGAATACGTCGTCTTCCTCGTAGTACCATTCCAGATGTATTGCTCTCGCTAGGAAAAGGGGTCGGATCTGGTTTGAAATCTTCTGGGAACAAGTTTCTGAACTTTGATTCTGTAACACAAGCACATTGGTTGGAAAGTAAGGCGACCACCGATGCTCGACGAACTTGAAGACTCACCAGGACTTTTCCCTCGTAACAATATACCGGCAGGAGCTTCGATTTCCGCATCCGTATCATGTAATGAGATGGTCTCAGTATTGGAATTAGTATTGGAATTAGTGATAGTTTGCAGAGCTCGAATGTTGCGGGAGCTTCGCCGGCGAACAGGGCGTTTCTTGACAGTAGTGGGAGGTAAATCCACATTGGGGGTTGGCGGGACGTAGTTCTCATTCTGAGCATTCTGCAAGGCCTTGGATTTCGCGCGGGTCTGAAAGAGTTTACAAAAAATGATTAATCTGAAGGAAAGGCAGGTTACTGGACAAGAAAAAGCGGTGTACTATCAATGCCATGAGATTCGAGAGGATGTTTGAAGCGTTGAAGAATGAGCTGGTCTGGGAAGGGAGAGAAGATTAAAAAAAAACCAAATTGAGGATAGTGGTCCTCGATGAGAACGCGACACAAATACAATACAACTTACTAATAGATACAAGGCGCGTCGGCACGACATCGACTGGTGCACGTGCCTCGGAAGATCATACTATTAAGTTTTAACTATTGTATTACTATTGTATCTGGTACAGTATACTAAATTTACTGTACGACCAAATTACGACTACTGATAAGTAAGCGGGTCAACAGACACATCCAATCTCCAGACAACAAAATTAAACCGATCAGCCCTCTTGTCCTCATCTATCATGGTGACTGAACCATCATGTTCCGTGACCGGAGTCTGCCAATGCAACATACGGATCCTCTTTAAAAAAGGAATTGAATACCTTCAACATGGTGATGTGGCGAGCTAATGGTGCATCCGGAACATCACTATGAACTAGTTTCCCCATAGCAGGAGCAATTTGACTGCTGTTATAAATGTGGTCAGTATGACTGTCAACCCCCCCGATACTCTGTTGAAGACCTTCGTCAGTCTCGTAATCGTCTGCCATCCCGAGACTTGCGATTAGGTCGCGAGGACGAATTTCAATGTCTTTGATAGTGGGTTGTGCACTCGTTGTGTCTTCCACCTTTCTCTTGAGAACCTGAGAAGAAGCAGCTTCGAGTGACTCAATGTCAAGACTTTGATAATGTTTCTGGCATATCTTTGAGAGCCTGTTGACCAACTGAATCAGCCCAGGCATCACTTTGTTCTCAGTTAAAGTGAAGCAAAGCCTTCCGCTGCACATGAGTCTGAATTTTTCTTCGCCGCCCAGATCATATCCTTCTTCGCGGCGAGCACCAAAGTAGACCTTGGACAATTCTGATGCAAGACTATAATGATCTCCACTCATATCGTGACTGTGGAAACGGAGGCAGAACCAGTGAAGAACGTGGACAAATGATTCGAGGTCGTCCGCAAGGTCGTGCTGTTTGGTCGGATACTTGAGCAGAGCAGCAGATGTAAATGCCCATGTACCCTAATCAACAGTCAATGAGGTTTTCATTGAGATTCAATCATGAACTCACAGAACATGATTTTTGGGCTCTTCCAATATTAATGCTCAGATCCTCCTTGTATCTGCAAAGGTCCCAATCAATAAGGAAGGCCACGTCCTCAACTGTTTTTGCATCTTCGTTAATCATAATATTATATGGACTGATGTCGCAGTGAAGCACTCCGGCTTGGGTCCATGCCATACAATGCCCTAACAAGCATGCGATTCGATTATAATCAAAATATACTGACCGAGGAAAGAGGTTGAACTCACCAATTAGTACTAAGAGGGAATAGTAACATAGAGAATAGGAAGTGGCATGTCTTTCTAACGGAGTACCAAGTTGTCGGATGAGCAGACGGCAATGTCACTGCGGCAAATACTCTGCATGATCTTCGGACTCTACTTTGAGGTACGGATGAGTAACCGTCGTCTGAGGACGCCCATTCTTGTCCAAAATGTCCCCTCCTCCTTCAACTTTTGCGATGTTCTTAACTCCCGCCGCCTGTTGAAGCTTCTCATAGACCTCGATCTCTGGATGGTAATCGCCTCCGTGGTACCTCCAACTATCCTTGAGAAACTTGAGTTTTTTCTCACCAAGATCCAACGCCACAAATCCCTTCGTAGCACGTCCAAATATGGAGCAAGGAGAGATTATTGGATGACGAATAAGAAGACGTATTTTATTGTCATCTGGGTTAGAGGTGGAGGAGGATTCGTGAAGAGCAGGTTGATGGAATGAGTCAGACCGCTGGGAGGACGATTCTCGAGGAGGGGCAGAAGTGGAATCTGGTGCAGGATGCAATCTTTCCAGGACAACCGTAGACAGTGGCCAACCATGCTCGTCTGTGTTAACAAAGGCTTCCTCAAATATTGCTTTGTGACTCTGAGGAAGAGTTGGAAGTATTTTGTTCTTGAAATCCTGGAGTGCCTCTTCATCTTCTTGAAGAGCGGGAGAAACACTCGAATCGTGCCCACAGTCATCAGTCCATAGCGATAGAAGAATGTTACAAAGCTCACTGTATCATCCAAAAAGGATATAGGTGTCGAAGCAATAACACCCGAGCGATCCCAGTGAAGGAAACGTGCGGTTGTGCCAACAGTAAGTACGCTGAACAGATGCGTTCGGTGTTGACAACGTAGGATTTCGGCGACATATTCCCCAATTTGTTCATGCGCCCATTGGGGCTCGAATCCAGAAGAAATTACGTCGTTGCCATCGATTCGAAGTGCAACATTGTCAACTCCAGTCTTGACTTCTATGAACATCTCCGCATGGTAATAATTCATGTTCGATTTGAAGATGAGGTCTGAATCAGTATCGTCGTCATTGGCATCACTGTCATCTGTATCTGGATCAACTTCAGCCTCAGCCTCAGTGGTTGCATGGATATCGACAGAGGGTGAAGGTGAAGAATCTTCTGAGTCATTCTCATGAGCAGGCCTCCCATATTTTCTCTTATATATATGACAATGTCGGAAGTAATTCCTAAGCCTTTGTCTTCAGCCCATCGAAAGAGGTCTCTGGCCAGTAGCTTATCGGTGTTCAAGGATGCTTGAATGAGCTTGATCTAAATAAACACAAGCTCAAGCATAGACATTATTTAGAAAAAGTAAACCCGTTACTCACTAAGCCAGGATATTGTGTATGCTCCTTTTCCTTCGGGTCGCTCAACATTCCGTCTATAATGAGATGGTCAATGATTTGGCGTACAGCGTAAGCCTCATTGATACCATCCTTTGGCGGAAGGAAGGAGCTCATAAACTCATCATAAGGAATCTGAGCGAGACCTAAATCCATTTTGTTCATGGTCGAACCTGGCACGGTTTCGCGATGTTGCTGAGAGTTCATCTGAAGTAAATTGAAGAGTCCACCAGGCAAAGTAGAGAAATCTTCGTGAGACATTGGGGTCAACAATCCTTTAGGTAGGAGGATGTATCTTGATTTCAGATTCAGCTCGATCCAAAGTAAAAAAAAAAGTAGAGAGGGAGATGTTTACTATTTTAAGTTTTGGGTAGCTGGTTATATAGGTTCGAAAGTGGCCCATAGATACATGTCAATTCTGCCAATGATATCAAATTAGCACAATGAGACCATTCATGTTTGTTCCGCAGCACACTTACCACACGATTTCTTTGTTAGTCCTTGGGCCTGTGGAGCATGGTCTATCACTGAGCAGTGGACACGAGCTTGTTAAGACTCGTGAATTATAGTAGCCCTAAGGTATACTGTAAACCAGATCCGCAGGGCTTCACAATGCGATGGTTGAAAGAAAAGGTTGTATTGTCACGGTATACAGTCATGATTCAGTTGAATATGGTTTCAATCGCGTTCGGTCAACGAGTTCAATCAAAACTCCGCGAAACGGACGTTGCCGGGCATTTTCTTTTCACCGACTGCTTGATTTTTGAATCTACTACTTAGCTCTACTTAAGCCTGCCATTTATGTTTTCTCTCTCAATCAATGTTCACGACAGAACATCATATATCATAAAATGAGTAGAACAACCAATACAAAAAGGAGAATGAGTCAGACAGAGATAAAAGATGCAATGATACAATATATCTTTGAACCGACAAAAGTAAAATCTGGCTCTTGGGGGAGAGACCACAGGAAGATAGAAGAGAGAAATAAAAATAAAAGGCGAGGTTCCCGAAGAAAGGTAAAATTGGGAGTCGCCTGTGAACCAGCATGTAGATTGCGTGTACAAGGAATCGGGTGTGTGTCGGTGATGGGGAAGGGGATGGTTTGTCATTAATGTACTGCAATTGAATGAGGTTCGGGTTAAAAAGAGGAGAAAAAAAAGAAAGGATGAGATCATGGAGACTACATTAGGCGTTGGCATCGAAAGAACCTAGGGAAGAACGTTGACGAGAACCGAAGATACGACTGGCGAAGCTTGAATTACGACTATGAGTGGACGATTGGGACTTGGTAGAGCTGGATGAAGTTGAAACAGGGATCGGCAGACTAGACGCACGAGATTCGAACGTCTACATAAATGAGAAGAGAAGAGAGTTAGTCGATGTGGAATGTCAGCACTGTATAGCACCATAACTCACCTGACCGCTCAGTCTCCCTCGACTTCCAATGTTCTCCTTACCCACAACGACGTCGTGCTTGCGGGGTGTCCCAACGTTGAGGTCGATAGTACAGAGGGGCTTGAATCCTCCTTGCTCCATAGTGTGGATGTCCATGGACGCCTTAGCCTCGAGTACAGACAGCTTGAACAGCACCAAATCATCGACCGCCTTCTTGCTGCTTTCCAACTCTCCGTTCACCTGTTCAAGCTCTGAAAGGCAGTCGTCCCTTTCGCCAGTGACGACCGAGAGCTGCGACTGAACATCGATGAGGTCCTTGCGAGTAGCTTCGTGTGCGATGCACTCAGCACCGAATTGAGCGATAATGGTCGTGTTGGTCCGTTGAAGCTCTTCGACTTGAGCCTGTAGTGCTGATACTTCGTTGCGAGCATCGTCGAGTTCGTATTGAACTTCCGTGAGATCATCCAAGTCCGATCGAGTGGCCTCGAGTTGATCCTTAGTAACGCTGAGCTCGTACGCGAGGTTGCTCTTCTCTCGCATGAGCAACTGCACCTCTTGTGCCTTGGCAGCGAATGCTTCTTGAAGCTGAGCCTTCAGCAGCTCAACTTCTGCAAGAGCTGCGTCCCGTTCTGACTGATATTGCGCCTTGACGTCCTGTTCCTCCTTGAGAGCAGTAGCCAGCTTCATATTCTCATCGTACTTGTCTTCGAGTTCCTTCTGAGTGGTGGTCACCAACACTTGTTGTCCTTCGAAAGCAACAGTGAGGGAGTCGTTGGTAACCTGGAGAGAAATCTTCTCCTCGACGAGTTCGGCGTTCTGTGATTCCAGTGTTTCGAAGGAGTCATGAAGAGTATCGAAGGCCATCTTCTCCATTGCAATAGCTTGTTCCTTCGACTTATGGCATCTAGAGTGCTCGACTGATAACGCGTTGTGTTCGGCGCGGAGGGTTCCATGACTGTCCTTCAAATTATCAAGGTCAGCCACTAAGTGTGCACGAGTCCCTTCGAGTTCAGAGACAGTCTTGCGCAATGTCTTCTCTTGCATGTCCGAGATACTAGCTTCGTCGAATAATATCGACTCCGTTTCTGCCAGCTTCAGGGAGACCTTTATGTACTCGGATTGGACATTACCGAGCTCTGTTGAGAGGTGAGTGTTCTCTGCCTCCTTCACCTCTGCCCGCATCTTGAAGATCTGTGAGAGCATAGATGTCGACTGTTGATCTGACGTCTTCTTTTGTTTCACTGTCAATAGCTGTTGATGCAACACCTTCTTGTTCCCTCCGTTGATACGACGATTGAAAGGATTCGTGATGAAGGATGGCATTCTCTGCAGGATTGATGATGGTTGGTACTAGAAGCGGCAAGGAAAGAAATGTTGAAGTATTGACAGTAGTAGAAGTGCGTCGTAAGTCGAAGGAGAAAGTCAAAGAGGGAACCTAACGATTGAGACCAGGAAGCAGGGTATTTGTAGCCATGGAGGCTAACTCGAAAGAAGCACATGAGGCTGGCTTGAAGATGGCTTCAAGCCAGCCTCCAATTTCAAGTCCTAAGCCCTAAATCCTTGGTAACCAGTATTCACCAAATGACTTGACCTCGTCGGGAGAAAAGTTCTATCCTGGATTGTAAGCATGCTGCTTACAACCAGTTCCCGATTTCGACATCTTAGTCATCACAGTTCCCCATTCGTATATAAACCACAGTTCCTCATGTACATTCCCTAAGCTAGCTTGTACTGTCCCCTCGAGATCTCGCTCAATAGAGTTTGTTCCAACTTTGTTGTCTCTGTCTGCTCCTGAGTGTTTCCGGCTATCCAGCTGGGTTCCATGGGTCGAGACTTGGGTAATCTTTCTGAGCATGTCGAGTACGTCACGGTCGTTGTTAGGAGTTCGAAATCCGGGAGTAATTGAGATAAAGTAGAGAGGAAGAGCTGGGATAATGACAGCGTGTTGTGTCAAACAAAGATTAACAAATACGATGAAATTCTAGTCTGTGAAGAAAGGTTAACAATGAAAGTTGTTGAAGTTGATCTTAATCGGCAAAATCCGAATTTCACTTTATTCAAATTCAAACCAGAAAGATTGAACGAATCACAGATGTCACACCATGAGGATATTGAACGTTAACTTGTTTATACAGATGTTCTATATTGAAGCTACGACTACTACTACCTAGATGATGATTAAATATCGATACACATCAGATTCAGATTGAAATTATCCTACCCGTACGTCCGCTGACAAATGAAGGAAGAGAGAGAAATAAAAAGGAAAGACCAATAAAACCCCACATTGAAGAGGGAAAATGGGAAAAGAGAAGAAAACATCGTCTACTATGGAAGATGATCTTCTCCATTCTTTTCAGATATCGTTGACAATGCAGCATTGGGAGGATGATTTCCTGTTGTTGCAGTCCCATTTGTTATTTGATCCACATCCGGTCGACCATGTCTATCTCCAGCTGTTGGAGGTACTTCACTAGACATACTTGAATCTGTGAGAATTCCTTTGTCGTAAGGTGGAGTCCAATCCGTAAAGTCGCGGCGAACTTCAACGTAGTCATTCGCGAACTCTCCAATCTATAATGACACGAAGACGTTAGCATGTAGTAGAGGAGCAAAAACAAGATCTGGGCGTACCTGTACATCATCCATACCAAGTGCTTCATCTTCTGGGGTGGTACGTAGATGAAGACCTGGGATCATATCCATTCCTTTTGCAAGAAGTGCGGTCATCACGAATGAATAACCAGTGCATGCACAGACGTAGGCGAATTGGATGTAAAGTTGCTTGTAGTTGTGGTCAATCCAACCACCCCTATTCGTACTGACACTATCGAGAGCAATGATAGTGCCATCAGCGAAAATGCCGTTGAATAACAAGCCAACCATGCCACCGATCGCATGCTCTGCCGCCAAATCTGAACGATAGCCGGTCAACAAACATTTAAAGTCTATTGAGAGATCCAAGATAACTCACCGAGAGCATCGTCAATGCGGAGGAGGAATTTGACTGTGAGAGAGATGAGTGTGTAAATATCAAGATTTGCTTGGATGAGATAAGAGACGAAACATACGTTTGGTACCGTAATTTGCCAATCCGCCGGCAATGATACCGAGAGGTACGGATGCCCAGAAAGGGATGTTTCCAGAGGTGGGCGTGGCAGCGACCTTGGGAAACCATAGATAAGGAATTAGACGACAAGATAAATAGTGAAGAAGTTCTCACCAATCCAGCGATTGTACCACTGCAGAAACCGACCATGGACACTTTCCGTTCAACCCTGTAATCGAGAGAACACCAGACGATGCCTCCGAAAGCTGCTGCAATCATCGAGTTCCAAATTGCAGCGACTGCACGCAGGTTGGCGCCGAATGCGCTTCCACCATTAAATCCTAACCAGCCGAACCAGAGAATGAATGTACCCAAACCGACCATAGAAACGTTGTGGGGACGGAAATTGAGCAGTTCTTTCTCGGTACGGCGGCCAAGGACCCATGCGTACGCGAGGCCTGAGATACCGCTGCCGATCTCAACGGGACCTCCGCCTGTAAATTGTGGGCGGTCAGATAACGGTTAGAAATTGATATAAATACACATGTTCGTACCTGCATAGTCGAGAACACCCCACTTGAAGGCCCAACCATTTACTGACCAAGCCCAACATGCGAGTGGACAGTATACTATTGTCATCCAAACGAAAGTGAAAACCATAGCAGGCATGACCCTTCCTCGTTCTGCAAGCCCTCCCATGAGAATGGCAACGGTGACACACGCAAATTCCATTTGATAAAAGCTATAGAGGAGATCTGGGATGAGGGGGGACCCAGGACTTGGATCACCCATTACTCTCTGTAGACCGAAATTGTGGAGATTGCCAATGTAGCCATTTGTTGCTGTGGGGGAAAATGCTAGAGAGTAGCCCCAGAAATACCATTGGAAAATGACAACCGCGTTACTGGCAGCGACAGCCCAAATGAGAAACAGAGCACTTTTTCTTCGAGCCAGACCAGAGTACAGGAACGCTATGGGATTGGGTGAATTAGGGCTGTCACACGAGATTAAGGCTGTATGAGATTGACTTGCCTACTCCGGGCACCATGAAAAAGACCAAAGCACCGCATACCACTATGAATGAGATGTCTCCTCGATCAAATCTGCAGCACGCGAGAGATAAGAGGTTGGCTGGCGGCTGGACTTGGATAAGAAATGAGCTTACTGGGAGAGATCTGCGCCTACAGTTCGTTTAAGGGGAAAAGTCAAAAGTCAGATAGGGACAGGAGCGATAGGTTATCTTGAGATACACACGTCGTGCTATTTGTGGGTCCATGATGATTGAAGAACGGAGATACGGGTAAAAACGAGACTGGGGTATAAGTACAGAGTCGTCGCTCGGTGTCCAACGTCAGAGGGACAAGACGTGGAGAGTGGTTTGCTTGCTAGGTTCGAAAGACGACGAGAAGGACAAAGTGGATGTGGCTGGTGCTGCATGGATTTTTAGCAGTCGGAGGGGAGCGGTAGGAAGGGAGTCCAAGTAGGCCCGCCATTCGGAATTAACCGAAGTGAATACCGAGTGGCCACTAACGTCGAGACGATTCGCGATCGATGCATTTTTTCACGGAGAGAGGGCCCAGTTTTCGTCCTTATCTCCTCCACAGCAGAGGAGGTGAAAAAGCCGGCGTCCATATCTGGCGGCTGTTTGGCTGGTTGGCTCGCGAAACAGGATTTGATGGACGTCATCTCGGCAACCGCTGATAAGCACTCCTTTCTTCCCCAGATTAGGCAGCTTCATATGTCCTCCCGCAACGCTCAGAGATAAGCCCTCCCTTTGCAAAACCTCCGTCCTCGACCTCTCGACTCGGTGCAACCCCACTGCGCACTCAAATACTGTCGCAGATCTTTCCGCCATCCGCACAGGAATCCTCGATTCGTTTATTCCTCGCTCAGCCTGCTGACCACGGCGTAGACGTGCATACTTCTGGGGAGAGCTATCTTTTCAGCTATTCACTCGCTCGGGGAACCTGTGATATCTGTACCTGTCAATGTTTCCGAGTCATCATTCAAAATTTTCTTCGCGTGCAGTAACCCCCATCTCGTGGCCAAATTCAAAATGTCAAACTTCGTTGCCAGCCACTTTTTCGCTCCATCAGTCAGCCTCTCATTGTAAGTCCAACGAACCATCTTTTTCAACGCACCAAACCGCTTACCATAAACTGTGCATTCTTGACCTTCGTAAATGTCATGACAGAACTTTGCCCATGGGAATACGACAACATTCCATGCATTGTCTTGTGAGCATCATACCGGCACATCATAGCCGTTTATATTGGCCACTTATTTCCAAGTCTTCTACGAGCTCAACTCTGCGAATTTTCGAGCAATAGTGGAACTCATCAACGGTCAGCCGACAGCGTCGCAGCAAAGTTAAGTCCGATGGAAAGCGCGACTAGGTGGCTTCGCTTTACCACCCCAAAACACCGAAGGTTCATCAGGAATCATGGTACCCGGTTACTGGCCTTTGCTCGCTCTGTGGAACTGTACTTAGTATCGTCGATGTTCAACCGTTCAACGTTTCACAAACGACGAAGCACATAATGACACATTGCTCAATTACTACTCACGTGACGTCTTGCTTTTGTGTTTGTCTACTCAGGCTACCAAACGAACCATACGAACGACTGTATTTGCGTGTTCATGTTCTGTATAGGAAACTACAAACCAAGTGTCATGCCTTGCTCATCCCTCTCAATATCCTGTCGTGTCTCCAAATCTATGTGGACTAATATACTCATTCGAGCGCCATAACGAATGACGCCTTCTGCCTTATATCGTATTGCGACGAAACTTCTCCTCCCTCCATGCAGATAACCCTTTTGAATCATGTCGTCTAGTGTTGGCCGTTTTCTGGTGAGGTGTTGCGGCAATGTATTTGCTTTTTGAACGAGGAAATATGCAAGCCTCAAGTATTCTAGTTTTGGATTAGCTCCCGTCGCCAACAAGTTCCTGTACGGCACAATGAATCCAAACCACAGGAGGTGGATTCAATTTAAAACGTGTACCCCCTCTTGACAATGCATTACTCTTACAGCCATCCTTCACTAGGTCACCGTCCCCAACGATGTCTGAAAAACTGGCTGCCCAAGTCGCCAAATTGAAGGATGAAGGCAATGCGTTATTCACTCAAAAGAAATTCAGTGAAGCGCATAGAAAGTACACAGAAGCCATCAGGAAGGATGACAAAAATGCTGTTCTCTATGCGAACCGTGCTGCTTGTTGTTTGAGTATGAAGAGGTGAATATTGTCATTTGCAAGTGACTGTTTGCTTCATGATTAAACGAGGGGCGTTAGGTACATGGATGCTTCGAAAGACGCACTACTGGTATGTGTTTATATCTGTCACCGCTCGTCACATATGTCTTCGACGGCATCTCTGCAACGTTTATACAGGCAATCGAAATAGACCCGAATTATTCCAAAGCTTGGGCACGTCGCGCTACAGCTCTCGAGGTAGGAACTAACTCGCATCTCCTATCGTCAATCCATAACCATCCTTATGTTCTTGGGCCACTTAGGTGTTGTCACAAGATGACGCAGCCATCCATTGTTGGCGTAAAGCGATCGCTACATTACCCAAACAAAATCTCACCGCAGCTGAACTACAACAGAAGGAACAATACGAAAAACAACTCGCAGCAGCACTCCGGAGAATAGAAGACTTAGAGGCTCATCCTACCGAAGCTGGTTCACCTGTGCTACCGGCATTAGCACCTTGGATACGTGCACAAACGTTAAGAGAAGAGATTCGTTCTCAAGGTCCTGCGGGGTTGAATAGTAGTGTAAGTAGCATGCTTATAATGCAGATAGAGATATTGACACTGAATGGTTTTCTGTGTCTCCCTGTTTTAGGTATGGGTGATTCTCGGTGCATACGATGTAAGGGCCTGCGCATAAAGTTTTTTTTTTCAATATTCTCACATAACGTTTTACAGGAATTCAACGAGGGCAGTAAAAAACTAATGGCCCAGAGATACATGAACGTACCTGGAGTAGGACTTCAAGTCGTTGCTGCCGCTGGAGTAAGTGCTTTCAAGTACATCCTGATGATTGACCGTATGTAATGATACATATTGTAGGCACTCCAAAATTTATCGAATGGTATCATGCGCGATTCAAGAATTTTTTACCTCTCAAGTATGAGCTGGATAGATAGTTTCAACAAGCAAAGTACGTCACTTCTCATTCAATATAAATGCATTGGTTCGGTTTTTTCTCCCCCGTACTGATTGTGCGTATCGGACATATTCTTAGTACTTTTTGAATGTGAATATGCACGAGCATGGAAAGATGGTGGTGCCACATTTGTCAAAGAACAAGCATTGAAACGACAGCGTGAAGAAGGATTCGATGGTGTTCGAAGGTCTCTCAGTGTCACACTAAGGTAACTCCTCCGTAAATATCGATATTCCATCTCCTACTGACTTTTACAATACAGACATTGGCTCCTACTTGGTTTCCTTGAAGGCAGAATTAAGGGAAACTATGGAACTGAGATTGAATATCTGACTCGGGTCATTGAAGTTCTCGATTGGGGTAGGAAGGTATGGAGAGATGTATCCGAAGACGATAAAGGGGTTATTTTCTTGGATTCGTTTTATATGGGTGTACGGGCGATGCTCATGCAAGCTTATATGTATGTACGTCCAATTTTATTCTCATTTTTTATCATTCTCGTTATGATTCATCTTTGTTTTGTTTTGACGTATCGTTATCGGTCCAACATTCAAACAGTTACATGCAGAGAATCCCGGACCAAACGCAAAAGTCCAACCTAAAGTTCTTCTAGAAGAAGCACAAAACTTTCTTCAAGAATTCGAGAACATTTCTTCACCGAGTAAGAATCCTGACCCGGGATTTTGTTCATCGTTTTACATTTATCCTAAGGGTCAAGCTTACGCGTTAGTTGATCTTTCCTTCTTTTTCTCTACAATGACACAAATACTCATTTTTGTTGTCTTGAATAGGTCGATGGCGTATGCGTATGGTCAAATGAGTCATATCGCTATTCGCAAAAGAGAACGAAACAAAGTCATACTAGACTTTTGCGATAAAGCAGCGAAAGGATACCTAAAAGCAGCTTCGTATTATCCGACAGATGATGAAAACCATGTTTGTGAGTTTCTCAATTCTATCATGGATCTCTCATAGTCATTATTCTTTGTACTAACTTCCTTCTTCCTCGTTCCCATTAATCATACTCCCCCTTCCTCTACACATACTCTCATTCAAACCACTCAAAACAGGGTTCCTAAACTGCGCTCTCGAATTCAGTTTCAGTACATCAACACCTGTCCGAGGTTTATTACCCATAATGGAACGAATTCGACTAGCTATACCTGAGATGAAGAAAATATGGCAGTTTTCTGCTTTGGCTAAGACTAGAGATAAGTCCCTCAATTTGACTTTGAAGGCGGAGGAGAATATCAGAAAGGGACTTAAGAGTGGGAAAGTGAAGATGGGGGATGTTGGGACTTTGGATAGGTGAGTAAGAGCATCTTACTGAACTAGTTTTCCATCACGTTTGGGTGGTAGGAGGGTCGATCCCGTGTTTCTTGACTCGGAGTTATTAATATTATTACACGTGTATATGTGGATTTTGAATCGTACAATCTAATGTTTTTATCATACGTTTTATTTGTATCAATGTGTAGAGTACATATCTATTCTGACTCCGATTGATTTTGATTGATCCTCTTCATTGAACAAGTTGGGTTTCTCTCCCTGGTTTCTAGCCGCTCAGACTCGGAATATACTAGTATGAGGTGAGCTTATGACCATTCTTTCTCATGTCTGCAACTGAAAAGAACACTGTTTTCTTAGAGTTCTGAACAAAATATTCGAACAATTTAGAGGCAACGCGCGTCGGAACAACGAGACCATGAATATTAGGTCTGTATCCCACTTTCGACTCGATAATATCAGTAGTCTGAAGAAGTTGCATAATGATACAGTAGGTCGCTGACCAGGTACCTACTCCAAAGCATGGGCACGTCGTGCTGCAGCTCTCGAGGTAAGAGGCATCCTTCAATCCATATTTCTAAGTTCTAGTAGGTGGCTCATCTCCTTTTCAGATGGTCGCACAATATGAAGAATGTGTAAGATGTTGGGAAAACTCGATCGCTGCATTGATTGAAAAAGATTCAGAGGACAAACTCACCGCGGCAGAAGTCAACCAAAAAGAACAATACCAGATAGAGCTTACGAGGGTTACTAAGAAGATACAAGAATTGAAAGCCACTCCAATCGACACTGGTGTACATTTGAAAGAAGATAGTGTTCCTTGGGTAAAAGCCGAAGCGATTATAGGTGAGATTCGTTCGAGAGGTGTAGAAGGGAGTAAGAGTAGTGTAAGTCATATTTTTTTCTGATTATACCAAAGAGTAGACATTGATTCTTAATTTATCATCATATTCCTTCTCATCTTCTCACCAGGCTTGGGTTATTCTCGCTGCGAACCAGGTAGTTATTTCAGTATTCAAATTATCATTAGGACCCCTTGTTCTCGCTGATGTTTATATTGATGAAATGTGTTTTGATAGGAATTCACAGAGGGATACGAGAAAATGAAACTCCAGAAGTCGGTTGACGTACCTGGAGTGGGAACGCGATGGTCTGGTGTTGGTGGGGTAAGCCGGCCCATAAACTCACTCTGTTTTCTGGATCTGACAACAAGGGAAATTCTGTAGGCCCTTGTGAGTTTATCTAATGGTATCATGCGTGATCCAAGGATATTCCACGTTGCGGACCCCAAATGGTTGCTGTTATTGAACCAACAAGGAGTGATAGTATATTTGACTGACCCTTCAATTCATGCTGATCACAAGAGTACGAACCTACCGAAACAGTCACTTCGGAATGTGAACTCTCGCGAGGGTGGCAAGATGGTGGTGCGGCGTATGTTATAGAATAAGCTCAGATGCGACATCGCGAAAAAGGGTTCGAACGTATTGATGGTGTACGACTGGCTCTTAGTGTCACGCTAAGGTATTCTTTTCTCATAACTTCTGAAAGCATACGTACTAATCCCCCTGTAACATGTTCGGTATACAGGCCTTGGCTTCTCATGGGTTTCTTGCAAGGTGGATTGAGACAAAACCATACGGCGAAAGTCGAGTATACAGCCCGTGTTCTTGAAGTTCTTGAGTGGGGTAGAAAAACATGGAAAGATATACCTATTGAGGATAAAGGTGTGATGTTCTTGGATTCATTCTACGTCGGTGTACGTGCAATGCTCATGAAAGCCTATATGCATGTAAGTCTATTCAACATTATATATCCGAATAGTGTCAATGTTTGTTACTCATTGTCATTTTCTTCGGTGCACAGGCTTATTCTGAAAGTCCTGGACAAGAATCCAAGTTCCCACCGAAACTTCTCTATGATGAAGCTCAACATTTCCTTGAAGAATTCGAAAATATTTCACCACCAAGAGGCGATCCTGATGCAGGATTTATCTCGTCATTCTATATTTATCCGAAGGGTCAAGCTCACGCATCAGTATTCTCTTTTAACCTTTCATCCATTGGTTGTTGCTGATAATAACCGATGTTCTTCAAACTCAAGTTTGAAAGGATATGCATCTGGTCAACTGGGTTATATTGCATTTTACAAGAAAGAAGACGGCCACATGGAGGTCGTTTTTGAATGTTTCACTCAAGCTGCTAAAGAATACATCAAAGCAGCGTCATACTTTCCGGTAGACGATGAGAATCATTTATGTGAGTCTGTAAATGATATCAATCATCTTTGCAATTCTGACCACACCCTTACCCTCTGCTTTGAAGGGTACTTGAACTACTCATTAGATTACCTCTACGCAATCTGCACACCGATTCGAGAGATACTGCCAATCATGGAACGAATTCGGCTCGGAATACCTGAGAAGAAAAAAATCTGGGAATTTTCTGCTCTTTCTTCTACTCTTGACAAGGGTCTTGAAAAAACGTTGAAAGTGGAAGAGAACATAAGAGAGGGACTTAGAAGTGGGAAGCTGATTTTGAATGATCAGGTTAGTTTAGAAAGATGGTTGAATCCTAAGTAGTACCTTTGGAACCGCTCCAAGTCGATCTCTCGCTACTGCTTAAGCGTGTTCAACTACCTTTTTTGTGAAGGAGGTTCCCAACTGAGATGCATATGATATAAACCTATGAATCGTGTTAAGTTGGAAAAAACGTGCAGAGCCCTGAGGAGCAACAGTGTTATAGGACGGACTATGTGTTTGAGTCGTAATAATAATTTGAATAGAAGTCAAAATCGGAGTTTGCCGAGACAATGAATTCGAGCGTTTAGGATCGCGACACTACCGTACTCAAGCTATACATTGGACTCAACTTGCAACATGCTATCAACATAGATTCATATGACTGCTGAAGCTTACCCTGTTAATATGGAAATTCTTAGTCGCTGACTTAGCTCTGGGTTCCTCGGTTTTCAATCTGCTTATCTGAGCTACAATTTGGACTTGTGTCAACAACATACTTGCTCGGAAAAGATACTTACAAAAGACTCAGTCAATCCCGGGCCACGAAGGACCGTAATGAGACACCTCTGGACTGGCATGGAGGTTTCAGGGCTGGACAATGGAGGAGGCTGACGAAGAAGCCATCGTCAAGTCAGCCTCAAGTGCTTCTTTTGAGTTAGCCTCCATGGCTACAAATATCCGCATTGCTGGTCTCAATCGTTAGGTCCCCTCCTTGACTTCCTCCTTCGACTTACGACGCACTTCTACCACTGTCAATACTTCAACATCTACTACGTCAATCAGTAAGTACCTCTGTTTCCTCGCTGCGTCTCAGTACCGACCACCATCAATCCCGCAGACAATGCCTTCCTTCATTACAAACCCTTTCAATCGTCGTATCAACGGAGGGAACAAGAAGGTGTTGCATCAACAGCTATTGACAGTGAAACAAAAGAAGACGTCAGATCAACAGTCGACATCTATGCTCGCACAGATCTTCAAGATGCGGGCAGAGGTGAAGGAGTCGGAGAACACTCACCTTTCAGCGAAGCTCGGTAATGTCCAATCTGAGTACATCAAGGTCTCCCTGAAGCTGGCAGAAACGGAGTCGATATTATTCGACGAAGCTAGTATCTCGGACATGCAAGAGAAGACATTGCGCAAGACTGTCTCTGAACTCGAAGGGACTCGTGCACACTTAGTGGCTGACCTTGATAATTTGAAGGACAGTCATGGAACCCTCCGCGCCGAACACAACGCGTTATCAGTCGAGCACTCTAGATGCCATAAGTCGAAGGAACAAGCTATCGCAATGGAGAAGATGGCCTTCGAGACTCTTCACGACTCCTTCGAAACACTGGAATCACAGAACGCTGAACTCGTCGAGGAGAAGATTTCTCTCCAGGTTACCAACGACTCCCTCACTGTTGCTTTCGAAGAACAACAAGTGTTGGTGACCACCACTCAGAAGGAACTCGAAGACAAGTACGATGAGAATATGAAGCTGGCTACCGCTCTCAAGGAGGAACAGGACGTCAAGACGCAATATCAGTCAGAACGGGACGCAGCTCTTGCAGAAGTTGAGCTGCTGAAGGCTCAGCTTCAAGAAGCATTCGCTGCCAAGGCACAAGAGGTGCAGTCGCTCATGCGAGAGAAGAGCAACCTTGCGTACGAGCTCAGCGTTACTAAGGATCAACTCGAGGCCACTCGATCGGACTTGGATGATCTCACGGAAGTTCAATACGAACTCGACGATGCTCGCAACGAAGTATTAGCACTCCAGGGTCAAGTCGAAGAGCTTCAACGGACCAACACGACCATTATCGCTCAATTCGGTGCTGAGTGCATCGCACACGAAGCTACTCGCAAGGACCTCACCGATGTTCGGTCGCAGCTCTCGGTCGTCACTGGCGAAAGGGACGACTGCCTTTCAGAGCTTGAACAGGTGAACGGAGAGTTGGAAAGCAGCAAGAAGGCGGTCGATGATTTGGTGTCATTTAAGCTCTCTGTGCTCGAGGCCAAGGCATCCATGGACAACCACACTATGGAGCAAGGAGGATTCAAGCCCCTCTGTACTGTCGACCTGAACGTCGGGACACCCCGCAAGCACGACGTCGTTGTGGGTAAGAAGAACATTGGAAGTCGAGGGAGACTGAGCGGTCAGGTGAGTTATGGTGCTATACAGTGCTGACATTCCACATCGACTAACTCTCTTCTCTTCTCATTTATGTAGACGTTCGAATCTCGTGCGTCTAGTCTGCCGATCCCTGTTTCAACATCATCCAGCTCTACCAAGTCCCAATCATCCACTCATGGTCGTAATTCAAGCTTCGCCAGTCGTATCTTCGGTTCTCGTCAACGTTCTTCCCTAGGTTCTTTCGATGCCAACGCCTAATGTAGTCTCCATGATCTCACCCTTTCTTTTTTTTTCTATTATTCTTCTCCTCTTTTTAACCCGAACCTCATTCAATTGCAGTACAATAACGACAAACCTTCCCCTTCCCCATCACCGACACACACCCCACTTCTTGTACACGCAATTTATATGCTGGTTCACAGGCGACTCCCAGTTTTACCTTTCTTCGGGAACCTCGCCTTTTATTTTTATTTCTCTCTTCTATCTTCCTGTGGTCTCTCCCTCGAGAGCCATGTTTTATTTTTTTGTCGGTTCGAAGATATTGTATCATTGCATCTTGTATCTTTGTCTGACTCACCCTTTGTGTATTGGTTTATCTGCGTATTATATATTATCATATTACATTATATTCCGTCGTCAATACATATGCAGGAGGTTGGGAACGAAAACATCATTTCACCGAAGCGTGACCTTGCTTTTACCGTGGTAACTGGTTTATCAGTGTGACACGTGTATATTCTAGAGTTCCATTCTACTTCGTACACGTACAGTGCAGGGCCACGACTCGGAGTAGGCTATTGTCACACCGTCACTTGAGCACTCTCGAAGTGAACAAAGTTCACTGGCAGCCAGGCCACCGTTGTTGTACGTAACTACTCGAGTCAAACCTTCCATTGTCCAACAAATCAGTGCACTTCTGCCTTGTGATTTCTTACCACCATGTCTGATATATCGACAATCGCCGTCAGCGTTGCTAAACTAAAAGATCAAGGTAATGCTTTGTTTGTGAAGAAACAATACCGGGAAGCGTACCAAAAGTACACCGAAGCAATTAAACAAGACGACAAGAATGCTATCATCTGCGCGAATCGAGCTGCTTGTTGCTTGAATCTGAAAAAGTGAGTGCTTTCTACTGCAGTTGTGAAAGTTCATGACAACTTGATCAAGTTGAAACCTATCGAGTTGTTTCATACTGCTAATCCATTGGCTCATTTGTAGGTACATGGACGCTGCGAAAGATGCACAGCTGGTATGTGTCGCAGCTATCGTTATGAATCGCTACATGATCACCTCACCGCTGTTACTTATAACAGGCAGTTGAAATAGATCCCACCTATTCCAAAGCTTGGGCACGTCGTGCTACAGCCCTCAATGTAAGACAACTTATTTATTTCGATTGACAGGAGGAGAGTTAAATATTTCGCATCAGATGATTGCACAACATGAAGAATCTCTTAGATGTTGGAAGGAAGCTCTCGTCACTTTGCAGAAAGAAAAACTTACCGCGGCAAAGCTCAAGCAGAAAGAAGAGTACAAAGCAGAATTTGAAGCAATGCGTTTAAAAATAGAACACATGAAAGCTGCGCCTACCGAGGTTGGCATACAGTTAAAAACAGAGAATATGCCTTGGGTAAAAGCAGAGGCAATCATAGATTCAATTCGTTCTCGGGGCTTCGATGCAGTGACCAGTAGCGTGAGTTACAAATGTTTAGGTTTGGTCAGCTTCAGTTTGAAAAGATTAACATATCTGTATCAGGCCTATGCTATCCTCGGTGCAAACGAAGTGATAGTTGCTTCATGATCCAGTGCATTTCTTGATGTTCACGAAAGGTATCACAGGAATTCAAACAAGGCATGTCAAAAATGAAGCTTCAGAAAGAGACAAATGTACCAGGAGTAGGGGTACAAATAAGTGGTGTCTCAGGAGTGGGTACGATTCATCTAACATATGTTCCCTTCAACCTAATCACACGAGCAGGCCCTTGAAAACTTGTCAAATGCCGTCATGCGTGATTCTAGGATATTTCACATTGCGGAGCAAAACTGGATAAAGATGTTCAATAATCAGAGTAGGTCAGTCTGTTTTGAAACCTATCCATTATTGACTATCGCTTGTTCGTAAGCAAGACTCGAGTGTCAAATGTCTAAAGCGTGACAAGATGGTGGAGCAGCATATGCTATAGAACAAGCTCAGAAGAGACATCGTGAAGAAGGATTTGATGGAGTCCGAAGAGCCCTTAGTGTCACGATTAGGTGTGTTATTTCCTTACAAACATGCAAGTGACTTTTGAACTTTGGATTCAGATCCTGGCTACTCCTCGGATTCTTAGAAGGTGGATTGAGACAAATCCATGCCACCCAAATAGAATACATGGCCAGAGCCGTTGAAGTTCTAGATTGGGGAAGGAAGAAATGGCGCAACGTGCCAACTGATGACAAGGGAGTCATTTTCATATACTCGTTTTACATGGGTGTACGCGCGATGCTAATGCAAGCTTATATGGAGGTTCGTGAATCATCCTTGACAAATCTGACAAGCATTTGATTCAACCCTTGGTATTCAGGCGTATGCAGATAATCCTGGACCAAGTTCAAAGTTCCCACCCAAACTTCTTCGTGACGAAGCACAGAACTTCCTTAGAGAGTTTGAAGATATCGCACCTCCGCCAGGAGTCGTAGACCCCGGTTTCTGTTCATCATTTTATGTTTACCCCAAGGGTCAAGCTCATGCGTGAGTTACATCAAGGAAGCAATCTCCCCCAAACTATACGACTCATGAATTGTCCCAAGGTTGATTGCATATGCTAATGCGCAGATGGCTCGCATTGCTGCAAGCAAGAAAGAGGAGGAGGAAATCGTGATCGACTACTTTAATAAAGCTGCTCAAGGATACCTTGAAGCTGCTTCGTTTTATCCGCAAGATGATGAACAACATGTTTGTGAGTACTCCTTCGTATCTGAAACTAATCAGGTTTATAAGATGATCCTGATGCTGACTCAAAATCTGTCTTCAGGGTACTTAAATTGTGCATTGGACCACCTTTACGTTGTTGGTACAACTATCGCGGATTTGCTACCAGTCATGGAACGAATCCGGCTCGCAATTCCTGAGATGAAGAAAATTTGGGAGTTCTCTCAGATGTCACAGAACCGGGATAAGGCTCTCCAAAAGACCTTGTGGGTTGAAGAGGATATTCGGGAGGGCCTGCTGAATGGGAAATTTACGATGGATGTGAAGATCATGCCCGAGCAGCTAAAATGAGATTAAACACTCGTTTTCCAATGTTTTGATTCATTCAAGTTGATATTCGAGTACTGTCATGATCATATGTTGAGATAGCGAAGCTATTCTAAGTGGCCGTGAAAGGTCTGAAAGGATGTATACCATACTCTACACATGCGTAGCAGTTACCGACCAACTCCATAAGCATAAAATGTCAATGTAAATCACGAAGCACTACAATCTGAATAAGATGCAAAAGATCAACAAACTCAAGATAAGACGTTTAATGTTGTTGAAACTCTCTTCCTTTCGTGGACCATCACCCGCTCGACCAGCAAACCAGTCAAAACGTCTCCCGAGATGAGAGAATTCTCCTCGAGAAATCATACCTCTCACCCGTCCGAACTCGCTGAACATACGAATGAATGCACTTTCCACAATAGCTACAGTCCACCAGATACCCCCAACGCTAGTTTTCATTTCTTGGTGACGTTCTGGGTGTTGCCACAAGTGTCTGTAGCAGTCATGCGCAACATTTGCAATGAGGACTGAAAGCATGATTTGAACAGAACGTATGGATAGTCCATAACTTTGAACCAACATCCCAAATGCACTCATGATGATGCATGTCAGGAGGCACTCTGCACTGTTGGGAAAGTCACGATAAGTGAGGTCAGGGAATTGGGCGACGAGAGCCCCGTCGCCAACAGACCACATATAAAATCTCCAATATGATCGTTTACCTCCATTCCACCATGGGTGCTCAACCTTAACTTCAGGTGCTGCAACAAAACCTTCCCCGTTTCGGGCGATGGAGAAGTCTCGCTTTCTACGACAGAAATCGATATCTTCTCCACCACCGGTCTTAGGATATGCTAGGTCGTATTTGACTCCATCATTGACATTCCGACGAGCGAGTAAATTGGCAGTGACACCCCATGGAACGTCAGTATCATCTTGATGTTTGGCAGCTATGTCCCAAAAGTAGGTTACACCGGCAAGATGAACGGCTGTTGTGAATACAGAGTCAGCAAGTGGAAAAGTCGCGTTACCGACGAATCCAGCTGCATCTGGGTGTTTGCGAATCACTTTCTCAGCTTCTATGAGAAGATTACTGCTGGGTACGATGTCGTCGTCTAAGAAATGAATCCAATCTGCAGAGGATTCATCCATAGCCCTGTTCCGAGATGCGGATGCACCGAGGTTAGCCTTGTTGACCCGAATGCGGATATCAGGACGAGCACCGTAACGGCAAAGCAGCTCGTTGATGCATGGCGAACTTGGGTCGTCGATGATGACGATAAACATCACTACACAAGTAGGTGATGGTCGCAAACTGAGAATGGCATCGAGTAGGCTCAAATTAACGCGATACGAAGGAATTGCGATGTCAAGGGTAAGTTTCGGTGGTAAATGAACACCCTGAGTTATCAACCAAGAAGCAACTTTCTGAATGCCGTTGTCGAGAGTCTGAAAAGTCCAGTCCCTAGCATGCTCCTTAGTATATCGGGCATCATCTTCGCCACCGATAGTATTGGACAACGTGGAAGGAAACATAGTTGAACATCCCCAACGACGGTAGAGTTGAAATAGATATGGGTCGCCGTCCTGATTCACAAAAATGTCTGGAACAACTTCACCGTCGAAGATATCCAAATGTGTGCGATGGATGATCGGGAAAGTTGGCATCCCGGGAAAGGAGACATCTGTGAAAGCAATACACCCAAACCCAAAAGGAACACCTTCGTCTTGTGCAAGCTTTTGAAATTCATGGTACGAGGCATTCATCCATCCAACATCTAGCAGTTTGACATCGTCACCCATCAACACCATGAAATCGCATTTGTCCTCCCAGGCTTTCCGGGCGCAGTCCCTCCACAGAGAGCATACATGCCCCGGTGGATGATGCTCAATGAGAGAGACAACATCAATGATTCCCTCTTCCCAAAGAACTTGCTCAGCTCTGTTCCTCTTCATGGCATCGGGATCGGCGAGTAAGAATATGTCATCATGGTCGATAGCCAAGTAGATGATATAGCGGAACCGAAGGGAACCCGAAAGGTGTGTATCGCGCCAGGTAGTATCCACTAACGATTTCGCAAAACGACGTAGATTGAACAGACAATCTTCTTGGTTCTTACTTCCACGAGAAGTGATAGGAAGTAGGATAGCAAATGTGATTATTTGAGAATCCAAATCAACAAGATCACTCCGAGTAAAACTGTGAAGCAAGTCGCGCAGACACGACTCTTCACAGTTCGAAGCGATCTCACAGATCTGTTTCTCGATCCATACGCCAGTTCGTTGCAAACCAGAGTGTAGGGATACCTTCGGAGTCCATTTGAGAACGGAGGAAACGAGGTCGTTGTTGGAGTTTCGAGCCATGACTCCGACGGGTTTCGATGTGTCACGACAGAACCCAACAGATTCGGGGTTAATGCCTGCAGCTTCTAAAGACATAACAGCAAGATCGTTGATGGACACTGACTCCTCAGAGCCAATGTTGATAGGGAGAGAATAGTCAGATCCCAAAAGAGCAATCACTCCATCGACAGCATCGTCAATGAAGAGAAAACTTCTCCTTTGAGACCCGTCTCCCCAGATCTCAAACTTCGCATCAGAGGAGAGATCACGAAGATACTTTATTGCAAAGGCTTTTCGGAGCATTGCTGCTGGTGCCTTTTCTCGACCGCCATTCCATGTACCGCCGGGCCCATATGCGTTGTGGAAACGAGCGATCGAGATCTTAAAGTGGTTATGGCAGAGAGGTTGCGATAGAATCTCCTCAACATGTAGCTTCTGAAGACCATACAGACCTTGGGGGCTAGGAGCCTCAGGTAGGCTGTACACGATGTCTTCCCTGAGAGAAATGTCGGCTGAAGGGTTGGTATTGTCCTGTAGCTTGGATGGATATACACAGGCGGAAGAGGCGTAGAAGAAATGTTTGATACCCATCTCTAGCGAAACCAGCAAAAGGTTCATCGTCATGGCATGATTGTCATCATAGATAGTGGGATCGTTGGCGTCATGTATCGTTCCCATTCCGCCCATGTTAGCAGCAAAATGAAGCACAGTGTGTGCTCCACGAAGAGCTTTGCGGCATACTTGAATATCGCAAAGGTTGCCACGAATGAATTCGTCAGAGATTTCATCTGGGAGTGGAGAATATGGGTTAATGTCGACAATCCGTATATATCGCGCATGCTGTTGATACATTCGACGGGCAACATGAGATCCCTGTTTGCGCAATGAGAATAATCCGTACAAAACGATGGAGTCTCTCTTGACTTACAATGAAGCCATGTCCACCAGTTATTACGGCAATTTCTCGTTCCACCATAATAAAGGAGACAAAGGGGTGAGGGGTGAGGAGATGGGGTCCAACGTTGAAAGGTAATGGGATAATAAGGACGATCTGTGATTGGGGAATGTACTGAAAATAGATATTATTGGATGAATTCGAAGATGTCTTTGTTGCGGCGATACAACCAAATGAGCCGTGCCGCAAAAATCTTTTGTTCCTCACCTATGCATTTTGTATATATTCTCCTGCTCGTCCCACAGATCAGACGGCTGAGATTACACAGAGGCCTCGTGATGCCAAACCATCTGGAACAGAACTCAAATACAGTGACACTGCGGCGACAGGTAGAACCTGATAGTCCATGAGAACGATGTAACCCCAGAATGCATAAAATCTTCCGCAGACATTGGAAGACTGCCCCAGCCTAGTTGTGAATCTGAAATCGAAGTTAATAAAGGTGAAACAGCGGCGAGAGTGCATAGTCAACCATACCATCCTATCGACAAGCAGCTCGAATGTATCCGACCACAGATTCCTCCTCCGGGTCTTTCGACTTCACTCCTACCCAAGACTGGTTCTCCCACAACATAACCCACTGGAAAACTCTTATCCCTCTCGTTCAAAGTGATGCCCCTCGAGTTCTCGAGATAGGTTCATGGGAGGGTAGATCCGCCGTCTTTCTTCTAGAGAATCTCTGCAAGGACACTGGGGAGATTGTTTGTGTCGACCATTTTGACCTTTTCGCTACCGATGCTGGGAAACAAAGATTCAGTCGTATTCAACACAATCTTGCATTGACGAAGAAGAAATACCGCATCATCGACCAGTTCAGTGTACCTGCTCTTATGACTCTTTTGGAGGAAGAGATGGAACTTATCAATGCTGGGTTTGACTGGGTTTATGTCGACGGATCCCATGAGGCAGATGATACTTTCCTCGATGGCGAGCTGGCCTGGCGGTTAGCGAGAAAGGATGCGTTGATTATTTTCGATGACTATCATTGGGAAACAGAGCCTGAAGACAGCATTCATCACCCCAAACGAGGCGTGGATGCTTTCCTCAAGCTCCATGAAGGTCAATTTGACCGTCTCACTGATCCTTCTCATTACCAAGTCGTCATTCGTAAAACCATTGATATGCGCATTGGGTTCCTACACAACGGATCAAAGACTTCAGATGATACTGCTCAGAACAGAGCCCAATCCTTTGGATACAGCATCAATGTGGCGCTTACAGTGGACAGTGCATATGCTATAGGTGCAGCTGTGACACTTCGTAGTGTCGTCGAACATACACCTGGACGTATCACATTCTACATCGTTGACTGCGGACTCTCTGATGAGGACTGCGATAAGTTGACAGCCACGATTCCCGTTCGTGATAATGTCACCATGAAATTCCTCCAACTTCCATCAGGGAGTTTGACAAGCGAGCTTGGTGGAGCTTTTGCCAAACTGGAGATCCACGATATCCTACCCATCGAACGTGTTCTATACCTGGATTCAGACATTCTCGTCAGAGAAAGCATAGAAGAGCTTTGGAGTACAGACCTCCGAGGGTCCGTGATCGCTGCGGCACCAGATGTGGGTCATCCTATGGGTCACCAGGGAATCGAGCGTGGACCCTATTTTAATGCAGGCGTCCTCTTGATGGACCTAGCAAAAGTTCGTTCCAGAGGAGATGGATTGAAATCACTGGGGAGGACCATGAAAGATGCGAAATATCGAGATCAGGATGCTCTTAACCTACATTTCAAGGATCAATGGTTGGCTTTAGGTCTAAAGTGGAATGCGCAAGGATTGGGGACATACGCGAAATCTCCCAGTTTAGACCGAGACGAGTTAGACCTCAGCGAGATGAATGAGCCCAAGATTGTTCATTTCACAGGTCCTGTCTATCCGAGTCTGGTGGAGGTTTTGAATCCGTATGTGCAACCTGTGACTTCCAAACCGTGGGGTTACGCAGGTGCACGAGGACATCCGTTCCGAGATGAGTGGGTGGATATGTTGAACAGGACAGCTTGGAAGGGACGGCTATCCTCTAACGACTGGAAAGCGGTGAACTTGGCGGAAGTGGAAAGAGCGTTGAAGGATGCGGAAAGGCAGTTTAGGGAACAAGTTGCGGGATTGACCGGTGGTATTTGAGCACTGTCATTGTGCTACTATGATTTGGACAGATATCTTTTATTAAAGAAAGAAAGTATCATTTGCAATGGTATCAGGAAGATATAGCGAGTAGAGTACATAGTCGACGAATAGTCTATACAGGATGCGACGAAAGAATAAAATCTACGCGTTTGCGCTAGGATCACGTGCGAGCCCCATGACCGTAATTGGTGGCGGTGCCTTACATAAGCACGTCAGACCCGAGCCGACGATTCAGAGGACTCGAATTGACGGAAAACTTGGCGACCCAGATTCCCGCAACTTGCTTTCTTACCACTGCCATCTACTCTCACATCCACACTCCATTTACACCTCTTTTGTCCAAAATAATCAGGGTTGAATGTTTGCAGACCCTTTCACTCAAGATTCTCAGCAACCACTCTCATCGTTCTGGTCTCATGAATACTCTAAAGCTCGCCGTGAACCTTCACCTAACTCATTCAACAAAACGGGTCAACAGATGAACAGCGCTGGCTTCCTCGGAGTGTCTGGTACTTCTGACAATACAAGCCATTCTCCACGACTGAGCCCAGTAATCACTGCGGCCTCTGCACCAGAACCACCGCTCGAAGCGTACCTCTTGGCTTCTCCGATATCTGAGGCAACCTCTCTTTCCCAGGAAGATGTATCCCAGTCCGACCTCTCCATGTCTCCCGCGGCCATGTTTCTGTCTTCTTTTAGCCCCGTGGTGCCACCAGGAAAGCTTCCGGATGATGAAGGAGAAATCGTCGCTGGATACACTTTGGGCCCAATCATCGGTTACGGAGGCTTCTCAACTATCCGCAAAGCATCGTCTCTACAAGGGGGCACAGTGGCCATCAAGATTGTTCGTCGGTCCGATATCGACAAGCAATCTGATCCCACTCGAGCGCGACAACATGTCGACTACGAGCGGCAGGTCTGGTCATCGCTGAGTCATGAGCATGTTCTCCCACTGTTTACCTCCTCTCATACTCCATATGCCGATTTCTTTGTAACACTCTACTGCCCCGCAGGTAGCCTTTTCGACATTCTGAAACGGGATGGCCGACCGGCACTACCGCAGGATGATGTTGGAATGATGTTCAGGCAGGTTGTAAGGGGTTTGCGGTATATGCATGAGGTGGTGGGATATGTGCATGGTGATTTGAAGCTCGAAAATGTGCTTGTAGATGAAATGGGTGTTTGTAGAATTGGGGATTTTGGCATGGCGAGGAAGATTGGAGAATATGATAATGATGATGTCTCTGCAGTGGCAGAAGTAATCGCTAGTCCTCAAGCCGATGAACCTCGAGATCAAGCTTTCGAACGTACACGATCGCTCCGTGTTCCGAACACTTCTGCGAGATCACGAAACAGACAAGCTTCAGGTATACCTGTTCATCTTTCTATGATCAAACATTTTAGCGGCCCTCGTCACCGAACCTCTAGTCCTCTACCTTCCAGCAATGAAGTACCACATGTACTTCCCAATCCAACATATCAGCAAGGGTCCCTTCCTTATGCTGCACCTGAGTTGTTACTTCCTCAGTCAACAATTCACTATCCACGACCCAATCCTGCGCAGGATATATGGGCTCTCGGGGTGATGTTGTACACTCTTTTGACAGGGCGCCTTCCTTTTAATGATGCTTTTGAGCCTCGACTTCAGATGAAGATCCTACATGGTGCGTACACTGACCTCAAATGTTTTCCAGCCAAGCTTACCTACCACCGGGGCTCGATCTTTTTTTTTTCACCTGTTACAGGAGTATATGACATGCCTCCAGGAATTGGCCGTGGCGCTGAAAGTGTGCTACAAGGCTGTCTTGAGCGTAACGTCTCGTTGAGATGGTCAATTTCCATGGTAGATGATGTAGCTTGGGGCATTGGTTGGGGAGAAGCAGGCGATGATGCACTCCCCTCACCTGTTCGACCTACTCGTCCAAGTCCTCTACGTGAGAGTGCGGTGATGGATGATGTCGACCGTTCACGGTCATCCTCTCGCCCAGCCCGCTCGATGACCCGTTCTACTTCTGCAGTAAGGAACAAAAGCCGCAGTGCTTCCCGCTCTTCCACGCATCCTTACCATCACCCTCACGGTGTTCACCACCATCAAAACGCTCACTCACCTCATGATGTTGGCCATTTAGCCAGTCTATCCGACTCGCTATTGCGAAGCTCTTCCAGTTCTACGTTTTCCTCTGTCTCTGGACTCGCTGATGTCCCACTTTCTCCCATTCTCCGTGACGAACTAGATGACCAAGCTGGAAATGAGGGTGGTCGTGGCAGAGTTCACCACTCCTCCGTAAGACGACAATCAACACTTTCCACCTCCCGCTCCCGGAGCCCTCTTGAAGTCCCTCCAACTCCCACCGATACTTCTTTGTCGGAACGCGTTCGAGGGAGGAAACCGTCTCCGAGACACCTTGGTGCATCGCCTGTTCGCCATCCTCTACTCCGACGGGATGAGCTTGACACGCCTTTCCCATCCACAGATCTTGACACTGTTGATGAACAGTCTCCTTCACATGCGAGCTGGGGTGACATAGCTGAAGATCTAGATGCTGCACCCCGTGGCCGATACTCGAGGAGCAGTTCTTGTGATAGTCGAGTCAATGCCAGTGGAATGACCACTCGCCACCCACTGCGACGCTCTCAAGAAATACGTCTAAAAGACTTCAGGAGGGAGAGCGTGCCTCCGCCAGCTATTGGTCTATCTTGGGCGAAAAGCGAAGAAGAATGTATTGGGGGGGCAAGCCAAGTTATAACAAGTTCTCAACCGAGGGCGATACCATCTGCACGGAGTCGAAGTGTTGGATTTGACGCTGTAGATAGGCATTATCCGCCCACCCGCCCTCACGGAATTTGATGTTGTATCGAGGGTCCCGAGCCTTATCTTCCCCGTGTTTAGACTTTTAGCTCAGTCTGAGGTTGGCTTGCCCAATAGCCTCAGAGCCTTACTCTCCGAGGCAACTCAGCCGATCACTTTGCTCCTCCCGATGTCGATTCAAAAACACCATGCGCGGACACGTTGCGGTGAGGATTCCATTTCCGTCACTTTGCATGTTCAATGCGCCAATTCGTCTCATATTTGCCTTCTCGCGCCACCGAACAACAAGATATGTATATATATCGTTTTCGTTGCACTCGATACCCCTTCTATGTTACTTTCACATCACTACTATTCATCCACCATCACCCCCTCTATATCTTGGCTCTGTGCAACATCCCTCACTTTCTATTTATAAATCTTCTTGCTGTACAACTATGCACATCTTTTTTCATTCGCATTCTATTATATCCACATCCATTATTTTATTATATTCTCTTTCTATCAGTCGCCCTTCTTTCTCTTTTTTTTCGCAAGTCTTTTGCTTCTCATTAGGTTCTCATTTATGCAGGGTTGTGTCTCATGTCCATTTTGATTTGTCTCGCTATCCTTCTGCATGCAATCTACTGTAGCCAATTGTATCATATTCTGTACCAGCATCTTGCAATCAAAACATCGTACTCACTCACACATAATCAGAACCTTCTTCCAAGGTCAACGTAAGTATGGCACGCATCCTGCCTGCCCTGTGTGCAGTACATACTGAAGCTTGAAGGTTGTCTCAGTTTCTCATTTGTTTCTTATTCCAAGATTCATACAAACACCACACAATAAAATGTAGATAAACGGCCACTAAAGACACAACATAAACACCTTCAGACCAAGACAATAACAAAATTTGGAGGCAATAGTCAATGTTATCAATAAGGCAAATTCTCATCGAAAACGTCGTATCCAAGATCCCAGTTCTTCGAAGGATTAACGACACGTTGAGGAGGATGTGAAGTGGCCGCTTCCTCCAATTGATTGAAAAGGTCTTCCGGTAAACCTACGGTCTTCAGGTTCTCAATAACGCGAGATGGCGTCACACTCTTAGGAAGAACGATAGTCTGTAAACAAAAGCACAAACCAATCAATGTAAATTTTCAGTGCCGCTTTGTTGTCGATGAAATGAAAGACTTACGCCTCGTTGAACGTGCCATGAGATAAGAACTTGAGCAGGCGTGATTCCTAATTCTTTGGAAATGGTCTGAACTTCTGGGATCGAAAGAGCTTCTTTAACTTGTCTGTTGCTTCCGAGAGGAGAATAGGCTTCAAGAATAAGGTCATTCTCCTTCGCCCACTACATAATCAAATTAGAACGATGTCGGTTAAGAATAGGGATTGCGATGCGGAGTTTGATTCACGCACCTTAAGTAGCTCGGGCTGAGGGTTGAAGTAATTCAATTCAACTTGGTTGAGGGCAGGTTTGTATTTAAGCGGGTTAGCAGTCAAATTCTTGAGCCTGTTCCCAATATCAGTCAGACATTGTTTACGATATGCTATTTCTTCAGTGAAGCTAACCTGGCGATATTGAAGCTGAAAATGATATGTTCATTTACAAATATCAAAAAAAAAATTCATCGTATTATGGACGTACTTGCTAATTCCGATATTACGAACCTTACCCTTGTCCACCAGTTCTTCGAGCTTCTTCCAGGTAGGGTACGGGTTTGCGGTAAGCTGCTCGTCAACGACATTGTTTGAACCTTTCTTGAACGATATCGGCCTGTATGGACAATGTTAAAAAAGCAAAATATCGAAAAGGAGATGCTTACCAATGAATGAGATAAAGGTCTAGGTATTCCGTATCCAGTCTAGAAAGTGTTTCGTCCAACGCAGGTTCAACGTCCTCAGGAGCGTGGAACGTATTCCAGAGCTGAGAATGCATGCGTTGATGACTACAAAGTTCAATCGTCGAGTTAATAGACAATACTAACCTTAGAGGTGATCCAGAGCTCGTCTCGAGCAATACCACTTGACTTGATAGCTTGACCGACTTCGACTTCATTCTGGATAACACAGTTTGTTGTGAATATTCTCCGAATGGCCATGAATTCTTATGAGGTCATACGTACACCATAGATCCATGCGCCGTCGATGTGCCTGTAGCCTGCTCTCAAAGCAGTAGTAACAGCAGCACCGACTTCACCACGACCTGCCTGCCAAACTCCTGGTAAAGAGAGGAAACTTGTTGAATAGAATGAGTTGAAGTAAATAACACAACTTACCAAGAGCAACAGAAGGAATCTTGTCACCAGACGGTAAAGTATAATGTGTAGGCAAAGAGGTCAAATTTCGATTATGGCAAGGCTTGCGGGTAGCGGGTGAAACAGCGCTCCATCTAAAGAGAGCCTTGGTTCCGACGAATGTTGCATACATCATACCAACGACGGCTAAGAGATGGAAGATAACTTTCTTAACCCTTCTCCTTCGCTGCTCTTTATCAAGAAAGATATCTTCATCTTCATCCGTTGCTAGAGGTTTGTAAAATATACTGGAAGGTAGCATGGTGGTGGGCGTTCTGGGAAGAGAACGGATAGATGCCGGTCGGAATCTCAGGCTCCCTCAGGGGGAGTTTAGATAGGATGAGTAGTTTGTTCTCGATCGAGGATATGATATCACAAGTTATATCTATGATAATATACATGTGCAATTCGCCCATAAGTGCATTGAGCGTCCAGCATCATGAATTGTGTGTAGAGTACATTACTGCAGTACTGCTACTACTAGTACTAAACTCAATAGATTTTTGAGTCACTGTGATTTCGAATTCAAAATCATCATCAAATTCAACTCTATTTTATTACGTAACAACTCAGTATAAAAACCTTCACCGTGCAAAGTTTCTATTCACACGGCACGCTTTCCTGTCCTACCTCGCTGGTCTCTACTGTATTCACCGACAGTCGAGGTTGCGGTAGGATCTTTCCTCCTTCGAAGGGTACTCAAAGAATAGCTAGTGCTCCAGGCCGTAGGAGGTGGTTTTGCGTATCAGATAAATGCGATATGTTTTTTTAACAGTCGCATGGATGTTGGGAAGTCAACTCTCGATTCTCTTTTGTTTTACAAACATGGAATCGCTGGGTCTAGACGGCATTCTACATTTTATAAAAAGAGATTGCATTTGAAAACTTACACAATATAATCGGCAGCTTGTGATTAGATAACAGGGTCGTTCGAATATTTAGAAGTTGATTTATTTAATGGATTATATCTACAAAACTATGTGTACTAGCGTATCAACAAATGGTAGACAGAATCTAGTCCTCGAAAACCTGAAGAAGAGAGAAATAAAACTTCTCATGCACCGATCATCTCGCAGACTGTGTTGGAGTGGTGTAAGTCCCTCCATAATACGGTTGAAAACCCGTTTGAGGAGTGGATGGGGTACCAGGTGTACCTCCGGTTGCTGGTCGTAAATGAGCTGGCAAAGTAGGGGCATTGTACGATTGGGCGGCTGCAGTGGACCAGGCACTGGGCTGGTAACCTTTATTGGTAGCTGCAGTTAAAACAGTATTGGCAACAGCTCTTTGTGATTGGGGTTGTGACTGCTGTTGAGTTGTCGAATAATAGCTAGAATACGACTGTGCCATGGATGTGGCCGTAGTCTGCGGGGTTGCACGCCCAGAAGATGAAGTTCCACTTTGAGGAGCAGGGGGCTGATAGTTATACCACGCTGCATTGCCATACGCATACGGCTGCTGGGTGGTAGGATATTGGGATGTGTTATAAGGGGTGGTCGTAGTACCGCTTTGTGATTGATATTGATAATAACTTGTGGTTTGACTAGGTGTATATGAGCCATAAGCCCCACGATACGGTGTCTGCTGTGAGGTTGCATTGGTTTGAGGGTAATTCTGCTGCTGGTACGAGTAATTGGGGTACGAAGTGGAATTAGAAGTAGCAGGTGCAACTGCCTTAGGAGCTGGGGTGACAGGACTAATGTTCGTGACTGGCGTCGCTGGCACGGAAGGGAGCGCAGGTACACCCTTCCTAATTTGTATCGTCGTATTATCTCGGGCGGCGGTTGCACGCCCTGGTGGTAATGTCCCATACCAACCACCCTGGTCATCCAATGGCAATGTGCGATGAAGTTTTCTCAAAGCAGACGCTGTAGGAATCAGCGGTGGGTGTTCGTCATCGGTCTTCCCTGATCGGGGTCGCAACGAAGCAAGGACTGTCAAAGAATCGAGGATACCTTGAGCTAGAAAAGTTCATATTAGTGTTAGCACTCTTGAACGGACATTGAGGGCACAACATACCAAGATCCCATTCCTCCGAGCTAACCTTGACGGTACTCGAGCCACCTCCATCACCGCCAAGCCTTTGGAGTTGTAACTCTTCCAGTCTCTCCATTGCTTTTGCATTCCTGCCAAGTAATTCTTGAACAGCGTGTTCCAATTCGACACTGCCCAAGGTAGATTTGAGAGACTCCACTTGCTCTAAAGAGAGAAGTCCCTCCAATGATTTATCCAGATCGACTTCCCTCTGTTTTTCCTTCTGCTTCAGAGACTTCTCCGAATTAGCTTTGATGACTGATCCCCCGCTGAGCCTTGCCTTCATTTGTTCTACCCTGCGCTTTCGCTCTTGTTGGAAGATGACTTCTCCCATCGTCAAACGTCCAACTTCAGCGCCGTCATGATCAAACACAGGCGCAAAACTTGCGTAAGGACCATAACTGAGATAGCGTCCACAGGCGACTCGGCGCTGCTGCTCCTTTTGATAGAAAGGAACACCATGGCTAGCCTTCTTCAATGAATATGAGCCAAGGGTCACAGGTCGTTCTAATTTAGAGTGGTAACTTGATGAAGTAGGAAAGATTGAGACCAATTCTGCATGAGCGGTTGGCAGATCTCGCAGTTCCTTTCCGTCGTGAGGTGTGCCGGAATTCAATGATGTCCAATAGTCACCAGTAGGTAGTCTTTGTACGAGTGCATATTTTTGGGGAGAAGAAATATCGTTTAAAGCTGAAGAAGGTTCAGATTTGAATTCGGGAAGAAGGCCGGATGAGTTGGGGGGGACAGGGGCAGCATGTAAAGAAGCCTGGTCAAGAAGAGACAGTGCGAGGCTGCAGAAACGTAGCTGTTCAGCTGCTGGGGGAGACGAAGGCGAACGCGGGTGTGTGGATATAGGGAGAAGTTGTTGAACAGCAGACTAGCAGGACCATCAGAAAGTACAGTCGGAACAACAAACAATATGACATACTCGTAACACTTTGAGGGAATAACGATCACAGTCTTTCAACAGTGCTCGCATAGAATGTGACTGGGAGTTGGAAGAAGGACCGGCGATTGCATTGGTCGAAGAGTTTTCTTGTTCAGTGGATAATGGAAAAACGCGGTCAAGAAGACCTTGTGAATCGATGCTGCAACACCAAGGTTGACAAAAATGATTGAAGAGTCAAAACAGATCCATACCTTTCAAGAATTTCTAGGATTTTACTAGCATCCTCTGCGCGAAGCGGTACCTCTCCGCTGCTTGGCATCTCCGCTTCCATTTGTTCATCTTCAACTAACGCTTTATCCTCTCCTTCAGGGGACTCCTCCTTGATGTCGTCTGTGCGTGGTTGTTTGATTAGAGGTTGGTCATTTGGGTCAGCTATGGATGTGCGCTTCCGTTTTTTGGCTTGACCCTTTCGAGGTTGTGGTGGAGTGTCGGTCGTGTTATTGTCCTTTTCGTCGACTTGCGTTGTCGACGATCTTGTAGCCCGGGCCATGGCAAGTTGATAGAAGGTAGAAGGGATGAAAAGAGTTGCAAATGCAAGATTGTTGTTCAAGAGCTGTGTACCAAACGCGTCTCAATCGACGCGACCGTGGCGAAATCACTTTCTTGAAAAATCCGAGTTCGGGTGACGAAGAGTGCAGGCGGCAAAAGGCAAGAAAGAAATCAGACGCCCTCTTTTCTTACCCACTTAGTTAGTCCTTTTTAATTAATTTCAAACTCCGATTACTCAATCAATCAGCGTACTAAATGGACAAGTTCTGCTGTCTCTTTCGCCAACCATGTCCTTCAGAAGTGCTCCTGCGACAAGGCCCCTCCTCAGGGCAAAGCTCTATTCACGACCGGCGAATGGACACGTATCCTTTATCCCCCAAATTAGGAAGCTTGTCTTCGAGTACTGCGAGAAATGGGCTTCCTCCGCAAATGCAAGAACTTACATTCACAACCACATTGAGGAACTTGCTCGTGCCAACCCACATGTCGAGATCGTCGTAAAGAACCGTCCGCAGAAGGAACCCATTATCAGAGGATTTTATCGTATGTCATGTTATGCGTACCATGCTTGGTGTCGTACTTACATCTCCTTGCAGTCAACAATCGGGACAAAGTCATTCCTCTCCAAGGGTTTGAAGTCACCGGTATCGCGCAAAAGGTTCAGCTATTGCTCGACTCTTCGGGTGCGAAGATCGTTCCTCTGAAGCGACGAACTGTGGAGAGTACTACAGAAGCAGCGAGAGGCATTTGGTCCGGTCTTCACGTCGAAGAACCGTTCAAAATATGATTGCGCTTCAATTGTTAGCTTGAAGATGCAAAAGTAATTTATTATGCCAAATATAGCCCATTACATCTGCATGGTACGTTCATTCTATCTTGCGGTGATATATACCATTGTGGATCTTGGCGTTTCGCTCAAGTTTTCTCGCCCTAACAGGTTTCACTCTGTACGATACATCACTTGCAATAATCACTACCATCCGGATACTACACGGTTACCCGAATCCTATATCGTATACGGGGTTCTCGTGTCTGCGTGAAACTGTTGCATTCTCACGAGCGTCTATTCTCGTACTTCAGCATGAGATCGCTTTCTATAGCGACACAATTCGCAACTTAATCGCTGTCTATCCAACCAGCTGTACAGATGAGCCCGTCAACTCTTGTGCCTTGGATGCTAATTTTGCATCCTATGGGCACACTTGCAACTCAGCATGACGATATTTGCCTCATACGTAACAACCTCGTGTGCAGTTGATCCACGCCTTCTCCATGTTTTCATTTGAAAGGTAACGCTTAGATGACTCACTTTTCCCTTGCAGAAATCTATCAGGAGCTATCTCGGAATGAAACTGTGTAACTGGAGGTCCGGCCTTAGGCCTATAACGGATGTGCACATTGCACGTGTAGATATACCCTCAAACCGCGCTTGCAAGACAGCGGTATGTAACTTGTCTCTTAACCTCTTCCCATACCCCCACTGTCTCCTTGAAATTGGTAGGGATTTTGTAATTTATGTCTATCTATTTGTCCATTAACGTTACATGGTTACATAGTAAAGGACAATGCAGGACAGCAGAACTTACTGTCGCCCATCACCTTTGAATACTGAAAAGCCATTGTGGTCAAACTGGTCCAAGATGAATCGAGAAAACAATGTAAGCTTGATCCTTGACCAGACGCTTTTGTATGTCGCTTACAATGCACAATAGTCGTCATGGGATAGTGAACTTGTTGAGGCATACTCGCAGTCGGTGGGTTGTCTCTTTCATTCATCATCATTCATACGTATACTCATTGAGTGAACGGTCTCCCAAACTCAGGCTCGAACAGTATCGGACGATTTCCATCCTGGCAGTGTCATTCCAATGGAGTATACATGGGTATGTAAACTTTGTCACAGTTGTGAGTATTTAAAACATGCTGACCATTGATTCTAGACACCTCCCACTCCTGCGCTTGACAGCGATCAGTCGTCATCATTTGATTCGACAACAGACTTGGAAGAACTACCCGAAATCCCCTTCATCTCTGCACCACATTCCATCTATCCCAGTCCGTTCGACCAGGTAGATGCCCTTGGAAGCGATAGTCTTTCAGAACGAACATTTTGGTCAAGCGTTGTCCGCCCAAATCATTCCAAGTCCTCTTCCGACCCCTCACCCATCCTAATCTTGGGGCAAACAAATCGAAGAGTGATTAGTCCTTCAAGACGTCGTTCTTCATCTGTCTCTTCAACAGCATCATCAAGATCAAAGCCAGCGCCAGCTAGATCAATTTTATCGTCAAGTTCTTCCTCAATCAGAACAAGAAAGGGACGATCGCCTGCATCCGTGAAATTCCTCGATATGCCTACTATCCATTATGAGGATGACGAGGATGATGCAGGGTTCGATTTCGATGCTGATGAATTCTACCCTCCAAGAACGACTGGGCCGACGGAAAAGAACAAGACTGCGTTTGGACTTGGGTTTATCAGACGATTGTTTGGTTCTGGTTCAAATTCATCACCAAGCAGCAGTGGTACTAGCAATGGGAACTCAAAAGGAAAGAACAAGTTCACTGGTCCAACCCGCCCGACAATATCTGGTCCATTTCCGTTGGATGCCCCTCGGCCCATGAGACGAAGTCTCGACAGTCAGAGGCCGAGCAACGCCAGTTTACGTTCGGTTCGCTCTAACAGCAGTATGCGTTCTATTCGTTCAGCTAGCAGTCGGCTACAGAACTACTGGGGCCGACTGAGTGGGAAAGACCCTTGAAGGGGCAGGGTGCTTTTGCTTAGTTTTGTGGTACATAACTTCAGCTTCGCCGCAGTGTGCGATTTATGGACGTATGAACTCATTCTGCTCGCTTTCTTAGGTTGTATCTTCTTTGTCTCGCTTTCCAATCTCGAGTGACCATGACATCGCTCCCTTCCGACGACCGCTTTCTCCTCAGCACCACGAGTCTGGACACTTGCGCGTTTGCTGGGGATATCACCTTCTTCATGCCCGGATTTGACGACACTCACATACAGGATATGTACGCTTTTGGACCTTTACGTTGTGGGTGTTTCCTACTGATTTTTCGCGACACATGATGTTCACATTGCGGCAACCTAGGTCATGTCTCAAGACCTCACGTCAACCATGTTTTCTTTCTTTCTCATGCACCCGTCATATCTTCTGTATGTCATGTAAAATTACGAGTTACGATATGATATGGGGTTGACAAGTAGCGCTGGTAGTTACATTGCTTTTATCTGTGGCTTGTATATGGCTTTGAGTAGCTCACATTGACAGCCAATAATGAATCCAATTGTAATGCACAGGATTGCTGGGGATGTTAGGAGCAGTGAGGTGTAGCAAGGGTTTGTGGAGATCAAATCACTGGAGTTGCTCTTTCCTTTTCTCCATGTCCCATCGTGCCTTCATCATAGAAATGCCTTGAGACCGGGAGTGAATGTTCATAGGTGAGAATTGGAGACGTGCAGCCTCCCAGTGAGGTGGAAGTTCCCCATCATTTCGAATGACCTGTGACATGAATCATGACATTCTGAGGACTATTTAGAAAGAAACAGTGGACTTACTGAGCCAATAGACAGGAAGAAAGAGAAAGTAGCAGCACTACTTAACATATATTGAGAAAGCGTTGAAAGAGCACCGCGAGGGCCAGCACCTCCTCTTGTGGCAAGTCAGGAGACTGCGACGAGTTCAACAACGATAAAACGAACATACCGAAGGATTGTGAATGACCCGAAAATGAATCCAATGGTCAAACCAACACCAGCACCCATCATGGCACCCATCCTAGAAAGCAATTTGAGATACACCTCACCGACAATGAATTGGGTAGTATCACCTACTTGACTGTTCGATGATATAGATTAATCTCTTATACATAGAGCAAATATATGTTTTCTACGTACGTTTTTGGAATGTTGTAGGTCCAACAGGTTGCCCATGTGGAACAGCAGCCATTGCGATTTCGGAGCAAGTCAAAGACTCTTAGCAGAAGTGGATGGTTGAGAGCAGAAGTTCTAAAATATAAAACACGCGCGCCGCCGGGTTCTTCACCTGCCTTCACATGCTCACGTATTATTGACTTCAATACACTTTTCCCTTTCCACCAGCTCTAGACACTATGTCGGATTTCGCACCTTCATTTCCATACGCTCAGCAAGCTCAGATAAGTAAGTGAATCTTCGCAACAAAAGAGGAGAACAGGAAGAAGTGACGGCTACGTACAGTCAGATCCAATCAGCGCGACTTATTCCATGTCTCTTCACTTCGAGAGCAGACCGAAGGTGTCCTGAGGTCTTGGTTAGGTGAATTTAGTGTTGTGTATGCTTTACTGTGGCTAACTGAACTAGGTACTCGATGGCTTTCCCGGTGGGACAAGGAGATTGACTTCCTTGTAAAGACTACATACTATGCAATGACCACTGGACGAGGTAAGTACATTCGTTCTGTTTATTCTATCCCTTGCGCTCATTATACTTGTCCTCATTCTAGCCACACAAACACTGGGGGAAGAATATACTGACATATGGCTGCATTCAGCCGGAGCAAATGCAATACCATCGTTGAGAGCTCGAGCTGCCCTAATTCTTATTCCAACATTACCAAGATACCTAGCTTCTCGATGGGGATCTACCCTACCTCAGGAATCAAAACTAGCCTCATTACTGAAGAAATTACCTGTTGCACTTGAAATCCTGACCGAAGCTAACTTGGCAGTCTTCTATCTGCGAGGGACATACTATACCCTTGCTAAGAGAATCCTCGGAATCCGATATGCAAGTAGTAGTCTTGTTCGCAAAAATGAACTTAATGCTAACCCACCATCTAGATTGCTTCGGGACCTGATGATCCTAACTCCCGACCCCCCTCATACTCGTTGCTCGGGATACTATTATCAATCAGACTTGTATACCAATTGATCACTTACTTGCGTTCGTTAAAGACACACGGAGATTCAGAACTTGCTCGGGGAAAACGACCCAGTGATGAAATCCATGAGACATTCATTGATGATCAACCAGTATCAACATTCCTTGGACCAATCAATCCCGAAGGTGATGTCGCGGTCCCTGCAGAAGAAGACGAGAGAACCATCCTCGACTTTTCCCGGATACCTGATGCGTTGAGAGCAGGAAGGAGCTGTACTCTTTGTTTGGAAGAGAGAACCGCAAGCTGTGCGACGGAATGTGGTCATTTATTCTGCTGGAATTGTATCGTAGGTTGGGGAAGGGAGAAGGTGAGTGTTCTTTTTCTTAATGACATGCTCGCAAACCTGACGGTTTCATAGGCTGAATGTCCTTTATGTCGACAATCTTTAAGCTTAACTAAACTCTTACCTGTATATAATCTCTAACGCATGGATATACTGTATTTTTAATGGGCGATATCATTTCAAAATAGAAGTCAAAGAGGTTACAGCGAGAACAACATGAGAGTCATTATACATTACGAGCACAGGCCGCTGGCGAAGTTTTACAATGCAATCCAGTGAGAGAAATGGTTATACAATCTGTTGTATAAGAGTGATATTGTCTCCTTTCAGGAGGATGCGACCTAGAGGCGAAGTAAGTATAAGATGCAAGCGAGAAGATTGTCATTGCTCACCTAAATCTCGTCTGGGTTTCGCGTCCTTCACATAGACCTCAGCAGCTTCGTCTACCACAATGTTCATAAATTCATCGAAACCCTGTGGAAAAGAACAAGTGCGTGAGTAATCGAACAAACCATTGTGCCAATGCAAGGAGAGAAAAACGAAGAGTAAATCGATCGCGAGCTTCTTTATTCTGCGCGCAGCAAGACGGAGGGGGATATGATATTATCGAATGAACGACGCCTTCATGGAATGGGGAAGTTCAACACAAGGTGTGTTCGAATGGATTGAGACACGCACAATGATTCTGCCTTCGATACGCATTTCGATGTTATCATACAACCAGATCACGACTTTTGTCCTCTGTGGACAATATTTTAGTGTTATTCCGATGAATCGTAAATGTTCATTCAAACCTGCTGCAAATTCTTGAAAATGACATTCTAGATGGGCAATAATCATCAATTAGGGAGTTCAAACCGAAATATAGATGGATGAGAGACATACGATGGGCTGAACCATCACACGCTGTTGACGACCTGACATTTTAGACGGATGAAAGGGGGGGAATTGAAGAAAAAAAGTGTGATAGGTTGCAAGTGAATTGCAGGAAGCAGCAGGTCGGCTGGAAGATGAAAGTTGTTGAAACTGAATTTGGATGGAGGAAATGTGTTCGGCAAATCCCGCAGTAAGACAACGTTGAGACGCGACGCGTTGGTCACTTTATTCAACATTTCCAGAGTGCCTCTCCATCATCAGCATGGAGGTGAGTAAAGTATTCAACGCATCCTGTACATCGCTGCTAATTCTCTCGACGTAGCTGTTGGCACCAGCAAACTCATCGACGGCGGCAGCCGTCACCTTCATCACATTTGTTCAGGACCTCAAGAAGAAGACAAAAACATGGGGACCAATGATAGAGCTTTGTGCCAGCGGAGAGAAGACTCTCGAACGGTTCAGATATCAATTTCCAGATGACTGGTTATACAGTGACCAATTGCGGGGAGAATGGAGTGCGTACAACGAGATTCTGAAGAGGAAGAACGATTCAATCCAAGAGCAATTGGGTAAGTTCCCGTCTTTTTAGCTTTGACTTGCGAACACTGACTGTATGTTTGCATTTGAATAGCTGGACTGCAGTTGAAGATTGTTGCGGAGGACAAGATTGTAGAGAATAAGATCACCGACATCATGCAGGAATGGGAGCAGACACGTCCAGTGCAAGGAAGCCTCAGAGCCGACACTGCGCTCAATGCCATCAACGTATTCGAAGGAAAACTCAACAGAGTTCAAGAAGACTACGACCTCGTGTGTAGAGCAAAGGAAGCACTTGATCTCGAGCTCATTCGTCACACCCGTCTCGAACCAATTTTCGAAGAGTTACGAGACTTAAAGGCGGTCTGGACGGCATTGTCTGGTATATGGAGTCAAATTGGAGAGTTGCGAGAGATGACATGGGCTACAGTTCAACCTAGGAAACTCAGACAGCAATTGGACGCATTATTGTCTTCAACGAAGGAAATGCCAACCAGAATGAGGCAGTACGCTGCTTTTGAATATGTGCAGGAAAGCCTCCGTGGATTGCTGAAGGCTAATACCCTCATATCCGAATTGAAGTCTGAGGCCTTAAAAGACAGGCATTGGAAACAACTGTTCAAAGTATTGCGACTGCCTGCTCAGATAAGCTTGACCTTGTAAGCCAATTTTTACTCGATACAAATACGCAGCTGAAATCAACTATGCAGGATGACACTCGGTCATGTATATGACCTCGATTTGAGAAAGAATGAGAACCTCATCAAGGAAGTTATCATCCAAGCTCAGGGTGAAGTGAGTGGCAGTGCATCGTCCGTTCATTAGAGAGTACTCACTTCGCATTGTAGATGGCATTGGAAGAGTACATCAAGCAGGTGAAAGAGACTTGGACGAACTATACTCTTGACCTTGTCAACTACCAGAACAAGTGTCGCCTGATTCGGTTTGTGTTGAAGCTTATCTGGATATCGATCCTTGCTCATATATTTGTACCCTTCAATCAGAGGATGGGATGATCTTTTCAACAAGTGCAGCGAGAATCTGAACTCTTTGGTAGCTATGAAGCTCTCCCCCTACTATAAAGGTAAGCAGTATAGTTGTCACGTGTTCGACATCGCTAAAATGTTTTGTTAGTTTTCGAGGAAGAAGCTGGTTCATGGGAGGAAAAACTGAATCGCATTCATGTTTTATTTGGTACGTAGCTTCGCTACGCAGCTAAACGGAATTCAATCCTGAACTAAATCATCCCACTAGACGTCTGGATTGATGTTCAACGCCAATGGGTTTATCTAGAAGGAATCTTCTCTGGATCCGCTGACATCAAGCATCTTCTCCCTGTGGAAAGTGCACGATTCAACAACATCAACACCGAGTTCTTGGCTGTCATGAAGAAAGTGTACAAATCACCATTCGTCGTTGATGTCATGAACATCCCTGGTATTCAGAAAAGCTTGGAGCGTCTCGCTGACCTCTTGAATAAGATCCAGAAAGCTCTTGGTGAATACCTCGAACGAGAGCGTGCTTCATTCCCCCGTTTCTATTTCGTCGGTGATGAAGACTTGCTCGAGATCATCGGTAATAGCAAGGAGATCCTTCGTATCATGAAGCATCTGAAGAAGATGTTCGCGGGTATCTCAACCATTATGCTTGACGAGGAATTGACCCAGATTCAGGGAATGGCGTCTCGAGAAGGTGAAGAGGTATACTTCAAGGACCCAATTTTGCTTAAGGATTTCCCCAAGATCAACGACTGGTTGAGCAAGCTGGAGGCAGAAATGAGAGTCTCGTTGGCCCAGTTACTTTGCGATGCCGTTGCGGAGCTTGAAGCGTTCTATGGCACTGGACAAGGCCTTGGTCAAGAAGAGTTCATCGCGTGGGTCGAAAAGTTCCCTGCTCAACTAGTTACTCTAGCTATTCAAGTTGCTTGGACGGCCTCCGTGGAAGGTGCTCTGCAAAGATCGGAAGGACTTGAGAGACCCCTGGATACTATCCGTCAAGGTCTTGATCTTCTTGCTGACGTCGTCCTCACCGAATTGACCCCTGTCACTCGCCGCAAGTGTGAACATCTCATCACCGAGCTTGTTCATCAGCGTGATGTTACCCGAACTCTGATCTCACAGCATGTGTCCGACAATAAGGCTTTCTCTTGGTTGTACCAAATGCGATTCTATTTGGACCCTGCTGTCGAGAATCCCTTAGAGAGGTTGGCGATTAGAGTCGCTGATGCTTCATTCCCTTACGGTTGGGAGTATTTAGGTGTTCCAGACCGACTTGTCCAAACTCCGCTGACCGATAGGTGTTACCTTACTCTTACCCAGGCATTGGACAATCAATTGGGTGGTTCACCTTTCGGTCCTGCGGGAACAGGTTCGTCGTTCCTCCATCTTGTGTCAGTCTCATCTAACTCTAGATAGGTAAAACCGAATCTGTCAAGGCTCTTGGTGTCCAACTTGGTCGTTTCGTTTTGGTCTTCTGTTGTGACGAAACTTTCGATTTCCAAGCCATGGGTCGTATCTTTGTCGGTCTTTGTCAAGTCGGCGCATGGGGATGCTTCGATGAGTTCAATCGTCTTGAAGAGCGCATTTTGAGTGCCGTTTCTCAACAAGTCCAAAGCATCCAGCAAGGTCTTGCCGCACTTGTGAAGAATCCCAACGCTGAGATCGAATTGGTTGGCAAGAATGTCAAGATCAATTCTCAAATGGGTAGGTCATCAGTTGGTATAGCATAGTTCGAACACATTGACTCATTGTATGTTCTGCTTTCAGGTATCTTCATCACTACCAATCCCAACTATGCCGGTCGTTCAACCCTACCACCTAATCTCACCAAACTCTTCAGACCGTAAGACAGCATGCTCATCTATGTATCAAATGTCCCTGACCTTAATTTCTAGAATGGCCATGACACGCCCCGACCGAGAACTCATTGCACAAGTCATGTTGTTCTCTCAGGGTTTCCGTACTGCAGAATCGCTCGCGTCTAAGATCGTGCCATTCTTCAATCTTTGTGATGAGCAATTGTCACCCCAACCTCACTACGATTTCGGTCTTCGTGCTCTCAAAGCCGTCTTGGCTAGTGCCGGTATCCTCAAACGAGAACGTCTCCAAAGTGCTAGATCAGAAGATGGAGATGGAGTTCCAGAACTGTCGGATGCTGTTTCTGAGCAGGTCATCCTCATTCAGAGTGTCACAGAAACCATCGTACCGAAATTGGTGGCGGATGATGTTCCTCTTCTGACTAGGTATGTTTCATTTGAATCGTTCGTCGGCATTCTAGTTGAGCTCTTTCTCCTAGTCTTCTCGCTGATGTGTTCCCTGGTACCGATTACGTTCCTGTGGATTTGGATGCCTTACGCGAGCAAATTAGCAAAGTATGTGCTGAACGCAAGTTAGTGGAAGGTGAACGATGGATTTCCAAGATACTACAGCTGTATCAGATCCAAAAGATTCAGCATGGTTTGATGATGGTCGGTCCTTCTGGAAGTGGCAAGAGTAATGCATGGCAGGTTCTTCTTGCGGCTTTGGAGCGCTTGGATGGCGTTGAAGGCGTATCCTATGTCATCGACCCTAAAGCTATGGATAAGGATGCACTTTACGGTACATTGGATCCTACTACCCGTGAATGGAACGACGGTCTTTTCACCCATACACTCCGTAAAATCGTGGATGACGTTCGTGGAGAAAGTGGTAAGAGACACTGGATCATCTTTGACGGTGATGTGGATCCAGAATGGGTTGAGAACTTGAATAGGTAGGTGATATACTCGCATTACCGTTATTTTATTTTTCTGATCGAATCAACCCAAACAGTGTTCTTGATGACAACAAGCTTCTCACTTTACCAAACGGTGAACGTCTCAATCTGCCCCCTAACGTTCGCATCATGTTCGAAGTTGAACATCTCAAGTATGCAACCTTGGCTACAGTCAGTCGCTGCGGTATGATTTGGTTCAGTGAGGATGTTGTCGAACCCTCTATGGTGTATCGCCACTATCTCGACACCTTGTCGACTGTCCCTCTTGACGCAGAAGATGACGACGTCGATATTCCTGGACGTCGTTTGGATACTTCTGCTCCTGATGCTGCGTCCTCGGCCAATCTCGCAACTCAGAAGCAGGTTGCTTCAATTTTGGAACCCTACTTCGCTGACGGCGACCTTATTTCGAACGCCCTAAACTATGCTGAATCAATCGAGCACATCATGGATTTCACTACCACTCGGGCTCTGAACACACTTTTCTCTCTCATCAACAAAACCGTCCGCAACATCATCGAGTACAACATTCAGCATTCGGACTTCCCACTTACTCCAGAACGTGTTGAGCAATATGTTACCAAGCGGCTATTAGTCAATATCATCTGGGCCTTCTCTGGAGATGCTAAGTTGGATCTTCGTGCTGAAATGGGTGACTTCTTACGCAAGCAAACTGGTATTGACCTCCCACCACTCTCGCAAGGTGGCTCTCTCCTCGACTACGATGTTCAGCCTACCAACGGGGAATGGATTCCTTGGCAATCTCGTGTACCAGTTATCGAGATTGAAGCTCATGCAGTTACCGCTTCTGATGTGGTTGTACCCACGATTGATACTGTCCGTCATGAAGAAGTCCTCTACTCGTGGCTATCTGAGCACAAGCCCCTCATGTTGTGTGGTCCTCCTGGATCTGGAAAGACCATGACGCTGTTCAGTGCTCTCCGGAAGTTACCCGACATGGAAGTCGTTGGTCTCAATTTCTCCAGTGCTACAACTCCCGAGTTGATCTTGAAGACATTCGAGCAGTATTGTGAGTACCGCAAGACACCAAATGGCGTAATTCTTGCACCGATACAAATTGGTCGCTGGCTGGTGGTATTTTGCGATGAAATCAATTTACCAGCTACTGATAAGTATGGCACACAACGTGTGATCTCGTTCATTCGTCAATTGGTCGAATGTGGCGGCTACTGGAGAACCTCAGATATGGCTTGGGTCAAGTTGGAGCGTATCCAATTCGTTGGTGCTTGTAACCCCCCTACAGATCCTGGTCGTGTTCCCCTCAGTCACAGATTCCTGCGCCACGCGCCACTCGTCATGGTCGACTATCCAGGAGAACTTTCCTTGAAGCAAATCTACGGAACTTACAACCGGGCTCTTCTCAAGGTTGTACCCAACCTTCGGGCCTACGCAGAACCTCTGACCGATGCCATGGTGTCACTATATCTCGCGTCTCAGAAACGATTCACGACAGATATTCAAGCTCATTACGTCTACAGTCCACGTGAATTGACTCGTTGGGTACGTGGTATCTACGAGGCTATCCGACCTCTCGAAATTCTGTCTGTGGAAGGTTTGGTTCGTGTGTGGGCTCATGAAGCTTTACGGTTGTTCCAAGATCGTTTAGTTGCCGAAGATGAGAAGCAATGGACCGACGAGCACATTGATTCGGCTGCGATGGAACACTTCCCTACCATCAACCAGGAGGAAGCTTTGGCTCGACCTATCCTGTTCTCTAACTGGACATCTAAGAATTATATTCCTGTTGACCGTGAAGTTCTTCGCGAATACACCAAGGCGCGGTTACGGGTTTTCTACGAGGAAGAGCTGGATGTTCCTCTTGTTCTCTTTAACGATGTTTTGGATCATGTTCTTCGTATTGATCGTGTGTTCCGCCAAATCCAAGGCCACTTGCTTCTCATTGGTGTCAGTGGTAGTGGCAAGGTACGTGCTGCTCTTGCTCATGATATATTGTGATTAACGTTCTTTGATAGACCACATTATCCCGCTTCGTCGCTTGGATGAACGGTTTGAGCATCTTCCAGATCAAGGTTTCAAATAAGTACACCGGAGATGACTTCGATGAAGACTTGCGAACCGTACTCCGGAGAGCAGGCTGCAAAGGCGAGAAGATTTGTTTCATCATGGATGAGTCAAACGTCCTTGATTCTGGTTTCTTGGAACGTATGAACACCCTCCTCGCCAATGCTGAAGTCCCAGGTTTGTTCGAAGGTGACGAGCACTCAGCTTTGATGACTGCTTGCAAAGAAGGCTCTCAACGTGATGGTCTGATGCTGGACTCACACGAGGAATTGTACCGTTGGTTCACTCAACAAGTCGCCAAGAACCTTCATGTTGTGTTCACAATGAACCCACCGGAGAATGGACTTGCTTCCCGAGCAGCTACATCCCCTGCTTTGTTCAATCGTTGCGTCTTAGACTGGTTTGGAGACTGGTCTGATCAAGCATTCTATCAAGTCGGCATGGAATTCACCCACACATTGGATCTTGATCTCCCTTCCTATAACCCTCCTCTTAACTTCCCTATCGCGTATCGCGATCTTGCGATGCCTCCCGTACATAGGAGCGCTGTCGTCAATGGTTTGGTTTATGTGCATCAATCTCTTCACCAGATCAACCAACGGCTCAGTCGTCGTCAGGGTCGGTATAACTACGTGACACCCCGTCACTATCTTGACTTGTAAGTCTTCGCAGCGTCCCGATATTCAGAATACTGATCGCAACTCTATGTAGCATCAACCACTATGTCCGTCTCTATAACGAGAAACGAGATGAGCTCGAAGAGCAACAACGCCATCTTCATGTTGGTCTGGACAAGCTTCGTGATACTGTCACTCAAGTCGAGGAACTGCGCAAGAGTCTAGCTATCAAACGATCTCAATTAGAAGCGAAGAACATTGAAGCTAACGAGAAGTTGAAACGTATGGTGTCTGATCAACAAGAAGCAGAACAGAAGAAGGCCGCCTCGATTGAGATTCAGGCTGCACTTGTTGAACAAGACAAGAAGATTGAGCAAAGACGTGCTGTTGTCATGGCTGATCTTGCTGATGCTGAACCGGCAGTCTTGGACGCACAGTCTGCTGTCAGCAATATCAAGCGTCAACACCTTCAAGAAGTACGTACTATGGCAAACCCCCCAGAAGCTGTGAAGCTCGCCATGGAATCCGTATGCACTATCCTTGGGCACAAGATTGATAGCTGGAGGACAGTGCAGGGTATCATTCGTCGGGATGACTTCATTCAGCGCATCGTCAACTTCGATACCGCCAACCAGATGACAAAGCAACTCCGAGAATTGATGAAGAGGGACTTCCTCAGCCGACCCTCGTACAACTTTGAAACTGTGCAGCGTGCCAGTAGAGCTTGTGGACCTCTAGTGAAGTGGGCAATTGCCCAAGTCCGTTTCTCCGAGATTCTTGACAAGGTCGAACCTCTGAGAAACGAAGTGCAGTCCTTAGAGGACCAAGCCGAGCAGACCAAGGATCAAGCAAAGATGATCATCAAACTTGTGGCTGAGTTAGAAGCTAGTATAGAGAAGTACAAGGAGGAGTATGCTGCTCTCATTCGAGAAACTCAGGCTATCAGTGGCGAAATGGAGCGCGTGCAAAGCAAGGTGGATCGTAGTATGAAATTGTTGGAAAGTCTGTCATCGGAAAAGACGCGTTGGGAGTTGGGCAGCCGCACCTTCGACACCGAGATGGGCACTATTGTCGGCGACGTTCTACTCTCTGCCGCCTTCTTGGCATATGCAGGGTTTTTCGATCAACATTATCGTGAAGTGATGTGGCAAGAGTGGTCCAGCCATCTCTCTGATGCAAATATCAAGTTCAAGGCCGAGCTTTCCTTACCCGAATACCTGTCTACTGCGGACGACCGTCTTAGTTGGCAATCCAAGTCTCTTCCATCTGACAATCTCTGTACTGAGAATGCGATCATGATCAAGAGGTTCAGCAGATATCCACTAATTATCGATCCTACTGGTCAAGCAACTACATTCCTGCTCAATGAGTATAAGGATCGCAAGATAACTGTCACAAGTTTCCTTGACGAGGCTTTCCTTAAGGTATTGGAGAGTGCTTTGCGTTTCGGTAACACTCTTCTCATCCAGGACGTTGAGCATCTCGACCCCATCCTCAACCCCGTTCTAAATAGGGAAATTCGTCGAACGGGTGGTCGTGTCCTCATACGTCTGGGCAGTCAGGACATCGATTTCTCCCCATCATTCACCATGTTCTTGTCTACTCGTGATCCCTCAGTGGAGTTCTCCCCGGATATTTGCAGTCGAGTCACCTTCGTCAATTTCACTATGACCAGGAGCAGTCTCCAGAGTCAATCGCTTGACCAAGTTCTTAAAGTCGAACGTCCAGACACTGAACGAAAACGTACCGATCTCATGAAGATGCAGGGCGAATTCCGTCTTCGATTACGCACGCTGGAAAAACTCTTGCTTCAAGCCCTCAATGAATCCTCCGGAAATATTCTCGATGATGATAAAGTGATTGACACACTGGAGACCCTGAAACGAGAGGCTGCTGAGATCACACGCAAAGTCGAAGAGACTGATGTTGTAATGAGAGAGGTTGAACAGGTTACGGCAGAGTATCTTCCACTAGCGCAAGCTTGCAGTGCCATGTTCTTCATCCTGGAGCAACTAAACATCATCAACCACTTCTACCAATTCTCATTACGCTTCTTCCTCGACATCTTCGATCATGTATTGCACCACAATGTGAACCTGAAAGGTGTCACAGACTACCATCGTCGCAGAGAAATCCTTCTCAACGACTTGTTTTTGACTATTTACAGGAGGACCTCAAGAGCGTTGTTCCACAAAGACCATGTGATGTTAGCAGTGTTGCTTGCACAAGTTAAATTGCGAGGAGTAGAGGAAATCTCAGACGAGCTTGAGTTCCTTCTGGAAAGTGGTGAAGCAGCTATAGTCACCGGGGGTGGGAGCTCATTAGAAGAACAAACCTCAATATTATCCCTAGAGCAGATGCAACGTCTAGAGGCTTTCGCGAGACACCCAATTTTCAAACCAGTCCTCTCACACCTCTTGGAGCATCAAGATGAATGGTCTTCGTTCATACAGGCTGACATACCCGAAAATCAGGTTCCACAACCGTGGGATTCAAGCACTCGTGAGTTTTTTAACCATGATTGTATTTCTAACGTGATCATCTCACAAAACATATTTTCTAGCTGCCGTTGAATCCATCCGGAAGGTTATGATTATTAAATGTCTAAGACCTGACCGTCTCCTTCAAGCTACAGCCAACCTCGTGCGCGTGGTCTTTGAGACAGATTTGCCTGCTTTGGCTGCATATGACCTTTCTGCAATGGTTGCTGACGAAGTCCTGCCTGCAACGCCTCTGGCTCTTGTCTCAGTGACGGGTTACGATGCGAGTTATCGCGTCGAAAACCTAGTTCAGAATACAGGTTCTAGATGCTCTTCTGTTGCTATGGGTTCGCAGGAAGGTTTCACTCTCGCTGATCAAGCTATTGCTATGGCCGCAAGACAAGGCTCTTGGGTACTCTTGAAGAACGTTCACCTAGCACCATCCTGGTTGGGTCAGTTGGAGAAGAAATTACAGACTCTCAATCCTCATCGGAGCTTCCGTCTCTTCCTAACTATGGAAGCCAACCCATCTATCCCTGTCAACATTCTTCGTCAGTCTAGGATCATTATGAATGAACCCCCTCCTGGTATCAAGGCCAACCTTCTTGACTCGCTTCGCAGTATTCCTCCCACTCGCCTCTCTCAAGGACCTGCCGAGAAGGCTCGTTTGTACTTCCTCCTTGCTTGGTTCCATGCCATCATTCAAGAACGACTTCGATATGTTCCACTTGGATGGAGTAAACTCTACGATTTCAATGACTCTGACATGGCCGCTGCATTCAACACCATCGATACTTGGCTGAACTCTATATCAAAAGGCAAAGCTAATGTTGACCCTGCCTCTATTCCTTGGGATGCCGTGAGGACTTTGATCAAACAATCTGTTTACGGTGGTAGGATCGACAGCGACTTCGACCAGAAGATCTTGGATGCATTTGTGGATGAGCTCTTCACTCCTCGTGCTTACAATGTCGACTTCGATCTTGTACCAAGTATCGGTGACTCCAAGAACCTCGGCGTTCCCGATGGTACCAAATTGGACCACTTCTTATCTTGGGTCCAAGGACTGCCCGACAGAGAACCTCCGTCGTGGTTGAGTCTTCCACCTACGGCTGAACGTGTCATCGCAATCGTCCAAGGTCAGCCAATTTTCTCTTTGTACATTATTCTAGCTAACTTGAGTTGAATAGGGAACGAACTCCTTGGGAAATTACGCAAGATGCGCACGCTGTCAGACGATGATGATGAAGCCGTACCCGCTGCAGGGGGACCTGCAAAGGGTCAAGCATCTCAACAACCTGCGTGGATGCGAAATCTCCATGAACGGTGCAAGGAATGGCTTGCGTTACTCCCGGCGGTTCGTACTTTCGCGATTTATGATGGATGTATCGCCCATTCATTTTCTTTTTTGCAGATGTTCAACACCCTTCCCAAGCAAACAGGTGACAATCAGGATCCGCTGTACCGTCTTTTCGCTCGTGAAGGCAACATTGGTGCCAAGTTGTTATCACAAGTACGCAAAGATTTGGCCGACGTTGTCAGTGTTTGCGATGGAGAACTCAAACAAACGAACCACCTTCGAACTTTGATGAGTTCGCTCACCAAGGGTATGCATCATTATTGATTATGTTCACGTCGTATTGTGCTGACTCATTGTCGACCCAGGTACTATTCCTAATCATTGGCGTCGCTATAAGGTTCACAAAGCGATGGGTGTAACTGAATGGATCGCTGACCTATCACGTCGTCTTGGACAACTCTCGAACATTGCAAGCTTAGGCAACCTGAACAACATCGAAGTTTGGCTGGGGGGCCTCTTCTTCCCTGAAGCCTATATTACCGCAACACGTCAAGCTGTCGCGCATAGAAAGAGATGGAGTCTTGAGACTCTTCACTTGCAACTTGATATCGAGCGTGTCAATGACCCCGGAGCATTCATCGTTGATGGTAAGTGAATCCGAGCAAACAAAAAAATTGGATCATTAACAAATATCATTCCAGGTCTTGTCCTTGAGGGTGCTAGTTGGTCAGAGGACAAACTAACCCTCAACAATGGAGAAACTGTCAGGTTGAATCCCTCTCAAATCCGATGGGTACAAGCGGAAGAAGCTGTGGCTAAAGGATCAACAGTCAATCTTCCCGTGTATCTCAACAACGATAGAAGTGATGTCCTTTTCACCGTTGATCTTCCATTCGACAGCGCAGCTGGTTCACTGGTTGCAACAAGGGCTGTCTGTCTTACTGCTGGCGGTTAGAGGATCATTGCTCGATTTCAGCGGTCCCATGGAGTTTTTTCGGTACACACTTTGCATACCCACTACACGATACCATTTAGAAAGCTTAAACCACAATCCTTATCCTTAGTATGCCTGTATTCCTGTGTTAATGTATTAATGGAAATATCACGACTTTTATGACATGCTTCCCATGAATTGACCATTTTATCTCCGCCGGATGGGATAGAGCGAACTCCGTCTCAACCTCTGCTGTAAGCTGCCTGTAGGTCTGATACCTGTACGCATGGTTGTGATCACAGGTAGCTGAGAAACAATAAATGCGGCTATTGTCCTTATGCGCGCGTTGAAAGATTTATTGCTTTCTGAGACTTGTTTGAAAGGGCGGAAAGCGGAAGTAATGACATCCGCCCATATCCACTTCTCCGTCGAATTAATATTGATCGTGTATATTTCATTCTGGTACCGTTTGTTTCAGTACCACTAGAGAATTTGTATTAAATGGTCTCCAAAATGAGAGCGTAGATTACAATCTGCACTCACCACGACCAACTATTCTACAACGAACCTATAGCTAATACTTCCTTGCATTTTTATTCCCGAAGTATCATCCATCCGTCATATTCAAATAGTCGACATGCAAAAATCATTCTCAATCTTCGCCGTCATCACTTTCTTGGCCATCGGTATCACTGCTACGCCTACTCCTTTATTGGCAGGAGAAATCGAAGGATTGAGACAAGACGAAGAGGATGGAATACATCTCCGTAGGGATATTAATGCAGAACTCTGGGGGATCAAACATGGTCCGAATGGTGATTATATAAATTTCAAGAGGGATAGTTCTGAGGGTCAGGGGGTGGATGGTCAGGATGAATTCAACGAGATTGATGACATACCTTGGAAAAGAGATGTTGAATATGATTTTTGTGGGGTTGAAATAGGCTATAATTGTCATATTCGTCAGGAGAAGTGAATGAGATGAGGGCGTGATGGGCTCTCCGTTGTTTTCTGCTTTGAGGTGTATTTATTAGGTTGCATGTATGGAGGAGTGGGAAACGATATTATCTAACGGCTTGTATCTGGTCTCTTGCGTCGTGCTGCAATGTTGGAGGGAGATAAACATGAGATATCGGATCACATTGGAGAAGTCGAACTTTGTAGTACTCCGGTCTTCATCTTCTAATTCTTCACCCAAGGGTGTAACGGATAGTTGTTCGACATAATCCGGTGAAAGGGTGAATCATTTATGGCAATATAGGGGTAGTATTCAATCATGTAAGGGCAAGAAGTCAGCAAACGTTGAAACAAATGCAACTTCTCTTGTCACGGAGATCACCTGATCGCGTTGGTTCATCTGGCTCGGCAAACATGGAAAGAATCTCTGTGGGGTTGCCTTCGGGGACGTAAGTAAAATTTTACTTTATTGCTCTAAGTTAAGGTAGTCCGGGTTGGATATCTAGTATTCATTTGCAATCATGTCTGCGGGGATAGCGACACAGAATAGAACTGTGTAGATAACAATAAAAATGATCATTATATAATGAGTATTATACTGTGTATTGGAACTCACATTATACGTTCGAGCTTTGATTTGTTCTTCGCCGATGGGCCTGACAAGACGCGCCACTCTATGCGGATGAAGTTGTAAGCATACATAACGAATATGAGACTGACCGTGTATATCCTCGCGACAATCTGATGCAACCCGAAATCCATGGAAATGAAAAGAGTGTGGCCAATTGGATGATGAGATGAATCTAAAGGGATGAGATTATTACTACATAATAATATAATTCAGATTTACGCATTAATTATCATGTTCTTCTATGAAACTTCCACCTGCCACTGTCAAAACTTTCCAATCTACTTCAATACCTTTCTCGTTAAAGATTGCTCTTGCATCTTCAGCAATTTTCTCATATCCTCCTGTTGCAAGTGCTAGAATGGTTGGGCCTGCACCTGAAAGACAAATTCCGAGAAGACCGGGATGGGAATCTGGTGTTATGTTGGATGTTACTTCTGGTAATCCAGGGATCTATTTTGGAGGGGAAGGGGGTTCAGATTGAGTTGACCGGGGATTGAAATATGGGTTGAGAAACGTACGAGGGTTTTTCGGTAAGGTTGGTGAATGCGATCTTTCATAGCTTCATAAATAAGCTCAGGATCTGGAGGTTCTCTCGACAAAGCCGTCGTAAGAACAGCTAGTCGTTGAAGATTGAACACCTGATAGAAAGATTGAATATATGCAAGGATGAACTTCCCAAATTATAGCTTGAAAAAAAAAACTGTTCGATACTCACTAAATCTTTCCTCGAGTATTCCAAAGGAAGAACACTTCTCGCCTTTGCCGTACTCAACTCAAACCTCGGTATAATCGCAATCGCTTTTATACTATGCGCCCAACCAAACCTAACATAATGTCCAATTCCAATCGGAGGTTGAGGAGGATTTAATCCCCATTCTTCCGAAGCATCAGGAGGATATTCAGGTAAAACTTCACTAAGAGGTACACTTGCTGCCTCTGTTGAAGCTTTATCTAATTCTCTAAGATAACTTCCAACAAACCCTCCAACCAAAGCAGCTGTTACATTATCAGGATGTCTTTCAACCATCAAGGCGAAATCTAACAATCGAGTTTGAGGTAAATTTAAGTTTCCTAGTTGATTTCCTAGTAAAACTCCTGCTATTACAGCTGCTCCTGATGATCCTAGTCCTCTACCGAATGGGATTTCGTTGTTGACTTCGATTGTGAGATTGGTTGGAAATTTTGTGATGTTGTTGCATCGTAAAACGTAGAGAGCGACTCGAGTGGTCAGATTTTTGTATGCGTCCAATGGAACTTCGTCGGATCCTTCACCAGTGTAGGTTAATATGGGAGGTCGAGATGGTGATTGGGGTGTTGGAGGAGAGACGGTGACTTTGAGAGTGAGATGAAGAGATAAAGACAATCCTACGACGTCGAAACCTGGACCGATATTGGCTGAAGTCGCAGGGACCTTGATGGTGAAAGAACGGTCAGTCATGGCGTATTGCAAGGACCGTTTGAAGAGAATTTGAGTAAGCTTGATCGACGAAAAGTAGATCTGGAATCCATTTTATCAATTTCGTTCAAAATGAATTGACACCGAGTCATTTTTTTGCGTCAAATGATCTGAAGCATTGCACTACATACGTGCTGAAAAATCTCCCAAGTCATTCAAACAGATTGTTTTGAGATCGTCAATTAACGTATGTATTCTCGTATCTTTCTCTGAAAGGCCGGCATCTAGCTACATACAGGAGGGATTACAGCCATGCCTTCTCCTGAGACATGGCTTTGTTAATGAGCGTAAGTAAGACGGGTCATGATAGAAAGGAAAACAATAAAGCCCGGTGAGTACTGCTGTTAATACAAGAGAGAACGAATCTAGAAAACAATAAAAACAAAAAATGATAGCAAAAAGTTACACTAATTGATACAAGTACGGGCCGTCAAGGTCGCACTTAGTTGTTTTTACCGCCATTGTTTTTGCCATTCTTTCCAGTGTTACCAGCCGCCTTCTTGACGGTGAACTGCAAAACAAAAGCATCGATGTCAGAAAATTGGCTGTCAAAGGGTGGTCTGAAGGTACTTACGTAGATCATATCATCCATGCTGCCGTGCTGGGCAACAGCAACCAAGCAAGGTTGATGGTTGGCAGCAGTGTTAATGGAAGCAGCACGGTAAACGCCAGCAGGTAATCCTGCAGTGACATCGGCAGACAAAACTGATCCACCAGCGTTCAAACCTTTGAAGAAAGCAAACTTGGTAGGATCGCCAGGGGTCTTTGAGTTCAAAGAACTGATCTGTTCAATGACGACATGAGAATGTCCTTGAATATCACCGGCTGAGTTCACAACTTGGGGAGCTGAGTAGTAATTCTCGTTAGCGTTTGTGAAGTGACCTGTTTCGAGGTGCTTCACAGCGAGCTTGATGGTGAAGGGAGTGTTCTCCTGAAGTGTTCCAAGGTTATCAGGGAACGTGAACTTGGCGGAAGGAATATTGGTAGCTGCAGCGATAACACCCATAGGAGCTGGGTTGCAAGAACCTGTCTTGATCTGCTGGCCATTAGTGATAGGAAGGTTCGGAACAGTAGCACAGAAGTTGATGAAGTTGTTGGTGGAAGTCAATGATGGAACCTGGCCTGCGGTAGGTCTGAAGAGAGGGTATCAAACTTAGCTCAACACAAAGATTTTCGGCAGTCCGTGTGAAAACTTACTGGTCTTGACCGTTGTTCGCAAAGCCTTTCGCGATGACGGAGTTGTCGAGAGTCAATGACTTCTGAAGGTCACCGCTGTTGTTATTGTTTCCAGTGTTTCCTTTTCCACCCTTGTTGTTTGCAGCGTTGTTTGTCGCCGCTGGTGCAGCGCTCTGATTTGCGAACATCAATTAAGGCAACATATTATCTTGACACTTAGGGGACTCACTGATGAGGAAGTTTTCGATCCCGAGGATGAGGCTGATGAACCAGACGAGCTGGATGCACCCTTGGCACCAGTCGCAGCGATGCGAGCATTGACATCAGCTTGTGTAGTGCAAGTAACTGATGTCCCCCTGCTGTTCACGAGGGGAAGGGCGGCACAACTAAAAAAAGACGGAGTTCAATCGCCGAAATCTCGCCAAGGTACGAAGAAACCTACATGAGACCACCGTTGCACTTTGTGAGCACAAACTTGCCATTGACGCATTGAGCGAATTGGCTGTTTACACAGGCGTTTTCCCCGGATGTACATTTGGAGGTAGCCGAGAGAGTTTTGAACTTCTGACTGAAATTCCCACGCTCATGTGAGGATCTAACCGAGTAAGATAGTTGAACATTGAGCTTACTTCAGAGCAATAGCGTCTTGCCCGTTGCTCAAAACATCGGCCTTGCTTGCGGCGCGAGGGTACAATTGTGGCCGAGCAGAAACGGCGAGAGAGAAGGCGATAACAACGAGTGCGGAGAACTTCATAGTGTTTGGACTTTGTGAAGGAGAGAGGGCTATTTAACTTGAAGACCAAGGGGGGGACAACCAGGCCACGTCTTTGTAAAGAATGTGAAAGGACGATCCCGGATCGTTATTGGGAGAGGCTGCTAAAGAGCGGGCTCGTTGAAAAGAAAGTGAAGGGGAGAAAGCAAGGAACTCGGGAAGCGATTGAGGGACGAAGAATGGATGGGCTTGGCTTATATACTCGGCGGCAATTAAATAAGGTAGAAAGGGAGTGGATGCCGCAGGAACAAACAATCTTCACTTTCGATCATCCATTCCACTCAAAAACAATCAACGGCCAGGATGGCTTAGGCCAGTTTCAAATCCAGGGTGGCAACCAATGGCCTGAGTCTGCAGGGGCTCTCTCGAACATAATAGGCCGCAGGAAAAGAGCCAATTGGGACTGGTTTTCAGTTTGCAAAAGGGATGAAAACATAACAAAAAATTTTGGAACATACGAACAAAGACTTGGGCTTTCTATTCTGCCAGGCGGCAAAAAAACCTCGTGGCCCGAATAGAGTTGATTGATTGATCCCGTCACGCATCACGTCGTTGTCGGTCACGTCACACCGTGATCCCGTGATGCGCAAGTTCCGGACTGAGAACATGTTTTTCGAAAGGATAATCAACCTTGCATGGCCTTTTGCCTTCTGACTCGTCATCCACTCGACATCTACCACAAACAAATGGCTACAACCGCTCTCTTCCTCCCTCTTCACCCAGGCCACCATGCCCTCCCTCACCGTCGACGCCGTACGTGCTCCATCTGCTCACCCCGCGTGCTACTCTCAGCTTATTAACCATGCTTGATCGCATATCTCCCAGATTCTGTTCGATATGGATGGGTCAGTTTCCAATACTAATAACCACCTCCAATCATCTTTCGCTAATACATCACATCCCATCGTCATAGCACACTCATTGATTCTACTCCTGGTGTCCTCAGAGCCTGGCAAACTTTCGCCGCTGATTACGGTCTGGATGCACAACAAGTTGCACATGCCTCTCATGGTCGCAGACTTTATGATACTTTGAAGGAATACTGCCGTATCCATGACGAAGAAAAACTTCTCGTGAGTATTCGGCTCCAATCCCGTCTTCTGTCCCATACGGTTCGACGTGTAAATATTGATTGTAAACATTGATATGAATGTCCATGTCGGCAACCTCAGGCTGAAATCGTGCGTTTCGAAGAAGAGGTCATCCAAGGAGGCCCTGTTGCGCTTCCAGGCGTGCATAGTCTACTCCATGAGGCAAGTAAGCTTCTGATTAACTTGCACCAATTGTTTGCCTGACGTGAATCCAAACAGATTGATGCAGGAGGTGAAAATTCAGCTTCAGGTTGGACTATCGTGACATCAGGTATGCATCTTTACGTCCATCGGCGTTTTCTTATTGTCCCCCTCGTAAGTTATCAAGGGCTCACTCAAATTGTTACCCTCTAGCTACGAATGTGTATACCCCCAAGGCATTGGCACGTTGTGGTATTCCTTTGCCTCCTCTCGGTCTTGTAACCTCCGACGATGTGGCCTCCGGAAAACCCCATCCAGCACCATATTTAGCCGGCGCAAGGAGGCTAGGTGCTGACCCCTCAAGATGTTGGTTTTCCGTCACATATATCGCTTCCGAAAGTGTACTCACATAACAGGCAGGTCTAGTTATCGAAGATGCCCCATCAGGTCTGATTGCCGGACGTGAAGCTGGATGTACAGTCATTGCTGTATGTACTTCACATACCAAGGAAGCATTGTTACAAAGTGGGGCAAATCCTCACTACATCGTGGACGATTTGACATGGTGTGTATTCATTTCCGAGCTTTATCTGACTGGGTTCCTCATCTTGACGTTTTCCGCAGTCTGTCCGCGAGATGGCTTGGAGATACCCTGGAAGTAAGGATCCCAGATGCATGACAACTTGGACCTAGCTATATACTTGACTGGTTTCGTGTTCCCACCGCGTGGCATCACACACCCACATCTTTGGCTCACAGTCATTATGTCTCTATCGCAAACTTGTGTAACATACCAGACAGTCTCTGTCCCCTACGGTGTATTCATATTGGACCATAGTATCATCGGTGAACATAAAATGTTGGATGCATTGGTAATTGGCTGTTATCCCGGTAATTGGATACAATTAGCCTTTAAGGTCCAGTAATGGCTACTAGTGTTATAGTTCTGGGTAAGTCCTCCTTCCCACCTTCCACCTTCCTGAAAATTCGAAAGAAGCGGCATCTTCACGGGACCGCATTGTTTCATAATGTCTTCCGCCAAGTATGAGATAGATATCGCAATGTTCCGCGATTGAATCAGAAGGCTGCTGCCTGCTGTAAAGATGTCAGCTGGAGTGATTCTCATGGGGGGCTTTGGGTGGAGAATAATGCGTAACAAGCCTTTACTAACCTCGAGCTGGTATGGGACGATGCCATTTATCTCGCAGCAAACCATATGCACACACACTGAGAGGTTTTTTATTTTTCTACAAATTTATTAGATGTGGCCGCCGTCGTCAGTAGCCAATGGTCTCGACCAGTGCATGCGGCGGAATGGGTATCCAAGAACCGAATACAAAGAGACGCCTCGCGAACTTCCAGGTCAAGTAGCAGAGAGCTCACAGTTCCGAACCAAATGGATACAGCGCTGAGACAGTAATTCGTCATACTAGTAGACCAGAAGGAATTAAAAATTGATATATTCCCTCAGAGGAGTAGTGAATATTGCGACCGCCGTGACACCGGGAACGAAATTAGAATTGGCCGAACATGCGGATGGAGAAACTGGTTGGGATATTTATCTCCGGATTACTACTGCTATCTCGAGCTTGAGACGGGAGAATAAAAGGCTACCACTGGTGCTATAATTTCTCTCCCCCAGGAAATCACCCCACGTTCAACTCTCGCCTTTAACCATGACATCCTCTAAACCACTCGATGAATTTATCATCCGTGCTAAGCCTCCCCTAGACGAGTCTTTCTATTCTCTCGATCCAGTCGAGCTTGCATTTTTCAGGCAACAGACTGGTATTCAAGACGAGAAAGAATTGAAAGCTCACATCCTCAAAGTCCAGAAAGAGGCTTACGAGGTAAGAACCTTGTTCTTCTACACAACCACCCGACTCTTAGGCTCAACCAACCGATAGGTCTTTCCTTACCCTTGTATTCAACGATTTGGGTTCACTAAGTACGTATGATTTACCATTTTTGTCTACTAAGCGGACATGAGATAACGATCTGTGCAACCTCCCGTCGATCGTCTTTTCGGTACCGATGATTGTGGGCGGCTGTAGACTCAAGATCTCACGCTTCCCCGCTTATGAGGAAACGTTGAAGTTGGGTAGAGAACGTCCAGGAGCGTTGTTCCTTGACATGGGTACTTGTTGTAAGTGTCGTATCATCGTTCATCGGAATCTTGCATCATAAACCCAACAATTAATTTAATTTTGATCAGTTGGCAACGACGTACGAAAGATTGTTGCGGATGGGTTTCCTATCCAGCAAACTATTGCTTCAGACCTTAGAGAAGGTGAGTGACTTTGGGATGCGTGTCGTTCTTGATTGATCAATATTTGGGAAATTAAACGCCGTAACATATTATATTTACAGAATTTTGGACTTTGGGACATAAATTGTTTCGAAGTACACCTGGGACGTTCCCCGTTCCATTCATCAAAGGGGACGTCTTTGATCCTGGTTTCCTAGCACCTTCATCCATCTTCTTCTCACCGCCTACAACTCGACTTCCACCATTGTCAGCGCTTACGACTTTGACACCTCTCCAAGGACGTCTTTCAGCTATTCATGCGTCTTCTTTCTTTCATTTATTCAATGAAGAGAAACAAGCTGAGTTGGCTAGAAAGATGGCAACCTTGTTATCTCCTGAGCCTGGCTCTGTCATCTTCGGAGGACATGGAGGTAAACCTGATAAAGGAATTCGACTCGAAGTTTATAGAGACTTGAAGGTTGTTCAAGAGATACCCATGTTTTGTCATTCTCCTTCGAGTTGGACTGAACTTTGGCAGGATGTTTTCGGTGGGAAGGATAAGGTTAGAGTTTGGACTAGTTTTGAAGAGTTCCCGTTTGCGGGAGATAAAGAAGGGGATGCGAGATGGTATGTTTTGAACTGGTCCGTTACTAGGATCTAGAAGAATGGTAATCAGTCGGTCGACACGGTGGCAATTCAGGTTGGGAGGAAGTAGTGAATATGTTTCAAGTTGTCATAGAATTTCTATTTGTAAAGTGGCTCTCAAGAATGGACGTACTGGTATGTGATTATGTATGCTATCATCAACCCTACAAGATTGGTGTTGACATCTATGTCGTGTGATTTTCTTCTTCTCCGTCCCCTTACGGATTATCCATCTCAGGTTCTATGAGGGTAGAAAGATGGAACATGGTTTGCCATGAATCAACAGCTACGCCGTTAACATCTATCCGTTCGCTGTTGAGTTGGTCTTGTTCTCGTAAATTGATTAATATTCTTGAACTTGCAATCGTCGGCAACGCTATACCGAAACCTAGACCTGCTTGGACGAGATCACCAGGAGCGGTCGTTACTAGGACAGCGTTGAAAGTGCCAACAGTGATTAATCTGTCTCAAAGAGTTGTAAAGCTTTCCGTGCTGTGTGATGGCGATGGTGAAAGAGGAACTTACATGAAACATGATATTATAGAGTCTCGGAGGAGTGTTCGAGCCAGTGAAGGTGCTCTTCGTTTCAAACCCGAATGGTAGGTAGTCATAATCTTGTAGGTTAACATGATTAACATGACGAGAGTTAAGCCTAGGGATGGCAATCTAGCGGAGGTCAAGCAGGAAATGTCAAACAATCGAAAACAGATATGGTTACTGGCTTGGAAAGAACGACTTACAAAGTTACAAGTATGAAGATTGGAACTTTGGACGTTGTCAGTGACCTGACTGAATCGGCAAGTGTAGGCCCAAGTATCAATGATTTCTGAACACCGACACAACTCGGAGGCAAGAAGATGACTAAAAATTCATGAAAACCGCAAACGAAGGAAACGAAAAAATCAGGACCGAAAAGAAGGTACGATGGAAGAAATATGATACCGTGGACTTACTGCGCAGGTGAGACATACTAACGGCAATAGCGGCACATGTAAGAACACTGAACACAATGGAAGTTAACGTGGTTGCAAACAACAACTTGTGATCTATTTTATTGTGTGAGTTCGGAGGTAACAAGGTCAACTTACCGCTCAAAGGAACAATACCGCTGAAAGACCTACTGTTGAAAATTGCAAACATCCATAATTGGACAATAACTGTCAAAGTACGAGTACATGCATGTAAAAGGAGTTTCAGAGAATTATTGTTTGTACTTAGCTGTTCGACGTACTTTGCACTAGCAGTGTACTCGCCCAACCTGGAGGGAAATAACTTGGGGATAAGGGCCACTGCACAGGCTACAGCACGTGAGTGAGAACACACTTACCAAACCAGGTGGACACTTGGTAGACAGCCATGCCTGCAAAGGAAATATTAGAAGGAACGGAACACTATTCATTGAAAACCACTTACACCTGCAAAAACATACGAGATGCATCGTGTTTCCCATATGTTGACTGTCGATGAGAAAGTGCTGAAACGGCCAATTCATTTACTCACGAGGCGACTGTTCGTGTACCGCTTATAGCGGCTAGATCGGTTCAAGAAGGGGTCGTTAGGAAGGTGTTAGATTTTGTACTGTATGAGTTATTGGACAGAGAAGAAAGAAGCGTACCGATTATGTATAGGATAGCGAAAATTAAGGAAGAATATCGATGCTGTTTGAGTGTTCGTAAGTAAGCATGCCACGAATAGATTCATTGATTCATTGAACATGCGTACAATGAAGTAAACCACTTTCGGAATTGAAAACCCCGACCGCTGGGGAATGCATGTTTTTATTTGTAAAAGGCCATCATACTTGCGGCGGTACGACCTACCCAAATCAATTCGACCTGTGGGAGGAGGTCAGCGTGTTACAACTTTCAAGTACCATCGACCAGCAACTGAATACCTCCTGTCCGAATGTAATTACTGGAGAGGATGTAATATGAGTGGATTATGACACTATTTCTGGAGTTCAGCAAAGTACTCACGAGAATCATATACAATAATCCCCATCGAAGCTGTGATCATATAGCACGTTAAACGCTTCATGTAGATGAAGGTCTCCAACTCCGGATTAATCAGTTGGGTACTATCAGAAAGCTCTCCATCCATCTGAGTAACCCTTCGACCGTTCAATCTAGTGAAGAAGGATAGCACATGGAGGGAGGTCAAAATTTTGAAGAGGGGAACATCCTGTTGTCCAAGTATATATAGCAAGAACCTCGAGGTCGGAGATATAGTTCTAGTCTGTGTCTAAGACATAACCGAAGGCGCACAAAACATTGAGATCTTTGAGGTACAAATGCTCACCATGTTTAAGGTGTCATGTTGGATTGTTCGTTAATGAAGGGGGGATAGCCACCAAGCCGAAGGCATCTGGATTTGAGTACCCCGTTTTTGAAGCTGCCTCGGTGTAAGGAATTAAACCTACTGAGGATGATCTTCGCATGCCACCATCAGTCACTTTTCAGCACAATGAAATGGAATCGAGGTCCTTGTCAATTGAAGACACGGAGATATGGTGGTTTTAACGACAGGGGATATTTGCAACCCCCCTCAATTATTAGGGTATGTCTTAACATAAACCAGGCACCTAGTAAGAGGACAGTAACTCAAACCTTGTGAGCTATATGTTGGAACTGTGTTGGAATAAGCGAGGCAAATTGTGCAGATGGATCGATGTCTTACGCCAGATCTATACCCGGAACGGACTTTCAATAGAGTCAAAATTCTACACTTCGCTTCAAATTCCAAGAAATAAATTGCCAATGAACACAGTAAGTGACCAAATGATGAGCGCACGAATATATACACATTGCGATTCTTCTTCTTTCTACCAACTTCTAATATACAGACGATCGTCTTACTTGGAAGGCTCGGCTTCTTCAAGAGGAGGGGGCCCATCTTCGTCGCTGTCGTCGTCGTCACCGCCATCTGGGGCAAATGAGCTAGGGCCACCAGCACCAGCACCTCCACCCATAGACTTCATCATCTATCAAAGCCACAAAAGTCAGCATTCGGTAAGTGGATACAACGTTCGTCTACTCACCGCCTCAAGATCCATGCCTCCTGGCATGCCTGGCATACCTCCCATGCCACCCATTCCGCCCATTCCACCCATTCCGCCCATTCCGCCCATGCCTCCCATGGCGCCCAAGGCATCATCCTCTTCTTCTGCGGCGACATCGCCATCTTGCTCATCTTCATCAACCCATTTGCTGAAATCAGTCTTTAACCACGGTGTCCTGATTTTTTCTTTCGTCAGACGAGGCCAGTATTCAGCCTTGTTTTCTTTTTTGCGAAGAACCAGGTACAGGTGTCGATCAGAAAGAACTTTTTTGGATTCCTATATAAGTACCGTCGTTACTGTCTATTTCAGCTGTGAAATGACTGGAGATTTCTATTCACCTCTGGGATAACTTCTTCGAAGAGGTCGAAGCTGAACGCATAGTCCTTCTCGGGAATACCCTTTGCTGCACTTTGAAGAAGATATAGATAACAATTTAGGAGCCGATCGATGAAGTACTTACTTGCCAGCCTTGGCCTTGAAAGAGATAGATGTTCGTGTCAGGTTGTATTCCAGCGACTCAGGGATGATGTCCAACAGATTTACTGTAACGTAGAGGACATTCTATGTTCATTTTCAGCGCGCTTTTTCAGTGGATCGTGTCGAGTAAAAGACATGCTAGGACTTACCTTCTTATCCTCGGTGGTTGAGCTACGTTGAGCCCACAGAACTTCGGGATGTACAGACATTTCAAGAGCGTTGATGATGAATGTGGTTGAGGGTGTAGTACTAGTAGAAGTTACGCCTCTTTTTAAAATCGACTTGGGGTGGAAGAGTCCCGAATTCTGAAGAAAGCAGAGAGACGCGTGTACCGCGAAGGGCACGTGTGTTTTCCTTTTTCAGAATGATCAAAGTTTGGGATGTGCATTTTGGTGGCAACGTCTTTTCAGCTTGACCATCTCTCCCAACCAATATACCCTGCAAAACTATTCTTTAGGTGTCGAGAATAAATGTGGTGAGTAACGTATCTTTCTGGTTCAAAGTATTCCAGGCTAAGCAGCGTTTGACTTTGCCAGGTGCACACGGTGGTATCTACCTTTGGTGATCTTACCACTACCCATAGCACCTCCGTATTTCCTCGTGTTGTTTTTATTCTCTACGACTCTACATGCAAAACCTTGGTACGCTCTGTCAGTATAATTCATATATTGTAACGAACTAACATCTCCATAGCTTCTACTGCATTATCCTCATGACCGCTATGTTCCTATCCTCCTGCTATTGGCCACCCGCACCTATAAACACAGCACTAAGCACACCCTGGTCCGACAATATCACGACCTTTGCTGAAGCCCTTCTATCACGTATGCCAGAACTACCATCCAGTATGGTGCCATCTGAGATTCCAATCGTGGACCATTGCTGGTGTGATTTAACGTCGGGTTCAATATTTGAACCGTACAATATGACAAAATGGGAGGTTGATAGTGTTGAAAGATTGAAGGCTCGTTTAGAGACACAGTTGAAGGAGATTGCGAAGGAGGGTACCAACGAAACCACAGTTCCAATTGACCAGACGGCGCAACATTCAAACCCAGTGTCTGAACCTGGTTTAACGTGGGATTCAATATGGGATGCTGTTTGGCCTTTTGCTTCTCGATCAGGCGAGCCGAAGGAGAAAACTCCAGCTACGACCAGCGTTGTGAAAGAACCCCTGTTACTTTCAAACTACACGGTCACCAGGAGAGGACTTTCATTGCTGCGAAAGGAGTATGATTTACGACCGTATGGGTTTGATCTCGTGGTCGACTTTGGATGGTCTAGGAGCACATCTTAGGGAGTAGAGACCGTTGCTGTGATGTATAACAGGTTCATAATGATACCCTAGTATGGCTATGTAATGCTATCTTAATAGAACCCAGAATGTAGCGATACCACGTCTCTCATTGTCAACGACCAAGCGAGTGTTTTCACGTGACTCGTGGGGAGCCGGAAAGTTTCCTTTTGCGGTCTCGACGCGCTTTTGGGCGTTGTTGCAACCTTCGGACTCGACTTCGGACTTACATTGTAACCTTCTCCTCCGTCGTTCCTCACAGCGAGGCGGCCCTCTTCTCCGCTACTCACCATCATGGCCGCCCAAGGCTCAAGCAAGAAGCGAGAACCTCGTGCGGCGGTCGAACCTCTTACAGAGCCCTCTACCAGCTCAGGCAGTCGGCTAGACGTTGTCTCCAAGGCTATCCTAGCTCCCTTTACTCGTCATAAACACGATTCCTCCAAAATATTCTCAGATTGTATGTACAACCCACATAAACATGCTTATATTCTCACAAATTATTCCTCTTTAATAGTGGCCCCCGTCATAATGACCCCCAGGATGATCAATGCAGCTGCTACTGTTTCGGGAAAATCTCGTCAATCCGTCTCGAGCACTGCAATAACGAGATCTAATATGGACTTTGCTACTATCGGAAGGGCTCCTTTAAAGTTTGGTTCTCGACGTGTAACCTCCCGTGACCTACAAATAGTAGAAGCTACAGACGAACTATTGGATGCTGAAGTACCCGAACCTGAAGGTGTTGCGTCTGAAGTCAGTTTGTTGCGTGGGTTTAATGCTACCATTCCTAGTTCTGAAAAGAGCAAAACAAGGAGGAGGCAAACACGAAACGTCGAGACTCCACGGATAGGGTTAAAGAAACTAGGCATGAGTGCAAGAGGCTTATTAGCTGAGGATGAGGACCATGAAGGGGAAAGTGTGGCCAGCGAAGATGATGTCGTGGTAGTCGGTCGAACTGAGGGAAAGGGGAAGAAGTCGAAACATAGACGGAAAGGACGGGAGAGTCTAGCAGCGGGGAAGGTCTTTGGAAAGGATGAACTCGTGAGGCAGACACACGAAATCGAAAGGGATAAAGAGAACCTGCATGTTCGCAGAGTAAGTTCTTCCCTCACTTCGTGTGTTTTGTCAATCTCACGAGGGTATTGTAGGCACTTATTCACAACGAGATTTCGGAAATCACAAACAAGATTGAAGCTCTGGATGCCATTCGAGTGAGGCTTGAGCAAGACCTTCTTAAGTTGCAGGAAGATGAACTCGAGTTAGATGATGAGCGTATGTTGAGTTTTATTCATTGTACTTGCACGAGATTTATATTTTGCTATAGTGGAGGGTGTTAAGGAACGACTAGAACTAGAGTCGTCCAGTCGTTCACAGAAATCTCCCACTAACCACTCACATTTACCGTCTACTTCTCGTCGAAGAAAAGGTATGGTTTTGCAGCCATGCTTCCTGAGCCATGATGTTAATATTTGTCCAGGGCCTGTTTTCTTGCCTTCAGAACACGACGAACTCCCCCATGGTGTCGCTTTCATGGTATTCTGATACCTCTATATTTACCTTGAATATACTGCTGACATATGATATATAGTCTCTAGAAGGTCACTCGTCACCCATCACATGTCTGGACTTCTCGGAGCCCTACGGAACTCTTGTCAGTGCTTCTCAAGAGGACTCACAACCTCGCGTCTGGGATCTCTTAACTGGAGATGAAATTGGTCGATTACAAGGCCACCGAGGGACAGTCAAGTGCATGCAAGTTGAAGACCATGTATGTCTGACTGGTGGAGAAGACGGAACTGTGAGACTGTGGGACCTTCGACGTGTTGGTGAAGATGATGAATGGGCCGAGAGCGAAATCGTCAGCTTAAGTGACGTAGCTGAGGAAGACGAAAGTGTGGATGAGTTTGGAACACCCAAGGTCACGAACGGCAACGGCATTCGACAAGGCACAAGTGAAACCAGCAGTATGGTTGAGCGAGACGGTCCTTGCCAGAGAGTTCTTGAAGGTCATAGTAAAGCTGTATCTGCACTTTACTTCGAGGAGGATTGCTTGGTTGGTTCATTTGTTCTGTTCATATCCGACTGTACTGACTACGTCATTCAGGTTACTGGCGCTTCTGACAAGACAATGCGACAATGGGACCTTGCGACTGGACAGTGTGTGATGACTATGGACATCCTTTGGGCTATTTCACATCCCCCTGCAGCATTGCCTGGTGGACCGGCCTCCAACGGACTCTTCCCAGGTGCAGCGGCATCAGTCGGCAACTTCTCAGTTCCAATGCCTCCTTATGCCGATGGTAGTTGGGACATGTATCAGGACTTCGTCGGTGCTCTGCAGTTCTGGGGTTATGCTCTGGTTAGTGGTAGTGGAGATGGGGTAGTGCGCATGTGGGATAGTAAGCGAATTCATCTCTCTTCCCTTCTGGAGTGTGTTATCTGACTTGAATGCAAGTGCGTACTGGCCAACCTCACCGAACGCTCTTAGGACATACCGGACCAGTCACATCCATCCAATTTGATGAGCTACATATCGTTAGTGGGAGTTTGGACAAGACTATCAAGGTGAGCGGCGACAACGTCCTGAAACCAGATTCTTTTTCTGATGTGATGGTTTCTGTCAGATTTGGGATTTGCGCACAGGTGGTATATTTGAGACCCTGAAGTACGACCATGCTGTGACCGCGCTACAGTTTGATACCAGAAAGATTGTTGCCGCTACTGGAGAGAATGGGATCAAGGTATGTAATTTCCCTTGTGCTTGGTGATGGATATATACTTAATTTTGTCCAGGTTTACAATCGCACCAGCATGCAACATTCTACTCTACTGACGAATGGACATACCCGGCCAGTTGAAAAGCTTCGATATATGGACAAATACCTTGTATCCGGTGGACGTGATTCCGTGGTGAAAGTCTGGGCTTTATGAGAGGTTGGATGAACGAAGCGCATACATATTGAATTAAGATATTATTGTACCTCGGAGGTCCTCCATTCGTTTTGCTGCTTATCGTACATTCCGGGCTATCCCTCGTTTGATTACTAAAAGGCATATAGAGCGTTCACCAGAGATGTTTGCTCGTCGATCCATAATATTCAATGTAACATACACTCAGCTAACTCGCATCTATTCTATCAATACTTTATGCCAGATTTCTCCTTGCTCTTTTGTAGCTGCGAGTGAGAGTTGGCGATTGGTACGTGTGAATCATAGAAACGCGACTGTGCCACGTGATGGGAACTTCGTCCAGCAATGCCATTGCCAAGGCATTCATTGACTCGGAAATTCCACACAAGACAGTGCTCTTGGTTAGAACTCTCAAGATGTCTCTCTTCCTGAGATCCTCGTCTCTCCGTTTCTCATGTCGACCTGTGTTTTCGCGCTCTTGGCAATCTAGTTTCAGTACCGCAACTCGTCTTTGTCGTGAACATCACAACGAGTTTGAAGCCAAGTATGCAGCCAAGTTAGCAAGAAAGGCGGAGGAGTGAGGTGTTTCTCATTTCATATATTTGGTTCTGGCAGTTAATTCTTGCTGACTCTATGTCAAGGCAGGGGATTTCAGTAGAGGAGTTAAAGGAACAGATTAGACTCAAGGAGCAGAAAGAGAGGGAAATTAAGAGGGCGAAAGAGCTTAAGAAGGAGCTGGAACGGCGAGCTGAGGAGAATTCGTTGGATACATCTCAATCACAGAAAAATCGTCTACAGCAGGGCACCTATCAATACGTACCCAGGAAAGATAGTTCCCCGGTCAAGGTAATCATCTTTAACAATTGACGAAACCCTGTTGATCGTTCATGTCCCTTCCTGCCTAGCCTTTGTCCAACATTTTGAATTTGGAGCGTTTGCTGCAAACACCCCATACTCCGGAGCAAGTATCTGTTCTATGGAGAGCTTACCATGCTGCCAAATCGGGTGGGACTGGTCGTGGATATCTCTGTGCCACTATTCCGGTCGCGACGTATGAGAAGATGTTGGAAACTGCTAAACGGTACCCATCCTTCGTGTTACCCGTGCCAAGGGAGAACGCTCAGATTGGAGAAGACCAAAAACCTGCAGATTCAAAGACCGTACCTGCCGAATTTTTCTTCCTTCAATGGGGATTCCATGAGGCACCACCGGAACCTATCCCTGAGACCGAACTATTCAGTAAACCAAAACCTTCATCAAATCCCCCGATTTCAACAATCTTGTTCACATCATTGCAAGAGTATAAGAGTCGGACTACGTTTGCTACTCCCTATTTGGTGATGACGCATTATACGGATCTGGCTTCAACCCATGGGCTTGTGTTACTTCGTGGAGAAATCACCCCGTCTGCGGCAGATCCGACCAAGGCTGGGGCTGATGAACGATACTTGCTAAGTCAACAAGATGCTCAGTTGCTGGCAATGGGGGTACAAAAATTCTACCTCTGGACCGACGAACAATCGGAAAGACAGGAGTTATTGAAACGGTTCCATGACACACCTGATGCTTTTGAATGGGCAGACATATTGAAGCACATTGAATTTGCCTCGTAAAAGTGAGTGTCTTAATCTTGAATATGCGGGGTGTTTCTATAGTGCTGACAATAGATGTTCTAATCGTAGTATGCCAAATGTATCTGACATATTCATTGCTTCAATATATTTGGTCACACTCTTTTTTGGGTCCGTCGTACCATACAGTACTCGTGCTTGTGACAGTGCTCTATGCGAGATGACAATGTTCGTCCAACCCGGGTCAATCGGAAGCCCTGAGGTGGAACTATCGGAAAACGTCTGAGAATTGTGGAAACGACCGCTGTTAATCTAAGGCGGCGAACGTCACTGTGCGTGCTCGACAGCTTCTGATAATAACTATTTCTTTTGTCAGGCCACATCTGCAACATATAACCTGTCGTAATCAAATGCTTGCCCTTCGTATTAGCCTCGTGATTCGCTTTGCTCTGCTCAGCAATCTCGTACGGCGATGTAAAGCCATTTTTTGCAACTCCCCCATGCTGGTGTGTCTATTTCTTGCCTACAGCGCCCCAAGTTATTTTTAATGATCGTATTCAAGTGCAAGGCATTCGTTTCTGAGTAAGAGTGGGTGTACTAGAAACGTGATCATACAGTCAACGCCATATTCCCCACGTCACAAACAGAGTTCTTTTCCGTGATCAGAGTTCCATTCAGCTAATCCAATTATCATACAGCATGATTCGGTTTTGTGTTGCTGAAACCGAGTGTTGTTCCAAGTGGTCTATTCATCGCTTAACTGGAGACACATGCAAGAAGATGCAAAACCACTTGTGCTCTTCACGTTGTCCTATATATTTCCATGTGCCAACCATGGTCGAAGATCGCAAGCAGTGCTGGAGAGAATTCTGCAAACAGCGGTACTCGTGAGATGGCATAAGTACGCTGGATCTATCCGAACAAGCCAAGCGGTATCCCAGCGACACACAACTCGCTTGCAAGCTGTACAGCGCGCAGTTGTTGGAAAGAGTGTAAAAATACACCTACCCCCCTTGGCAGCGCAGTTCCCCTTTTTCACTTGGGAAAGGTCACTTGGCAGATATTGCAACTGTTTCTGAACAGATGTTGATAGGTGCGTTCACTTTCTTGGGTTTTCCTTGTGGGTGCGAAACTTCTCTGTGTTTGTACCCATGTCAGGTGCGGGTTTGAATCGGACTTTCTCTTTTCAGAACTCTCTTTAGCAAATCGCGACTTGGCGGCTGAAGAGGGACTCTGAACGCTAAACTCCATATTCCATGCTCACTTGAGGATCGAGATTTCGGGGTGTGGGGTGGTTGAGAAGGTAGGTCACCGAAGGCGCCTACTTAAAATCATGCTTCATACTAACGTATATAAGGAAGCTTGCATGGGGCCACTAAAATATCAGCTTCCTCGAGGCTTTTTCTACCTGCCAACACTCATCTCGCAAAATTACTTCCTCGCTCCCTCTGCGTGTTTGAACCTAACCTTTCTCGTCAACCAAACCCGACTCTTAACCCTTAACATTACCGTCATCATGTTCAACATCTTCAAGAGCAGACCTTCCACTAGTTCAAAGGTGAGTTACTACCTTCTCCTTCTTACCCCAATATCTATGCTTATGATTTCTCTTTATAGCGTTCATCTGTGATATCTACTTCCACCGGTGGATCACATCCTGCTCGTTTCTCCGTATCGAGTGATACTTCATCGTCATCATACTTTGTTCAACTGGTATGTCATCATTCATCTCTGACATCTCGAAACGAAGCTCACCGTTCTTGATGACAGCCAAACCAAATCGCCACAAACCCCAGACGATTCAGTTCTTTCTCTCAGTCGACTGAAAACCAGGTGGTGAGTTACCATTTCTACTGAGCTTCTCCTCCATTTCTTTTGCTAATTTCAACATCGTCGCATGATTAGGCTGAGATGTTAGACGATGATAATATGTCCTGGGGGAAACCACCTAAGAAATCGAAATCTCGTCGCCACTAGATTGTGTTTCTAAGTCGGGTGGGATTGGAAAAATGGACCATTATTTTTTTTCTCTTTCTTCTACGTTGCATCTGTATAATCACAACATCACCGTCATGTGCTTTCTTCTATACCCTTTGTAATACTACCTACTCTTTCAATGACATCTTCCATGCTTAGAGCTTATTCTGCCGTGATTCCAATATTCCATCGGTTCACATTCTTGCATCTCGTGCATGATTTATAAACCAACTTGCAGTGCTTTGTTATGAGGTTCATGTCGTAAACCACCAGTCATATGACAGTGACAGGATTGATTGTAGTAAATTGACTAAATAAAAGAGATATAAGATCCATGTTCAAGTTTTCCCTGAACCAAAACAGACGCGAGAGTGACCCAAATAGAGATATTTACTCTCTCAGTAAAATCGCTCATGATCATTGGATTATCCGGTAATCGTCTATTCCTGCCCAATAGGGCGCAAGTACTACGCCTTTGTGGCCCTCTCCATCAGAGCTCCGTGTCCCCAGCGGATCTAACAGAAGGGTTGTGGGTTAGACCTTCGTATCATGAATTCTAGAGGAAAAAGAGCGTTCAGCTGAAATTACTTCTTATTGGTCGAGTGTAGATGGGACTCTGACGTGACTGCGCACTTACGAGACTTTCACCGGAATGCTAGTACATGCTCCTTGAGATGCTTATCAATGCATGGTTCCGTGGAGCTCTTTAATTGGGTACTCACTCCACGAGAGAGGTTCTTCCGTCGTCTACTGTGACGTTCTTCTTTCCAGTATCTGTATCGTATTATGCGTATATCAGACGAATGGTTCTTTAACAAACGTTGATGTTTCACAGTAGCGAGATGAGTTCCGAACATTCTTGAAAACCATGTTTTCTATTCTATCATCACCCCAATGCATCAGGATGTTTGAGCTTCAAGTCAATCAAGTCCTCATGATATCTTGAAGCAAATGGAAGGTTGAGAGCTCAGGGGCTTTCACCTCTCATGAGACGTTTCATCTGAATCGGTGAGGAAAAACTTCAAAGGGTTGAAGAACCATTGCGGTCATACGAAAGAAGGGACTCACGCGGCAAGCCTTAAAACGAGGTTCCAGGCAAAGCAAGGATCATAGTCAAGCGAGAGCCATATATAGTTGAGCTGCTTCCCGGGCTTGTCGTTTCTTCCGTCTTCCCTCAGAGGAATGAAAGACCTAGATAGAGAACCGATCGGGGGACTCGGAGAAGCAATATTATTGAATGGTTTCACGGGAGGAAACCCCAGTATAAATGGCCTGAATGAAATGCATGAATGTAAATGTGGAAGGCCACTCATGATTTGAATGTATATCTCCGGACGTACCATCCCCGAGTAAAAATTTATATCCTATTATTCAAAAACTTCAACTTCTGCGTCAATGTGCATTGCAGACGGGTATGCGGAGAGCCGACATAAACAGCTGAGAGGATCGAAGCAAACCTTGTCGTCACTAATTGCCAAGGGCCGCAGTGATCAACTATTCTAGGAACGTTAAGGTGTTAGATGAATTTGAAGATAGGTATTGCAAGTCGGCGATTGGTTATGAACTGTATCATCGTGCTGCTTAAGTCCACCCGGCGTCGTGGGAATACTAGCCCACATTTTGAATCATCTCGTTCAAGGCATTTTGGAAGAAACAGTTATCGACTAGATGAACTGAAAGGAGTATACCGCTGTGAATGTAGGGGAGATATTTCAGTGTGCGATAGATATGAGAACTTTGAATCGGTGAAAAGTCTTGACGTACATAGAGAACTTGAAGTATAATAAGACATAGGCGAACGATACACCACATGGAGATTCGAGCGAAAAGTCCGGAAGGACAGTTCGTACCATGGACGTGATCTCAATGGATGTGATCTCACTTGTAGATACAACGTTCCAATTTAGACAATGAGAAACCACGATACCATATTATACAAACGAAGTGTCGGGACGCTCGATATTCAAACTATTTCCTATCTACAACCGGCTATAGAGAACCTTTAAAAATTCGTCGAAGTCGTTGTCGTGAGAGGTATACTCACATTTCTAGGTTTACAAGGGGGCATCTTGGGTAGTGTGCAAACGTTCTTCAAGCCAAAACAAGACTCCAAAAATATATGATGTCCGAGAAGGAGAGAATAATAGAATACGGTTCAAGGGGATGAAATGAGAGGGGCCTTTCGGCACCATTCGTTATTCTCCAGCTCATGCATGAAGAATGAAGCGAATGCTTCTCGGGAAAGTGTTGTATGGTCCTTGCCGTCACCGACGTATCCAGCATGAACAGCGGTACTGGGATTACTGACCAGGACAGGAACTCTGGCAATGGTCCATATGAGATCCTGGTTCTTCTCCCGTATGACATTTCCAATCTCAACGACATCCCGGTAAGCGTTGTGGGCGAAGAGTGCAACGCCAGATATCAGAGCCGCGAATCTGACGCTGAACTTGTCAGCGGGATCTTTAATGCTCGCTGTTCCAAGAACGATGATACGCTTGACATTGTTCTTGCGCATCGCATCTATGATAACTTCGTAACCGTGCGCGATAGGTGTATTACTGGGATAAGTGACGCCTTTCGAAACTGGAGGACCTAACGCTGAAAGAACAGCGTGAACTCCAACCATCGCTTTGTTGAGAGCATCTGAATCTGTCAATTGACCGGTGACTATTGTAACGGATGGGTTCGAAGCTATATCGGAGGGTATCTTGTTGGCTGATCGGGCATAAATTACAATCGTGTGGTGAGCAGCGAGTGCTTGTTGGATGAGAGCGATTCCACAAGGGCCTGTGCCACCAAGTATGAGGAGATGCATGCTGAATTTACACGGTCGATATGGGGTATATTGGAATTGGTAGAAGGAAGTTTGGTGAGAGGATGGTGGTCGAGAGCAAAGTCTGGCGATCCACTGATTCCACAGCCCCTCCCAAATTCGGCGATGCACATCAATTGTGATCTGAGCATCATGCTACGTGACTTTTGTACAAGTTGAACATCACTTGCAACCGAGTTGACCTTGCTATAAAACCTCTTATATTCGCCTAGTTTACTTGCGCAAACACGATACACTCCATACTTAACTCACTACTGATTTTTGGTTTACTAGGTGTGCTCCAAGTCTGCCAGTTTAGCCTGAGGTGGCATACGGTATCTCCGAGGAGTGTCAAGATGAACATTTGCTTGATCAAGTCTATCTGACCGGACAACTCGACATGGGACCGTATCTCTCATCACTCCAACTATAGTGCTTTATAAGGGGCGAATAGAGTATATTGTACTCGTTATTGCCTCTTCTTCTCCCAAGCGTAGGGTCCAAATCATGCTTTCTTCGTTTACGAGCCTTGTAGTGTGGGGTGTCTTGAGCTTTAATGCTTTCAAAACCGTCCTCTGCGCGAATTCTTTCGCTGGATCCAATCTATATTATGCGGCAGGTCTTCGATCTGACGAGAGAGAAGCTTTGTTAAGGTAAGGAGCAGTGATCTTTGTTTTCGCCTTTTCAATAGCCCGCAAGAGATAACCGGCGTGGTGTTTTAGTGCTATGAATAGTGCAGGTATGAAGGTACTCCGTGTTTGGCTTGATGGTCAATCTACCACTCAGAAGGTGAGGCATTTGGTTATGCTTTTGAAAATTGGCCGTAACTTGACTCGTCGTCGTTGTAGGGAACAAATATTGACCCATTCCCGAGTCTTGAACCTACTACTGTGTGTAATGGGGACACGTCTTGCTATAATGACACAGTACTTGTCCGATTGGATGAGTTCATGGTAGATGCACACGCCAAAGGAATCAAGGTGATTCAATGCGCATTGAAGTTTGCAATAATTGTGGTTGAACTGACATCTTCCCCTTCTCCCAGCTGCTAATATCTATGTATAGCTTCAACGCACTCTCAGGCAGAGATGTTTATGCACAGAAGTACACCACACAAGGATTTTACGAGTCTGCGGATGCACAACAAGCTTTCGACGCTAGACTCCGCCATGTGATGAACCACGTTCATACGACCTTGCAACGTCCATGGCAAAACTTGTCGGATTATATATTTGGTTTCGAGGCGCAAAATGAAGCTATGATTGGACTTGTGAGAGGATTTTTGTCGTTAAGATTAGAACACACACTGAGTACTGTGTTATCTCAGGGCCAAAGTTACATTCAAGCGCATACACAGTGGTATGTTATCAAACATTGACATTTTCACCAATGACAATGTTGAGATCACAGAATTTTTGTAAGGCAATGCGATCGTGCTGGAGTGATCAAATCTACGATTGTCCCACAAGTAAAGTTGCCTTCTCTCTCCAATATACTAGCCTTACTCAATCATCATATAGATACTCACTATGACTGGCGGCGAGTCTTGGATGGACGAATCAGTCCAACCAGGTTTTCTTTCATGTGCTGCTATAGATGTGGTTTCAATTCATGCTTATGGAGTGGGCGATTATGCCACCTCTGCTATTCAAACATATATCCAACGTGCTCAGTCCGCTGGAAAGAAACTAATCATGGAGGAATGGTAAGATTTTTCCATAGTGGTATGGACATGTGTATCATTCATTTATTTTATTGGCAGGGGTGCTTGTTATTTCGATACAGAGAACAACAATTGTCCAAACGGAAATGCTCTTTCGGTCGATACACGCAATAACAACATTAAGACTTGGGCAGGTCAAATCACCACTGCTGGATTATCTTGGTTATATTGGCAAGTTATTCCCAACACAGACCCTCACGTACGTATATATGTAAATATTCGCTAAGTTTGATAGTTGAGGCTGATTTTCTCCCTCCCCTTTTTCTTGTCGTATTTTTTTTTTAGGATGGTTCTGATTTCGAAGTTGGAATAACTGATCCAGGTTGGCCTGTTTTGAAACAGGCAGCTTTGGATACTCTCGATTCTCCGGCAGCTTTTGATTTCTCGGATTATTTACTTTAGATTTCGGACTTGGAACTTAACTGTCATTCTGCACAATCGAACCATTGGACAGTTCATGGCACGCGAACTGTTTTTTCTGTAACGATAGAATATATTGATAAAATGGTACGTGTCCGATGTATGAAAGTCGTGTATCTATTCGGCCAAGGTCAAGGGTCAAGGTTCGAAAACGCGAATGGAAGCGATGTCGAAGTATGCGTCAATAAATGCAGTTGGATTCTGATCAACGAAAGCTGAAAGAAAATATGCCATAAGCGTTATTAAGAGCTAGTAACCTCACTGAACAAACTTACTTGCACAATCTGTACCACAACCAGCATCTGTAAAAGTTGCGGAAGCCAAATCGCCACCTTGAATCATGAAAGATTTGATGTAAGATTTGAGAATGAATTCGCATTGATGGAGCAAAACGGGGAAGGCTTACACAGTGCGATGTCGATGATTATATTATTAGGACCGAAATGCTCGTTGAGGTCACATGAGATACTGGCTGGGAAGTGAGCAATCGGAGTACCCTAAGTTCACAACAGTCACGTTAGATTGGCTCGGAAATCAACAAAGTGAGTGAGAGATAAAAAGCCGTACCCATAAGGATGTATCTATGGTGAAGGCTTCACTAGATATAGCAGTTGGAGTGGATGGATCAGGACGTGACCAAAACCAAATCCGAATATTATCTGGAGTTCTTTCAAGTGCATACCAGCCTCCACCGTTTGCATTGAATTCTCGACCAAAGCTGTCAGTCGAAGGTGCCAATACGCCACATCCTGCGTTATTATTCATATCAGCGTCGCAGATGTTGTTGTCTTGACCGTAGGTATCTTGAGTTATTCGTCCGGATTGAGTTCGACCAGCTTGACCTAAGGGAGGCATGGAACATCCGGGACTTGTATGGAGGGTACTTTGACTGGGGGATTGATTGTTGGCACCTTCAAGCCTATAGGTTGTTGTTGTTATGATGAGGCTAAAATGACTAAATATCATGGACACAAGTGACTTACTGGGTGATGACAAAGTCGATTGTTTAATGTGACCCTGCAGTCAGAAAGCAATAATTGCAGACTGAATATTCATCTAGTGACTTACTATGTCGACTTCCCCTGTTGAAGGCCAATTTGGACCAGTTTCCCATATAGCGGGCCAAGTACCACAGCCTTCAGGTATGTGGCGAACATCGAAACTACACAAAGTGAAGTTGGATGGAATGTTAAAGTTGAAGTGGGTAGTGAAATGGCAATACCCACATTGCAGCATGAGTAGTATATGCCTTAAGACTCTGGATTCGAACAGAATTACGCCCTGGTGAATTTGGATCCACAACGTTCGTAAAATCAGTCTGGAGAATCAGCGAATCAGCATCAACAAATGTGAGGTTCTCGTATTGAGCGGTAAGCTGATCGACGTAGTTTCTATATGTCATGTCATGTCAATGAGCTTTCTGTGTCGTTGAAAGAATAGGCAACAGCTTACGTTCGACCATGGGTAGGATCTGGAATTGCGATATGCTGGAAAGTCTCGAGGAAATTCTGTCCAACGTAACTATCCGATATTGTATATATCCAAGCATCTGAATGGTAGACTGAGGCAAAGAGGAGAGTTAAGAGGAGGGAAGAACGTTGCCACATGATGGAGAATGAGTCGCTTGAAATTTACAGAGAGAGTGAGATGAATGTAAGCAAGATAGCAAATGTACACAGCCTGTAGGTCACATTTGACAATTTGAGCATTTTGAGAATTCTCCATATTCGTCTACCTGGGAGTGATTGGATACGAGTCAAGTCTATGCATCATGACAACCAATACGGGTGTTCTGGGAGGTTGTACGAGGGCGGGCAACCGTGAAGTTAATTGGAATCAGAGATGCAGTCGTCGACGAGAAAGCGTCACAAGTAAAAAGGCATTATCCACAAATGCAATCCCATGTGTCGGCGGTGTGCTTTGTTTGAAACTACATAACAACCGTGCAGAGGGCGAAGTTGCGAATTTGGAGTCTGAGTGAAAACCACAGTCGCCAAAACGAGAACAAGAGAGGAATAAACCTATTAGTGTATGAGACGCTGAAAAAGAAGAAAACAACTCACTGGTTGTACCGATAGTTGTATTCTTTTGGCACACAACGTATCACTCCGTTCGTTTTCAAGTTAAAAGACAAAAGTAAATACTTGACAGGTTGGGTATAAAGCTTAAAATACAATTCAGGACAACGGTTTGATGATAGAACATTAAGAATAACTCAGCGAGAGAAGGACACATAAAGAGCTAAAACACAAAGCCTTGATCTTCTTCACTTATGTTTCTTCATTTGATCTATCTATTGATAAACTCGGACTGCAGCGATGTCCCAGAAGGCATTTGTGAATGCGCTTGGGTTATTGTTGACAAAAGCTAGACAGATGTCAGCCAACCTCTTCAGGTTATATTGATAGAGGGCAAGTATATACTCACTGGCACAGTCACCGGGACAACCATCGCCGTTGAAAATAGATGCAATACCAGCCCAATCCCCACCTGCAAGTTTTAAATAAGTTCATCGGTATACGAAGATTTATGTCATGAAAGTCAGGTACGCACAAAAGGTCAAGTTGATAATGATATTATTAGGACCAAAGTGTGAACCAATATCACAGTCGTCATTTGGGAAAAGGGCGGTCGGTTCACCCTTATAAAAAGATATATATGATGAGTATCATAGTAACCATAGAAGAATCTGAGTACAGTTGAACTTACCCAATTGCTGGTATTGATACTATTACTGCCACTCTTAAGGTCCGAAGGAACGCTTCCATCGTTACGTGACCAAAACCATACTTTGATAAACGTAGTAGTACGCTCCATCGCGTAGAAACCTCCACCGTTGGAATTGAATGAAGGACCATAACTATTTGTGGTTGAAGCTGTGACTCCGCAACCCGTATTTCCGTCGGTGTTGACATCGCAATTTAAAGCAGTCGGTGTCCCTGTCATTGCACGAGATGCGGGCATGTTGCAATTTGCTCCTGTGTGGAGAGTCATGGCATTTGGAGACGCATCGTTAACACCTTCGATCCTGAGGAACAATGAAAGTCAGTTCTTCTGATAAGCATGTTCGGAGTCAATGTTAACTTACTTTTGCAAGAACGGACCGTAGAACACGGAGAAGATAAAAGTGATAAGTATGACAAAATTGGTGCATGTGATAGTATACCTACAATGTCGACCTCTCCATCATTTGGCCAAGTAGCTTCATTCGTTTCCCAAGCTGCAGGCCATGTTCCACAACCTTGTGGCATATGTCGAACATCGAAGCTAGAAATATCAGAGGTATCACATGAGAATCCGACGGAGAAATAAAAATAAATCAAAGGAAACGAACACGGCTACATGCGTGGTGTATGTCTTAACACTTTTGATTCTAATACTGTTCCTTCCAGGACCAGAGGGAGACAAAGTCGTCGTAGAGTCGGCCCGGAGGATTAGCGTGTTACCGCTTGCAAATGTGAGATTTTTGGCCACCGCGGTTGCCTGATCGACATAATTTCTGCAAGTCACAATGGATATTAGTGAAGAGGGTGAGGTGATGTAGAATGGCTGTACGCACACTCGTCCATGAGTCGGGTCGGCAATGGCTTCATGAGTAAATGTTGAGAGGAAGTTCGATCCTACGTAATTGTCTGAAAGTGTGTAGGTTGCACAAAAGGCCGTAGAGAATATCGAGGATAGGAGAAGGAAGAATTTAACAGACATCATCGGGGCTGAAAGTCGTCAAACTATCGAACACAAACACGTATGCCCTCATCGTTTAAATATACGTCCGCTGAAAGTATTGGAAAATAAAAAGTCAGACAACAAGTGCAAAGCCTCTGTCACTGAGCATTGAAAGATAGATCATGAGTTGAGGATACACATGGAGATACGGAGCAGGAAAAACTCCATGATGGTCACATTTGCAACGGTAGAAGTCGATTGCTACAGTTACCGGTGGGCACTGGACAGCATATTGAGCGAGAATAGGCGATCTACCGCATAGATCGAAGTGCACAGGGAATGCTGCTGTTGTAGCATGGTGACAAGATTATGCAAGAGTAGTCACTGAACAACATAATCGATGAAATAGAAATAACGCGGTGGAAAGGCAACGGAGGGTGGTGCGTAACTCCGGATCCACTAAATTCGATGGAGGTAGCGGAAGCCAAATTTAGGTAAGAAATCCTGAGAAGTGCAATGTATACGTGACCGAGGTAAGAATGCATTGAAGTGAAGTTTCTCGTGAACTGTCTTGTGAAAAATTTCCATCAGCAGGGCATTTGTTATCTGTTCAATGACATATGGTATTGCTAGATATAGGATTGATCTGAGATGTGAATACCTGAGGTTAGAATCATCAGTCTACTAAACAACGAGCCACATGTACACTCACCGAAATCATAAGAGGTAACAATAGGATTTTTATCCGAGGAATAAGACCAGGTATCACCTGGACAATAATAGAACTTGGAATGTATTTCAGACAAGGAGATTCAGGAGGATACCATTTTCGAGGATGCATGCAGCATGCAGGGTCATTGTAGAAATTGGATACGGCTGCTGGGAAGCCATGAGCTATTTTACCGACACCTCAGCCACTGGCAAATGGAGTGTAATGGCCCAATCTCGTCTGAACTTGCTTTTGATCATCATCGCTGTTGCAAAGCCTATTCCACTAACGTTGGAGACAATCATGCAAAATCTGTCGCTAACCAAAGCCGTACTGACAACGGAAAAACTAGCACAGCCTGCATCGTACACCGTGTGTTGATTGAAAGGAGTCACCCTGCGAGAATCGGTGAGATTGTGGTTGTGCAGGAAGTGCCGCGAAACGAGAACAAAATTCACATTGAAGGTAAAAGAGCTGGATGCTCAGGTCTGATATTCTGATAATGGCAGCATGGATGATTTCAAAGCTGCGGAAGGCCATACGTTAGAATAGACAAAAGGGGGTCACGAATGAAGCTTACACATGCAAAGTAAACATCCAACCTCTCGACCACACAAGAGGTCCTAAGATGATAGACTATGGTAGAGGCTCATGGTGCCAAGGACCGCATTTCCTTGCTTCCTCTTCAATCGACAGGATCAAACTACCAATCTCTCCTTCCGATACTGGATCCAACTTCACCATATCTCGTTCATACACTTGACCAAATTTCTTCACCAAACCATCAATCTCACCAGCAACTGTAACTTCCTCCTTCAATGTAGTCGCGTCCGCTATACAACCAGCATCAACACCCACCAACCCACACGCAACCACTCTCTTAAACCAACTCTTTGGTTCAGGCGTAACGTTTAGTGAGAAACCATGAGTGGTCAATCGGTGCCGAACTTGAACACCAATGCTCGCAATCTTTGTATGTTCATCTAAGAAAACACCAGTATTGTCACTTGGAATTGACTGAATACCATGGTTATCTAATAAATGTGATTTTAACGTCTTTTGCATTCGACAGATATAATCACGAATCCCCATGGGTGGAGAGGTACGTCCAAGATCTAAGAGTGGGTATCCGACGATTTGTCCTGGACCATGGTATGTAATTTGCCCCCCTCGTTGAGTCGTGACAAAATCAGCTCCTATACGTGTCAAGCGTTCCTCCTCGGCTTGTAGTTCTTCGGAATCAGCTAATTGACGACGTCCAGTGGTATAAACGGGGCGATGCTCTAGTAGGAGAAGAAGGTCCTTGTGAGACTCTGAAGCTCGACGTTGGGCTAGTTGTAACGCGTGTAATTGCTCCTGTAGTGCAAACGTTTTGACATAAGGCAAAGGGACGCGAAAATAATGATAGAGCACTGGGGAGAGAGACATGGATGGTTGTGGTTAGAGATTGAGATTGAGCGTCAACTTGAGCTTTGGTCGTCGTCTACAATGTTGTCAAATGCTGTTACTGTCATCATGGTCAGCAGACTCGGCAGACCATTTCAAGCGGTCAGGATCCTACCCTTGGCTCGTATATATCATTCAGTTGGCTTCACTAGCTATTACCTACTATAGAGCCCGGCTTGCATTCGAGCCATTTGAACCGAGAAATCAGACGGACGACTTTAGACTATTAATGCGACAAGCTGACTGAGGCATTTTAGACTAGATACACCCACAGCTTGTCCCACCACAACGACCATGCCTTCCAAGGGACGTAGGACTTTCATCGTAGGAGCAGGATGCACAGCGTTCATCAAGGTGAGTCTCTCTTTTCATGTCTTGACTCTTGACTTACAGATAATGTCTGAACTCGTCAGCCCAGAGGACAGAGAACGACTGAAGATGTACGGCGCAGTTCAGAATTATTTCAGTCTGTGGTAAAGCTTAACGTGAATAACTCATTACCGTTCTATGTAGATGGGTTTGGAGGCCGCGACTAAAGCTCTACTCGATGCAGGTATGTTGTCTCACGGACATCAATACGATAAACGAGCTCAAGGAATATGTAGGTATCACATACGATGCTGTTGAGGTAGCTTACGTTGGGTTCTGTTACGGTGATTCTACGTCCGGTCAGGTAAGTAATGTTCCCAACAATTTCACACTCTCGAGGCCAGAAGAAGCTAATCTCATTTATGCCTTATTTTATTAACGTGTACTTAAGAGAGCGTTGTATAACCTCGGAATGACCGGTATCCCGATTACCAACGTGAACAACAACTGTTCAACAGGAAGTACAGCTCTCTATCAAGCCAACAATTTGGTTAAATCAGGTTTGGTGGAATGTGCACTTGCGTTAGGTTTCGAACGGATGTCCAGAGGAAGTTTAGGGAGTAGTTTCCCTGACAGACCTTCTCCGACTAAACTTCTGAATGATCGGTCGGTTGAGTTGGAGAATACTTTGAGTTCGGGAGAGAATTTTGGACCTTATGCGCCTAGGATTTTTGCTAATGGAGCTCAGGAATATTTTGATAAGTATGGTGCAAATATTAACCACCTTGCTCAGATTGGTACGTTCACAGTGAATGTCATGTTAGGGAATTAGGTCTGACTACATCTATTACGAACGGTTGTGACTTTTAGCTTCGAAGAATCATAAACATTCGGTGAATAATCCGTACTCACAGTTTCGAGATGGTTGGAGTGTAGAACAAGTCCTTGCTGCACCGAAGATATGTAACCAATTGACAAAGTTCATGTGCAGTCCAACGTCCGTAAGTGTAATCCATGGTGTCCTACGAACTGTCTTGCATATCTGACGAATACCATTAGGATGGCGCAGCTTGTTGTATCGTTGTGTCAGAAGACTTCGTTCATGCGCATGGTCTGGAAAACCAAGCAATTGAAATCGTAGCTCAATCACTCACAACAGATGATCCCTCTACATTCGAAACCAACAGTGCTATGAATGTTATTGGGTACAATATGACTAAGAACGCTGCTGATCAAGTCTTTGACGATGCTGGCTTTACACCTGGGCAAGGTAGAGATCAAGTTGGAGTAGTTGAATTACATGATTGTTTTTCAGCGAATGAGGTAACGCTTTTTTTTCTTGTTATGGTTTAGGTTTAGCTGAAATATTTGGTGCAGTTGATCACGTATGAAGCACTTGGGTTATGTGGTAAAGGAGAAGCTCACAAATTAGTCGAACGAGGAGATAACACGGTACGCTGTATTTATCTTATCCTGTTTTCCGTAGCTAACCATGTTTGCCAGTACGGAGGCAAGTATGTCGTGAATCCGAGTGGTGGTCTAGAAGCGAAGGGTCATCCACTCGGAGCTACAGGACTCGGTATGCATTTTTACATTGCCAGTGAGTATATCTCAACTCTATTTCATCTTACGTGATATCCTTGCTGACATCTCACGTAACTCTAGTGCAACTACGACAATGTAAGACGCACACCACAAATGTGTTTCATTCTCTGTGTGCTAATAGTTGAAATATATTATCAGGGGCCGGTCCAATGCAAGCTCCTGGATTATTCGACATCCCAGACTCAAGAGGAAAATATGGGTTAGTTCATAATATCGGTCTTGGTGGTGCTGTCGTTTGTTCTCTTCTCCGACGCCCTGAATTCTTCAAATCTGGCGGTCAAGATGGCAGAGATAGGTAAGCCATTGGGAGGTTTGAGATATTGAGAATGATTACTGACATTCTTTATCGTATAGGTTGGGCTATAATCATGCTCATATATGTCGACCTGTTACCTTGGAAGATGTTGAGAAAGTGAAGTCGAAGAAATCATCTCCGTATGTCTTGGCTCGTGCACGGCTTTGAAGTTTCGCTGTATTTCATTCGAACTTGTAGTTCTCAGTCATGTTCTCTCTCGTGTTTTACGTTGACTTGGAAGCTCGACCTTTGCTGTAATATAAAACCGTATTCCCTGGAGTATTGACAATTGGATGTGGTATATTTAAAAAAGACTGGAGTGCATTAAAGTTACATTGGATGAACAATTACAAGGAATACTGAAAGACAACGTGAGCCCAGATTATCGCTATTAAGTATGGGTACAAAGAGAGATGGGTGGGAGAGCGAGCACTCAAAGCTCTTATGAATGTCTCTTGCTCTTCTTTGAAGTCTTTCCCCAAGCTTGGTTCTCATCATCCATCATCTCAGCCTGCATGCAATACAGAACCCGGTTAGCACCAGCCATTTGGTAAATTCAACAGCAAAGTACTACTCACAGCCTGATAAAGGGTACCGCTCTTCGAGGAACCGAACGATCGGAGTGTAGTTACAGATGGTGTCAAAGGCTAGGAAAAAATAGAATTGTGAGCTCAATACCTTCACGTGATAATGTAAGAGACATCGACATACGACGGAAGTGATGAGGCCCTTGTCGGAGGTATTGATCAAACTGAGAGATCGGGATGAAGTCTGGTCAGACTGGAAATCGCAAAGAAATGTTAGTTTCGAGCCAAGTGACGAGGAGATGTACAACTACGCACGTTAAGACTGCGAAGGGAGGTCATGAAGTGGGAAGAGAAAGGAGACATATTTGGCAGGCTGAGGATGGTAGGATGGAGCAGGAGGTTTGGCGTGAAGAGGATGTCAATTGAGCAGAGGAATGAGGTTGAGAAGTTTGGAAACTTTTGAATGGGGAAGTTGGAGGCATCGTGCTGAGCTGTTTTATACGTAGTTTCGTGTCACGCATATTCGTTTGAGTGTAGTAAGACCCGAATGGAGTCGATTGGTCCACTGAGATCCCAATGGTAGGAATGCGGAGCTTACTATACCGTAACGTGACGGAACGGGAGGTGTTGTACTAAGGAGAGAATGAGAACATATGATCAGTAGTCGTTTGTCAGTACCTGAAATCCTGGAAACTGGTCCGGTGAGCGCGTCAACGAGCGTGTTCCCATCTCCCCCAATTGCAGTGACAGTCTGATTCCCGTCGCTGGCTGGGGTCGGTGGATCTTGGGTGAACAAGAAGATATAGTTTCAAGTTCCGGAAAGTCGCTTCCGTTTGCTACCAAACACCGGGCGGTGTGTTCATGCCTCGCTTTGACGGATACCAAAATGTTTGTGCGGATGAACAAGCTGGACATGTGACCAGCAAGTTGCTCGCTAATGCTATGTGGTCCGAACTGATGCAGATTGCGTGCAATCCTCAGTATTTGTGAGGTGGTCATGAACACCCCAAGGCCGACCATTCGCGTGATTTGAATGTCCAGTGACCGTATTATGATATATCACATTTCTCGCCACTAGTGTTTTGTTGCGAGGCGTTGCCACAGAACCTCTGCAAGCTTTTGTACCTAACAAAATGTAAATTTCTGCCACGCAACATGGAGTCAGGGTTTGCCAGTGATGAAGTTAAGTGAATGTGCATCTTAGACCTTACGAGAGTTATGCTAGAGCTGAATGGAACCATTCGGTGAGAAGAAGAGGATTGAAAGAGGGAACAATATAAATATATTCTCACCTCGAGCTTTCATTGCCTCTAAAAATGTCCGAAGTCTTAAGATCGGTGCCTTTGGTCTTCATACTTTATTTCCTCCCCTTGAAAATTGCCTTGTCTTCGTGTCAATAATGACCTTGGCGAGCGTGAAGATAGACGGACAAAGATATATCGATCAATTTTGAGGCTGCCGGTCCAGGGATTATCTTAAATATGGCGACGCGAATAAGTAGTTGCTCTGTACAGTTCTGTACCTGAGTACTAATTCACGTCAACCGACAAAAGTACTCAGGCTAGTGTCGCCTTCGTTATGTATTAACATAGTGGAGAGTATTGAAATTATTGCTCAGTCGATAATGGATGCGAATTCTAGTAAGCACGGGAGGTTCCGAGGTGGTCGGTAAAGGCCGAGAAAGAGCGCTCAGCATCTGTTTCGCGGAGTTTCAATTGAACTTGTTGATCCAAACGCGATCGAACTTATGTTTAACTGAACCGTGACTTACAATTTCCCTTCAACCATCGTGTTTTGAAGCCCTGCGCAATCTGGTTTGCAGCACACTTCACGACTATACTCAGTAGAAGTTCTCGGCAATCTGCTGTCTACTGGTCAATCCACTAAATCACTGCTGAGCCACTCGGCACTGAAGCATGTCCAATCCACAAATCCAGAGGACAAAGGAAGACGTGCTGTAAGTGTGCTGCGCAGATAACACGAACTGTCTCATTGTGCTAATCTTATATCATTGGCAGAATCCACACACATTGTGGCCCACTTCGAAGCTATATAAACAGCTACTAGTACACACTTCAACGGTAATTACCTCTCTCTCTTTCCTTACCTCTTGCTTCATTCTGTTTTCAATATGGCTAAATCCAAATCTCAAGCAGAGACTTTTCCCCTCCCTAAAGAATCGTCAACTCCTATTTCTTCCACACTCCCTAGTGGAGTCTTCGTTTGGAATTTACTTTAGCAAAACAGGAAACATCGCGAAACCGTCACAATCATGACGAAGAACGAGATTGATTCCACCATTACACAGATCTCTCACGAGGAGTTTATGAGCTTGTTTGTTCCATTTAAGGATGGTATTAACGAAGCCCAGGCCGTACAAAAGATAATCTCGGATAACACGAGGAGGCTGATCGGTATCCTGGCCTGGTGAGCCGCTCTTCATTACAGTATCTGTCCTTGTGCTTATGTTTTGCAGATCAAACTCATTCAAGCATCCCTGAACACAGATAGGCTACTGGCAAGGGATGTCTCTCGATGGACCGATGACAAGTCTCTCAAGATCACTCCTGATATTGCTATATACAAGGGAAAAGACGAACAGCCCGCTCATGAAAAGGAGGACGACAGTTCAAGCTCTGCTGATGGGCCCACCAACCAAGACAACCCTGAAGACGTAGCCACCCCGAACGATGCTGTCGTGAATCGCGAGATCATGGACGATGGCGCGAATGATGCCAGTTACAAATCCAATATGAACTATCATTATGCAGACATGTTCATAGAAGACAAGACCAAGTTTGTCAATGCTGCAATTCGAACGGATGGCAAAGACGAAATCCCTATTGGGCTTAAGCATCAACTTGCTCGTGGGCAGATAGGAGAATATGCTGCCGCAATCCTACGCTGCCAACATCGGAAATATCTATTCAGTGTGCTTACCGTTGGCAAAACTGCTCGCTTCCTTCGCTGGGATCGCTCGGGTGTCATCGCTTCAATGCCTATATCCTACTTCGATGATACAACAGCCTTTGTGAGTTCTTCTATCGCTACGGACTGATGACCGAATTGGAACGTGGGTACGATGAAAGTGTTGCTCCCCCTCTCCAAGAAGATAAACAAGTATTACAAGACTTCCGGGATGAGATACTTCCAAATCTCCTACCTAGTCATAGGGCGATGTTTGAACAGGCCTTCGATGGTGTTGATGCAGAGGACCAAGGTTGGCCGTTATTTAGAGTCGTTGTAGATGAATTGCCCTCTGTACCAGGTTCCGGTATTGATTCTCCCCAAGAATTCTCCCCCAATCCGCTCGACCCTCCCCATCAACCATATCCCCAAGAAACTTCCTCTAGGACCAAGCCAAGTGCTAAAAGATGCAGCTTCTAATTCGTTATCCTAGAATCTCCACTCGCTCTCCATTTGGATGTGCTATGAAGGGATTTGTGGCATTGGATCTCGCAGAGAAGAAACTCAAGTTTCTCAAGGATAGTTGGAGGTACAATGGAGGTGATTACCATCCGGAGATCGAGGTTTATGAGAAGCTTCAAAAGGTGGGAGTCAAGAACATTGCAAAAGTTGAAGGAGGTGATGTTTTGGGCGTCGATGGGAAACCTCAGACGACAGTTGCTCATGTTCATCTGAACAAAAATAGAAATCCAGATGATACCGAGGAGTATCTGGAGCAACGACACTATCGACTATTGATTCGACAACTTGGTACACCCTTAGAGAAGTACCGCGACTCGTACTCTCTGTGCTACTATATATGTCTGATTATCTATGGTATGTTGAGTAATATTGATTTCTCTGTGTACATCCTTGTTGACGGCTTTTACTAGCACATTGTTTGGCTTGGGAAGCTGGTGTCCTCCATCGTGATATCAGTCCAAATAACATCTTGATTGACGAAGAAGCTACCGACCGAGAACAGCAAGCTTTTCTCATTGACTGGGATCTTTGCAGATACAGACATGAGTTGAGCCAAGGAAGATCTCAGAAATCACGTTCAGTAAGTTCTTGATTTGAGAAATCTCTCAGGGATAGAAATCACAATTGACCCGTTGACTTAGGGTGCATGGGCATTTACATCTGCACCTCTACTAAAATTCCCAACCAAGCAGCACGATCTCCCGGATGACCTGGAATCTTTCATCCATGTTCTTCATTGGTTCAGTCTTCGGTTCCATACGTACAACATGACTGGTGACCCTGGACTTCTTGCTCAAAAGGTATCAAGTGTGTACTTCAATTCTCGTCGTATTGAAGGCTATGATTTGGGTGGAGATGAGAAGTTTGAACTCATGCGCAATGGAGGAGTATGTTTCACCTTCGACAAGAAGAATGTGGCTCCCGGTCTTATCAAGTTAGTCAAGAGGCTGACCAAATTGTGCAAGAAGCATTACACAACTTTCGATTTCGACGCATTGGAAGCTTCTTCTGCAAAAGTTCTCAAGAAGGAGACAACGAGTTTGGAGGACGCCGAGTTGGCTACAGTCAAAGAAGTCGAACTCGAGCCACAACCTCTCAGTTTCCTTGCACGTTTCAAGAGTGACAGCGTTACAACCGGTAATACACCATCTAAGGTGAAAACTGAACACCCTTCCAGCAAAACAGACGAAGGCAGAACAGGGACCAACGACGATAGTGATGGACAAAATGACACTAGGACCAGCAATGGAAACCCTGATACCACTGTTGTCGATACTAGCGATGATGATGACGATTACGTGGTCCCAGAAAACCCCTTCGCAGCCCACGTAGCCCTCTTGCAGGCTTTTGGTAGCTTGTTAGACAAGACAGAGCTCTGGCAAATTCCTCACCCTCGTAATAAGCAATTGAAAACTCGGTTTGACAAGACCAAAGACCAATTCAATGTCGCCATGCATTCTACACTCTCTGTCGCTCCGACTACCATCGAACAACTCGGAAACAAACGTAAACCTACTACCGCTGGGCTCGGGACTGGATCAGAAACTACATCAAAGAGGGCTCGTGGTTCTAATGCCAAGTCCACTGCATTGGTTGCCTCCGGTTCAAAGCAGACTTCCACTGGCGAAAGGATGATCAAGTCTTTGAAATTATCGAAAACTCAGGGAACTTCACAGACGAAATCCTCTACCCGTGGAAAGAAGAAAGTTGATGATGGTCCAGTTGTTCCCGATGAACCTGATGCTTTTATGGATTGAGAATCGATATTCCTTTTGTTCCCTCGCTGCCAACACTGACTTCTTCACATCTCAATATTATTCATTATATACCCCCGTCATTTATTCAACCATCTAGGGTTTTCACTTACATTTTCTGCTCTGCTCATCACCTGTTTTCGCGGTTCGATCATGATGTATGTATTAGTATTTGTCGGATGGAAATTATACATAAATTTATGGAAGTCAACTTATATTCTGAATTTCCTGAGATTTATTCAATAAAGGTACTTAGGAAGATACGAAAAAGATAAAGTAGCGATTAAAACCTGCCGTAGGTGCGTATGCGGCGTAGAATATGTCAATCCATCTTGTCCATCTGATCCACCCAATCACCATTATTGCTATGTGTGTTTCCTCCAGTTTTGCTATGCTTCCACCACTGCTTTAACCGAGACACCACCTTCAAGGTTCCTGGACGAGACAGTTCAGTACCTGGAATGAGCTGTGTTGGTGGTACTAGTAACGCCGCGTCCTCTTCATCTACGCATTCTGAATCTGCTTGAACTAGGTTTGAACTTTCCAATGACACCGCTTCGTAGATGTCAGGGGAAACATATTGGAACCAGGAGAATGGTTCGGTTCCTGGGGAATATGGAACACCACAGGGGATGTGGATGTCATTCTGTACAAAGTAGACTTCAATCAGTTCTTGATCCCGATGTATGTGGCAACAATGGCAGTAATGAAGAGCGAGATTATTATTGAAAGGTACCACTCACAGGTGTCCTCGTCGTACCCATTCTAACCCTATGTTTCGCATGATCTGGGTTTCGTTCTGCAACAACACGCCAGTCACTACGAGCATCACAAGTGGGGAATTCGTTGTCAATATTATGGTGGGTATAAGGATCCATGCAAGTGAATGAAAACTTACATTGACTTCAAGAACGGGTGACCCTTGATAGCTTCGATGCTGATCCTCTTCTCTGGATCTTTCTCTAACATCTGCATATCGAAGAAGATTCAATGTTAGTTGCAGGATTACGAGGGACATGAAATCATTGTTACCGACCTTGTGAAGAAGATCTTCAGCTTCGCTATCAATGTACTCGTCAGGTCCAAACTCGATAGGTTCAGTGTTAGTCCTCTTTACGATTTCCTGAGTGGTCTGAGAAGAAGGTCGTAAACCGAATGGTACCTTTAATACCGAGACAAAACAAAGTGAAATGATGAGTTCACTTTATCAGGACAAGGTTGTTATGATTCCTCTTACCTTGCCCAAGAGCATGATATGAAGCATGATTCCCATACACCAAATATCTGACGCATAAGTATATCCAGCCTTTGTAAAAGCTTCAGGAGGCATATAACCTGGCGTTCCACAAGGTGAATGTGGAATACTATCAGAATCATCTTCGATCCCATTCAAACTCGGTGTCTTCATGGATGTCTTTGCGTCGATTACATCGATAAGTTTCACTTTGCCTTCGGACTTGGGTGAGGAGGAAGAGGATGGTTCTCCTTTAGACCTTTTCTTCTTTTTCCTGTTCCAGATTGAAACTTCTTTCCATGGTTTGGTAACTGGACCCATGGCTTGGGAGATACCAAAGTCGATGAGAACGATGTGATCATTTTCATCGAGGACGACGTTGTGAAGCTTCAGATCCCTGTGGATGATTTGATGACTGTGAAGGATACCGACAGCGTAAACCTTTGAAAACATAAACCGAATCAGGGGAATTAGCACTTATCATCATGGGAAACTGGAAGTTGTGGTTGATGAAGATGCTAAATGAACTTGAAGGACGTACTAATTCGGCGAAGTAACGACGCGTGGCGGTATATGGTAAAGTACCACCACTTCGTTTAACCCTCTTCCTAAGGTCACCTCCTGGATAATATTCCTTGAAAGATAGGATCAATACTCATATTTCGTTCATCCAAGTAATCATGAAAGAAAAATCCTTACCGTCAAAATATAAAAATTATCCGAATCTTGCCAACTTCCTTTCAACCCACAACACCATCCAAAACTTGAAGAACAACAGGGACTATCCTTAACCATCTTCATAACCATTTGTTCTTCGAAAATCTTGGCATAGGATGAAAGATGAATAGAATCCTTTTCAATGATTTTCAGAGCGTAGGGATGATGTGTATGGTTGTGTGTGACTAGTAAGACAGTGCCTTGACCTCCTTTTCCAAGTCGTTTTATAGGTGTAAAATCGGAGGTTGAGAGGGAATGAGGAGGGTTTGGTGCTTGTCCTCCAATTCCTTCGACTCCTGTCCCTCCTCCTCCCGAGGTGAATGAAGGTGAATGAGGCTTGGATGATAGGACTACACCACCCTCTTGCGAGTACAGCGTCGGGGAAGAAGGTGAGTTTGAAGGTGGTTGACCACTATTACTATTGATCCGAAGGTTGACATTTGTGGAGATGAGAGTTTGGTTGTGACTACTACCGTCGAGATTGTCTGCATCTGAAACTACGACTTTGATCTTTACTTCTTCAAACCGGGTTATTTTCCGTCGGAATTTAGAGGTATGAGAAAGAATAGGTTGAGGTGATAGGGCTGCAGCTGGTTGAGATACATGGTCACCCGAACCATCATACTGGTTCTCCTAGAAAATATAACGAAAACGTGACGATTTAGTTCTTCCTGGGAAGACTCGGAAATACACTAGTAAACATCACAACTTACCTTCATAAACACTACAGATAGTTTTCGACTGATCAGAGATCTCGCAGACGATGACCTCGACACTGGTGATTCCTATTGATCCCCCCACAAAAACCACGTCAGCTCAGCATCCTTGAACATACCATGCGAAAAAAGAGACTTGCCTTTTTATTAGTAGTACTTTCGTTCCGGATCGCTTGAACGTTAAGAAGGTTCGAGACGGAGAGAACCATCTTATGAGACAAGTGAGTAAGGTAAGTGCTACTGAAAGACAATTCCTGTTATTTGAGCGAAATCTTCTTTCTTTCTTGATACTCTGCAAGTAAAAGAATGTGTTAAGGAATGAATGGATAGGAAGTGGTGGTAGGAGGAAAACCTGCGAGAACAAAGAGCAAGGATGGGTTAGTTAGCAATGAAATACTACTACCGTTTTACCTCGGTCAGCCTCAAAAGAGGCTGTCATTTGAGTTCGGACTGAATAACGTTGGCATCGGTTACATCATACGTATTGCGTTGGGCACCAGCACTTGTTGAATATAACAGTGTTCAAGCGTTTTGACGATCGTCAGAAGACATACAGTGCATATACCTAAAGAAAATCAATGGGTAAATGTCAGATATTATTGAACGAGGTCGAAAGCAATCACTGCGCAAAGAATAATTGTAGAAACAAGATATGAAACTCACCTAACGTACTTTACAATGCAAACCCTCTCATGTATAGAGTACGAATAATTGTACAACATCATGATGACCACCAAAAGTCATTCAAGGATAACAATAAATCAAACCAGATAGAAATTAGAAAAATTGTCCGTAATCAATAAAGAAAAATAAACCCCACTCGGAAGACCGAAAGTTGAACGGAAAGAAAAAGAATCGAAAGGTTTTGAAATAAAATCCGTCGACAAGCTTAAGACTCAAGCTACTTGATCAAACAGCCCTGCTACTAAATTCATAATATGAAGGAGGATCATCGCTAATATCCGTACTAGGACTTTGAGGAACGTCAGGTCTACCAGGTCTTCCTCCTCTGCGAGTAGTCTCCGCCCTTGATACCCTTGAGTTAAAACCAAGTCCCTTATTGGGAATTCGCAAGGGGGTGGTTGAGGTAGGTAATGAAGGAGTAGGAGGGGGAGGAGCAACGTCTCTGTCACTACTTGAGGGTCCAATAACTGCTACTTTACGTCTTGCATTTCGAGGTGATGTTGGCGATAAAGGCGTTGATGGTAATCTGGTCGTAGTTAAATCCGAATCTTCCTGAGAGAAGTTAGATTTCGGTGTCTTTTCATAGTCACGGTGATCATCCTCCGGACTATCTGAATCAGAAGTCACTGTCACTGTTGCTGTCCCTAATCCACCTTCTACAGAAGAAGAATGAGAAACTAAAGAATATCCTCCTGTTGCTCCACCAGTAGTAGAAGAAGCAAAAATCAAAGGACTCGGTGTCCCCGTTCCACTCGTTCCAATACCCGATATTCCACTCGTAGAACTTGAACCACTAATACTCGATTGTTGAGGTGTATGCGTTCTTGAGCCAACTTGCAAAGTAGAGTATGACTGGGAATGTGAAAGCCCCAAAGGATGAATCGAATGTTGAACGGATGATATCGCGTTCAAACTCCCACCCATTCCCCCTCTCTTCAATTCTGCTCTTCCGGTTCCACCTGGACCACTATCATTAGCATACGCATCATTATTCACGGTTTTGGATCTGGATCCGTTATTCAAAATCCCAGTAACAGCACTTGAAGAATTTGCACTCGGACTTCTATTATTCAAGCCCATCCCAGATCCATTACTAACAGTAAATGGAGATGGAGCGAATTTGACTGTCCTTGTACTCGTAGCACTCGCACTGGTTTCCCGAGATAAATCTCCCGCAGAGAGAGAAGATGAAAAAAGATCAGTTGAGAACGATTGTGGTGAAAGTGCGTTGGGATTGGATCCCAGTGATTTGAATGGTTGTTGTTTCGTCATAGTGGTAGTGGTGGTGCTAGTCGACGGAGATGATGAAAGTGAAGAAAGAGGATACACTGTAGGTGTCGGTGAATTAGTTTGAGTCCATATGCCTGTTGTAGAAAACCCAGGTTCGTTAGAGTGAGAAGGAGGGGGAGGAGATAAGGATGTTGGAAGGAAAGCGGATGAGTTCGGAAGTGGTGAGGGCAAACTCGAGCTCATAGCACTCGGTGATGAATACGGATGCCCACTCGCAATTCCAGAAGCCACAGAATAAGCCGAAGGCGAGGTCGAATTTGATGATGGTCCACGATTTAGCGTAACGAATTGTTGAACTTGTGCACTTTGCGAAACTATACTCCCGATACTTGGATTGACAAAATGTCCTCCGCGTCCTGTTGAGTTACTCGCAGGTGCAGGCCTCGCGATGACTTCATTCGTTGAACTCGATGATAAGCCTCTCGAATGAACGGCAGTAAGGCTACTACTCTCGCTGACATTGAAGTCGACACTAGGGGAAGACCAACTCGACGAATTACTCGAATCTGTCCTCCAACCAAATCTCGATTTGCTTTTATTCCTAAACCCGGAAACCAAACTTGGATTCTCGAGTCCTTCTCCAGTTGAGGTAGTCGTCGCGCTGACATTGAAATTTATGACGTCCTTGGGACTCCAAGTCCCTTCGGCCCACCCACTCCCTTCGGGATTCGTAGCATTGATATGTTGAGGCGTTACAGGAGCGCGAATCTGGAACATATCAGGTGGAAGGCTGTATGTAGAGTATTTCCTTCTTTGGCGACGAATAAAGCAGAATAGTAGAACGGCAAGGGCTATGAAGAGAGTTCCGCCTATTGAAGCTGCTAGGATGATGGTAAGACGGGTCTTTGGCGATAGTGTGTCTTGCGAGACGGTGCTTTCGGGTGAGATAGAAGAAGTGTTGGTTGGAAGGGCAGAGGACATGGATGAAGTCATGGATGAGGAGGTTGCGTTGGAGGGGATAAGTGCACCGACGGACGAGGACATGTTCGTTGAATTATCATGACTAACCAATGAAGAGAATCCTCAGTAAACACCGAAAACAGGATTGGATGTCCAAGAAAAGATTACAAAAACTCACGTATAAACGAAATAATCAAACAAGACCAAAGCTGCTAGATCACCGATATGGCCATTTTGCAAAACAAATGTATGTGTTCCGTCAGGAATAGATGTATTGACGTAAACGGGAACATTGAAGTCAAAATTCGTTCCTCCGTCAGCTAGTCGGAAGAAAGAGCCAACGAATTGACCATCGAGGAAAAACGACATGTCCGAATTCGATATGGGGTTGATATTGGAATGTCCAAGAATACAATAAACGTATAAGGCAGTACCTTGACGAATGAACACAAGAACGCTGATTATTGAAATTGAAGATCAACATAAACACAAGACGCACCTTGAAATTGAAAGGTGATCGCTGGAACCACGTTGGGGTCTCCAGGTTGCCCTTGAGCGTGATAACTATCGTGCCATGTTTGCTCCATAGCACCCGTAGGATCAGGTCGAGCGGTACAGTTGGAACAATTTTGGCCTGCTTGCCATATCCCTGGAGGAGTGTAAACAATCTGTGCTCCACTCAATGGATCTGGGCTAGAATCATCCACTGTTACATTGAATATGGAAGCCGATACTTGAAACTGGTCAGGAAGGATAAGGGGGATCAGAAAAAAGGGTAGAATTAAATGAAGCATCATCTAAACACTTTAAATGGGCGAATGTGAGTAGGGGTGTATGCAGGCCAAGTTAGGGAGCGTCGGGGAATAAAAGAAGGACGGACGAGACAGAGATGAAGGACGTCGAGTGCGGGGAAAGCACAGCCAAACGACTGCCCTTGAGAGGCGGGGGAGAGGCTAGTATGGAGGAAGGAGAGATGCAGATAAACAGTCCAAGGGGCATTGTGTGATCAAGAAGATCTGTCAAGAGTGCAGAGAGAATGTCAGTCTGATGTTACAGGTCGAGGGAAAGCTAGGCTTGTTGTCGTGATTTCATGTGGGCATTCACACGGTAGGATTGCTTAAGAAAGCGATGAAATTGAGCAGTCGGTATGTAGAAGGTGCCATGAGGATCTGAGCAGCGTAGAGTCAGGTACTGGGCATAATTCAAGGACTTGGAATGTGATTAAGTTGATATATTCGGGGGGAGATGGTGATTTGTCTAGCGAAAATAATTGGTGAGTGTCAAAAGATGAAGGAAGCATGCGGCGATGTCAAGAGAGTAAATGTCGCAACAACACTTACCTGCGACGAAACAGCGTCCACTTCCAGAGTCTTGCCCCCGCAGAAAAACAATGCCCGCATACGTACTATTCTCTAACATAGCAGAACGCCGAAAGAATAAGAGAGCTTGATGATGAACAAAAGTTGGTTGCGAGAACGTTCGAGTGCTTGTACAAGGTAGAAATGTCAAGATGATTAGTTGACAGACAGCTGGGAATGGCGGTGGTTTTGATGTCCTTGACGACATGCACGTTGGCAGAGACAGTGCGACAGTCGTGTCATGGTTGTTGTGAGTAGACCGCGGCCGTTACAGGAGTTGGTTGGGAAGTTGGCAGATGCATATGATATCGTACGCGTGCTTGAGGTGGAATGATGACTCTGAGGAACGTCGTTAGCGATAATGAGGGAGTCTAGGACGACATCGTGAGCGATGACGCGTCGGGTGTGTATATCTCTCAAAAGACATCGCATATAGTCGAGTGTAACATTGAGGAGAATGAGCAAGATGCACAGCGCGCTTCAATGAACAGGGCGGTATTTCCAAAACAGGATAACGCGTCGGCAATGACATCATACATCTACCAACTCTCCTTTAACTGGAGCTCGATAGTCAATTTGTTCTACATGGTGACGTTGCACCACAGCAGACTATAAAATGCCCCACTGAGCTTTTCAACTGAAGCTCACATCGGACCAGGACCCTACACCGTAACTTTGAATTCACAAGGCAACATCACCATCATGTACAGAAGCATCCTCGCAACCACAAACACGCGTGTCGTATTCGCGTCGACTTCTTCGTCGAGAGTAGCAGCTTTCCATTCTTCGCGTATCGTCTCAAAGTCAGCGACGGAGAAAGTATCAGAAGTAGCAGAAAAGGTCAGTCCTCCGATGTTCCTACTTATCGTTGTGGACTTTCGTAACATCATCTTCGAATCTGCAGGTGAACAAGAAACTAGGGAAAGGACTCGCTGATGCAATCGAGAAAGGAGAAAAAGTTTCTGAAGCGACGAAAGCTACCCTTGGGGCTGCTTCTCATAAATCAAAGGAGAATGTAAAGGAAACTGCCGCTCAAGCTGGTGAGACTGCTAATCAGGTATGTCTTTCACTGTTTTACCACGTCTTTCACTTGTGACTGACCATTATGAACAGGCAGCTGCTGGTGCGAAAAGGGCAAAGGAGGATACGAAGAAAGACTTTCAACAGGAAGTCGGCGGATTCGAGTAAACTTGATAGTCCCTCCGTCCACAAATCGATATTAATGTACCATAGCAGTCTCTGACCACTCTGTATCATACCTCTTTTGTTTTTCATTTGCACATACAACCGCAACGAATCGAATCAAACAAATACTTGATTCAGAGGGATGGGTGAAATTGCTACATTCATATTTCACTATTAAGTCTTTAAACTTTCTACTTTCATTCTACTGTACGTTCGCTCGTTATATACTACCACATCAATAGGGCATGCCAAGGGTATGAAGGGAATGAATAGAGGGATAAATCAACGGATTAGTGGAATGGCACTCTCGGTGAGTGATCATAAATATCGACCGTACGCCAAGCGACTCGTTACACCCGTTGACGAGGTCGGAATTTCAACAAGCAGCCGTCCAGAGGGAAGAGTGTAGCAATGATCCTACCGCGAGGGGTGACCAAGTCAGAAACTAGTACAGAACACCAAAAGGAATGGAAAACAACACTCACTGGACCTTATCACTCTCCGGTGTCACCTCATGTTCCCAATCCATAAGCATTGCAGCATCAGCGATAACCAATCCAATATTCGACATCGCATATTCCAATCCGATACACTTATGAGGTCCAGATCCAAACACCAAGTAATTTCTTGGGTTAGTGTTCGCGGGACTGTTAGCATCTAACCAACGTTCAGGTTTCAATTCATCTGGTTCGGGATAAACTTCTGGATCATGAAGAGCGTTATAGAATGATGGAATGACCATGCTACCGGATGGAACTGTGTAATCTTCACTGATCGGGAACGCTTTTGTGGTTTTATACGGAACCTGTACAACCAAAATTAGTTAGTAAACAGAGTTATTTGCTGATGATGTAGGTTATGAGGTAACGGCTCACCATAGTCACGGGAGGCTTGACGCGAAGAGTCTCCTTGACGAATGCCTTCAAGTACACAGAGTCATCCCACATCTCCATAGTCATAGGCTTCTCATAGTCTCCTCCTCTAATCCTCTCCTGCTCTTCCCTGATCTTAGCCAAAAGCTCAGGCTGATCAGCCAAATGTTGCAATGCGTAAATCAATCCAGAACTCATCGCATCCTGAGAAGCGAACAAGAACGACAAAACGACCAAAGCGATTTCACGATCTGAGAAATCGTTCCTTCCTTTGTAGCCAGGTGCCGAAACCAATTTGATCCATTCGTCGATCATACACTCAGGTTCGTTTCCTTCTGCCATAGATTTTCGTGATTTAGCAGCTGCAGCCTCCAAGTATGACATAGCCATCTTGCGAGCTTGGATAGCACGGTAGATTTTAGTTCCAGGGATGGCAAGAGGGAAGTTAACCAATTCAAGTGCGACAGTGATATCCCAGTAACGGTCGCTAATGATTTCAGAAGCTTCGTCGGGAATGTGAGAACCGCAGAAGACTTTGAGGGAAGTGTCCATGTTAAGGTTACGTGCGGTCTTCATGATCGACTTGGCAGATGGATCTTTGGCGGCATCTTCGAGCCAAGCCTTGAAATGTTTTCGAGTGATGACATCTTGGATGTTCATGTACATCCTTTATGGGAGAAAAGTATACGGTGAGCATAGACTTTGGACGCGTTAGTTCGTGCAACTTACGAGAGGGATTTACGGGTGAAGAGGAGGTTAAGGGCTTTGCGATAGTCGACGTGACTTCTTCCAGTCAAGAATACCCTACACCATAATTGAGTACTCTCGTCATCGCAATGAAGAAAAACTAAAAGGCTCACCAGTTATCAGCGCACAAGACTTGCTTAGCAGAGTAAACGAGACAAGGTTCGGCGTGGTTAGGAGAGTTCAAAATCTTGCGAGAATACTCTTCAGTGGAAGACATGACGATGAATCTACAAAAGCGTAACCGTAAGTCTCTCTACTCGCGACTAGACGCGTTTTTCAGTTGTCAAACACTTACACATTGAAGACACTGATAGCACTTAAAGCACCAGAAGCCCATTGCTTCATGTAACCTTCCATAGTGGGATGCATAGAGTCGGCGAATTTACCAATAACGGGGATTGTCCATTTGGCACCTGGTAAGTGACCTTTCTTGTACCTATAAACGGCCTGTTCCAACATCAGGAGAGAGGCGATAATGACGAGGGTGGTGTAGAGCCATGTCCCAGGTGTGGAAGAGGAGGAAGAGAAAGGAAGGGGGAAGGAATAGAGAGGTTGACTCGTCGACGAGGGGATGGTCGCGGAGAAGGAATGGTCCCTGGCCATCGTTGTCGACGGTGAGGAGGGGGAAGAAAGGGGCAAGAGAGGGGAAGTGGTTAAGAAAAAGAAACCGTCCGGTGAGAGTGTTTAATCCTTCAAGAAAGTCTGTCGAGACCGACCAGAAATTCCCGCTACACGCATTCTGATTGGCTCTTCACGAAATCGGTCGACAACCTCACAAATTGACTAATCCGAAATCACAAATATGCTATCATTTCTTGGTCTGAATCTGATCTCGCATCACAAGCTACAACTTATAACCAACCAACCTCCTGCATAGTATTTGTAAAGTACAGAAATGACATACTTTAATTGCTATTATCTGCCAGCAAAATTGGCCGACCTCGATACCCTTACTCCCGACCTTTCAATTGCTCTTCTCTTCGCAGGTCGACCAAATCCTCCTTCACTTCCGCTTCCAACCTTCACGAGTGGTAACGGTAACACGCTCGGTTCAAATCGTTCCACATTCTCGTACGATGAATCAGTCTTGCACCCCGGCCCAACTCCATCAAATCCATACCCATTATCCGGGTTTAGAAGACTTAGATATTGTAGTCGACTATTCAGTCGCACCTGCGCTTGACCGGTCATTGGAATTGCAGGAACTTCCACCGTTGTAGGATTGAATACAGCTGCTGGCGGAGGAATGGGATAGGTTGATGGACTCGAACTGTGGTTAAAACTACTACTTTCGTTTTCGCCATTCGTGCTGGTATTGTAACGAGAAGTCCACAATTGCGCTCTTGCACGCATCCATTCTCGTGCTCGTTCTGCCCGATTTTCTGCAGCAGGAGAAATTTCATTTCCATCTTCATCCAATCGTGCTGTAGTTTCACATAGTATCTATTAGTATAAAAATACCAATGATATGTTCATGTTTAATCGCTCACCCCAACCTCTTCGTCGTCTCCTCCCAATAGCCGTCAAATTGTTCGAATTATTCTCATCCAAGTCGTCCGCTGTACTGCTGCCATTTCCATCATTCATCGCTCCTTCTAATGCATCTATTTCGGACATTCCAGCCCTATTCCCTCCGGCAGTCAAAGGTTCAGGTCGACCACCGCTAGTCCAATTTCGGGAACCTCGAATATCCATCCAAGCCCGAAATTCAGCAGGGGTACCTCTAGGCATGAACCTGTCTAGTGGTCCTCTTCGATTCATCGAAGACGCGGCTGCAGGCGGTTCCACTGACAAAACGGCACTTCTGCGAGGAACCGGTCGAGGTGGAGGCGGGTGAGTTCGGAGGCGAGATTGTAGTGAAGGAGGGGGAGGAATATGAGATGTGTTGTTATTCTCATCAACACCGTTGTTATCCATACTAATAGTATGTACTCTTTCATCTCCATCTGCATTGTAATGTCTCACAACACGATACCGTCTCCCCGTAGCCAGTGAATCAGAGCCACGATCCACGTCAGGTTCCTGAGGTGCTGGAGGAGATATAATGTCACTGAGAATTCGAACAGTAGAATCCGAAGACGACGATGGTGATTGTGGTTGGCGTGGATGTGTTGGCGGTCGTATTGCAATTCGAGTCTGCCTTAGCGATGGACGCGGTGAAGGTGGAGCTATCACTACCGTCCGATGTGCGAAGATACTTCTTGAATGGTCGTGACCTAAAGCGAACCTATTGTTGCCTGCCATGGTATCATTGTTTTGTTGGGCTCGTAAAGCGACGCGTCTACCAAGAGTGGTGGAGGCTTCGTCGACTGAAGTCTGAGAAGGAAAAGTATCAAATTCTCCATTCCAGGAATGACTGAGCATATCTATTTGTTGCCGAAGCGCCTCCTCCGGGATCCTGAAGGACATATCTTGGGCTATAGTGTTCTCTAATCTTTCTAACTCCAGGCGAGTCTCCGCATCCGCAGAAAACAAGGAATGTTCATCCATAGAACCTCCGTTAGTTGTCTCCGTCGAGGGAACGTTCACCTGTGGAGAAACAGAAGTTTCCCGTCGTGTCCCATCGTCCACATTTGTGAGAACAATAGCTGAGTGGGAAGGACCCATTATCGGTTGGGCCATGGTTGTAACTGGACCTTGAACATCATCGTCTAGTAAGTCAACGGGCATACTAGCTTGCGCGTGCTGACGAAGACGAGAACGGATGATAGCAAGGCGCTGGTAGGCTTCGTCGAGGATTTGTGTCGCCTGGCGAATAGTTTCTCGAGCGTTGTCGATGGTCTGCCTGAAGGTATCGGAACTTTGGGTATCCAGCGATGATTCTCTGTTGGGGGTACCAGGAATGATAGCAGATAATTGCGTGATTGGTACTTCGTTGACCTGAATGTCTTGTGAAGGGATAGTCGGAGTAGTACTGCCCGCACAGTGTAGAGAAGAGTCCGGTATCGAGGTATGATCTTTAACAGAGTAACCAATATATTAGCCTTCTTTATGAACAGAAGATGATAGTGCTCTGACGTGAATTTTGACCACCCAGGCGATGAAGCAGCCTTCCCATGCAACCTTGTATTCCGCACCACAGAGCCTATGTGAGTGATAGTGACCGAGAGGTGTCGATAAATAACTGGAGAAAGCAGACGGTAGATAATGATAGAAAAGAGCGAAGTCTGTTTTGTGCTTTGAGATGAAGAGACGAGTAAATCAGGCCAGAAGACAAGTTGAGGGATGCAGCTGAAGGCAGATTGGGAGAATGAGATCAGGCAGAAGGAAGACCTTTGAGCGGCAATTGAACGCAGATCGCACAATAGGCGCCATTGTCCTGCGGGTAAGCGGAGGTAAAGCCACACCGACGACAGTTGAGAAAAATTGAACGAATAAAAGAGAATTACTTCAACCGCATGGGAATACACCAAAAGCAACAATAGATTGTATACGGACAAGACATTCAATCACTCTCCTCGTCATCTTCATCTCCAGTAAATTCCTCAGCCTCATCATCAATGAATCCGTTCAACCTCACCCCACCGCCGTCTTCACTGTCCTCATCTTCATCTTCATCTTCGTCATCTTCATCATCATCATCCTTGCCCTCTTCACTGTCTTCAACGTCGTCGTCGTCTTCTTCTTCTTCGCTGCTACCTCCCAACTCCACGTCTTCTACACTTCCTGATTCATCCCCGCTCTCAACCTCCACATCTACCATGACTGCATCATCGTCATCTTCACTCTCTCCTTCAACATATTTTCTTGGAACTTTTCCATTGACGGCTTTGACATTCTTTTCTTTTCCTTTCCCTTTTTTTGGGAGAGGAAGAGGTGCTGGTGCCTCGGAAGATCGCATCTCTATCTGTGAAATGACCATGTCAAGTCGCCCACTAAGAGAAAGTAGATTCTCTTGTAGAGCCAATCGGGTAGTAAGTGTTTGGTGAAGACCTGCGAGTCGAGCGACAAGGTCTGGCATCTAAAAGATTCAAATCGTAAGAAGATACCATCTTGCAAAGTATACTTTGGAAACGAACCGTTAGTAGATGCCCTCCGTGAATGATGAGGACAGCTCGAATCCATCTTATCAATCCGGTGCCCCTCTGGGCTCCTGCTCCTGCCCCTCCTCCTTTCCCCCTTCCAACTCCTTTTCCTCGTCCTAACCTCTCGACACAAGCTGTTATCAAAGGCACGGCTAATTGAGGCGGTAGTCTTCTGACAGTATTTTGAATCAAATTTGCATTTGAATGAGCAAGACAAGTTTCCAGTAGACCAGCATCTGAAGAATGCAAAGCTTGAATCAATGTACGAGTTAAAGATGATGCAGGGACAGCGTTTGAAGATGAGGGTTCAGCTTTGGATTTGTTCGGTTCTTCGTCTGAAGAAGCTCCGGCGTCTTCCTGTGTTGTACCAGTTAAGGCGGTCAGACGTTGGCCTAAGCTGAGTTCAGCCATATCGACGTCCAATTCTCCGTCGGCATCGTTGGTCGGGACATCGTCCATTGAAGCATCTTGACCAAGCTCGAGTCCGGAACGAACTGCTGTTGAGGAAGATTCGTTATAACGTTTTGTCGTTGCACCCTAGACCATTCTATCGTGAGTAAGATTATACGGTCATTGAATGTTGACTGACCTTGACACCGTCTGAGGCAGAGCTTGCGAGAACAGACGCGCTAAGCGGCGAGAGACGAACCTCAGAGATGAAATCACCAGTTGCATCGAGGTATTCCTGACCCAAACCAGGTCAGCATTATAATCATGAGGCTTCGAAAGGGAAGATTTACAGTGACATCAAAGGCAAGCTTGACACCGCCCACAAGCCTTGCAACTTTCACTTTGCCATCCTCTTCCAGTACCGATGAGATTGAAATGATTTGAGCGGGCTTAGATGAGTCGGTTGATTTTGTGGTCCCAACAACGATATGCGACTTTGCAGTTAGTGTTGGAATGCCCGATGCTTTCGTCTCTGCAACTACAAGGGGAACAACGGATATTCTTCCGGAATTTGATAAGGCAATAAGAGTTTGATTGTTTGGATCTGTGGGTGAGGAAAACAACGATATGGAGCGAACATCCGCGTCTAAAGGTATCGAAGCAATGACCCTGCCCTCTCCATTGTCTTCCGGTAATTGCCACAAATTAACGAACCTATCACCTTCAGCATACGAGAGAAATCTTGAAGATGAGACCCAGAGTAGGCCTTTTACGGAGGAGGCATGTCCTGTGAAGGAATATAATGTTCTAGGTTTTTCCTGCTGGGATGGTTGATTTTCGGAGGAATGCGACATTGAGAGAAGTTGAATGCCATGATTGGCAACAAGGATTTCTGTGTTGTCTACCAGGTTTTCATCGGAAGAGGGAGATGGAATGGAGCGAATCGAAAGGACAGAGAATGGGGTACGTGCATCGGTCTTCCAGCTCCCTAATAACCCATTATCATTGAGACTCCAAAGGCGGAGCACACAATCGTTGGAACAAGTCCAAACATCTCCATCGTCAACACAAATAGCAGTAATTGTTGATGTGCTTTTTGGATGCGACAAGGACTTGACAACCTTGCCAAGGACGGGGGAGAATAGAATTAATGAGCCGTTTGCAAGACCAATAAGGACACCCTGGGCATGTTCTTTATTTCCCGTTACTTCTTCCGATAGCTGATTTTTGCGCTTGCGTTTCTTCCTATGTCCATCTGAATCCTGGGAGGAATGATACGATGTCCAGGAAAGTGAAGTGATTCGAGAAGAATCCAGGAGATATTCAGCTACAGATTGTCCCGAAACAATGCTGTAAACGCGTAGATAGTGCTTGTCAACTGCTAGGGATACATAGGCAAAAAGGTCCCCTTTTGGAGAGAAAGCAGAGAGTGCGAATAAAAATGGAGCATCCTCGACGGTTGGATGGGAGACTGCAGAGGTATTGGTAGGACGGGATTTTGGAGGCTTTGGGGTCTTCTTTTTCGAAGATTTTTGAGGAGAGGCCATTGCGCTACCACCGTAAGATACAAGTTAATAAATTATGTTGAAAAGAAGAAGGATGCGAGGTGGAGGATCTGCAATGACTTGCCTTGAACAAGTCGTGCTCGACTTTGAATTCGAGCTTGGACAAAAACAGAAAACCAAAATTTCTGGATGCAGTCACGTGCGTTGGAGATACCAGATGAACGCCCATAGAGTAAGCTTCTGCCAGGCGCCCATACACAGGTCCTGTCGAGGAAGGTCAAAACAAACATCGAAAGTTCGAAAAGCCACAACCTCAACTATCTCTCTCATCGACTCCCATCTCCCTGTAAAATATAGATACATCTCTTTGCTTTCGCCATGAACTATGTCCAGGTGTGTGTTCTTTCATCCTCTGAATGCTACCTTTGGATCTAACTTTGTGCTACAGTTGGAAAAACTAGGTGAGCTCATACAGCTTGGTCGGTATTGGGGCGTATGCTCAGTCTGCGACGCTGTTTAAGGCGAGGGTACCTATGCGACGGTGTACAAGGTACGAGTATTCTTCACTCGTCCGATGTCTATTCATCCAAACCATCTCTAGGGTCGATCAAGAACAACAAACGAAATCGTCGCTCTGAAAGAAATTCATCTTGATGCCGAGGAGGGTACACCTTCGACAGCGATTCGGGAGATCTCTCTCATGAAAGAGCTCAAACACGTCAACATTGTCCGTCTCTACGATGTCATACATACCGAAACCAAACTCGTGCTGATATTCGAGTATTGCGAGCGGGACCTGAAGAAGTATATGGATGCGCACGGCGATCGTGGAGCCTTGGATCCAGTGACGGTTCGTAGTTTCATGTACCAGTTGCTCAAGGGTACAGCATTTTGCCATGAGAATCGGGTATTGCACCGTGATCTCAAGCCGCAGAACTTGCTCATCAATAGGAAAGGAGAGTTGAAGTTGGGCGATTTCGGTTTAGCTCGGGCATTTGGTGTACCAGTTAACACGTTTTCCAACGAGGTGCGAAGCTTTCATAGCTATTCTAGTGACTGCTGCTCACGCACCGCCCTTTAGGTCGTCACTCTTTGGTACCGTGCGCCTGATGTGCTCTTAGGATCCCGCACGTACAGCACTTCCATCGATGTGTGGTCGTGTGGATGCATTTTCGCCGAAATGATTTCTGGTGTTCCTTTGTTCAGGGGTCGCGATAATCAAGACCAACTCCTGCATATTATGCGAATTATCGGAACACCAGATGACCGTCTTCTCCGTCGAATTGCCACAGAAGCCGCTGTAAGTCAAATGTTGAACATTCATATCTTTCAAGGTTAAGCTGACTTTTCCATAGCCACCTTCGGCTGATGGACAACAGGCACCGCCAGCCCCGAAACAATATCCCAGATATCCTAAAATCCCTTTCCAACAAGTACTGCCTAAAGCTTCACCCCAAGCCCTTGACCTCCTTGAGCGGCTACTCCAATTCGATCCAAGTAAACGCATCTCAGCCGCCGATGCTCTAAACCATCCTTACTTCACCTCGACAGCGATGGCATTCCCTGTTCCACCACCTGGAGCTATGGCACCCCCAAATTACAACTTCCCTCATCCTCATGCACATCATCAACAACAGCTCTCTCAGCAGCAGCAGCAACAGGCCCACGCGCAAGCTCAGGCTCATGCTGCTTACCTTGCTCAACAACAAGGAATGCAACAAGGAGTTTATCCCAATCAGGCAACTCAAGCTCAAGCTCATGCGCAAGCACAGGCTCAAGCACAAGCACAGGCAGCACAGGCGCAAGCGCAAGCACAGGCCATGGGACATTTTATCCCGTACCAAGGCTCTGTCCCTAATGTCCCACAGTATGCAGCTGGCGGACGATGATGATCGATGGCCACTCAGCATTCAACAGCAATGACTTTCTTTCTTTCCACCTCACGATGCATTTTTTTCTGGAATTGTACATTGTTTCATAATATCCCTTTCTGAAGTTTGTTGGTCTTCAGTTTTTTTTTTAGTTCATGGCATTGTTTTTCTCCATAATTGTGTCCGTCTCGTCCTCCAAGAAGAAGTTATGTTAAGTCAACGAGATGATGTATATTGTACTTTTGTAGTTTGTGAGACTGGTTTCAAGGTCTTTACATGTCATGTAACCTGTAACATTTTACAATTTGAGTCTGCAAATTCACGTGTCCAGAGAGCAACGTTGCGTTCACGTTGATGGCCACACTTCCGAATAACATTGTAAGCGTGGATAAAAATGTAACAGCATTCGACGATAAATGCAGATATAGTACTCGTACATGTGCCTATGCCAAAAAATCAGAAGACAAAGTGAGTGTTGAATAGGTTGCGCGAACAAAAATTGGGAGGAATAACGGGGCTTGCAAAACACTTGGATAACAAACGAAGACAGTACAAGATGGAGCGATGGTATCGGTGAGGAAGTACTACAAGAAAAGCAGAGCATGACGATCTATGAATGTAAAGCGGAAAAGAAAGATCAAATAAATAAAAACAAGACACTTGATAGTGAGGTTATAATCACTCAGTTCGTAATCATTGGCACGCCCTCCTCTGCTGACGGCTCGAAGCTATCCTCCCACACCCACTGGGAGAAATCAAATTCGCCCATAGAGGAGAACTCTGAGTTCAATGCATCCTGCCCAAAAGGATCAGCTTCTTCAGAAGGCATTATCATCTCGCTGGGCGAATCGGTAGTCGGAGTCAAGAGGAAAGGGCTATCCGACTTCGAAGAATGAGGGGAGTCGTATGGAGAAACAGAAGAAGCAGAGTAGATTGTAGCGTCATGGATATCATGAAGGTCTTCTGTTGGGAGGAAGAAAGGATGAGGAGAAATAGGAGAGAATGGTTCTTGAAGTTCGTCGGTGGGTGTAAGTTGGTTCCCGTAATAGTCAGGAGGGAAGAATGATGGGGCACCTCCTACATGAGGAAACTCTTCCACTTTCTGACAATTGGCGTACTACAGAGTCATCATATTAGTATCAGGTGTCAGGAAAGTTGAACACTTTTGTTGAAGTAAACATACCATAGGACTATCCTCGCAGAGACTCAATGGTGGAATGTCTTCGGTGGGAACGAAACCTTCTTCGTGGAGAGAAACAGAAGATTGTGAAGAAATCGAAGGAGTTGGGAGAACCTCGCGCTTCGCCTTCGCACTTCGCTTGGAGAAAGACTTATGAAGCTTTGCAGTAGACTTCTTCTTAGGTTTGGATACCGCGATGGAGTGATGAGCCTGGGACAGTAGCGACTCGACAGTGACTGGCTCTGTGGGGGAGGGGAAGGATGTGTCAGACATTAGGACCTGGTCTCCCTCCTCCACCTTGACTTCGCTCTGAGCAGGTGAACGAATGGCAACTGCTGCTCTGTCAGGAACTTGTCTCTTCTTGGGAGGTCTGGCTAGTTTCTCCTTGCGGTAAGAAGGGCAATACTTGTACTCCGGATGGGCTTCGTGATGTTTCCTCTTCTCGAGCTCAGCACGTCTCTTGAAAGGAGCACGATCCTTCTCAGGTAACATCCTCCACTCTTCTGCAGCAAGACAACTAATCTTTCGATGATCTCGCTCAACAGTTGTCTTGGTCTTCTCTCGTGCCCAAAAGGCAGAGCGGAAAAGCATGAAGGCATTGGGTGGACGAGGAATATGACCTGGCTCTTTCTTGCGAGAGTGAGTACTTTGACGAGGGACGTAAGACCCATCGTCATCGGTCAAGGAGGTGGAGGGACTTGGGAGATCGACAGGAGTGGCGACGGAAGGGAGGTGAAGTTGCTCTGAAGAAGGGGAGGAAGACATAGTCTCTGGATACTGTAGTTGTGCAGACTGCCAGTCGAAAGTTTCGTACTCTGGAGTACCACGTAAGGGAGGGTATATATACATGAGCATGGAATATGGCCAATGGTCAATGTGCCACTCACCAGGGTCGCAAGGGGGCCGTCTTAAGATACGACGAGAACGACGGATGGCAGGCATTGTCCTGTGTTAGTTAGGTGAAGTAGGAGGAAGAGGGATTGAGTTGGAGCTGCGAGGGCTTGAGGACCTCCCAACTCCTGCTCGAGCCGTCTCCTTTTGAATGCATCCAAGGATAACTGTACATCTGTGCTGCTGGAGGATGTGATGGATAATGAGCATAATGACCCCTTTGGGTATCACTGCCCTCATGCACAACATGAGGCCGATTCTGTAGCAGTCGAAGGTAGTTTTGACCAGAAGAATATTGATCAACTTAATGTGGCATCTCCAACGTTGTCTCGCTTCGCGGAAGTATTTTACGGTGTTGAACATCGATCATAGATATTTGAATCATCTAAGGTTAGGAACTGGTATGTTAGTTTTGACTTTTCTGGCAACATGATGGATTGGAAAATAAACCTTTCCCCTCTTTGATTATGACAAACCTATCGACGGCCAACTTGAACTAGTCTTCTGGAATCCTGCATGCGTTGTTGGGCAATGGACCCAGTTGCGAAAGCACATATGTTGATCCCGACGATATGAAAAGCACGAGGGGGGTCCCTATCGTTCGGTACCCCTTCAAAAAGCACATCAAAACACGAAGTGGTAATATAGCAGGGTATTCGCCTCTATCATCCCTCATATGGAAGAAATTACCAGTTTTGTCCGAGGTCAAGTACGTACATGCTTCTGACGACCTCCAATGAGCTCTTCATACCTGTGTGCAAGTTGAGTGCTCACGCTCTGCTTGGAAGTTCTACGTTATGATTTCACGATGCCTGCTGCGCCTTCAGGTGGTCACAATGACTGGTGCATGTTGAAATTGACTCACATTGGCCTACACGAAGCCACTCCTTACTTGGTTCACAGAATTTTGGCATTGTGCCACTCCTGCACTCCTGGCATCAGACTAACCATAGGTTTACTGCGCGCAAACAGAACTGCACACGGCCCCTCTGATGCGTGCCACAAGAACATCATTGTGATATGTGAAGGGTACATTCACCACTACTCGCCACTCCCTTAGGACTCCTTCAGATCCTTCTCGGACTTCTCCTTTCGTCTCTTTGAGCCTGCAATCATTTCTCTATTGTCACCCATTGGTCAGACATGATCCAGTCAATTGATAAGTATGAGAAAAGACGAACTTTTTCTTTAATGCATCCCGGCGACCTATTCGATTGGCGTCAGTCACAGTGGATGGCCGCTTGACCTTGCCCATATTCCTCCGTTTCATCTTGGAAGGCTTAGGTAGCTTGAGTATCCATTCTGGCACCGTTGAACCAGACTGTAAGATGACATTTGCGATCCTATAAGATACACATATGAGGAAGAAAGACTATAAGAGGAGTTGAGAAAACACTTCACATCTTCAAGTACGGCGCATCTTCATTGGTAAAGTATGTTATAGCCTTTCCTTCGCGACCCATACGACCAGTACGACCTGAAAAACAAGAATTCTAGAAATTAAGCCCAAAGAATTGACGACGCTTCATACCAATTCTGTGCACATAACTCTGCACGCTTTGAGGAAAGTCATAATTGATGACTTCGCGAACTCCTTTGAAGTCCATACCACGAGCCATAACTTCAGTAGTCACCATGATCCAACTCTCACCACGCCTCATTCTGCCCACAGCATCCTCTCTTTCCTTCTTAGTCATTCCTGCGTGCAAGTGATCAACATTGGGTATATTGCTAAGAACTAGTTCTTCGGATAATGATGTTGCTCTTTCCTGCGACGATACGAAGACTAGGACAGGTGGGTTGTATGGCTGAGAAAGATATTGTAAAAGCGTTGGAACTTTTGAGAAATCATCGGCAACGTATGTCAAGGATTGCGATATCAGCGGGAGAGGGGTGTCCCTGATAAATATATTGTTATCCAACGCGGTCAGTCAGATAGGGTGTTGGTAGACTTACTTCAAGCCAACCACGATTCTGATGGGGTCATGTAGCATATCCATAGCGATCTTCTCCGCACCGGATGGTAGTGTTGCACTGAACACTGCTTTCTGTATCTTCTCGTGCGTACATCCTGCAACAACCTCTTGAACCTGATCGATAAATTCGGAATCAAGCATACGATCTGCTTCATCCAGGACAAGATGTCGGACACTGAAGCAGGGTCAGACATGATTTCAGTGAAGGCATCAAAGCATGTTAACTGACTTGCTCAATTCTACATTTCCATGTTGCATAGCAGCAACCAAACGCAAGGGCGTGCTGATGATTATATCTTCGGGTCTCCGTCAGAAAAACTGGCGTTTCTGAATTCTCTATGGAAAGTCACTCACCAACTCTATCTCGTACATTTTTATCAGCAAGAGCATTCGCAGTGGCTTTGCTAAAAAGTATGATTCTCCACTTCCGTCCTTGAGCAAGCTTCAAGCATTCGTTATGTATCTGATGGGCAAGTTCGCGAGTCGGAGCCACTATGAGAGCACGGACTCCAGTCCCATTATCGGTATTTGAACTGGCAGAAGGTACGCCAAGCGAAGCAAAGATGGGAAGCAGGTATGCTAGCGTTTTACCAGTACCAGTCGGAGAAACAGCAACCAAGTCTCTATGCTGTATACGGTGTAAAAACCAATGTTGAGATACGAAAAAGAACTAACCCACTTCCATGATAATTGGAATTCCGTTCGACTGAATACCGGTTGGTTCCACAAATCCATATTCTGATAGATTTCTCAGCAGTTGGGGAGAGAGATTGTATCTTTCCTTCAAGGCTTGGAAAGTTTCCATTGGCTCAGGAACATTGGTACCTTTTGCAGTGACTCTCTGCCTTGGCATAGAAGGACCAGCTTTTGATTGACCTTCATCTTCATCTTCATCCTCGTCATCGTCCTCATTGGTATCCGAGGAATCATGGTCGACTTTTGTTCGTTTTGCCTGACGTTCCGTCTCAACGCCCTTTTCTCCATTCTTCCGTTTCACAGATCCACCCTGTGCATATTTGAAAAAGTCGAGATCCGTTGGGAGGTCACCTGTCTCTTTCTTCTCGAGTTTGGATGAACCAGTTTTGTTGGCCTATTGTACGACACGGTTCCTAAAAGATGCAAAGGAACAGAGGATGAGAGTACTCACATTAAACAGTTTCACATCCTTCGAATACTTTTGTTTATCGAATTTCGCCCCTCCACGAGATAATAGATGAAAAGCTTCCATAGTGCCCCTGTTTGGTACGGCGGGAGGATCCTAATAGTGAATGTGAATGCTAGTGAGCGCCTAGTTTAGAAAAGTGTTGGTGGGCGTCTACCTATCCAAATTAAATAGTACTACTACTAGGCTAGTACTTGATTTGAAGATAACTTTGGAGGTTCACGCAGTCTGGAATGGTAGCAAGAAACGGATAGGATACGCAGACGTCTATAAGAATGACTATGCACGAATAATGGATACAGTGATAGAAGAGATCCATGAAGTTAATAAAATATGATGGTATCCGTGTAGACGAATGTGAATGCAAGAACCATGTCGAACTTGTCTCTCAAAAATGAAACCTCTAAAAAATTGTGCTCGCAACCAATATCTAGATATGCCAAAAATAAAATATTACCACACCAACTTTCGCCACGCATTCTTCAATTGCTGAAGAAAAAGTGATAGACGTTATATACTGCAAAGGACAACAAGTGTAGTAGATATTTACCTCGTAGAAAACAAACATCAGGACAGTGTTGGGGCCTAAACGAATGAAAGCAGGTGTCCAGCCTTTGAAAAGGAACCTTGGGCCCTCATGACGCAGTGATTCGGACAGGATATGAAGTGGTCCAACAGTCCCTGACTGAGAATACGGTTAGTTTCTGAATGGATACCAAAGGAATGAATTTGTACGAACGTGAGACATAATGCGAGATCTAATGACGTCTGCTGGAGCACAAACCGCTATAAAGATTTGTAAAAAGGTGCTGAGATCAGATCCAAGCACGAAACCTACTAGTAGCAACCGTTCCTGCTAAGACACTGGATATGACATGACAGAGGAGATTGTCATGCAACTGAAACCCTATGATAGGAAGAGGTGCAGCTAACAATGACTTCTTGAAGAGGTCATAACTAGTCCAAAGGATTGTAAATATGGAACATGAAGCTTGACCTCCGAAGAAACATCATGACTCACGAGCCAACTTGAGAGCCCTGTGATTATTCTATAAGCTCAAAGGACGACATGCAATATCTAATAGACTTACATTCATGAGTACTGCCCTTGTCTATATGAGATGTTTGATGGTAAGATCTTCGATGACTCTATCAACCAAAACGATGACTCACGGTGTTAGTGCCCAAACCTCTGGTGAGACCCTTCAAACCCTCAGATTTAAGAAGGCTCATCAATCCAGAGAAGGCATTCGAATAACCATATCGTTTCTCTGGCGGTCGAGTAATATCACTTGTCATGCGAACCAAGAGGACATCTGAGGAGCAAACATCAGTAACGACAGTACTATGAAGAAAGAAAGTCGTACCAGCCGGATTACCAGCAACACCACCCAACCCACCAGCGACCATTGCGGACAATAACATCATGGGGGTTGTCAATTGCGTGCCACGAGCACTCAACGAGGTTTTGATACTCTCATAGCTCCCCAAACGAACCAACGAATAGGTCATTTGACGAAGAAGAGATGCAGAAAGGCCGGTGTACAAGCTTTTCAGACCATGCTCTACGATGGATGTTCGAATGACTGAGAACATAGTGGGCCTCACCGTGTAATGCGAGTGGAAAGCGGTTTGCATCCGGCTAAAAGAACACATTTCAACATTTGTACTGATGCTTGGCACGAAATGGACATACACTTTTGTTACATCGAGAGGATGTGTGCATACTGCCGCACCTGAAATGAAAATCAATGTCAAATTCGATGGGTCGGGCAGGGGAATGAATTGGCAAACTCACAAGATGCTCCTACTCCTATGAATCAACCAGACTCGGTCAAGACCAGGACCTATGCAACGATGATTTGCATATTGCTTACCTCCGAGCCTGTGCCACGGTAAGTCGAAGATCTAGCATGATGAACCTTGGACAGACTCACCAGAAAGGGTATGCGTGTTTCTCCACCATCTGATCTGAGTCTGTGCGACACACCGTTAAGAAGCAGAAAAGCAAAAGTCTCTTTCCCAATTCTCGACGACTTTTTAGCAGGGTGAATTCGTATTTCTGCTCTATCCGTCGGCATGCAGGGTTGTGGGCGGTAATGCGGCGACTCGGCCGAGCCTGAAGGTTTCAATGTGCAAGATGTGGATGTGCAGAACGAAATGCATAAGGAAAAGTTCTGAGTTGTCTGTAAATTTATTCGCAGTGCACGATGACACTGAGCTGGGGGTTTACACTTAGGTCTCAAGGGGTCATTCAGTTTCGGCCGGAGTTGAATTGGGAAGTCGGCCTCGTGAGGGTCCGTGCTATTTCTTAACTTGGGTGCTCTCGGGATCCCGGCCGGTAGGGTCCGTGCGTGGCGGTCCAGGTCAACGCCAACGCGTAGGCGCGTTCACTCTTTTTCTTTCTAACCTCCTCCACCTCCTTTGTCTCTGCTTCACTGTCTTGATAACCGTCTTCGCCAACCTTTTCGACACTCAAGTCAACCCATCAACACCAGCCTTCAGTATGAGCTCACACGACAACGAAGAATTAATCGATTACGAGGACGAGCATGACGTGGTCACAAACGGTGCCGCAGCGACATCAGCGACTAACGGTGCTGTTGCAACAGCAGCATCTGCAGCTGATGGAGAGAGTGAAAAAGAGAAGAAAAACTTCTCTGGCATACATTCCACAGGTTTCAGGTGAGTTTGCCTTTCATGTCGGCCTTCATTGACATCCCCTAATAGCTTATGTTGTAGGGATTTCCTACTGAAACCTGAATTGCTGCGAGCTATCAGTGATCTTGGATTCGAACATCCTTCGGAAGGTATGAATAGCTAGATACACATCCCGGCCTTTTCACGTACTGACGGATGTTTGCCTACAGTTCAACAAGAGTGTATCCCCCAAGCAGTGCTCGGCATGGATGTTCTTTGCCAGGCCAAGTCTGGTCATGGAAAGACAGCTGTCTTCGTTTTGGCAACTCTGCAACAGTTGGAGCCTGTCAATGGCGAGGTCTCTGTCCTCGTGCTTTGCCACACTCGTGAGCTAGCATTCCAGATCAAGAACGAGTACACTCGCTTTGCGAAGTACATGCCCGATGTCCGCGTAGCCACCTTCTACGGTGGTACGCCTGTTGCCAAGGATGCCGAACTTCTACGTGACAAGACTAAATGCCCACACATCGTTGTCGCCACACCTGGTCGCCTGAACGCACTCACCCGGGACAAGACATTAGATGCATCAAAAGTCAAACACTTCGTACTCGACGAATGCGATAAAATGCTTGAACAGCTTGGTTAGTCATTATGCTGCAAATTTCGACCGTCCCAACCTCAGAGTGTGCATGTCATCTTGCCGCTTTATTTCGTCCTGTGGTTTTCACGAATTTGTTCTCGACTACCTGATGTGCATCCTTCACTTGCGTTCGTGTCCCATCACGGCGCTGCTCCTCATGGTCGATCTGGGCACCGGTCTGCGGATCCCGATACGGCATGATTGATAGGAAGGGAGGGGGTACGGTAGAAAGTGAACGACTACGTGCAAGATCGTTTTTGTTTGAAGACTTTCCTTCAACATCGGCAAGATCTCCAGATCACCTTGATTCTCATTTTCTCATTTCACGCACATCGTTCATATGTTCTTCTTGCTTCTCTTATATTTTGTCGACGATCCATCTCACCACTTCCGACGGCTCAAACTAGACATGCGACGTGACGTTCAAGAAATTTTCCGAGCGACGCCCCACCATAAGCAAGTCATGATGTTCAGTGCAACTCTCGCTAAGGAGATCCGAATCACTTGCAAGAAATTCATGGCTAACGTATGTCTCTTTACTCATTTCTCCTTGTTAAAAGCATTAATTGTTGTGCAGCCTCTTGAAATTTTCGTGGACGACGAGACCAAGCTTACCCTCCATGGACTTCAACAACATTACGTCAGACTTGACGAGGTAGGAAAGAATAGGAAGCTGAATGAGCTGTTGGATACGTTGGAATTCAACCAAGTACGGATCTTTTCGATATCATCGCTTGGTTTTCTCTGACAAGATTTCTCTACCAGGTCGTTATATTCGTTAAATCTGTTGCCCGCGCGGTCGAACTCGATAAACTGCTTGTGTCATGTAATTTCCCATCCATCGCTATTCACTCTGGTCTTACTCAAGAGGAGCGGTACGTATCCGAGAAATCACTTCACTCGTACGCGGCTGAACTTGTTTCCGTAGTATCAATCGTTATACTGCGTTCAAAGCCTTCGAGAAACGAATTCTGGTGGCCACCGATATTTTTGGACGTGGTATTGATGTGGAGCGAGTGAATATTGTTGTCAACTATGACTGTCCGTCTGATGCCGACAGTTATCTCCATCGTGTCGGGTGAGTGCAATCTGTCATTGACGCTGGCTTGTTTTCTCAAGGCTTTGTTTTTCAGTCGTGCCGGTCGTTTCGGTACCAAAGGTCTTGCCATCACCTTCGTTTCTTCCGATTCTGACCAGGAGGTGATGGCTGCCATTCAAGCACGCTTCGAGGTAGCCGTTCCAGAGCTTCCAGAGCACATCGACCCTGCCAGCTACAGTGAGTCCATTGCTAGCTATTCCCAGCTGAGCGGCAAGACTGACGTCAAATTTACAGTGACCTCTTAATCACCTTCCCTTTTCGCTTTTTCTGTGCGCAGTTTTTCTTTGATTGGTATTCTACTATTGCTTTGAGAGATCTTGTAACTATATCGTGTCGTATACGATTCTATTCAGTGTCTAAATAATGTGTGTAAAATGAGAGACGCTGTGACGACATAGTGAACTCGGAAAGGAAGCTTATTCCCACGGGCGTGCCTCGGAGTACCTGCTTATGTTTGCCGCTTATAGCTTCAGTTTCTTCCGCTGTGTTTTCTGTTCTCCTCGTTGTCTGCAACGGCTGTGACGTCTCCTCGTCCATCTAGCTCTCATGCGTAGGAAGAACGCTCAACCTGCTCTTCCGACACTCTATTTTAGAGAAGGCATACTCACAGTACCGGGTTATACCTTCGACAAAGTAAGCTTGATAGTACTACAGTTCTCTCCGAAATCATTTTATTTAATATTTCATATCTACACTCAGGCCGTACAATGGGATGATACAGGAAGTGACACTCTGCTGGCAGAGGGCATTAGTCTTAAAGATGGTTCCAATGTCTTGGCGAAGATTGTCCATGCGCATTCAAATGCTTCATTGTTGATTGAACGTGAAGCTCATATGTATGTCTCTATAACCTACCGCTTGGTTCACCAACTCCTAACCAAGTAACGGATCATTGTAGCCTCGAACGCATGTCAAGCTCGCCCGAGTGTATGAGTGTCTCACTTCGAATGATTGACTTTTTCTCCATCCCAAAATCCAATGGCGATGTTGTAGTCCTGCTGTTGGCTCATCCTGGTCTCAACCTCCTTGGTCGTTATTTCCCCCCTTCGAAAGTCAACGATCTACTCCTTGCCGACATTTCTCGCACACGTCCGTCATCCTCACATGGAGACATATATATGATGGGTATCGAGGAGCCAGATATAGTGGAAGATATAGATCCACTGGACGTTATGGACTTGGCGTCGTTTATAGAGTGAGTGTTATAATATACTATATTATTGGAACGAAGTTTACCTTGGGGAACACAGATTCGCTATTCAAGCCACCCATTGCCTTGAAGCCATGCACGGGTAAATTTATATACTGTTATCGGAGCCTTCGATTTTCTTACGCTTTTCTATCAGTCAAGGTCTAGTTCATCGAGAAGGTCAGTGGTAATCTATGGTATTATAATATTTTAATCCGATTGACCCTCTGTCTTTCAGTGCGAGCCAATGCCTTTCACCTTAATGCGCACACTGGGGTCGCTCGTTTGGTTCACTTTGGCAATCGAGCGGTATCTCTGGAACAATTTGGAGTCCCCTCTTCGTTTGTCTTGCGTGCTGACGCATTTGAAGAACATAGAAAGCTGAAGGTTAAAGAGTCGCTATGCTATCTTGCTCCAGAACAGACAGGTAGTATGGAAGCATTAACAGAAGATCATCGAACGGATTTGTATGCCCTTGGTATACTCTTCTGGACCCTTCTTGTCGGTCGAGGAACTATGCCATTCGAAGGTGGCCCATTAGAACTGCTTCATGCAATCGTCCAAAAGCGACCCATGCCTGTGCATGAAGTTAGGCGTGATGTACCTCAAGTACTAGCACTCATCATTGACAAGGTCCATATCCCAATCGCAAAAATACAACCATATAGTCGCTAACTTTCATCTTTTCTTCTCATAGTTGCTATCCAAAAATCCCGACGCTCGTTACCAAAGTGCATTTGGTCTGAAAGCTGATCTCTTGCGATGTCAACGACAACTTCTAGCTGCAGTGACATTAGCAACTGATCAGAACCAGACAATGGAGGTTTGTGTATCAACTTCAATCATACATACTCGCCCATAGTCTCATTTTCGACTTTAGCTGATACCATATTTTGATATCGCACAACAAGATAGATATTGCGTGAGTCCTAGTCTTTCTCGTGCCGTATCATCTCTGAAATCTACGTGTTCTCAGGAATTTACTATTCCTTCACCACTGGTATGTAATCAGGGCATCAATCAATGGAGATAGTCACTGACAGTACAATCAATATCCAGTTCGGTCGAGATAAAGAGCTGGAAACGATTCGAAATGTGATCCGGCATACATCCACAAGCTACTCTCGACATGTAGGAGCATCCAGAAATTCAATTGTCGTAAGCTCTTCAGGTAGCCAAACGGCCACCGGAACAGGCGGAACTGTTGACGATACGGAATCTGTTTCTTCGAAAAGCGACACTTCATACCAAAACCCGATGCTGTCACCGAGCAGTAGTGTTAGCGTTACTGTCGGAGGTGGAGGGAGTCCAGCTGTTGCACCAAGCAGTATTAATGGTGGCACGGTGGTGGAAGGCAGTCCAAGGTTAAATTCACTTCGTGAAAGTCCTGTAGCTATGAGTACTAGTCCTCCTGTCTCTAGCAGTGATGGATTACGAAGAGTCGCGTTGGGTCCATCTCAGCGAAGGGCAAGGACTCATGCAATTGTCATTCAAGGACCTCCTGGGTGAGTCGGACTGCATGATAAATTATTCTCAACCCTCACTTATCCATCCCTGAAAGAGCCGGAAAGAGCTCTCTGATTCTAGCTAATCAAGCGAAGTGGAGATGTGAGTGCCATCGATCGCTCTGTGGACTACTCATTCAGTTGTAATTGTACACAGCACACGGCCTGTGGGGACAAGCCAAATTTCAAGAGATAGAAGCTAGTCCATTTGCTTCGTTATTAGCTTGCCTGTCCTCGGTCCTCCGTCAGCTCATTGTGTTTCACACTGATCTGCATCGTTTCGTCACAGCACTGCGAGTTCGGTTAGGCCCTCAGTTGGAGAACATTCCTTTACTCTATGAAGGTGCTCCGGAGCTAAGAGACATTCTCAGTCTTTTCGATATCAGCCTAGAGATGCCACAGGAAATATTAGAAACAAACGAGCTACGTGCCAGATTCCAATCATTGGTTGAAGGTGTGTTTGCAGTTCTAGCAGATACAAGATTGTTCGCGTTGTTCTTGGATGATCTCCATGAAGCAAGCGATTCCTCTTTGGACCTCATCAGTGCCTTGATCAACTCAAGAAGCCGCATTGTGAGTGATTCATACTGATTCTGAGATGAAGTTCAAGTTTTCTTATGAACCATTACTTAGCTTATCTTTGTCACGATTCGCTCTGACCGGACGTTCGTTGATCACTCGTTCATAGTAATTTCGTTTTGCTGACCTTTCGAACAGAGAAAAGCTCGAGCGATTGAAGCCCATGTTCTCAAACAGATCTGCGACATGGATCATATTGGAACCCCTTTCCATTTCTGCTGTTTCGTCCTTGGTAGCTCGCACTCTTCACCGTAGCAAGGATGATTGCAGTTCCCTGTCTCGGCTGATTCATTCAGCTTCTCAGGGGAATGCATTCTCTGCTCGAAATATTCTCACGACACTCCAAAGGCAACATCATGTAACGCCATTTCCCGCTCTCAACACCACTCGTCTTGACCTGACGCTTTCTGTAGATCACGTTTAACTGGGAAAAGAATCATTGGGAGTAAGCATGGCCTGAACGCGAGAATGTTCATCATTTATACAATCCACACACAGATTTGACCTTCCTGCAATCGAAGATTGCTTACTCGACAGAAAACTTGTAGCAGATCCTAACAACCTCTCCTACTTGATATTACATCTTCGCGAACTGCCTGAAGACGCTAGGAAGTACATCATATGGGCGTCGTTTTTCGGTGCTACGTAAGTGACTTTCTAATGAAATACGGTTCGAAAAGCTACAGCTGAACTGGAACACTTTGCAGCTTCAAAGTCACTGAAGTTGCGCTTATGATGGACTGGGAGGATAGTGGAAGCAGTAGCGACGAAGAATCAAGTGACATGTGGAACTTATCTAAAGCAGTCCGCGACATCACTGAGTCAAGTGCGACTCGTGGTTCTATGCGAGGGTTACAGCAGGCGATTCAAGAAGGGTGGTTGATTCAACGAGGCCGAGATATGTGCAGCTTTGCTCACGATCGGTATCGTCAAGCTGCCACAGCAGAAGCCCAAAATCTTCCTGAGGGCACCATACCCAAGATGTCTTTCAGAGTAAGGGTATCTTCGCTCTCTCACTCTTCTAGTCGCTGACGTGAATCTTCGTCAGATTATTCTCATGATGTTACATGAATCAGTCCCTGATGTTTATCGTATTGCGGAGCATGCAAAAAGGTGTCTTCCACTACTCCGAGAACATTCAAAACGTGAGGAATTACTGGATTTGTCCATCGACGCAGGAGACTCTGCTCGAGCAAGGGGTGCTCATGAGGTCGGTTGACAATCATTTCAATACATCACAACGGTTCTGAACTCTCCTGTCAGTTGGCGCTACGATCCTACCTCAATGCTTATGAATTAATGGACGACAACCCTTGGGATTCCAATCCAGTCCGAACGATGTCCTTGTTTCTGAAGTTGGCCGAGTAAGTGTTTTATGATGCTGTAATCTGTCGTCATACTCATATTTTTGTTTTTTCAGATTGAAGACCTGGAAAGGTAGTAATTTTCCGGCACCAGTAATATCTTGATCGTACTGAAATGCGCTTTTACAGGTGACAATGCCAGCTCAGATCAGTTCATAGACCAATGTCTTGCACGGGTCGATGACGTTGAAAACAAAGCTCGTATACTCCGTCTTCGCTCTCGTAATCACTTCATACGCGGTAGTTACACGGATGCTCTCAATGATACGCTCACCGGTCTTCATTTACTGGGCGTTGAAGTGAACTCGGCCCCGACGAAGAGAGAAGCAGATGTAATGTTCGAACAAGTCAAGAATGAGATTTTGGCTGTTGGATTTGATGACATTTTGGCCATTCCTCGCGCCAGAGACTCTCGTACAGAGCTTGCCATAGCACTTCTGAACGATGCTGGTATGTCTATCCAAGTATCCTGCGCCCACAAGCTTATCTTGTCTGGTAGGCACCAATGCATATTGGAGTACTGGGAAAGGTTTCGCCGACGTAATTGGATTGACAGTTAGTCTTGTTGCATTGTCGAATATTTGCAGTGTACTGATCCTTTGCTCCTTAGACAATCCAACTCGCCCTAAGGTGATAGTGTCTTTATTCTTTCCATTCTTATTTTTCTGACCTAAATTTAGGTCTGGGATGTGTCCTGGGACGGCTTTGGGTTTCTTTTGGGCATTAGGAGGTAAGCAATATACCTGAGTACGTTTTCCGACGATGTTGACACTTTCCAAAGCCGCAGCAGAGCGAAGAGAGCTGTATCGCTTTTCGGCTGATTTGGGCAAGCTCGCACTCCGTATAGCTGACCAGTATGGGTCTAGTTTTGAGAAATGGTGCGTTAAACTTCAAATCAATTAACTGATGTTCTCACTAGCCATATAGTCGCGCTTTGCTCCTATTCGTCGCTATGGTTTCTGGGTATGACAATGTCCATATACGATCCAACCTTGCTAGAGCAGAAGATGCATTGAAGTACGGTAAGAGTGCCGGCGATAAGTATGTTGATATTTTAGCTACACTTCGGCAGTCTTTTGATAAAGTTTGCAGGATCTACACCTGTCTTTCAAGTATCTTTATCGTCCAAATCAAACTTTTCATATGCGAGCACCGTGAGTAACTCACTATCGTATACACGATGCTTGCTGAACTTTTTTTCAGTCACCGAGTTGGTCGTTCAAGCTGAAGAAGTAAGCATTTATTCAGGTTTAATACGCCTTTGTGTTGATGTATATCGCGATTTCAGTCTCTCGCCGATGTCACGCTATGGACAACCAATTTTGATCTGAAGATTTTCTCTCAAGGTGACAGAGATAATTGTAATACTGTTCGTTTACTGATACTTGGTTAGGTCAACTCAACTGTATACGCGCGTTAGCCGGGAATACTTTCGCCACTTCGGCGGAAACTGCTTTTGATACGGAAACATTCAATGAAGTTGAATTTCTCCAGGCTGTCCAAGAGAAGGCAGGAAATATTGCTGTGACCATGAATTGGTATGTTTGTTTCTCTTGCTTATTCGAGTAAACCCTCTCACACCGAGCAATCAGGTATAATTCCTTCAAGGTATGGAACAACGCTTGTATATTAATTTTACGACTTATTCCCGTTACAGCTCGTCGGTCTTTTCTGCTTAGGGTTTACTTGTGAAGCTGCTGAGCTGGGTTTTGAGGTATACGAGACTCGTGATAAGCATCCCAAGTAAGTAGCTTTCGATGCAGGACCTGCAACACACGCTGAATAAAGACCATCAGTCATCGACACATTCGATATGCACTATTCTTCCATAGTCTGGCGATGATTGCCTGCATTCGGGAAGGTATGATTTCAACCACTGACCGCAATCGGTATTTGCGTCAAATTGATACCAACCAATCATATATTCGCAAGTACGTTTGATCATCCACTGTTGTTTAGACCCTTACTAACTATATACGAAGATGGTTATCCCCGAGTGCAGTGAACACAAGTACGTGGGTCGCCCTGGTAGTGAGTACAACCTCTTAGAGCCTCCGGTAACGTCACTCATCGATTTCCAGGATGCCGAGATGGCCTCGTTGGTCAATAGTCCGGATGCATTCAAGCTATACGATATTGCTGTAAAGTAAGTTTCGTGATCGAAATCACAGATACCGTCGCTAATGGCATGGTAGACTTGCTGTAAACAACGACTGGCTACTCGAGGAAGGTTGGGCCTCGTATCTCGTGAGTGGACTCTCTGGCACATATGTTCTATACATTCTAAATCTTGATCAGCAAGGGTGTCATTTTGTTCGATGTGGGGTGGAAGGATTAGGCAGCGAATTACAGAAGCGAGGAATCTCTCGTCAAGCTCAATGGGGTGCTCGTGGGATTGTGTACGTATTTTCCCTTCCCTCCCTTCCCCCTCTACTTTGGCTAATTCGTGGCAACCTAGGAACTATCTCTCTTCAACGTTGGATAATCGTTCCCAGCTTTCGTTGAAGCGACACATCTTCTCGTCAGACGTCGCGGTACAAACAGACAGTGTCATCGTCAGCACAAACACACAATCTGATGACATCTTTGACCGAAGAGGGCCACGGCCCGCAAGCGATGAGGACAGCATCACAAATTTAACGGCTGCCGACTTGGCCTCTATCTTGAAGTGGAGTAAAGAAATTTCGAGCGACATCAATCTTTCTCTAGCTCTCCAGCGGTTAACAGAGATCGCGACCGGTGAGTCAAGGACTTTCAGCTACCATGCATCCGCTCAACATCTGAACAGAGAGTTCGGGAAGTCAAAGCACTTGTGTAGTAGTCGCTCGTGAGGTCGGTGATTATACTGTTGCAACGAGCATGGTACCACCGGAACCTTGTCAAGTTCATGAGTGAGTGCGAATGAATCATGCTGCTACATACGCCTTATTGAACCTTGATCTGCTTTCAAGGAATCCTGTTCCCGTCCGAGCAATAACGGATCCTCTTCAAAGAGCGGTTCTTCATCATGGTATGTGAATGATCTGTGTTGTATTCATTCGAAACCTCACCATCGTTCAAGCTTTGAATAACAAGGAGCGCATCTTTTTGGAAGATGTTACTTCAGAGCCGCGGTTTGCTTCTGAGGCACAGTCAAGTCCACATAGGTCTGTTGTATGTCTCCCCATTGTCAGTAACCGCAACCAGACATTTGGTGCGATCTATCTGGCGTCGAAATATTCCTTCTCTGCAAATACAGTGACCATCTTGACATTGCTGTGCGAGCAAGCTAGCATTGGTATAGCAAACGCTCTTCTCTTCCGATCTGTCCAGGCAGGTACCCGAGAAAACTTGAAAATGATATCGGCGCAGCGTGACGCGCTCGAAGCTGCGCGAAGAAGTCGAGAAGATGCGCTGAAGGCTACAAAGGTAAACTACAGCTTCGTAGTTCAATTTGATTTGTCACTGACCACTTTACAGATCAAGAGTAACTTCCTTGCTTCAATGAGTCACGAGCTACGTACACCATTTAGGTTTGTTTCACTCGATTCCGACTACGATGTCACCACTAACCCCTAGGCAATCAGTTCATTCTACGGTTTACTCGACATTCTCAGTGGTACTGAGCTCAATACTGGCCAGCGGGAGATAGGTAAGTCTTTTGCGGGTGCCGTTGCATTTGATATGCAAACTGTTGATTTATAGTTCAAACCGCCAAACAATCCTGTGAACTGCTGTTGAAAGTGAGTTCGTTCATAGATAATCTTTTGGGCCGGCCTGACTGTTGAGTAGATTATCGATTCCATTTTGGATTACAGTAAATTGGAAGCTTCCGGTAAGTAACGTCTTTCCTGATCGTTCGTCTATCACTGAAGGTGCCATTTAGCGCTTAAATTGGAGTTCTCTGGGTTCGCTGTTGAGAATATCATCGCAGACTGCATGGAACTGTTACTACCAATGGCAGCGAAGAAACTCGATCTTTCCTTTGACATTGATCCTGACGTCCCTCCTTGTATGTGCTGTATACGATTTTTGAATGCAACCGCTGACAGGCATTGCAGGGGTCAAAGCAGATTATGCACGAATTCGACAAGGTGGGGACTTTTCAGCCTATTCTAGCGGATTATTTTGACCATTCTTTCTAGTTCTCATGAATCTCATCGGGAACGCTGTCAAGTTTACGGCGCATGGGTCAGTTACTGTGACGTGCTCGGTAGATCGTTCTACTCCTGCTGGTGCTGGGGAAGTCCAGCTGAAGTATGAAATCCAGTAAGTGGCCCTATCATCGGATCTTGGATCAAATTGATGAATATACACTTTCAGAGATACGGGAATAGGTCTGAGCTCGAGGTAAGTGATCTCCTTTTGATCTATTGACTCGCCTTGCTGAGGACATTTATACAGTGACGTTGATTTACTTTTCGTGCCATTTCAGCAAGCAGACAATTCCTCTACACGACGTTTTGGGGGAACTGGGCTTGGTTTGTCCATATCTCGGCAGCTAGTGAAGTTGATGGGTGGAGCTATAGGTGTCTCCTCTGAACTTGGGGTTGGCTCGACATTCTGGTTTACAATACCTGTCAAAATCTACGACTCAGATGAGTCGAAGGAGGTACGCTCTGAACCACCCTTCAAGCTAAATCAATTTTCTTAACGCATCACTCACAGGCAATTGGGGAAATCGAACGCCTCAAGATGCAACTTATGAAACCACGACCGCTAAGAGTCCTAGTGATTTCCCAGTCGAATGCCACGGCCAAACTTCTAGTCACTATGCTGAGCGGATTTTTCGTCACTTCTGTAGCCTCGGTTGCTGATGCAGAGGTCTACCTACGTGACTCCGCATCCGTCAGCTCTCCGCTTGATTTCGTCATCCTTGATAGCCAATCAGAAAACCGAGCTGATGAGCTCTCTCGATTTATGCATTCGCTTCCCTTCGATCAGTTGAAGGAAACAAAACTCATCCACCTCTACACACCTACAACGGACTCTCTAACAGGACATGCAACATTCCGCACCGACACGCCAGATGTTGTCCGCATGACGAAACCTCCGAGAAGAGCCAGGTTGTTACAAACATTGGTCATCATCAAGCATCCAAATCAAGCCGTAATGGTCACAGGTGACACTGTTCCTGCACCGGGAGAGGAAGCTGTGGGTACAAGAACGCTATTTGGCAACGTACTTGTAGCAGAGGGTAAGCCTCAACCTAAAATGTTTTCTCACCTTGGTTATTGACTTTCTTTGCTAGATAATCCCGTTGCACAGAAGCTGTTGGTAAAACAGTTGGAACGCTTCGATCTTCATGTCATTGCAACTTCTAATGGAGAAGAGGCTCTCAACGGTATGTTTTCGTTACTCTACGGTATGCTCATCCAATAATTCAACAATATCAGAGTGGGAATCGCACGAACCTGGATTCTTTAGTGTGGCACTCTTCGACCATCGTAAGTTGATTTTAATATATGTCAGGTTTCCATCTCTCATTTTAGTTGTTAGATATGCCTATATGTGATGGTGTCGAAGCCTGTAAGCGTCTGCGGGTTCTGGAAGGCAAGCGTAAAGTAGCAATATCACTACCAAGTAAGCGAATTCTCTGTTCTTCCTGCTCTTTTCTCATATCGTCTTTATCGCGTAGTCATCGCTCTCAGTGCGGATTGTCAGGAGTCGACAAAACAACTTTGTCTAAGTGCAGGGATGAATGCGTTCCTCAGCAAACCTCTCAAGAAGAGTAAGTTACATCTTTACTTTTGGGATCGGCTGTTTCTCACAAATTCATCCCAATAGGCGACCTCAATACATTACTTACCTCCTTCGGCCCACCACCCCTCATACCGACCACACAAGATACTCCTATGTCAGACACTTAGTAGCTTATATGTCGCCGCAGATATCTATATGTATTACTTGTATTCTTCCGCTGTATTTGTTAAGTCGCTGTCGCTTGTCATGCATCGCGTACTTTATTATTAGTTGTCTACTTTCATTCTTGGGTTTTGTAAATTGTAGTTTATTGTACACTCCTTTCGTTCTTGGATACCTCCATGATGATCTAGCTGTATTTTCTTCGTAATATCATTTATTCTTGAGTTGTGGCGATAGATTCAATATAAACACGCATATCTACACCGCATTGACAATTACAGAGTCCGTTTGGGAGTTGGCTTCTCCTGATCCTTCCTGCTTCAACCTGTCTCTTCTACGCCTAAACCGTGCCAATATTGGGTCCTCTCCTGTGAAACATATAGCCAAGATGCAACAAACTATAAGCAGTCCGATGGATGTCAAACATATGACCATCCATCCTTTTGCTACACGTGCATAAACCTTGTGATTGAATGAGCATCCTTTACAAGACATAACATACGACGAGCACATACCTGTCCACCGATGAGGGGGCCCACTGCAAAATTTGTTTGTCAGTACGCCATACTCGCTATTCAGTATATGAGAATAACTTACTGGCAGCTCCTATACCGTATCCCATGTTAAATGCGGCGTATACATGGGCATCTGCCCGAGTGTCAGTTATTTGAAACATAATTGATCATCAATTGAATAAGATCCTCACATCCTACTCCATCATGTTTCCTCGACACTGCAGCTAATTCAGCAGTTAACGGCGCGACAACAGCTGCACAAAAGAAATCTATTTTTGTTGTTCAGTGTTTGCTTTATAGTTGAATAAAACTGAACTCACTTTGTAATGCAAATGACACGACAAATAAACCCAAGGACCGTTCTATCATCATGACAGCTAACCATGGTAAAGCTAGCAGTAAACACATGACGGTAATGACTTCGACACCTCTGGTGTCGCACCACCAGCCTGCAATGCCCGAAGCTAATAACACATCAAACAGGGATCACGAAAGAATATAAGGATATATTCTCACAAAAGATAGTTGGAATCACTGAAGCGATGAAAATGATTCCGACTTGGTAAGAACCTTGGTCCCATATGTCTTGAAGATGAAGGGGCAGTGCGGGTTCTTGAGCTGTAAACATGATTCTTGAAAACGGTTTAGTATGAGTGACAGAGTCTCTTTTCCGACGGTTTATAGTACGACATACCCGTAAATCAATGTGTTAAACATTACGACGAGTGCCCGAGGCGACCGCAATAATATGAGCAGCACATCGATTAACCTGATGGGTGGATTTGTTACTGGCGGGGTAATGACCACGACAGGTTCCGTATACGAGGGAGGCGGAGTGTTCAGGCTTTCAATCGGGATAGGCACATCAGCCACCGGTGGAACACTTGACATCTCTCGACTAACGACTGCTGGTTTTTCTACTTCGGACACTGTGATTTGTGCTGTTTCTCCCGTTCCTTCGATGTTCCCTATGTTACCGTGAGTTTCTGCGACACCTTTCTGCTGAGATTGGACAATGAGAATAAATCATTGCTGTATGAACAAGTCCGTACCTTGTCCTCCCGCACCGATAGGTCGAGTTGGTACTTCCTGACATCCTTTTGCTCAATGATAAACAGTCTGCCGATTAGATCGACCACCGTTATGATGACCCCAAAGATAAATGGACCTCGGAATCCGAAGGTCTTGTATAAGCCACCCCCAGCTGGTGGTCCTACAAGTAGTCTGCTCGTCATCAATGGCAGTATTTAGCACGCCAGTAGAATTACGGACATACCCAACTGAAAGACCGGTCATTGCGATACCGAGCTGCTCTGAGAAAAATGAGCAAGCGGAAAGAACCGAAAGCCTTCGTTCAACTTACTTCCCACTGATTTCTCGGGTACAGTATCACATCTAAGAAATCATCAGCCGAAATCGACCACAATGAGAAAGAAATAATTACCTACAGAAGAGCAAGGCCGACAACCCAAACCACTGAGGAGCTTATTCCTTGAATAATACGCGCGACCACCATCACCCAAAAGTGAGGTGCTTCCATTAACATTATTTGTGATCCAGCTAAAATTATCTGTCCTAAAATGAGTGGATATTTCCTGTCGCCATATCTTTCAGATATCACGGCAATTATAGGTGTTGCTATTGACTGTTGTCAAGGATGACGTTTTCGTGAATCGGGGAGATAGCACTCACAAATGACGAGTCCTCCTGACTAGAAAAAATGTAAGACGAAAGATGCACAAATCGATGTTTTTGACATACATAACCAAACAGCAGCCATCCTACAAGTGCGGACGGATTCTTATAACCAAGTTCTTCGAGGCGAAATGGCAAGACCGGGATGATGATCGAATAAACAAGAAGATCGGTTGTGATCCCTGTGAACAGTTTGTTTAAGAAAAATTCTAACGAGCTTGAGTTGTTACTCACCTATAGCTACAACTGTAGGGAAAATAATCGGGTCAATCAAATGGTCTTGTTAGAGTTGGATCGTACGACGAACCTAGTGTAACGTACCAAACGGATGATCTCCATCCAAGTCCCCAAGGGCGAGCGCCATTGGTTCCCATTGTTCAAAAGCTAGAGTAAAAGAGAAGAGAAAGAAAGAAATATACCTAGCACTGCTCGAACATGGAGACTTAAGTAATTCTGGGGGAAGGCACAGAACTGAGCGCGGTTGCGTTAACGATTCGGCAATGGGAACTTGGTTTGTGGTAATTTCAAGTTCGGAATATCCCGAACTGGCAATGTGGCCTGCGCTTCACATTGTCACATCACCACAGTCGCGGCTTTCAAGATCGCTTCCGCCTCGTTGGGACTCAGAGTAAGCCAGCACCTCAACAGAGTCAGCGACAAGCGACCAAGAGAATCCGACTTGCACGTTTCTGCGCCCCAGATGCCAGAGTTACCAGGTAACATATTTTTTTGATTCAGAACCACGATTCTATCTCATACCCGATACTGCTGACAGAGGTCGAGAGAGCGGCAAACCTCATTAGGACACTTGCCCAGGGAAAGACAGTAGCCAAAGTCGACACCAAAGAGGATACTATAGTATTTTCCGGTGTCACAAACGTCGAATTTGTCAGTTCATATCCCTCTCATGACGAATCCCAGTAAACATACTACTCACTCCGATATCATTTCTTTGTGTTAGGCCAACGAAGTTACAGGTCGACGTGTCAAGGATGTGAAGCGATACGGTGTGTTTGGCCTCCCTGAGATATTTCTCATTATATCCCGACATAATTGCCTTCAATAGGCAAAGTCTTTTATATAGAACTTGAAGGTGAGGGTCGAATGCCAGTTCTCCATTTTGGCATGACTGGAATGCTACAGGTTCGTCTGGAAATGCGGACCTTTTCGACAGTGGTGAACGTCTTCATATTCTCTTCATCAGGTGAAAGGCCACACACCAATACACTATCGAGAAGCACCGAAAAAGCAATCTTCAGATTGGCCTCCGAAGTTCATGAAGGTCTGTCACGGTCTCTTAAGTTTATTGTATCGAGGTGTCATCTCTCTAACCGGCCTTCGGATTAGTTTATATTGCACATCAAACCTGATGATTCCGATACAGTTACGGAACTCGCTTTTCTGGACGCTCGCAGACTAGGAAGAATTCGTCTGTGTGCTTCCCCATTGTCAGAACCGCCCATCTCAGCACTGGGCTTTGATCCAATATTATCAATGCCTCAGTTACAAGATTTTTCCATTGCTGTGCACAAACGATCCTGTCCTATAAAGGCATTATTACTTGATCAATCATTCAGCGCAGGAGTAGGAAATTGGGTAGCCGATGAAATCTTGTACCACGCCAGAATACATCCAGAGAGGCGATGCAATACACTGGACGATAATGAGATGAAGGCTCTTCACGAACAAATGATTGCAATTTGCGAATTCGCAGTTTCAGTCAACGCCGACGATTCAAAGTTTCCCAAAGACTGGTTGTTCAAACATCGCTGGGTACGTCGATATATTTTTAGAATCTTGGGATTCATTAGACTATAAATCTAACGGCATCCACTTTCTTGAAGGGAAAAGGCAAGAAGCTAAAGCACACACTCACTCTGGTACATCCAGCTATCCCCTTTACGATTTTCTTCACCTCTAACACGTCTGTTCCAAGCTTTCCGGCGAACCTGCGACAATCAAATGGGTCACCGTAGGAGGGCGAACTTCTGCTTACGTTGAAGAACTCCAGAGGCCAATGAAAAACACAGGGGAGGTTTCTAGGACAAAGGAGGTTAGTAGTATGTACTATGCGATTGACGATTTTTTGCTTTATTCATAATACTTTCCTACTATGACAGGTGAAAACACTTGACTCTGTCACTACACAAATAGACAACGAAGAAGAAAGTGATCTGACGTCGTTGGAAGGTTCAGAACCCGAATCTACGACTCCTGTTTTACGAAAGTCAAAGAGAAAGGTAGGTGATATTCCGACAGCTTTGCAGTACGGTTGCTCATGAGACACAATAGCGGACCACGGTTTCAAGTCCCCCGCCAAACCCAACCAAAGAAATAACTGCTCGGAGAACAAGACCTCGACAACAGTGATTCAAACCCAGAGTATATCTGTCTCCCATTGCGACTCCAATCTGCCAATCTGGAGGGCGTCGGATTTGAATGTGACCGATTCCCGCGCTTCAACCTTCTGCTTGAAGCTATATACCGCTATACAGTCCAGTTGCTAATACGAATCTCGATGCTTGTATGATATTTTCTTGTAGACCATTAGTGATTTTCGAGTTGGTCACATGTATATAGTGTGTAATAAATGGCGAAATGATGCCAATCTCGTTAAAACTGTCTCTGAGGCATTCTGCAGCTGGGGGTTGTATCTAGAACCTGAGAAGGCTTCTAACGAAATAGTTGATTCTTGAACAGGTGTCGATCATCATGTCCATATCCATGAGCACAGGCGCAGTGATTTTGCTGGTGTATTCTTGCAAGCTTAAAATTGCGGAGAGACATAGAGTTCAACGTTCAAGTCTCAAGCATCATGAATTATAAAAGCAAGCCCTTCTGTTAATTGGTCCCTTAGGCTTATTGAAAGAACCATATACCTAATAAGATCTAGCAGTAATAAAGTCATAGAATTTATTCAGAATCTACTTTCTTCTTCTTCTTCGTCTGGGAGTCTGGCTGTTTATGTCGTTTACCATTCACTTCAACAGGTGGGACAACGATCTTCCCTGCTGCTACTTCTGACCTTAACCACTCTTCACATTGATCCTTCGACCCTTCAGGGAACTCCAGTTGCCACTCAATTACACGAGCAAGGACATCACCGGTCCATCTTCCCGGACTGGAAGCTCCTACGATGCGCACAACTTCACGGCCCTTTATAGTCAAAGAGGTATTAGCTACATCCGTTATGGTGATTGCAACTTGGTGATACACTTACGTCAAGGATAGGTTTGGCATCGACTGTGGATGGGAGATCGAGTTCAACTGCTCTCGATACGAATGCATTATACGCGTTTATACGCTCAGCAGCTCTGTCAACTAAGAAAGCTGTCAGTAAAAGGTGGTAAACAATGGGAGGTCGGATTCACTTACCATCCAGTTGGTCCAGTTGGGCATTCCAAAGAGGTACTAACTCCGATACAAGTGAAAATAACAGTGACGTAGCCCAGAAGGAACCAGTGTTATGATTATGAACATATCTATCTCGCAAAAGTAACCCTGCATTGAGAGAGAAAACATGAGTGATATTGGTTGCAAACGTGAAGACTAAGTCTGACCTATGATCCGTCGCTCAGCTGAAGAAGCCACTGGATCGACCTTTGGGTTCTTTAACACATCGACCGCAAAGAATAATGCAGGTATTCCATCCAGATAGTGGTTTTGAGTACCCAACTTCAGGCTCTCGCGTATTGCGGCCTCTGCGGCAAGACGAGGTCTTGCTTTTGAGTCCTGATAAGTGACGCCATGGAAGGGAAATAGAGCACATGCAAGGTATAGACGAGCAGCAACAAGCTTATTGTGTGATATCGAGTTAGATAAGAGAGGATGTAAAGGAGGAAGAGTCGGCGAAGTTAAAGAAGGTGGCTGTGTGAGGAAATGTAGGATAGAACATGCTGCTAAAGCAACATTATCAGCGGCAAGAGGGGCGGACAATTCGGGAGCAACAGAGGAAGGTATGTGGAAGATGGAGAAGTATAGTGAGAGGTCGTGGATGATTTGAATGGCACGTAGTGGATCGCGGCCTATGAATAATTACTAAGTTAGCTGTTCATAAAGTTGCAAGTTGCAGAAAGGAGGATACCTTGCATCATCTTGTCAAGTTCTTCACCGACTCGCTCGCGACTTATCTTGTAACATAAAGCTTCCTGAAATTCAAGGTCATAATGTAGGTAGGAGAACTTGGATCTGAAGCCAGATGCATATACTTACTTGAATCTCTGGGTCTCTAGCTGACACCGCTAATTCATCAGCCAAATCAAAGCCAAATCTGCTTGCAAAGCGAACACATCTGAGAACACGCAATGGGTCGTCCATGAAAGTCTCCTTTGGAGGTAAGGGTGTGCGGATTATGCCTTCTCTGAGATCTTCCAAACCCTACTGGGGTGCAAGTTGATGGCCGAGGATTAAACGTTAAGGAGAATTATTTCTTACCTTATTTGTATGGTCTTCAACAGACCTTGTGTGTATATTGTAAAACAAGGAGTTGATTGTAAGGTCTCTCCGCAAGGCATCCTCTAAAGGTGTGCCAAATGCCTACTGAGATATGAATGGATTGCTCGAAACCGTAGGGAATCAAAACGCACAATTTGATGAGGAATACGACTATCTTCAGCATATTCCTCACTTCTGAGATTAACAAAATCGAGTTCAATCCCTAGGATACTTGTTCTAGCTGTCTCAAGATGTTTAGAGCGATCGGGATTGCTTTCAATTTTGGCGATCTTGTCTACATGGATATGTTTTACGGAGGAGCAGAATTCGACAAATTTCTGAGCGAAAGGCATGCCCATCATGTCTTCAAGAGCGATGTCTATGTCATTACAAGGAGATCCCAGAAGCTGTAGAAATTGAGAAACGAATGACTCCTGCATATAGATCAGACGTACCTTGTCTCTGACCCAACCCCCAGCGATCCGACAAGAGGTATATGTATCCCCGGTCTCCTTCATCCAATTCGTGCATTCGTCTAGTAATGTGCAAATGTGATCCTCTGGCTCTGTTAGTTGTATTTGGACCTTGTCCGGCAGAGGCACACGGTTATGTGTGGTGATTCGGAGAGATACATTCCTTGTCATAATTGGTCGTGAGAGATGGAAGAGTTTGGTCGTTTGTGTTCCTATTTTTCGGGCCAGAAACATGAGAGATAGATGCCAGATTCAAGAATCTTGAATGTGCAGAAGGAATAACATTTGTGGGCACGTGATAGAATCCACATATGGCATATTACATCAGCATCTCTACCGTTTGCCCTGGCTTGTAAGTTTGGCCGCGGCACTCAACTTGCTCACTGCGTTCATCCTCCTCCCGTTGCCGTTGCTCTCAGTAGAGACAGTCTCTGCGACCTCTTCTCGTTCTCCTTCTTTATTACTGTTACTCGCAAAAATCTTAAGAGATATGGGGGTTGTCTCCAGCTGCTGCGAATCCTGTTGTAAGTTTTCTACATCGACTGTTACCATTCTGTTCATGTAGCGCTTACCTCTGACCTCTGCGTTTCAGTCCATTCTCGCAAGTCACAATCGTATGAGCCTTTATTGCTAGAGAACGAGCGGGAGGCTGTTGCTGACTTGTTACAATACCTTGAAAGTATGTTTTCTCTTTTCGCCAGATATGCGCTTTCATTCTAAGGTTCATCTCACTAGATCGAACTACTACCAACTTCTTCTCGGGATCACCACTCACCGCGTTGACAACACTCTCGTTTTCTGATAATGTTGACCTTCAACGAAGCGCTGCTCTTGCTTTTGCTGAAATTACAGAGAAGGAAGTCAGACCTGTCGGCCGTGACACTCTCGACCCAATTCTCTTCCTTCTCAGTAGTCATGATACTGAAGTTCAAAGAGCAGCTAGTGCTGCACTTGGAAACTTAGCTGTGAACAGTCAGTCTCAGTAGCAACTCGTCTACACCTCCTGCCACTCACCTCTGAGATTCTAATTTCAGCCGATAATAAGCTTCTCATCGTGAAGCTTGGTGGTCTTGAACCCCTTATTCGTCAGATGTTGAGTCCAAACGTTGAGGTCCAGTGCAATGCGGTAGGATGCGTCACGAATTTGGCAACTCATGGTTGGTCTTCAGTCGACTTCCGCGCTTACTAGTATTAATTACATCTGGGTTCTAGATGATAATAAGACAAAGATTGCGAAGTCAGGTGCATTGGTACCTTTAACTCGATTGGCCCGTTCGAAGGATATGCGTGTTCAACGGAATGCGACTGGTGCTTTATTGAACATGACACATTCAGGTAAGTTCTCATGCTTTTCTGTAATTATTCCTAATCTCAAATTTTGTAGATGAGAATCGTCAACAACTTGTCAACGCTGGAGCGATCCCCGTTCTAGTCAGTTTATTGAATTCCCCTGATACGGATGTCCAATATTACTGTACCACTGCATTAAGCAATATAGCTGTTGATGGTGAGACCGTTTCCCTGTGTCACATTTCAAAATATCCTTTCCTGACATCCCTTCTAGCCGTCAACCGCAAGAAACTGGCTCAGAGCGAGCCAAAGCTTGTGACAAGCTTGGTTCAACTGATGGACAGTCCCAGCCTGAAGGTACAATGCCAGGCCGCGCTTGCCCTTCGTAATCTTGCAAGCGATGGTAAGCTAGCATTTGCTTCACATGTCAACTTCCGCTCACAATGTGCCGTTGACCCAGAGAAATATCAACTCGAGATTGTCAAGGCTGACGGTCTGTCCTCCCTCCTCCGCCTTCTTCAATCTGCATATCTTCCCCTCATCCTCTCATCCGCTGCTTGTGTCCGAAATGTGTCCATTCATCCCTCAAATGAATCCCCCATTATCGAGTCTGGTTTCCTCCAGCCACTTATCAATCTATTGTCATTCAAGGATAACGAGGAAGTACAATGCCATGCCATCTCAACACTGCGTAATTTGGCTGCAAGCTCAGAGAAGAATAAGCAGGCGATTGTTAAGGCTGGTGCTGTTCAAAGTATCAAGGAGTTAGTTCTTGAAGTCCCCATGAATGTCCAAAGTGAAATGACGGCCTGCATCGCTGTCTTAGCGTTGAGCGGTATGTTGCTGTTATGTTTCTAGTTTTCGAAACAGTTGCTGAGTGTTGGGCGTAGATGAGCTCAAGGGGCAGCTTTTGGAGATGGGTATTTGCGAAGTTTTGATTCCTTTGACGAACTCCCCAAGCTCCGAGGTTCAAGGAAATAGTGCTGCTGCTCTTGGAAATCTTTCTTCGAAAGGTATGTTTGTTTCTTAATCTATAGAACGGGTTTCACTGAATAAGTCTCCAGATGGGCGTACGACTAATGATGATTACTCCGCGTTCAATGATGTATGGGACAAACCTGAAGGGGGAATGCACAAGTACCTTCACCGCTTCCTCACAAGCCCTGACGCTACCTTCCAACACATTGCTGTGTGGACTATCGTGCAACTTCTTGAATCCGGAGGTAAATTCCCGTTGTCTCGTGCACCTTTCGTGATTGGTATTGATGTTGTATCGAAGATCCACAGTTGATTAGCAACATTCGCACTTCAAACCTCTTAATCCCTAACATCACGCAACTTGCTGCTACCCGAACCTCAACGCCCACCTCATCCATTGGAGGCACTCCCCGATCGCATCGTTCTGGTCACTCGTATCAAGATACAGAAACAGGTGATGGACAAGGGGAGATTCAACTACTTGCACGACGTATCCTAGAATTTACAGATAGTGAAGTTGATGGTGCCATGACTCCAAACGCTGTCTCGTCGTCTCTTGCAGGCTCCCAGATCGATAGGCCGGAGAGTGTTAGTGGCCGAGATCACGAAGAACTGCGAAAGAGTGTTCGTGAAGCATTCGGAAGTAGTTCTGTTGGACACTAGTCGTTGGATCTTTGAGCACGGATACTGCTCAATTTCTTTTCTTGTTTTCTTCTGGTCATTTCTCACGGACATTGTTTCTCCTCGATGGCGATACGCGGCATAATGTTCTTTGTCTTCATGTGTATAACTGTTTCTTCAGAAAGCATATTCCTGGTTGTTACTTGTTACATTGTTTATTATTTTCGTTTTTCTCTGTCTCTTTTACTGTTTTCCCTTGCATAGTTTTACATTTCTAGTAGTCATATCGTTGCTTTTACGAGATATAATGACCTTGTCGTATACTTTTTTGAACTTGCTCTTATGAATAAATCCATGCTTAGATAGATTCTGCTTTGCGGGAGAACGTACCACGGTTGAACGTTGAATTTCAAGCTCCAATTCAAAGTCGCCTTCATCATCGTTTTGAATAACGTTTACTGGCATTGACCGGCAAAACAAGGTAGTTTATTCAGTCCGATCAATATTCTTCGTGTAACTCCCTGACTGAATTCTCATTGATTGAAGTCAGTGCGTGTTGACCGCGGGACCAACAAACAAGCTAGTGTTTACTAGGTAGACTGTCCTTACAAAGGTACAACATTACTACGCTGTCTCCAATTGTAAGTCTTTCGGTTGAACTTGCTCACAGATGCCGATATCAACTGCTAAAATTCTTCTGACTATGTTATAGATACTACTGCTACGGAACATGCCAGAAATTAGAGCCAACCTCGGTATTATCGAGATCTCTTCCGACGAGGATGAAGACACGAATCAGTAAGTTGTTTATAGACCTTTCAGCAACCTCCTGTTCACCGCATAGCCAACAGACCTCCTCCTGTACGATTGACTGGAAAAACGAGTCGTGGGCCTTCTCGCTTGAAACGTCTCGTGGTTGTTTCAGATTCAGACTCGGATTCAGATGCTGGGTTTGTGGACTACTTTCTTTTGGTGGATGACCTACTGACATGAGGAGGGATAGTAATCGAGACTCTGAACCGGAGGAATCACAACCGGTATTCTCTAACCAACTATCCAACTCCAGAAAGCCTGCTTCCATTGCGAAAGACAGTGAAGTGATAGATTTAACTATAAGTTCATCTGAGAGCGAGAAGGAACCTACGGACGATGTGGCCTTGAGGTTTAAAAGGATGGATGTCAGTAGAACAACCACCGTTTGCGAGTCGTCCAAGACCTCGACCGCAACCAGTATCGCTGTAACAACTAGAAATTCAGATTCGGAGAAAATTGAAACATCAGGTGCTGAAGATAACGGGGCAATTCTAATTCTGTAAGTTGCTTTCTTTTGCTGCGAATACACCACTCAACCCCTGTGTTTACAGAGATGAACCTCGAAGTGCTCGAAAGCCAATTCGATGCAAAAATCCAGCCACTCCGACGGCCACACCGAAACGTACCACAAAAATCATCGTGGACTTCAACCCAAGAAACTCGGATAATGATTCAGAAGTTCAAACTACTCCGCTCTCCCTAACACAACCTAGACAGACACAAATTGAGACGCCAAAGAGTAAGGGGAATGGGCGAAGTCGTCTCACCAAAAAGGCTATCGCGGCTGCAGAACAGTCTAGACGTGAACATTATGCCCAGGATTTCTTCAACGAGTTGAATGAACAAGTGTTTAATAATGAAATACCCAAGGAGACTGCATTGAAGTGGAGTAATCGGTTGTTGACGACTGCTGGGAAAGCTAGGTGGCGCAGGTGGGCATCTCATTTTGAAGTAAAATTTTGGTAGAATCACTTATGAGTGCTTTTGTATCCAAGGTCCAGGGAAGGTGTCAATACGACTGAGATTGAATTGGCTATGAAAATATTGGATGATGATGGTATGTTCAATAAGTCTCATTTTTATGACGGGTTGTGACTCAACATCCTGAAATTGCAGAACGCATCCGTAACACACTTGCACATGAAATGTGTCACATTGCTTGTTGGATTATTGACAAGAGTCCTAACGAAGCTCACGGACACATCTTTAAATCATGGTATGTTGAAACACTGAATGAGGGGATTGTTCACCGACTTGGAACCTTCAAGGGCCCGCCGTGTGATGCATAAACGATCAGATGTTGAAGTGACTGTTCGTATAACTCGATTTGTAACTTGTCGATTCCATTAACCCTTTTGATTTCTTAACAGACACGACATAGCTATGAGATCAAGTATAAATATCAGTGGGGTAAGCCGTTCTCGTTTTTAGTGGAATTCTGTCCTTATTCTGAGGTGTCTGCAGAATGTGTTAATTGCGCAAAAACGTAAGTTCATAGTGTCTAATTAAATCTTTGAGCGGTTATACTAAAGTGCTTCTGCAGTTATGGTCGTTTTAGCAAGTCTATCAGACCAGACGAGTGTGGTAAGTGTCTTCTTGTGTTTGGGGAAATATATGAAGCTGATATATTATTTATTTAGTGTGTGGAGCATGTAAAGTAGGACAACTGAAACCGCTCTTCACCACTCGGGCGAGAAGAACTCCTAGTAAACCCAAGGAGACTCCGTCTGGTTGTCGTGGTGAGTTCTGTTGTTATGTTTTGACTTGTTATGTTTTGACAAATATAATTTAGATGTCGTTGAAGTCCTACCATCTCTCTTGGAGGGCTTGAGCATCGATGGCGTCGTGACCAAGGGTCAAGCTGACCGGGATAAGGTCTCAACTATTGAGTTACTGGACGATGGTGATTCTGACCATGAGGATCAAGTCACAGCTTTAGTCGAGGGTATCGGAAACGCGAAGTTAGACGATTAGAAGCGGGCGTATACCCCACCATCTACTTCACAGTGGGTCGTATGAATCGACGTTGATACCTCAGTCACACATCATGATATCCCAGGATTTTGAATGATTGTATATACTTAAAACAAAGCATTTTTTGGAGCGCCGTCTCTGACAACATGAGTCTATGAGCATCTGAGGTGTATCTGCATGTTTCCTATAAATAATCCCAAGGTTTGGTGATTTATCCTCGCGCAGAATATATCATGAGGACAGAGCCTAGGCGGCTTAATTTGAACTTGAAAGGTTACTTAATTTGGGTTATATTTGTCAGCAGCGCGATCTCGGTCAATCCCGATGGACTATGCAGAAGACCAAACCTTAATTCTGAAACTATCCACAAACGAAAAGGACCTCCCGTCGTCGAAGTCAGCGTCGAGCAACCCACCGCCTCAAGTCCCCAACCGACACTGTGCGTTACTCACCTCATTCCCTTCGTCGCATCCAAGACTCATCTCATCCTCTTAGATTAATCCACCATGACCCACGACGCTGTTTGGTTCTCTCGCCCTCGCAAGTACGGAAAGGGCTCCCGCCAATGGTGAGCATACCTCTGTTCTTTTCTTCTGGGTCCACAAATTCATCCTTTTCTCCGTCGATAGCCGTCTCTGTGCCCACCAAGCTGGTCTCATCCGCAAGTACGGTCTTGACCTCTGCCGTCAATGCTTCCGTGAGAAGTCTGCTGCCATCGGTTTCACCAAGGTATGAGACTTTGTATATGCTAAATCCATATTCCACGTCGTACTCATTCCTTTCTGTATCCATAGACCCGATGATCAACATCTCTTTTGCACGCACCCCATTATCGTTGTAGTCACTTTTTAGCATTGTTTCCTTCTGCAGCACCACCCTCCAAAAATCTTGGCTCTCATGTATGTGCACCCGATTATGATATGCTACCAGGCCTTCACATGATTGCACACATTGTTTCGACGCGTGATTGTGGAAGCACCTAAACGGCATACCAGTCTGAAGGTTTCGAAACCACCATGCCATTTTCATGTTTGGATTCATCATGCGATAATGTTACTTCGTCGAACATTTCAAGCTTCCGTCACCGAAAAACGCGAGTTCCATTGCACAACGGAAGTAAATTAAACCGCCCTATATACGATATATAATCCATAATCCCTGTTATACACCAAATCTAAAGCAATGTCGTATATGATAGATATAATACAAGAGATGTTCATCAAAATATCATGAATCCGTCATGTCAGCATCTAGCGTTTCCAATCGTAATACATTGGAGTGTTGCTGGGCATTGGGTAGACTCGAGGTTACGAGGTCTGGTATATCTTCACACTCTTGACTTCCCAGTCTACGATGCATGATGGTTAGCGTTCTGAGTAGACAGAAAGAACATTTGTTGACGACTTACAAGCTTGAGCAAAATCGGCACCATTGTTGCGAATGAATTCTTCACAAGTCGCGACACCTGTTCGTTGAGCACAACTTTGCTCTTGACCTGTGACTCCAGCAGCCGACCAAACTGCACTTGCCCAATCGCCACTGATGGAAATGAAACACTTATCATGAGCACCCATTTAAGGAGGAGAAGCCACTTTGAATGAAAACAACTGACCAAAGTGTGGTATCGAAAATAGCAGAGTGAGTGTAGAAGAATTCGAATGGACTGCAACCTGAAGCTGGCCAGTTTGCCATTGGGGTACCCCATGAACTTGGCTGTGGTGCATTCGAAGTAATATCTGACGGGATACTGTTTCGAGGGAAGAAATAAACAGAGATTCCTGTGGTATCCCATTTCACTGAATGGAAAGATTTGTTAATGGTATGTGGCGAGATCCTGGAGAACAAACTTACTGGCATAGACACCTCCTCCATTGTCATTAAAGTCACTTCCGAATGAATTAACTTGTGTGCCTCTGACGCCACAACCTTCATTTGAAGTTTGACTAGCTGCGCAGTTTGTTCCAGAAACGAGATTTCCTTGGAATGCAAATTGGTTGGAACCTGCGGGGGTGTTCGCCAATGTACAGCCAACATTGGTATGGATGGTGGCTTGGTTTAGGGTGTAATCATTCACTCCTTCCACAATGTCAATCTCTCCACCTGCAGGCCAGTTTGGACCTATCGGTAATGATGAGAGGATGTACAATACAACGAGAAGTGGGTTATACGTACCATTGCTCCAGAAAGCGGGCCATGTCCCGCAACCCGTTGGCATATGGACAGAATCCATGATGACAAGACCACCAGTGTATGTATCGGTAGTCGTAATACGGACGCTTTGGCGGGTGACCTGCACTTGGGGAGTGGTCTCGACTCGCATGATGGCATTGCCTGCACTGTTTATCTCAACCAGGTTGGCTGATTGCTACAACGGAGAATAAATGAATTTTCAATGAGGAGATGGAAAGCACAAGTCTGTTACTGTACATACCGCAGTATTCTGATCCACGTAAGTAACCTGCCCTTGAGTGGGATCAGCTCCAACAAAGAAATCCCATCCATCAAAGAACGTGCTGCCTTGCTGTAAAATTAGATAAGGTAAGTATCCGATACAGAAAATCGCACCACAGGTTATCGAAAATAACTCACGTATGATTGCTTTAGTTTCCACGGGGAGGATTGTGGAGAACTTGTGGAAGATGAAGAAGCGCCAGAAGAAGTGCGAGTGGAAGAGGCAGATCCGGAGGAAGTGAATGAACCACTTGGCGACAAACTCGAGGATGTGCCATTAATGTTAATGCCATTGGATCCATTGGGAAGACCAGTGTTATTTGAGGCAAAACCTGGAGAGCTGACACAGTACACATGTCCGACACTAGGAAATGAACGCTTGTCGACTTTAAACCCTCCTACTGCTAAACGAATGTCGCGAGCGAGGCCGGTACTGCGTTTGATAGCATGGCGGTGAGCTTTGGAAACAGCACGAATAACAGACTCTGAACTCCGAGTGAGAATGTTGGCATCAGATGTGGGAGTATTGGCAAGGAGGAGCAGGAGGAGAGGAATATGGAAATACATGGTAGAGGGCGGTCAAAGAGAGAATAAGGACAGGATGGTGTGTTGGAGGCGAAAGGCAAAGGGTAGACCAGGGCACGGCCCAGTGGGTAGATATATAGGATGGTGAAAGTCGAAGAGAAAGACCGCGACGTTCAGCGTTGCGTGCAGGTAAAATAAGAACTGTAAAACGGGTCTTTGTGGGAGGACCGGAGAGAAAAGAAGCGCAGCTTATCAAACAAGGGCCGGACCTATAAAAGTAGTGTGGAATTGGAACAGTTTAATTTTGCAAAACCAAGTGGAGAGAGCGGGCAACACGAGATAGGAATCCCAAGCAGAGGGTGGTCGAGGTGAGGCTCGGCGGGCTATTGAGAAGGAGAAATCTCCGTATAAAGGCAATCTAGAGGAAGAAACAAGATTAGCAGTATGTAGAAACCAAGTCAGGCATAGAAGAGCTGCTGGTGGTTGTCCTGGCTTGAGGACAATAGAGTCAAAGCAACGCTCGGTTGAATCTTGACAAATTAACAATAACTTTGTGATGGCCAATCATTCGGATGGATTCAAGCGAAAGCACGGCTTCACTTGTATTTTTGTGCAGAAAATTTCCTGTAGAAGAGCTTCGTGGCAACTGCGGACGAACACGAGTAGATTTTCAGGTTCGCAGTTGAATGTGCCATCGTTCAAGTTCGCAAACTTCGGGCCTTGAGGAGTTCTGATTCTGAACGTCGAGGATAGATGCATCTTGAGATGGTTCAACATTCAAATGTGCGACTTCTCTATGAATGAACCAGCGGGAGATCCAAACGAGGCGGCGAACAAACGATCGAGCACCAGCAGATCGCACTGCAAACTCAGAGTCTATCTCAACACGTATTCCTGCTTCCATGTATGAGCGCCTAGCCGGTATATAGGCACTAGACGCCCATTGACGGATTGTTGTTGGCAGGATCAGTTTCTAGCACAGACACACCCACTCCCGTTGATCAGAACTCTCGTTTACTTTCTTTCTTTCCTCTCGACATATGGTCCACAGCGCATGACAGCTCACTCAGATTCCCCTCCTTCAAGTTCTTCACGCAGGCGCACAGCAAAGAAGAAACGTTCCAGCACTCCTTCTACAAAAGAAGGAATGCCCTCCAGAAGTCCTCGCGCCCTGTCGACCTCACTCGAAAGCATTCAAATAAATCCTAGGACTCCAAAGACTCCTAGGTCCAATGACCGCCGATGGCCTCGAGAAGACGATGTAGATGAGGTCGAGCTTAGTCTCCTCGGTGAGGACGAAAGACGTCAAGCAGCGGATGGCATGGGTCTCGAGGAAGAGATGGACTATGTCTCCCAACCTCCCAAAAAGTCTGTCTCTTCCAAAGACAAGAGTGCAATAGTATTGCTTGTTATTCTTTGTATGTCCCTTTCCTTCTCTTCAGCTATCACCACGCATTGACCCGTTCTCAAGATCTCATTCAAGGATTCCCTGTACGTCGATAGTAGACCTCATGGTCACCCCTTACTCACCGCTTTGTTGCAACTTTCTTAGTTAGGGCTTGCTCTTGGTATGCTCTCATCTCAGTCATATCTTTGGTGGCATTGAGTATTGACATTTGGTTACTAGGATCCGTGCCATTCCTTCTGAGGGAACATCTCTCATACTCACAACTGGCTATATTCTCACTTGCCAGTTATCCATATTCCCTCAAACTTCTCTGGTCTCCGATTGTAGATTCGTATTTCTTTCGTTCCATCGGTCGTCGAAAATCCTGGATTTTACCTATGCAACTTGTAATTGGAACTGTAATGCTACTTATTTCATTCCGGGCTGAAGAATACATGAATCATGTATGTGCCGATTTTTGGTGACTTTTACGCGTACTAACTTATTTGCAGCCGGCGGAGCATATTTATGAAATCTCATTAGCTTTTACTGGTCTCGTGACCTTCTCCGCAACGCAAGGTGGGTTGTTACCTATATTTTACTTCAGCAGTGCTCCAACTATTGTTTAGACATTGCTGTGGATGGTTGGGCCCTTACTCTGTTATCCGAGGAAAACCTGTCTTACGCTTCGACATGTCAAACTATCGGTCTTAATACTGGGTTCTTCGCATCATTCACTGTATTTCTGGCATTCAACAGCGAGTCGTTTGCGTAAGTGTCTTTTCTTTTTCAGAGATTGTCAAAATGTTCAATAGATGCCTCGATTAGTCACAAGTGGGGCATTCCTCGTCTTACGTTGGGGACGTACTTGCAGTTTTGCAGCTTATTCTCCTTTGGGGTTACTATATGGCTACTATTCAAGAAGGAGGTTTGTGCATTATTTTATTTTATTCTGCGCGTTTGATTTTAAACGATGATACAGGACAAAGAGACAAGCGAAGAGGACATCAACATTAAAACCGTGTACAAGACGATGTGGAATATCTGCAAACTAAAACGTGCTGCCCCCTTATTTACTCGTGTTCATGCCAAGTATGCTGACAATTCTCCTCGCCATAGATGTTCAGATATTGTGTCTTATGCATCTCTTAGCCAAGATAGCCTGGGCCGCAAATGACGCAGCTACTCAGCTCAAGATGGTAGAGAAGGGTCTTGGAAGGGAAGACCTTGCGATAGCAGTCCTCATAGATTTTCCCTTCCAAATTCTGGGAGGATACGTAGCTGGTCGATGGTCAAGAGGGGATAAACCTCTTCGGCCGTGGATGATCGCATTCGGACCCAGATTAGTACTTGCTCTTGTGGCAACATTGACTGTGTTTTGGTTCCCTAAACCTCCAATCACTATCGCCTTCTTTGCCTTCCTGGTCATACAGACTGTCTTATCGTCGTTCGCTGGGTAAGCTGACCGCACATTTTCCATTGACGATAATTCATGACTTGTTCCCGCTTTCTACAGGACGATTCAATTCGGTGGTATTGCGTCGTTCCACACAAGAATATCAGATCCTGTCGTCGGAGGAACCTATATGACTGTTCGTGGCATTTTTGTCCTGATCTATTAATGAAAGCTAACGTTTTGATAGCTGTTGGCCACTTTCACAAATCTTGGAGGAACATGGCCCAGGTTCTTTGTCCTGAAGGGTATGTTTAACGGATTTCAATGACCTGTGTGCTCTTATGAATGATTATATAGGTGTGGATGCGTTCAGTATTGCCACTTGTAATATCAAAGCCGCAGGACAGCAGCTGTCCGTAAAGGGTAAGTGTCATCTCGTTCCGGACTAACATAATGTTGATCTGTGTGTTTCTAGCTGCTGAATGTGTCTCCGAGCACGGAAAGCAAGCATGCAAAGACCTTGGTGGCGAGTGTATAACTGAACGCGATGGTTACTATATTGTTTCAGCGATTTGTATGGGGGTGGGCACATTGCTTGTTGTATTCTATTTGATACCCACCGCTCGCAAGTTACAAGGTAAGCTTCGTTTTGTTATGGTGACATGAAGTCAGTGATTGACGTGCTTTTGTTTGCAGCATTGCCGGCGAGCAAATGGCGAGTATACACCTAAGAGTATACACCTAATAGATGTAATTTTGAATGGTCATTATTATCCTCTGTATATACATCTTAAGTTATCATCATTTTCAAACACACCAAATAACTCTTTGTTTCGGAATGAAAAGGAAAATCAATCGATGGTTGTTCTCTGTTTTCGGTCGAAAAGAAAATTTGAAGTGTAAGCGCGCCCTGCCCTGAGGTAAGCACGACCGAAAGCAGAGCGATATTATTTCGTTTCGAATTTGTACCGCAACCATTTGAAACGGCACTCGATTGTTTTACCATTTTGACCATCTGAATCTCACCTCTGCAGTCTACATCTGCTCAATCACCACCAGACGTAACTAATTGTTCTCGCTAAAATACTCATTTTACCTGCAAAGATGACTGCTACAACAATGCACTTTGGTCCCGAGTGGATGCGCACTAAACAAGCTCCAACTCGTCCTAATCCCTCACCTCCTCTGGCAACACCTACTACTACTGCGACTACTACTACTGCTAGTGCACCTGCTGGCGCATCTTCTTATTCTGCTCTTGTTGCTCCAGCACCACCACCCGAGCAAGTTGCACCTGACCTGGCACGCCCTTTCAGATATTCAAAGGAAGAGATGTTAAGGATATTTAAAGAAGGGGGAGGCAGAGGTGGTCTTGGCCTCGAAGTTGAAAGATGGGAAGGAATTGTAAGAGAAGTTGGATACGATCCTATTGGTTTGAAAGAGATGGGCGAGGGCGAGAAAAAGGTCGGTTGCTATTACACAAGTACAATGGCATTCAATATACTCATGCTCAATCATTAATTTACATCACCATAGATATTCGCTGGCCCTCTAAATTCCGAGATGAGGAGGCGACAGTCTACAGATTACCTGTCTCCTCTTACAACATCAGGTCTCGGGGAACGTCCAAAATTGGGTCACCCCAATTCTGCTGGAAGTCCTTTGCGAGAACGTATGGGGAATTTCAGTGGTCGACGACGAGATAGTACAGGTATCTCTCTTTTGGTCTTATACACCTTGTCATGTATTTTGATTTTGTATACTTCGAAAAGATCAGGTTCCCTTGACACTGCCTCGCAAACCGTCAATGTCCTCTATTCAAGGTTCCTCAGTGTCTACACGTGATGCACCGTTACCTTCACCTCGTGTTCGAGTCGGTGTATCCGGATTCGATGGCGTGCTGAGTGACTCCTGGAGTTCGAAACGACGCGCTTCAGAGGCACTTTCAAAACCTGGTGGAAAGACGGATAAAGAAGGCGAAGGTGCATCGGGAGTTGGAGATTCTCGTAAGATTGGAGAAGAAGGGACAGACAAACCAGGAAACCTCAATGGTGTTGACCCTCCAGTGAAGGAACCTGGAATAGATCAGCGACCCAATGGTGAAGCGAATGGTAGTGGAATACCCTCCAAAGCACCTTCGGCTCCCGCGGCTACACAAACCAATGCGACGACAAGTACTGCTGAGAGTGCTCCTCCTGCTGGACCTCCTCCGGGACTGGGAATTGATTTTGCTGCTTTGGAATGGTCTTACCTCGATCCTCAGGGTCATATTCAAGGTGTGTGTTCTTCACTGTTTATGAACGAACATATATATCAACATTCGTATTACAGGTCCTTTCCGTGGAGACACAATGCAGAAGTGGTATGACGAGGGTTACTTCGCAGCTGAATTGCTGATGCGCAGAACTCATATTGACCAAGAGTGGACACCTGTCAGAGAGTTACGTATCTACGCTGGCACGGATAAGCTGTTCCTTGTTCCATTGAATATTCCTTCGCGTCGTGTACCGGAACCGTACTCTCTCGGTACTCCAGAAGCACCCAATTTCAATACACCTTTCCAACCTACTCCTTCCAGGAATCTACGAAGTTCAACCTTGGACTCATATCTTCACAATGAATCCAATCCTTCAGACTCTCCGTCTTCCTCGTTTAGTGCAGCTCGCTTCGGGAGCAATTCTCCCGATCCTTCCATCCTTGCGAGAACTGTTGGTTACGTGCATTCCGAACATGCAATCAATACCTACACGGCTCCTCTCGACCTTACGGATGCCTCGTCAAATCGCTCCTCGTTTGTTTCTTATAGGGCTCCTGGCGATGGACATGGATATATTGGCGAGTACTCCAAAACTTTTGTACAGTATGGATAGTCTTCTGACGGGTAAATAACAGGGTTAGATAACATACCTAGAGCCACTGATTCGCCAACCTCGTACAGCCCTGTCATAGCCCAAAGAGCTGTACATGATCCGTCATTAGTAAATGGTCACTACAATGTATCCGCTTCTCCATTCGAACAAGCAGCTATGTCTGGATATGACCAGACTCGAGCTTCTTTTGTGCGTATCATCTTCATGGGAACACCGAGTTATAAGCTCAACTCTCTCATTATAGCAACCCACTCCGCAAGCATTCGCCCAAGCCGCAATTCCCTCGTACTTGTCACAGCCATTACTATCTACCATTCCTGAACGTCGGTCCTCAGGCTCACCCCATGACATCACGGGTATCCCCCAACAGCAACCCATCCAGCAATTATTTATGCAACCGAACCAAGTCCCGTCCTCTCCGTGGGGTGCTCAGGAGGTTGCATCTCCCCGTCGCCCTGGTCCATTCGACCCCAATTTCCCCACAGCACAAAATACTGTGGCCACTAGAACCTATACACCCCCTCAGCCTGTTGCTGTATCACAAGCTTTACATACCCAGATTTCTGCCGATCAGTCTCCTTGGTATGCTGCCTCGAAAAGCATCGCTGATGACGGATGGGGAGCAGATGCCACCAATGCTACTGTCACAGGTCCCAGTCTAGCACAATCAGAGAGTCAGCAAGATCATCATGTATCCGGTGGAAAAGCAGTGGATGTTCCGGTAACAGCTACTGCCCAATCTGATACTATCACGGAAGGCACAATTGCAAGCTCATCGCCTGCACCTACTGCGCCTACAGGTGGTAAGAAGACACGACAAAAGACTGCTGCTCCCCCATCTACCGCTCCCCAAACGACAAGTGCCAAGCCTGCTCCTACCCCTACCCAGGTACCCGCGAAGCCTCCGTCGCCATCTCCAGTGCCCGAAAGTAAACCTGCGCCTTGGGCTATCGACGAAGAAAAGGTCACCACACCCCCAGTGATGAGTCTTCGTGAAATACAGGAAGCAGAGGCAAAGAAAGCGGAAGCACGCAAGGTAGCTGAACGTGAGCGTGCTAGAGCTGCAGCAGCTTCTGTTGCCGCCTCTTCCTCGTCCGAGGATGTACAGTTCATCACCACCTCATGGGGGTTGCCCACATCTCAAGCTGGTGCTCGCAATAATGGTGCACAGAAGGAATCCCCCATTGTTGCCACATCTCCCGCTTCTCCTGCTACCCCTCCTGTATGGACCAATGCTCCAAAGACTCCTGTCGTCAAGAAATCTATGAAGGAGATTCAGGAAGAAGAGGAGAAGAGGAAGAAGCAAGCTGCTGAAAAGAAAGAGACGATTGCTGCTGCCGCGAGACGTGGTTATGCTGAAACTACCACCAAGGTAATTTGTAACACTTTCTAATCATCTGAATTAATATTCACCTGTTCGTTCTTTAGCCCATCGTTGCTTCCGGTCCATGGACTACTGTTGGAGCTAGCGGGAAAACTTCAGCTGCCTCCGTAGCAGCAGCGGCGGCGGCGGCTACGACGACACGCCCGACGGTCACTACGACAGCCTCGACTACTTCTCCGAAGACACCCCAGGTTCCACCTGCAGTTACTTCTAATGCAAGCATGGCTTCTCGTGTAGTCAATAATGGTACTTCCGCAAGAACATCTGCCACAACTGCTGCCAAGATTGTAACCAGTAATCTTAAAGTCGAGGATACTGCCGCGCCTTCCCATGATTTCTTGAAGTGGTTGAGTGATTCATTGAAGGGTCTCAATGCATCTGTGAATTGTGCGTATCATTTCTATCATTGTGGTCACCGATGATATTGATCGTTTCAATGAACAGTCGAAGAAATTACCGGAATGCTCCTTTCTTTCCCCTTGGATCCTGATCCCTCGACTGTGGAGCTTATATCCGACCTTATCTATGCGAATAGTACCACCCTTGACGGGCGTCGCTTTGCCTCCGATTTTGTGAGTCGTCGCAAGGCTAGCACTAAAGCATCGACTCCTGCTGGGGCTTCTGGAAAGCCTTTATCAATAGCCGATGTTGTCAAGAGTCAACCTAAACCTGCTCAGAATGAGTGGGGAGGCTTCAAGGTTGTCAATAAGAAGAAGAAGGGCACTCGTGCATAATATTCTCGCATGTAATATGGGTTCATATTGTTGTTTGTTGGTTTTGCAACATCCCTGTTTTGATCTAGTGTCTCGATGATGTAGTCAATATAATTTAATAGTACACACTGTCTAATGAGTACAACAACAAAACTAAAACCTAATGAACGAATAAAATATCTATGAAAACAAACATCATTGTGGTATACTATGCTGCCGGGGCATTGTTCACATCGTTCATGTTGAATAACTGTTCCATGTTCATCTCCATATCAGTTGGGTGATCCAAGAGGTTCATATCGAAGGTGAAATTTGGATCAGATGAGTTAAAGGTAGTTGTGTCCTGCAAACCTGCAAGGATAGCGCTAGGGGATGAACCTGATGCATTATTGCTGTGCTCGTTGGCCGAAGGGAGTGGTATATTGGTGGCCGTATTCGAATGAAGTTGTGTATCCGAAGGTAAACCATCCAGTGAAGCTAATATCTCCGTCGCCCTTTTTTCATCCATAGCTTCACCAATATTAGCGTCTCGGATGAGAGACTCTAAATCCATTGGACGTTCCTCCTCCTTTGGCTTCACATCATCAGAAGGTGGAATATCCCCAACAGGAAATGGTGCATCACCAGGTCTTGGATTACTGATTGAGTTCTCTCCAAACAAGTCGATGTCGACATCAAGGTCGAGCTCGATGGGTTTCTCGGCAGAGCTGCCCAATGATGGGTCTGAGTTTGTGAGAGGTATTGTTCCTTGCATGAGAGCAAGCTCTGCATCCTCTGGAATCGTGAGCTCCATACCCATATGTGGTAGCATATCGGAAGTACGAGCAATGGAGGATTTTGGAGCTAGCAGAACGGGAGATCGAGGGTAAGCACTAGTTAATGTGAGATCTTCTGTGAAGTTGTGTACGACGGATAGATCGAGTTTCTGAGGAAATGGAGGACGATTGATGCTAAACAACGCAGACGATTGTCGGCGTGAGGTTGAAGCTTTTCGATTCTGTTGTGAGCCTCCCGTATTAAGATCTCCAGGAAGATCATGCGATGGATCAGAGGGAAGAGGAGGTTGAAAAATCGGTGATGATGAGGAAGCTGGAGCAGTTGCAGCCTTCAATTTTTCCTCTTCACGTTTCAGATCACGTTTTAGGATAGTGATTGCACGTATCTGAAGAGGGAAGAACATGTTACATGGAATGAGATGAATATAGCTAGGACGGCATACTAGATGAGACTCTAAGGCGTCGCAAAGCTGGTCGTATTTCTCGATCTCGCGACCTAGAGTTGCTGCGAGTGCGCGAGGAGGATACGGCGCATGTCTTCGGATACCGCTAATATCGGGATGAGATATTAAAAATGAAAACATAACCTATGCTACTTACAGCCTCGAAGTATCTGCATAGAAGCTATAAACTTGGCCAGTTTTCACAATAGTGTTCTAGCAGCGTGAGAAAGAAGTCAGGGCATCGTTCTCTACGTCGAAAAAATGCAAAACGCACTCTAAAGCAGGTTGAAAGAGCGGAGATCTCTGGAACAAGGATACCTTGAGGAGGGGGAGGATCCGGTGGTGGTGGCATGCTACCTTGACTATTACCCTGGTTATTGCTGGTTGCATGCTTTGTATTTGGGCCGGTTTGTTTACGAGGACGAGACTTAGGCGATGGCATAGCAGGAAGCATAGCAGTCTGTTACGCAGTCATTTGTATTCAGCAAAAGTGAAAAGGGAGCATCGAATACTCGCCACTCACCGTTTGCAAAGCTTTGAACTTATTGAAGAAAGCGTTCAGTAGAGGATGATCACAGCCTTCGATCATCACAATAAAATAATTTATGCGGATTATGTAATCCTTTACCACATATGTTGTATCGCAGTCTGCTAATTTGGTAAGTATCTCGTTCTTACCACTTTGCTCCTTGCCCCCATCCTCGCAAATAATGCAATCGCAACTCTCATGATCACTTTTCTTCCTCCTATCTCACAGGAAGGACTCTTATACACCATCCTTTCATTTTCAAACTTCATTTCTTCCGCCAACGATTCTCAGACAACATCATGTTGAGCGAGGAGGATGTCATTCCAGTTGAGTTGAAACATATTGCATCCAGCCATACTGAGGCAACCTCTCAATTTTTTTTACTATAGCATCGCATACGACACATAACCGCTATCCAAATTCGAAATCTTACTCCATTTCCCGTCCGAGATGCCTTTGCATCTGCACTTAAACAACCCTCTGAGCAATCTCAGTTCACAACCCATGGCAGGCTTTCGGACGACCTTGATATCAGTTTTGGAAAGAGACGTGGTCGTAGAGTCTCATCTGCCTCAGTCAATTCTATCCGGCCCACCGTGCTGAATGGTGATACCCAATCTAATGAACCGCGACAAGAGCAGGTTTCCGTTGGACGGAGATGGTCAAATGCTAGTCGCGGATCTTCTAATGGTAATGGTAAACTTCGAAGAGGTTCAGTCAGTGGTACCCACCCCTCCAGGCCTACCAGACCAAGAACGATATCTACAACTTCGTCTACTGGCTCACGGCGTCGTAGCCTATCACCACCTCATTCAAGTCTCCGAAATCTGTTGCATGATACTTCCCAAACATCGCTGGAAAATATCTTGCGCTTTCGTCTAGTAGAGACTTACATTACCGTCTCTGCGTCACAATCTTCTGATCCTATCGCTGTAGGACCGTCCAAGTCCAAACGTCGCACCCCTTCGTCACCACACAATCGCATCGACTTGGCTGAGACATCTTCAGGTGGCTCCAGTAAGAACGGCTCACCAGACGTTCGCACACCTGTTGAAAATGGTCAGCCCCATCTACGCGGACTGGCGTCACGATTGAATGGTACTGCCGGACACTCCAAGTCTCTTTCGCTTTCCCCTCAGGAGCTTACGGCAAAGTTGAAATCGCACAAGCGCGGTCTTTCTGCACAACCTTTGCTCCAATCACCTCCAACGTCTTCTGGGGTTCCCATTTACAAGTCTCCTGTACATCGGCCATCCACAAATCCCACTTTCACTGTTGATCCGCGACATGATTTCCATTTATCTCCTCTCGACGTAACTGGAAGCAAACTGCGAGTTGAAGTTTGGGCGAAGCTTCCCTACGAGTTGACTCAAGCCAGAGAAAAAGGAAAGGGGAAGATGAAAGAAATTGATGAAATACCTGACACCAATAGCGATTGGAAGGTTTTGGATCATTGGGATTTAGACCTGTCTGACTTGGTGCCTCTTCCATCTGACGTAAGTCACAGCCAGAGTTATTGCATATATCTCTTCAGCTTATGTCTGTGCAGCTTGCGACATCCCAACTTCCTGGTAACACACTTGTTCTGACATTGAGTCCACCTGGACGGCCGTTTTACCTTTCGCCTCTTAAACAAGAGAACCGTAGAGGACCTTCTCCCCAGATGTCAGAAGCTACTAACACTGGATATAATTCCGACCCAGAGACAGAAACATGGAAGGCGAAGGAACTTAGTTCACCTCTCTTGTTACCTTCCATTTCAGTCGAGTCCCAAGTCTCGTCTACAGCATCACAGGGTGATTCAGCTAGTATGCGGAAAAGGAATCAATTCAAACGCAGTGCAACGTGGCAAAATCTATTGAGGTATATGTCAATGTCAATCCTATGTGCAATTTGACGATCTAAAATGTTCTCGTATTCTGAAGACTTGTCAATCTTCAAGCAGTTGTTCTTGATACTGAGAAGTCTCTATCAGATATTGTTTCTGACATAGATTATCTAGTGGTACAAAACACTATCAGTGTTTCGGTGAGTTTTATTTTTATATATTCCTTCAACAACAGATCTGCCTATGGCATCGTTCATCTTGTTGGGTTTTGGTTTTTCTTTCATGTTGTACGGTCTCAAGCTTACTGACTGAAAGAATCGAGAAGTCTCTGAGCGGAAAGCTACCGTCAGACAGCTCGAAGCAGAAAAAGGCTTTGTTGAGGATGAAGCGCAAAACTGTGCGTTTTGACATTTGTTACGAGTTTCGAATCTGACTGACTTGCCTTCATAGTGACAAATCAGATCGACTCCAGAAGGGAAGCATTGAGAAGACGGCGACAATTATTAGCGGAAGCAAAGAAGGCCGATCAGGAGGAAGGCCAAGCAATTGCTGATCTCTCACTTGAGATTGATCACGAGAGGTTAGTGGAATGTGGTGAATTAACTGTAGTGTTTAACCTACTTATTCACTATGTTTGTTGCAGAGAGTCAGTTCGCGAACTGCGTAGCTCGTTCTCTCCGGTTCGGAGCAGCCTTCTTTCCGTTCTTTCGTCAATTTATCCTATAGAGCTTCTTTCACCACCGGATTTACTATTCACGATTCTAGATGTTCCTCTACCAATCCCCCTCGCCTCAAACGATCCCGCACCGCCGTTGTCTGTCCCGAAGTTTGGGGTAACAGAGGAAGTTGTCGCCACCGCTCTGGGTTATGCCGCTCAAGTCGTGCAGATGCTTGCTGGGTACATGAACATATCTCTTACGTACCCAATTACATGCGTAGGCAGCCGGAGTTTGATCAAGGATGGAATATCTGCTATGGTTGGACCTCGAATGTGAGCCATTTGTTACAAGTAGAGGAAATGAAACTGAATTTTGGACAGGTTTCCATTGTTCTCAAAGGGTGTGGATACATATAGATTTGAATACGGGGTGTTTCTATTGAACAAGGATATAGAACTGGTTAGTTTTTGCTTCGTAAGAATGGTTTGAACAGCTGAAACTGACATTATTGTGTTGCAGTTGATGACGGACCGGGATTTGCGAGCGATGGACATGAGGCATACACTACCTAACCTCAAGAATCTTCTACTTACACTGACGGACCCGGACACGACCCCTACAACGTGAGTTTTCATAATTTTTTTTCGTGGTCGGTTGAATAGTAAATGGCCTCGTGTTATCCAGCATGCGACCCCCGTCAATAGTGTCGTCGAACTCGACCTCACTTTTGCGCTCGCCTGCTGCTTCTGCATCAATACTAGATGATACAGCCACGGTAAAGGACGTGAAAACGAAGAGTGAAACGGATGAGACCACGGCTATCACAACTGGAGAGCAAGATGCTCTTTCCAGTGGGTCAAGGACGCCTACGGCGACTACGTCAAATAGTGGTGGCACGAGGAGGTCAAGAGCATTCTTGGACCTTTCCCCGTTTGCTGGATTTCTTCGCGTGCGTTATCCATCGAGCACGAGAGGTGCGGGAGAGGTGGAACATGCCGAAGAGGAATCACCGGAGGATGGGGCGGGTGGTGACGAGAGCACCGTTCCGCGGGAAGAAAAGACGGTTGCACAGGCAGAGAGAATAGCAGAGACTGTTCTATCATAATATTACTATGTCATATTGTTTACATATACCCAATCGTTGGATGGAAGTTGACATGGCGACTGAGACACCTTCTGGGCGTGCGGGAGGAGCAGAAACGGGCATTGGATAAAAATAAATAAAGAAATAAATCAAAGCGCGGATATGCCCAAATATAGGTCTTGTACGGGCGTCGGAGGTTCAAAAATCCAGTAACCGAGTTCTGGGCTGGTTTTAGAGTTGGCAGCGTACGACTCTCTCGACCGTCTTGCTCTCAACCATCCTCGTCCTCCTCGCCCTAATTCCCGAGCAATTCTTGCTTTTGCTTTTGCTAGCATTCCTTGCTTTGCTTCTAAACACTGTACTACATCTAATTCTCGACATTATCCAGTATACGCTTTTGCTTTCATATCGTTTATTGCCCCAAAGGTGTCTTTCGCAGATAGAGGTACAATCCTCCTCTCATTCTCTTTCTCTCCTGCTTACTTTCATTCAAGACCGACGCCGCAGTGTACCACCATCTGTCCATTCCTAGACGGCCTTAAAAGCAGCGGCAGGTCTGTCGTCTTTTCCCCCATCATCACCTCTCTCACTCACCCATCAAAATCATTCCAGGATATCCCTTGTGCAACTTTAGCTTACCTACAATCACCTATTCCTAAATTGCTCAATCTGTTCTCTATCTTTCACTCGGAACAAAAGTATACACAGGCATATCGTCATTTACTATGAGTACTCTTCTGCAATCATCTAACCCACCTGTCAACAATCGCCCCTCCAACGACGAGAGGAAGCAGAGTCCTCCTGCCTTCCTTGACCTCGCTGACTCGGTATGTCTTCCTCGTCGACATTTTCTTTTTGTCCGATTCTGACTTCGTGGACGTAGGCCGCGAGATATGGCAATAATATATCGGATGTGTCTGCTGTAAGTTCATCCATCCTTCATTCGTAATACTCCTCCTGAGTCGTATCACAGCAGCGAGCTATAAAGCGCATGGAACACGAGCGCCAACGCGCTATCCAGCGCAAGATGTTCGAGGATCAGATGCGTGCCCTCGAGCAACAGCAAGCCCAGGAATTGCTTACTATACCGATTGACAGTGGTCTTCAACACCTTGCTGTCTCTGCTCCGACTACCCCTCCTCGTGTCAATGCTTTACTCAACGGGGAGCTTGGTTCCACCTTGTCTCATCCTTCGGTCGACGCGGAGATTTTATCCAAAGCCGTTGGTTCCGCTGTCTCGGACAAACGCAAGTCTGTGACCTACGCTCCCTCCGTCAACAACTCTCCCGACGCTGCGACGAACGGTCATCAATCTTTCGCTCGACCTGGTGGTGCCAAGAGCATGCCGGCAAGCAGACGTACCTCTGCGAGCGAGCACGACGAGGAGTTGGCAGGTCACCTCCAAGGTCTCTCCCTGGCTGGGGAGCGCGTAGATCGTGCATCTACCCCTTCATCGGGAGCACCTCAGTCCATCATGCTGTCTGGTAACGGCCGGTATGTTCTGGGAGACGGCACTGTTTACGGCAATGCCTTTAATGCTGGCATGATGCTCGACGAGCAACTCGACCATGAGATGCATAGTGAGTCATTACTTCTAATTCGAACAATTCGTAGAACATTGTTTTAACGACGGTTTAGATGCGATGCGCAATTTACCAACCTCGGACGAGGATAAAATTGCAAACGGATATGCTGGCAGAGTAAGAACCTTGTCTTAGCAATATCGCATCGCTAATCTTTCATTGATTGCAGCAAATCTCAACGTCATCAGCGGCATTAGACCTTGCTGCTTTATCTCAATCTCCTTCTCGTTCGTCGTATATTGGGCGTGTTCTCGATGCTAAGACTTCGGAATGGCCCCAATACAGTGGCAACAACAGGAGACCGGAAGCCTTCGGAGCTCGTGTTGAGCGTCGTAATGTGACCAACCCTACCCTGACATTGTCTGCTGGGTTGAATGACCTTTCTCCTGGAGGTAGAGGATCCGGTGCCGTCTCTGGAACTACGACTCCCCTTCTTCAGCAACTCCCTCAAGGTCTGTCTTCCCGCCGCGGATCTCCACTTGGTATAGCCGATGATATGGGGATCACCACCACTCGTTCTGTTCCTGCTACTCCATTACCCGGTGTCCCTGGTTCTACTCCACATTTGAAGGCCCCAGGTACTCCACTCTCCGCAGAAGTACAAACCATCAACGGTCTTCTTACCCCCAACAGTGGTCGCAACCTCAACGACAGCCCAGTTAATGAACTTCATCCATCTCTTTCAAGGCTACCATCATCACAGTATGATAACAGTCCGTTAACGTTCAACTCCATTTCAAGTGATGATGGATCACCGGTATGTCAGCCATCTTGTGTACGGTGCATCTTCTGATCATCTTTTATAGTCACAGTATGGTGGCGATTCATCATTCGGGTTGAACGGGAGTTTGAACGGGTATTCATTTGAGAATGGAAGAGTGCCCAGTATCAATGGAGGAACTGGATCTACGGCGCTGTATCATCATAACGGTTCACGATACGGTCTGGGTATGAATGGTCGTCCAAGTGGTGGAGTTGATAGCAAGATGAACGGTCTGCACGGCCCTAAGCATAAGCGTGGGGACATTGATCGTGAATGTACGGATGCTTCATCATCGCTGTTCTGTGATAGTATTGATGGGCCGTGTGCAGTTAATCGGTTTGCAGGAACAAGGTTGGAAGATCTTGTCGGAGAGATTCCTACTCTCTGCAAAGATCAGCACGGTTGCAGGTACCTCCAAAAGAAGCTTGAGGAAGGTATTCCCGAGCATCGCGATATGATTTTCCGGGAAACGTTTGGTCACTTCGCTGATCTTATGACCGGTAAGCTTGTTTACATCCGTGTAAATGTTCTTGGAAAATTAAGTCTGTGTTAACTCAGATCCCTTCGGTAACTACTTGTGCCAAAAACTGCTCGAGTACTCGACCGACGATCAACGGAACGTCATCTGCGAGTCAGTTGCTCAGGATTTGGTTAACATCTCATTGAACATGCACGGCACACGCGCGGTTCAGAAGATGATCGACTTCTTATCTACTAGGAGGCAGGCAAGTGTCTGTGGCTTCCATTGTCTTTTAGATGATTTGACTAATCTACTTGTTGTTCAGATCCATTCTATCATCGTGGCACTCAGTCTCCATGTCGTCGTCCTGATAAAGGACCTCAATGGCAACCATGTCATCCAGAAATGCTTGAACAAGCTAGTCCCAGAGGATAACCAGGTGTGTATTCACGGATTTCCCTTGCCTGTAGCATTCGCTGATCGATTTCTCTGTTTTAGTTCATCTACAATGCGGTCGCCGCCAATTGTGTCGAAGTGGCTACTCATCGTCATGGTTGCTGTGTGCTTCAGCGGTGTATCGACCATGCATCTGATCATCAACGCATCCAACTTGTGAATGAGATCACCTTCAATGCATTAACTCTTGTGCAGGATCCATATGGTAATTATGTGAGTACACATTAATCCATCGGCTTACCTTACCTCACCTTACCTGCAACATAGGTCGTCCAATATATTTTAGACTTGAACGACAATCGCTTCAGTGATGCTGTCATCCGTCAATTCACTGGCAACGTTTGTGCACTTTCAGTCCAAAAGTTCAGCTCAAACGTGATAGAGAAGGTCAGTTCAACATATTTTTGTCGTTATACACTGCTGACGGTCTGTGCAGTGCATCCGTGTTGCTGAGCACTCTACCCGCAAAATGTTAATTGGCGAGCTCCTCAATCGCACCCGTCTGGAGAAGTTGCTTCGAGACTCATATGGTAACTACTGTGTTCAGGTATGTCGCTGACTCGTATGTCATATGCCAACATGCTAATCCGTATCCAGACCGCCCTTGATTACGCGGAACCAACGCAACGTGCCTTGCTGGTGGAAGGCATTCGGCCAGTACTTCCCCTCATTCGCAACACTCCATATGGGAAGCGTATTCAAAACAAGCTTCAACGTGAACAGGTTGATAGCTACGGTGGTGGTGGGTTCCACAATCATCAAGCATTATCGAACATGGCCTTGCGTAATCAAGCTCTTGGAATGGGTGGCAGTCCTCATCAGGGATTGCAGCATGCTAGCCACCTCGAGCCTTATGGTTCGTCGGCTGGCGTGTTTGCACATCAAAATGGTTCGATCGGAGGACAACACAGTCCCCTCCATGGCTTGCCCGCTCATTCCATTGACAGTTATGTCTTGCAAAATCATAGTCACAGCCCTGGTATGACTCCTCCTCACACACACTCGGGATTTTCGACTTTCGGTAACTCTTTCCCTGTGTCCGTCAACGGTTCTTTGAGCGACCCCTACCAGCAGTCGGCGTTCGGGTATATGTGAAAGGATCTTGGTCCAATGGCATCAACTATTGCATCTACATGCTTATAGACTGGTTCGAAAGAACCTTGTTATTCTAGCAGTCATTCCTATATGACTTATGCTTTCTAACATCTCGTATCGCTATCTCTTTTTCAATATCCTTCCGGGCATTGGGCGCTCATATATCTTACCGTAATTCGCATTGTACTACACGCGCATTCACAGTTACATTGCTCTTTTTTGCTTTGACTCTGACCACTTTCTCTAACTCATTTTTAAAGCCCTCGCTTCTCAGCCAGCACATTTGTACTGCGTACCTTTTCACTTGTACAGCGTACCCTTCGCAAGTCATCTCTTACATCTTTCCCATACTTTGTTCTTATAGTATATCACCGCAGCATTATTGTCAACTTGTAGTTATTCCGCAATCCATGGCTTACTTACATGCATTCTTACTATACTACAAACATGTCCTCGATGACCGAAACACACTCTGGTTTCAAGCACGAGTTATATATTATTGGATGTGTATATATCAATACAAGAAATAGAGCGTTGAATGTTGACTAGATTAAACCCAAGACGATTGTTGCGCGAAGACTGATATGTTGTGTTGCTCCTCTCCCGACTCCATCTTCCGAAACATCCAAATATTCCTCCGTTCTCAACGAACTGGATTTCCATCCCCAGCTCTGACTAACAGAAAAGGTATCTGGGGCACTTGTGAATCTCGTCAAGTTTGACCCCGTGGCGCTTGCGCAGGATATAGTAAAGTAAGCACTGATCTCTGATCTTGGATCTCGGTATGGTTGAGCAGGCATTACTGGAGGAGCCGTAGCTGGTATTGTTGCGGATACCCCATTGGCCGAAGCATGTATTGCGGTCATGGAGGAAGAGTTGGGTAGTGAACTAGGTCTAGAAGGGGAGGTAGGTGTTGAGGAAGACCCACGAGTAGATTGAGGAGTCGAAGAACGAGACATCGACATTCCTATTGTCGTAGGGTCTGGGAATGAAACAACAGGACGTAGTGGTATACCAAACGAAGATGATAACGGAACTGGTGCAGATGATGGGGGTATTGGGTCTACACTTGACTGTCTGTGTAGATAGACACCGAGTTGAACGCCTTTCTTTCGTACGACTTGAACGTAGACGTTCCAAAGACTACCAGCGTACCACACTGTGTGTGAATGTAATCGACTTTTCTCTTTAAGGGAGTCTACATCCCAGTATTCGACACCGAATCGAATGGGAGGGTATGGACTCCACCGACGTTTTCCACTTGGATCGTGTTTGATGCAATCTGCAACCGTATAACATTGTTGTTCAAGACCAAATGCGTTCGATTCGGATGTGGACGTAGGGGAAAGCCCTGAGGTAGATGTAGTAGTCGACGATCGAGAGGATGACAAGTCAAATAGTTGATCCATTGTTGCTCCGTCTAGACCTGCCGTATCACCTATTCGAGATGAGGAATCGACAGGAACAGGAAAATAGACATTCCCTTTAGAAACATCTGTCACTTCTGTTCCGACAAGTAGTGGTATTAGTTCAGCTGTCGTACGTGCGACGCCTAGTTCCTTTCCACGGGCACTTGGCGATTGAGGAGGGGAGGACGAAGAAGGTGGTCTGAAGGTTATGTGATGTCGAAGGACAGATTGATCCCAATGCGATGATTGAAGGACGGAAGGAGGAACGAAGGGTTTTCCAGTTACACTACAAGTATCTTTTTGTATCGAAAGAAGATCTTCAAAGCTCTAAAGATGAAATGAATAAAGTGTTTGACGATATATGGATGTACATACACCTACCATGTTTGCGTAGTATATACCACGTTCAAACAAAAGTTTCCACTGTTCTTCATCCTCATCTGATATAGCGACTCGTCTTCGCAATTCAACAACACGACGAGCCATATTGTACCTCTCCTTCTCTCCCTTCACGAACAACGCATCGGAAGAAAGCACTAAACGTGCCCATTTAGCATCCAAACCTCCCTGCCGCCAAATGGAAGGGATATCCTGATTGACGACTATCTTTGGAGCGGAGTGCTTGTAAGTGCGGCCTTTGGATAGACTTGGGATAGTAACTGCTCTCTTGCGATTACCAGTGCTAGTTGAACCCTCCGGCGGATTTGGTGGTCCTACCTCGTTAACAAGTGGTTCCTCATACTGAAGGATATCCAGACCCCAGCGAGTGAGCCAACACATTGCTGCTTCGCCAACTTTGTCTGAGATCCCACCATAGAAGAAGTTTAAACCGTTGTGGAATGATCGTACAGAACCAGCGGCGCTTGGGTATAGGGAGGCATGGTCGGATAATGGATTCTCTTTCTTAATGTTGAGCTCACCTCCTTTTTCATTATCGACACCTTCCAAGAGACTATCCATGACATACATTTGTTGTGTATCGGTGGTTATAATTGACCTGTCGTCTTCCTCTACTATTTCTGCCACGGATTCCAGGCCAACTGCTGCAATTGGTTCATCTTCGTCGCATTCTCCTATTCCTTTCCCGATTGCAAAGTTGAGATACCGGACGACAGTGCTTGGTCCGACGGTGTTTGATATATATGTAAGAACACTTGAAGCGACCGAGGGTATGGACAGGAATACTGCAGTTGCCAAGAGGGATAGTAAGAAGCGTGGAGTAGCAGGATGATGAGTAGATGGACATGGAGATGGATTCAGCAGAGTTTCGGATGACATGGCAGGAGTGAGGGGTTGATTGGGGGTTGGAATCAGTTCAGGTGCAAGATGCAAAGGGGGACCTCCTCCGTATAATCGAGATATGCATATCCTGTTGTAAATAAATGTTGGGTGTCATCGAAACTGTATGCAATGATTTACGCACTCAAAGGCTATGTTTTTGTCAGTCAAATTGCACAGGAAGGAAGAACTGATTGGTTCTTACCTGCACGAGTTATATTTGGGTCGTCGAATATGATTTCTACTTCATCGGGACCATCACGATGGGGGACATAGCGGGTTCGTGACTCTACGAAACCCGAGGTGAAGAGAGATTTGAAGAAACCCTAAGAGGAGAAGGTGAGAACCATGGCAAGGCGTTTGGAGTGATCTGCGATAGAAGAATGGTATACGCACAGCTTGGATTAAGATGACACGGTGAAGTTTGTAAATCGCATGCCATGAACCGCGTATCCGGAGTGCAACATCTGCAGTTTTCTGTTCGAGAAAAGCGGCGTAGAGGTGATGTTGGAGGTCAGAAGCAGCGTGAGTATTAGGGGGGGTATGACTAGAGATTGTGGTATAGCTCGACATGTCAAGTGAAGATGGGCATTAAATGTTGCAATCCAAGAGATATTAATGAGAAAGGAGGTGGTGGGAGGCGGAAGAGTTGCAGGCCAAGACAAACAATAGAGCCCAGACGGAAACATTCAGAACAGATTGCCATTTCGAGATTCATTCTACTCAACGCCCGACTACACATCTACCGCGATCAAAACAAACAGTCTACTCTACTCATAGCACAGTCCACTCAAAGCTCGGACGACGTCGGCTTAGCTCCCCCTTCTCGCGCAATCACCCCAGTCGGGACTAGCCATGCATCTCCCTCCTTGTCTTCCTCCGTCTCTAATGCAAACCTGTACTCTCTTACTTCTGCATTCGCCCATGGCTCATGGGTATTGTATCCTTGGGTGATATATCGAAGACAGTCGCCATGCGATACGACTACGATCTCTCGTTCAGGTCGAGATCGTAGCCATCGTCGGTTCCATCTCGCTCGTGCTTTGAGGGCTTCGTCCGTACTTGCGTAAAATCCTGCCTTTGACGTCCAGTCCTCGGTGACTAGGCTGAAATCAAGTCCCGAGAACTCTGGGTTGGATTCGAGATGTTCGCGAGGCTGGTACGAACGAATCATTTATTGAGAAATCTATCTCGTACAGCAACAAAGACAGTTGAACTTACAGAACCAGTATCGCATGGCAAATCTCCGCACTGTTTGGGTTATTTTCAGAATTTCATGGTGAACTACTTGATCATCCTCACCTCCTGTAATTGAGGCAATACAATCACTTTGCTTTCGTTTTCCAATCGTTTCCTCAAATGTGGATATCCAATGACCATCGTTGACAGAGGACGTCTCATGGCACTGCTAACGAGGAGTTCAGCTGTCTGTTGGATGTTGTCCTTCGTCGCTCCGTGCAATGCTTTTGCCTGTTCACGACCGCGGTGTGTGAGAGGTGCATCGTGAACTACCCATTTCCCAGCTCAGTCTTGGATGATGAAAGTTAATATTTGGAGATGCCTACTGCTGTAGTCGCTTGCTACACTGACAATCATGAATTAATGTATCAATCAATATACAGTAGTCCAGCTTGTGTTATTGAGAAAACGCACTTGTGCTCGGCTTCAGCATGTCGGGTCAGATAGATGCGTTTGTGGGTTGCCTTCACTTGATTTGAAGTCTCCATAACGGTGAACTGAAGGATGGTATAGTCCTGTCATGTCGTCTCAACTTGAGCGATGTACACGAACCTTTACAAATTGTAAGACCTGATAACAATAGTTCAATATTGGATCTGCAAGTGTTGTTCAGCTTGTTACTTACAAAAAGAATTTGGCAAGATGCAAACGGCGGTTGAGTAGCAAGGTTGTTATATTGATCTAATCTAGCCGTGATCATCCTCATCTTACATAGTACTAATATATTACACACGCATTTCACCAAGTAGTTGAACAGAGCATGATCATATTTATATTATGCGTGCCAAAAGTAATACCCAAAAGAACTATCAAGATTTATACATGAGTGGAGGATGAAAAGATATAACTGTAACACTAGGAGCAAAACGAGTAGAAAGAAAGAAAGAAAGAAAAATGTAAAGAGGACGAACAAAAAATCAGGAAGAATAAGCGTCTCGGAAAGGGAAAAATATATCTGTGGTGAAACCATTGAAGGGCATCAGAGAAAAAGGGAGGAAGGAAACAAGTCAAAAGTCATGATACATCCGATTAGCCAAGAACATAAAAAGCGCGACGAGAGGGGAGGCAATGGATAGATGGATACCAGAATAAGAAACTACTCTGGTTCCGTCGAATCAATGCGAGGTGAACATGATAACGAAGCATAACACTTTCAGACCTAATACCCAGCCCCAGAACTTGGCACAATTTGCCTCGATTGCAATGACGGTGAAGGTATGGCCGTTTGGGAAGGTGGGCGTGTTGGAGACCCTTGAGCTTGTGCGGATGTTAGAGAGGGACTGAGCAGGTGTGATGACGGAGAATGAGGTGCAAGCCTTGCTATATGACCATTCGCTGGGGAAGCGACTCTCGCTTGTCCGGGACTCATCGAATGAGAAACCGCGGGTGAAGACATGCCACGGCTCACTGACACGCCTCGAGTTCCATTCGATGACGGTACTCTCGATGGTGTACCATTAGCGGGAGGTGATAATGTCGCAGTAAGACTATTGTCCATAGAAGTATCCATCACGCTCACTGCAGGTGCCCGTTGCTGTTGAGCTTGAGCTTGAGCAGCAAGTGCCCATTGCATCTGCCGAGCAGCAGCTAGTTGCGCAGTGTAATTCGGCCCATTCTGTATATGCGGAATATATGAAGCTGGAGTTCGCATTTGTGCATGTTGTCCATTGCCTTGCAATGTCCCGTCCTGATTTGTGGGCATATGGGCGAATGCGGACTTCAATTGTTGCATTTGTTGTGCATTCAACTGGTTAGGTTGAACTCGAGCATGTACGTATGGGTTGTTACCAGGCACATGTGCTTGATAACCATTCACAGGTTGTAGGTGATAACCATTGGGCAGATTCGGGACACCCGTGGATTGAGCTTGGGTCTGTCCTTTCTGTCTTATAGGTGAGACAGTCGGAAGAGTAGGCACTTGGGGAGGGTCGACTGGAGATAATGAGATATCTCCCTGGGCGGATTTCTGCAAACCATTGATGCCGTTCACAGGAGGTTTCATTTCTTGATCCACTGGAGCACTATTCAAAGGCTGTTGGCTCAACGACGCAGTCGGAAGATTAGGAGGTGACTGGCTCATTGGAAGCGAAGGAACAGCGACAGGCGTGTTGGAAGGCATAGGAGCAGCAACGCGCATACCACCATTAACGGATATACGCATCTGAGGCGGAAGGGCGGGAGGAGGCATACTCTTAGTTGATGGTGTGCCAGGAGGATTAGTTGGTGGTGATGTATGGTGTGCGTTGGGGGACATGCTAGGTGCGCCATTGAGCATAATTTGTTGTGGAGCTCGTTGCATCGCCATGAAAATCTCCTTGCGCACAGGAGGTGGAACGCCCAGACGATAAGGTATGTAGGGGTGAACTTTACCCTCCGAGTTAGACAGTTGAAGAGTAGCATCTGTTGTGAGCGTGTGATAGTCTTGGTCTTTGAGGAGGTTTAAATTGTATCGTGTATACCTGTAGCATTATCAGCATTTTCTGAGCTGATAGATAAAAGTAAATGATACTCACGCGACCTGGTAATCATCAACCAGCATGCGATCTTGCTCATCAGCACCCTTAGGTCCGACTGCTGGAACATCATCCTCATCAAACTTCCATCTCTCCGCCAATCTACGTCGCCTTTCTCGCTCTTCATCATCCATATCCGAGTCAAAATCAGGGCTTGGAAGTGTGGCCCGTGGACGAAGATCTCGACGATCGACGTGTGAACGGCCACCACGGCCATAACGTAACCTCCCAGCCCTATAACGTTGAATAAACGAGTCTGCAGAAGATGACGATGATGAAGAGCATGCAGTATTAGACGAAGCAGATGCGCGGGAAGCGGACAGGAACTTGAAGAGCTGAGAAGAATATGAAGATTGTTTCGGTTGATACGGATTCTGTAGGACACGTGATGAATGAGAGTTGACCCAAAAACACAATCTGCAAATGACCACTTACGTCGATGGCATCTTCCCAAAAACGATCCTTCTCTTTCTTCTTTGCCATCTCCTGGTCGATTTGCTTCTGAATGAGGTCGTGACGCTCTTTCGGCTTCATCATAGGTTCTTGAGTGATGGGCGAAAACTCGCCGTTCTCTCTGGTACGTAGCTTGAGAGGAATACGTCTGCGAGCGAAGAACAGATTAAATACACATTTATGGAGAGCGAGATATGGAAGGACATACCCAGAAGCTTCAAGCCTCGGTTTCTTGACCTTCTCTCGATCAACAAACAGCTCGTCGTCTTCCTTCGTGCCCAACGAGGGGAACTTGTGTTTCAAATCCACAAGAGCAAACCGTTTGTCCCATACATCTAACGTGAGACCTATGGCATCCTTCTTTGTCTTTTCACGACTGAGGACACCTCTGGCCAGGTCCATTGCTGTGGCCAACTCTCCTTGTAAACGGACCATTTTGTCAGAGTAAGTGGCCTGCTGAGCACGCGTTTTGCGAACAGCTTTGATTTCCCGTCGTCTGAAACAGATGTACGATTCGTTTAAGGTGTCCGATTCGTCGAGCTAATATCGAATAGTATGAATGTCAGGAATAACGAAAGCATGTAAACGAAAAAGAAACTAGAAACACTTACGTTGACAACAGGTATTATAGGATGTCCATTACGCTCCAAGCGACGCTCGCGCCAGTAAGGATATATTATCTTAGCAAGCTTCAGAAGATGAGCAGATTGCGGTACCCAGCTCGGTACAACATAGAGAGCAAAAAGCTTCGGAGATAATGAAACACCAAATGTATCTTGGAAGTCAGTGAATGATGGTAAAGCTTGATCATTAAAGCCCTGATAAAGAGTATGAGCATTCGAGAAATATAACCACAAAAATGTTCATACATGACGTAGAAACTCCCTCTTCTCCGCGGTAAGTTTCTCAAAGATAGCCATCACAAGTTCAAATTCATCTTCAGTGATGGAGACTGGTTGTGAAAGTTCGGGATCTTTTCCCTTTGCTTTCGCACTTCGGCTTGAGCGAGAACCGGAACCAGCGACGGCTCCTTGAGCGCTAGTACCCTCACCTCGGGCTTCTTCGTTGTTCCTATCGAGCCACTCTTTGTCTCGTTCATCCATGTAATAGATGTAACCGCCATCGAGTGCAAAGGATGTTGATTCCTCAACGGTGTCAGAGGACTTGACATAGGTGACGGGATCTTTCCATCGGCCTGAAGGGTATAGTTCTGCATAGTTGTCAACGAGACCGGTGCTGTCTGGAGTGGGGATGTAGGCTGCTTGTTCAGTCCTCGTTGACCGAACGTTCGCCTGGTGCAGCACGGCTTGCAAGTGATGTTCCTAAAAGAGGGTAGTGATTAGTCAGCGTCCCATGGATTTACTTTCCCGCGCTCTCAGCCAATAGGAAGGGGCCACACCCCAACTCCTCAACATCGTCGCGCGCAGCGAGCAAAAAGGCAGCAAAGAGCTCACATTGGCATCCTCTGCGTCAACACCAGCAGTAGAGACAACCCTCGCTTTCTCCTCGTCTTCATCGAGGACGATCGGGTCAGCATCGATGGCCTCCTTGATAACCTTGAGACGAGTCTTATTTGTGACCCTGTTGCGATTTCTGAGCGTGGATGGGCCTGCATTGTGGTTTCGTGGCATATCATGTAGTAGTTGAGGAGAAAATTATAAGTTATTTAGTAGAGAAGGGATGCTCAATGTTGAATATGCTTGGAGGGGTCGTGGGCGGGCGACGGCGACGGCGCTGGCGCGTGGGTGTCGACACCGGACCTGCAACTCATCGGCCCGTACGGGGACACGTGTTATGTAATCAGCAGCCAAATACTCGGCAACTCCCGGTTCCGGCTCTCGCCCCAAACTCCGAGTCAGCCAATGATAAAAATACAGAGAAATAGAAACAAAATAATCAATCATCCAGCAGCCTGAGCTCTCTCCAATCTTTTATTCAAGGCCACCACCGGTCTCCCACCTAGAGCAGAATGGGTGACATCCGCCAACTTTGCCTCTCTCATTCGATGTAAAACCTGAGAAAGCCACGAAGGCGTCACGACGGCTGGTACTGGTCGTACCTGAGTAGGATTTTGTGATGGCGATGTAACATCCCCTCCAATAGGCGTACCAGCACTACTTGTTGTCGTACCACCACTGAAAACACTCCCACTTCTTCTACCGCCTTGACCTGACTTCGACGAACCGGCATGCATTGAAGGGAATGTGGAAAGTGATAATGTTGCAGTGGCATCAACCGAGTCGTCTCTGTATCGCTCCCAAAGTGTATACAGAGATATTATTTCTTGAACTATTGTTGCTACCGTTGCAATGTTGACGTTTAGGCCTGCCATGAAACTTATAGGATCTTGAGGGGGGTGAGCTTTCTTCCCGTTCGAAGTCGAGGAGCGAGAAGACCGTCGAGTTGGATGGTGGGAGTTTGCGGAAGGCTGAGAATGGTTGTTGTTGGATGAATTGCCATTGCTGACTTGAGATGAGGGAGATGATGAGTGGAGATGGAGGGTTGCCCGTGTTGGCGCATGGAATACGAGTGTGAGTTGAATCGCGGCAATCGCGATGAGTTGTGGTGGATAGATTAGGCATAAGTCTGAGCGGTATGTGTCGTTCACAATGAACCTAAGAAGAAAGTCATTTCGAGGAGAATCGATTGTCAAGGACTGAATCCTACCAGGCCATCTGCAATGCTTCCTCTTGCAGTTCCAGCTTGCCTCCACCAGAAGTCCAATATGGACTATCATCCTGACCACCTCTCACTGTTTCACCCGGTTCAATTTCAGTAGCTGATTCCTTTCCACAAAGAGCCAGTAAAGTTCGGTAAGGATGAAACACGACCAGATCGCATTCCAAATCGTCGACGAGATAGAATTCCATCTCTGCTAATTTTGAATTATCAGAAGGAAAAGATTTGTAGCCATATTCCTCATCTGTGCATAGAGAGGATCAGTAGAAGAATATAAGAAGAGGAAGAATGGAAAGCTCAAACGCACTGCCAAAGAGATAGCGAGCTTCAGTTACAACGTTCTTGATATGGACCGGCGATTCTTCTGCTTTCGCCGCGACATAACAACAAGCTGCTATCACCATAAACGGGTCTGTCTCGCAATACGAGTTCTTGAGATAAAATCTTCGAAAGAATACAATGGCGGTAGCAATGACACGCTGTCGCAGTTGCAGCTTTTTGCCTAGTTTAGATATCACTGGGAGTCGAAAGGTGGTTATCCTTTGTGTAACAAGATGAAGCTGGTAGGGCCGACGCACAGTTAGCGAAGTAAATGGCGAGTAAGTCGAGGTAAAGCGGGTCTTCGACGTATAAGAGGTCTTCTGCTCGGGATTGTTTGATAGTATTTCTATCTACAATCCACCGCTTGCTATACCCTCAGCTCAGTACAACTGATAGAGAGGAGTCCCCCATACTTACTAGTGGGAACTTGCCCAGAAGTCGGTGGCCATATGCGAAGGAGGAGTGGCTTTCAGGCGCTTTGCCTACCCAGTGAGAAGTTCTAAAGACTATTCGTGACCTGGAGAGAACAGTGAGCTTGTATCCTAACTTACGATGTTTCTTGCCCTCGCTGGTGGTGGACGGTTGTGAGCTTTGAGAGTAGACACACGCAGCTTCACACATTGAGTACAACAAAGTAGGCGTCTATATTGACTGACGCCCATATAAATGACATCTCGATAGTAGCTTACTAAGTTACTGGAAATAAGAAAATCGTCCAGAATGTGAATGTTCCAATAGCCATGTATAACACCTTCAAACTTCCACCCATACCCGAAATAGTTATAGTAGGTTTAAAAAATCGGACACTTTTGCACAAACAATCTATCTCACAAAACGGCTTCATTTTGAAAGAAAGAACCAACCGCCAACAACAAGACTCAACAACAGCACAATCGCTCTAAACACGATGACAACTACTAACGCCTTGCGAACAGCAGCGTAGAATGTGCTCAGAGCTGATCCCGTCCAGTTGATCCTGTGGTGAAGTTTAGGTTCCCACCGTACTTGCGAAGGGATGAACAGACACTCACCGGCGATCGTTTGTGCCTCCAGCTCTTATACTTGCTTCCCAACTGCGAACAACTTCCCTGTATCGCTTACCAAATACCCTGTTTGATCCAAGTTGTTAGTACGTGGCTATCATGTTAGAAGGAGTGAATTTACCAGATCCAGAAATTAACATCTGGGTATGAGAATCTAGGGAAGACGCTTGTCAAACTAGGGGCCATAGCAGGCACACCCATGTTGTCACCCTTCAGGTATGGTGGTATCAGACTACCGCGTAACGACATTGCCACATCGTTCATGTGTGCAACGGCGGGTGCGGAAGGCACCATATATGCCAAAAGATCCAACGTCATGCCCAGGGATAAACCCCAAAGCTTCAATTCCTCATGTTGCCCAGACTGAATGCGTTGCTTAGGTGTTGATCGTTGATGTCGCTCATGGAGCCCTTTGTAGCCATCTTCAATAACAGCCCTCTTTTGATCAATATCGAAAGCATCAAGAGACACCGTTGAGGATGAAACAGGGACAGTGGGATAGGAGGTGTCGATAATAATAGCAGGGAATCTCATACTACCGACCAGCAGTCTCATGAGAAGCCGTAATATCGTTGAATGGCGAGGAGCCAATCGAGATGATGCATCCACAGTGACTTCTGACCACCTTGGTCTCCTAGATTGTGAACCACGATCGAATCCGTTGTCAGGTAGAACACTATCTGGCAAGAGCTCTGCTAGAGGGACCCAATGTAGTCTAGTCCCTGGTGTGGGATCCACTGGTGTGGTGTGAGGAGTGAGTTGCAGGAAAACAAATGGCGAAAGAATCATCAAAAGCCGTTTGCCCAATGAAGTCGTAATTTCGCGGTCGTCCAGTTGCCCAACGGCTGTGTACGCATTTTCGGCCAAGTCGAGGCCAATTTCTTCCCAGGTCTGCCTCATAGCTAATGAAGAAGCTGAGTGATGTTGCGCATGTACTTGCCAATTGACGTACCTGTGTACAGTCCGCCTTCGTCACCCTCTTCTGTCCTGCCGCCTTTGTGGGGGAAAAAGATGAAGGAAGATATGATAAAATAAATTCGTAGAAACATACCTGGGAATGCAACATGAGACCCACTACTATTACTATTTACTCTACCACCATCCGACGTGACATTTGGTTTATCTCTTCGCAAAAAGAGGATTTCAGGGCGTGCACCAGGAGCATTAACCCAATCTTGTGCGAAGAATTCAGTAAGTGTGGTCGGGAGCGGAGGAGGAGCAGAAGAGGAAGGTAGAGAGGGTGGTGGTGAGACCCTGATGATGAGAGCGACTGCGGCTCGTCTTGGCTCTACAGAATTGATGAGACGGAAAGATCTGCAAAACTGGGGGACGGAACTCACGGGTTGCGGGGGAGGCTATGATTCTAGGTGGTGTCGAACGAATCCGGTGCAGCGCACGAGAAAGGAGGGGAATGACGGCTGAGGAATGGGAGTGTCTAGTTGAGTGGATGGTAAGTAAACGGCGAACGGACCTTGAGCGGTGTCTGACATGACGGTCGTAACGGTGAGGAAGAGATAAAATACGATGAAGCGATATGCACAGCCGACGTCGACGAGGGCGAGGGCGGGAAGACGATGAGGACGGCGTGAAAGACGGCGGGAGAAAGATCAATATTGCCCCAGCGTTTCTTGGTTGGGGATCGACGTCATCGTGTGTACGTCCCCTATCTGGCGTATTACGTAACTCGCATCACGCAGTCAATGTGACTCTTCACACGAGCGGGCTCGGGATCCCGACGCTTTATTCCATATTTGGGAATATGCCGCCGCTGTGATCGCCAAATTCAACGACGATCAGCGTCGTATATAAGACGTGGGCGTTGATGCAAGATGTTTCTCTCTTACCATCCAGATGTCGCTCACAAACACAAAGCCAGCCCCCGAATCCAACGCTGAATACTCGGTGTTAGATGCAGCATTCACATTACCCACAGCTCATACATACCAGACCAATTGGATGGAAGGAAGCTTTCCTGTCCCCAAGGCCAAGTTCTTAGATGAGGTGGGCTTCACATTCGAATCCACGACCATTCACTCATCGCTCGACTGCTTGTCCACAGATTCGAATGCTGAAGTTAATGCAGACTATCATCGCCAAACCCGACTGGCACACTAAGTTGTTTGACGAAGAAATCAGACAGAAGTGGCTACACGAAGCTGAAGAGCAGAATATAAGAACAGAAGTCGCCCAATGGGCCTTGAAAGAACTCGAATGGTGTGCTCGAGTTCGCGACAACGACACTGGCATCGAACCCACTGGTGTCGACCACGTTTGGGTCTGTGGTCTCATAATTCCTTTGCTTTACAAGCTCACAATATCAACTATAGAAATCGGATAGACTCATCCCCGAGTCTCTTCGCGATCGTTTACTCTCCGCGGCTAACGACCTGGAAAGCTCCCTGCCTGAAGATTTTCACCCCGGCACAGAAGGTCAAGTGAAGAACCTCGTTCATCCCTCACTCTTCTGCCTCGTGTACGGTCTTTCTCTTGACAAAAATGGAGACATCATCAATGAACCAGAATATCTTGCACAAATCGTTGAAAAAATTCGATGGTTCCCTCCCAAAGATCGCCAACATCCGAAATTATGGTCACATAGATATCAATGGCTTCCGGCGGAATTCCTAGTTGCCAAAGACAATACGACCAAGATAGCTTCTTATATTAACGGGTTACCTACTCACGTCAAAGGGGGTGCTGAAATGTACACTGTTCTTGGAGAAATCTTCAGCAAGGTGGTACCATTGTTCGAACACGTCCTCTCCTCGCTGCACTCGCATCATACTCTAGTCCGATTTCCACGCCCAAAAGGATTCGAGTGGTGGGATGGTACGAATTCCAATTACGTTTCAGAGCCTCCTTCTATGCCCGAAAGTCTAGATGAGGAACTTTACGAGCAATTCAGGTTTCAACCTGACGAATACGACAAAGCGAGATGGGATTATTGGGAGAAGAACTTCAAACCTATACCACTTCCGCTCCCTGAGTTTCAAGAATCTGCGCCTTTACATGTTGCACAAGACGATATGGTGACATTAGGAGGACATAGATTGCAAGTCATTGCGAAGATCGGCAAGATTTTGTTGACCCCAGATAGACCGCAATTCGAAGTTGGGAATTGGCATATTGAGGTATGTATGTTTTGAACTGCACCGGATGTGAAGTTCCAATACTGATGTGCTTCCTTCAATTCTATCAGGGAATGGCCAATGAAGGGATTGTGGCAACTGCTATCTACTACTTTGACTCTGAAAATATCAAGGACGACCGACTTCGTTTTAGACAAGCCGTCACATTGGTAGCTATCTTTCATTCTATATTTTGTTCATCCTTTACACTCATGGATAATTAATTTAGGACACGTTGGAGTTTGGTCAGAATGACGACGAGGGTGCTCACCTGATGTTTGGGTTACACCGACATAAAGGGATGGTGCAAGAAGCTGGAGACGTCGCTACCACAGTGAGTGCACACCCCATATCGCATCCGAACATTCGCTGTCTAAGTACACTAACACTAACTATTCTATTTCTTCTCCTCAGCCTGACGGAGTACTAGTGTTCTCCAATATCTATCAACACTCAGTCGGTGCTTTCTCTCTAGAAGACGCGACCAAACCAGGTCACCGTTCCATACTTGTTTTCTTCTTCGTCAATCCGACCCGCCGTATCACATCTACTGCTCATGTTCCATCGCAAGATCCTTCTTGGTACCCTTCCGATACAATGGAATTGATGCTCAAGCAACTGCCCGCTGAGTTAAGGCGGCAAGTGGGACAGAATCTTTCACCTTTTAATCGCCAGTTGGCTGAAGAGCACAGATTGAAGTTGATGGAAGAAAGAACTTATGCTATCGATGCAGTTACCAAGGAAACATTTATGAGGCCGTTCAATCTTTGCGAGCACTAGATGGCGATTTCAATACGACTTCGAAGCATGTATATGACGATACCATAGTCTCCTTCATTTTGGACTTCAATTCTCGGTCATAAGGGTGCTTGTAATAAGATGGATGTCCTAGTTTTTACTATTAGCGAATACGATAACCGTCGCAACTCGGGCCTGGTAAGTTCTCGTATGTAACATGGTAGTGATCTGCGCAAGTTATTGACGCTAAGGTGAACACCGGTATTGTACAAAATTGGATTGATTTATACTCCTTCCACTCTCATGTGAGAGGAAGACCACAGATTTCACAATCACTACCCGTGCCGGTGTTCTCAAATGTACAATGAGGACATATTCTAATCCCAGGGATATTCTGTTCAAGAAATTCGGGCGGAATGTCTTCGTCCATTGCGTGGTCTCCCCCAGCAGGTGTTCCAGATGATGGCCGCGTAGTAGGTGCTGAATAGGGAGCGAAATCAGTCTCATCATTTCTATACAACGAAATACGAGAATCTTACGAGCACTTTCTCTTGCAAACGTCATCAGTGTCTCCCAACTGTCTGTCTTTAACACTTTATCTAGAATAGCAGGATCCTCTAGGTTCGGACTGGTCAGCGTACTCATGAAGATCTTCATGTCGCCCTAAAAAAGCGCCTTTCAGAAAGAAAAAATAGTAACAAATCTTGCGGAAAAGACATACCGGTGATACAAGTTGTGTTCGGCCTAAAAATGCCAATAGATGCCAATCGCTCAAGTAACGAACAATCTCGTTTCGTCGGTTGGAGTCCGCGTCGTAAGCACTCTCCAGAACGTCCGGAGCTCTCAGGCGAGCAAGCTCGTTTACGACACCTTGCTCACTCTGCATGGATATCGGGCGATTCTCGATAGGGAAGTTTGTCGAACGGAAAAGAGGCGTGGGGTGTTGAGGGAAACCGTACGACATCTAGCAAAGATAAAACTCATGAATTTTGAATAAAGATGGTTAGATAAAACCAAAATACGCACGTTGACAAGGAGATATTCCACAGGGAAGCATGGCTTGGCACTTTGCTTGACTTCCAGCCCGTACTCATTCTTGTAACGGAAAAACACATCAGGGACATATCTTGCTGAATCTTGCGTTCTGTCCTCTTCCTTTACGCGTACGATACCTGGTTCCACACTAGCTTCAATCATATCTGCCTCAACCATGGCGCAGGCTTGCTCCGACACTTGATAGGCAGATACGTCGATTCCGCCATCCTCAGTTCCAGTCAATACAGCGGTCACCATGCGAGAGGAGAAGAAGCCTGTGGGTGATGATCGAGAAGGTGTTGGGTTTGCAAGCTGTACCTTGGCCGCGAAGATGGTTTCAAGCGACGACAAGTAGAAAGACTGAGGGTGTCTCTTATACAAAGTCTTGGACCTATCCTCCGGAGTGGCTACCAAATCGGTAAAAATATAGCCAACTATTGTTAGTGGAGACGATGCTGAATGCCCGAGTTCTCGAATACGTGGCTCGTCTTCCCAAGGAAGATTTAAAGACAAACCATCAGGATCTCCCTCTTGAGGTGGCTCATGAATGGCTTCTACAATAGCTTTGACCCCCATTGGAACTTCAGAATACGCTTCGTATCTCCCAATAAGCCACCCAAAACGTTGCTTTCCTGTTTCACGCCAGGAACCTAAGAACCGATCAATCACGTCTCGCGACGCAATTTCCAAATGATCAACCATTCGGAATGGTTGACTTTGAAGAGTGATCGCGGAGGGTTGACAAGCAGTACATATTCCCTTGGGCCAATCAGGGTGACCACCGCTGGGACATGGCACTTGGACCTTGTATGATAGAGGGGATAAAGGAGGGAGTTGACTGGACGATGTAGTTGCTGCACTACCCTTGGGCATCAGTTTACGCAAATATGAGTGGTAGGAAAGGTGCTTGATATTGTGCTCTGTATGATATGCTGAGTCGTACGGTTCAAGAGGCATGCAATAATCGCACATGGCGTTCACGCCGTGTTTACAAAACCGAGTATCTCGATTACGGGAAATCTTGCCATCTTGTTTCCGCCAGTATTGATCAACGAGATCTTCTTGTACAGTTTCCCATGGCCTACGAGAATGGTCTGAACTGGGGTTGATAGTCGAAGTCGAATTGACTAGAGCAGGTTGCTCTTGCGGGGTCTGCTCCCGATATGATACAAATACGAGATCACCGTGCCTATAAATATGAAAAGACCTTAGTACAACTACGAAGGCGGTTGGCAGGATAATTACTTGAGTCCTAAAGCAGCAAGTGATTGGCCTTCCAATGTAGACACTGCAACCTCATTTCCTCTGGGTTGGTTAGAAATGGATAGTGTCGATGGATCAGCGTTGATAGTTGTTTCAAGAATCTGCACAGTTTTAAGTTGAATGCGGTCGTGTTTGCGAAGAGACACTTACCTTGGCTGTCAGGTCAGATATGCTCGCATTCGGGGAGAGTTCAAACCGAAAATTTCCATCCTTTGAACGAATCCTAATGAGCTATTGGGTGTGTTTAGGTCGATTTCTACTTGTGGCTTTATGAAAACACTCTACCATGGTTTCCGACAATATGTTCTAAACTCGTGGGGAAGAGGCGTGGAGAATGCGATGTTGAGAGGGGTCGTTGAGTAGATGGTGGTTGGAAAGCAAGAGTGAGTCTTGGACCTGAGATTGTAATTCCAAGACAATTGAATGGAACAGTGACGCGTCGCGTAGAGTAACATTTAGTTATCATTTAGGGGCGCCTATCAGACATGGCACCAATAAATGATCTATTCCAACAAATCTCTCTTACACGCAATAGTATCTACTCGGTAAACAAAAGAAAGAAACGAAAACGACATATCATCGCTGCTGGCCTGCGCCTGCTCCTCCGAATTGACTTGCGCTGTAATCCCAGCAAATGTTAGCGGACTGATCTGGAAATATTCTTCAGACATTGTACAGTACTTACAGATCTCTGAGAGCAGGATCACTCATCAACTCCGACATGGATGGCATCCCACCGCCTGATTGCATCCGGTTCATCTGTGATCAATGCTTGTCAGGGAATGCAATTGCATGGAGTTTCCATGCTCACCATGTTTGCAACATTTGGATTCGACATCAGTCTCTCCAAACCGCCGTTCTGCATCATCTGTTGGGCCATTTGCATCATCATAGGATTGTTCATCATAGAGGCCAGGTCAGGCATTCCACCGCCGCCAGGCGCGCCACCACCTCCCCCTAATCCCATATTCCTCAGCATATCTGCCATTCCACCTAGGCCTCCCGCTGCATTGGCAGTTGGCGGGGGCGTCGTTGCAGGTGAAGAGTCTACAAGTCCGTCATCCGAGATACGCGCCTCGGCATTTTGTAAACCACTCTTTAGTGACGAATTTGTAGGATCAAGCTCCAATCCACGACGGAATGCTGCTGCCGCAGATGTAAAATCGTTGAGACAATAATGGGCATGGCTAGGCGACAGAAGGTCAGTGAGATTTTGCAAAGCTTACAATCAGTGGAGCTTACCCTAAACGGTGATACGCTTTGACGAAAGATGGGTCGACCTCAATGGCTTTCTCTGCATCTAAGATGGCTTCTGCGTGATCTCCTTTGCTCGAATTAGCCGCAGCGCGATTAGAATAATAAACAGCATTTGTTGGATCTAAGTCGATTGCTTTAGTGTAAGCAGCAATAGCCTCGTCATACATTTTGCTTGACATCAAGGTGTTTCCCTGAGCTTTCAATGCATCTGCAGCAGTCTTATCCTCCGGCGTAGGCTTGTGTGCCTTGGGTTCCTGAGTGGTTGGAGGTGCGGATGATGGTGGAGATAGTCTATCTCGAGTCTTGAGGAAAACATCAAATATAGAGGTGAGAGTTGCAGGTTTTACGCTCAGACGTTCTCTCTGGGAATCATCGGAAGGATCGACACCGAAAGCCTCTGCTATACACTGCTCTGTATTCAGTTTAATAGTGTCTTTCAGGTTCAAAGCTGTTTGAATACGTACTCGCAACCTCTAAGCTTTCCTGGTCGTCCTGCTTGACGGTGCCATCCTCTATGGACTGAGTGAGAAAGTCGATGATCGACAGAACGAGTTGCTGTTTGCTAGACATGGACGATGAAATTGAAGTTATAATCCAAGTGTGCATTGATATGAGCCTCCACATTTGATGGATGTCAACAAGCACAAACAGACACCCAAAATTGAACTTGGAAATTGCAACTTGCCCGAACTCTTTCAACACCGTCCAACTCCTCCCCGGTCACCTCAGCTTTCATGTTTTTCTGCGCAATCTCAGGAGAGCCGCCTCAAGACCCCGTCGTCTCTCAAAAGTCAGGACACGTTTACGAAAGACGTCTCATCACAAAATACATCACAGAGAATGGCACCGATCCACTCACTGGAGAGCAGTTGGAAGAGTCAGACTTGATTAGTATCAAAGCCAGTGTGTATCGTATGATGTTTAATCAATGTATTGCTTTTCTAAAGTTCTCTTGGCTTAAACAGGTCCTAAGACTGCTGCACCGCGACCCCCCTCTGCAACGTCAATCCCTGCCCTTCTTCAATCCCTTCAAAATGAGTGGGACGCTGCTATGCTCGAAACCTTCACTCTGAGACAGCAGTACAATTCGTTGCGTCAAGAATTGAGTGTTTCCCTTTATGCCCAAGATGCAGCGACTCGCGTCGTAGCACGCTTGATTCGTGAACGCGACGCGGCTCGGGAGTACGTTTCAGTCAATTACTCTCAGACAAATTTCACACATATCTAACTTATTTTCTCCAGAGCTTTGGCTAGCGTCTCAGCTACCATAGGAGTCGCTGCACCAGGTCCTGCCAATGGCGACGTCGAAATGGGTGATGCTCAAGAAGCGGCTGGTCTCCCAGAGAACATCATGCAACAAATTGATGAGACTCACCAGACCTTATCTGCTGCTCGCAAGAAGCGCAAAGCACCTCCAGCTGGCTACGTCACTGCAGCCGAAGTCAAGACATTCACCGCCAAGCACACTATTCCCTCCCTTCACTCGTCTTCTCCCGCCGGTATAACTGCATTAGCAGTTTCCCAGAATCATCCCTCGCAGTTCCTGACCGGAGGAAACGATAAGATCGTACAACTCTATGATCGTGATACTGACAAAGTATTGGCATCCCTCAAGGGACATACCAAGAAAGTGACTCGAGTCGTTTTCCGAGAGTCAGAAGGCAGACCTACCCTTCTTCTCTCTGCTGGAGCCGATAAATCTGCAAAGGTGTGGGCACACGACGACGCGTCTGGGGAATACATTCCAAAAACAACCATCCGGACTCACAAAGGCGAAGTCACTGGTCTTGCGGTTCACCCAACTTCTACTATCCTCGCCTTGGGTTCTAGTGATCGAACATACTCGTTGCATGATCTCGAGACCTTCTCTCAAGTATACCGCTCTGCCGAGGCCGAAGAGTCTTACTCCAGTTTAGCAATCCATCCCGATGGAACTTTACTTGGTTTCGGTACTCCAACGTCCACTATTCAGATTTACGATATTCGCACAGGCGCCTTAGCTGCCTCCCTTACACCGCCAGATAGCGCACCATTCACAGTGAACACGCTCAGTTTCTCGGAGAACGGTTACCACCTGATTGCACCAGATTCGTTGAACTCGGTTGCAGTATGGGATTTGAGGAAGCCCAAGATCGTAACATCCTTGTCATTGGGAGATAGTTTCAAAGTTTCGAAGGTTTCTTATGATTACAGTGCTCAGCTTTTGGGTGTTGCTGGTAGCGAAGGCTTGAGAGTCTTTGCACACAAGTCATGGGAAGAGTTAGCCAGATTTGAGGAAGGGGGAGAGATTTCAGACTTTGTTTTCGGTCAACAAGGGAAGGAAATATGGGGCGCGAGTGGAAGGGATGTTAGGATTTGGGGCCTCCCCGCTTGAGTATCTCTAAGATTTTTTATTGTGTTTCTTTGTTCTCTTTTTTGGAGAGAATGTATTTTCTTACAGGACTCTGCTTATAGCTGGTTGTACAACTTGCAACTTGATTTGAATTGATGTTGTGAATGCTGCTCTCAATGTGAACGCTTTGCTGATAAACATACCTTGGCTTCTAGAGAGCAAACCCATCGTCACATTATGTCCTGCTTCTGAAGGGAGGGAAGGACATTTCGATGGTGAGTCTTTCTTCCAGTAGTAACAATCTAGTGCCAAGTCAAAACGAAGTAAATCGGAGGACGACTAGCGTTCATTGATTATTATACTGGTTCGGTTATAACCAGAAAATCCCTAGAACGAAAAGAAATACATGTGTATGTGTCTGTGCTACTAAAACCAATCTCCTATAACTCCTAAGAAATACAGAGGAAATGTCAATCAGCCGAAAAGAAAAAAGAGGAAGTGATATCATGCCAGTCATAAAGAAAAGCGTTCGTTCGTGCAAGTATAACATAATGATACAACGAAGAGGGGTTCGAAGAAATTGAAGAATCGAGGGAATATGAATGATAAAGAAAATCCAGACGATCACGACCATGTTTGGAGACCGAAGATGGTGCCAGGATCTACCAATTTAGCTGGCATACCCATGGCATCGAAAGTTTTCTGCCAAACGGTGTTACCCCACCAATCAAGGGTGACACCTCCTCTTGGAAGGTTAAGTAATAGGAAAACAGCGAATGCTCCGATGACTACACCACAGTCTAATGCGGCTGCCAGAATGTAGTTGTATCTCATCCACCATTGGAAATGGAAACGACGAATGAACCATTGGAAAACAAATCCGACGGCGATCCATGATGAATAATTGATTCCAGTAGCGGGAGGCATTGATGTCACGCCTGCGAAGACGAGAGGGATGTTGATGTATCGCCAGAATGAGCGAGGGTATTTGCGAGCAAGCAAATAGCAAGGGATTGGAATCAGAGCACCAATCAAGTAGAAGTACAAGAGCGGGTTGTACCTAGGTAGTGAATCGGTAAGTGACGGTATTTGTTCTAAAAATGAAAGGTAAACTTACAATGCGCCCGGCGAGAACATCCGCTTGGGACCAATAGCTCCCCAGATGATCGAAGTTGTGGCAAAGGTCGACACAGGAGGACAAGTAAATCCGTTCTTAGCCAAGGGAGTGCAAACATTTTCGATGTTCGCCAAAGCCCATTGCTGAGCACCGACTACCGCGAATGAACTGATTATGGTTGCAACAGTCTGAGCCATGAACATGATCCTAGGAGGAATTTTCATGTAATGACCGATCTTCAAATCGCTAGCGAACGAGAGAGCTTGTGTGGTAGGTAAGAAACCGTATGTTTTGAACAACATGACGGCGACTGGACGACCTGGGAGAACGTAACCCCCGATGAATTCCGAGAATACATTGGTAGCGATGAGTTGATTGGAAACGGCGCGGATGATTCCAGTTGGGATGACGAAAAGGAAGGAAATAACAACACAAAGTAGCAGTGCCCATACTGGCATTTGTGTAGGGAAAATCTCGATAGCAGCGATACCGAAAGCGACAGAGATGATACCAAGACCGGCGTACCACCACCAGGGGACTTCCTTGTAGACTGACATGAGACGCGAGTGGACATCTCGCTCTTCTCTTGACGATCGACGCATGAGATGGAAGATATCACGACGATACCACACTACGAACAAGATGTCAGAAAACAATATCTATCATTTGATGTGTGAATATAGACTCACGGAAAACATGAACGATCATAGAGGTGAAGCTCGCAAATTCAGCAGCGTACGCCATCGCAAAGGCAGTGGGCATGTAAAGTGGCGAGTAAGCTTTGTATTTCTCCTCATCGAAGATTCCTTCGTCGTTCAATATGGCGGTGACATCGTAAGGTGCACCAGTGTTGTCGAAAGCAATTGCCGCAGATACAGGCATGAACTTGGAGAAAAAGACGTTTTTGACTATTGAAAAAGGAACATTTGTTAGTATAGATGTTACGCTGAGCGAGGAAATAAGACCCACAATACAGTATAGGGGTAAGAATCCACATGAAGAATACGAAACCCGCAAATACATTTAATTCTGACCACCACTGTGAATGAAAGATAACGCAATGAGGGAACATGACAGTTCACTGGGAAGTGATGGACACATACGGGTGAAACGAGAGGATCTGAGACCCAGCTGATCATACTCCAGTCAAAGGTTAAGAAACCCATCCCAAGTCCGGTGGAGTATCCGAAGAGCGTATTCACCACCTGATTCTCCGGGGCGATCCAGCAAACCCATGAGAACATGCTCAAACCGGTGAAAAGGAATCCAGGAACGAAGAAATATAATGCACCAGCAGCGGCGACTAGGAAGAAGAAGTTAAAGCGATTCATGTGCTTCCGTTCCTTCAAGTCGTATGTTCGGTGGAGAGTGTTAAGTAAGGCACACTCGACAAGTGCGCCTGGCCAGATCATACTGGTCGGCCATACAAGGAATTGTCTCGTGACTCCAGCAAAAGCGTAACCAATCATTTGGGTGGACAGAATGAGACAGAAATTGTAGCCAAAACTAAGCTTCTGTCCATAGAAGGCGGACTGCATCATCGTTACAGCCGTTCCGTACGCATCGACAGTGATGATGTTAGCCATAACTGTGATCACGGTGTGCTCCTTGATGTTGAAAGGACCAGGGTTCAGAGACCATATATAACCAAATGTGTTGAACCTTGTAGTGGGTAATGCCCAAGCCAAGAATCTTCCAGCCGGTAAGGCGAGCAATTGAACCATGACGTTGGTGATGGCGGATGACGGGACTGTACGAATGTTAGCCCAAGATTTTGAGTGGTAGCATAGAATGAACTAACATCGCATAGATAAAATATGGTTGGCACCAGCAATCACGAATGAGAATACGATACCAATGAGCCACCTGGTGGGTTGTTTCATTTGAGTCTCACGAGTGAAATGCAAATGGGAAGAAATGAACATACATTCTGAAAGTGTTGACAGGCATAGTAGGATCATCAACGTTGGATACCGCTGCGCGGACTTCGGCATAGGGTGAATCACTTGAGAGATATCAATACAACATACGTGGTAGAGACGAGCTTGAGGACTTACTCGTTGAAGCCTTGATCGGCTTCCCTTAGTTGTAATCTGGAAAAGGCAGATTTTTCGACAGAACCTGTTTGGGAGTCCGTATCGAAGTCTGAGTCGCGTGCCGAGAACCCGCTCGAATACGCAGTATCAGAAGGCTTTTCCTCGATATCAAGCGAATCTGAGCTGTAAGTCGGGGGAGAGAGGTCCCAGTTGGGATCATTAAGATGAAGAAGAGCAACATCTTCGGGGACATCAGGTTCGGGTCTGTGAGTATGCCTGAGAGTCATGATGGACGTCATGCTGGAGAGAGCGAGTTGGTGAGGAGAACCCAACTCAGACGGAGGGAAATGGGGGACGGGGAGATTCCTTGCAAATCATGAAGCGCACGAACGGTAGCCTTTTCATAGGTTTGGGAAGGGAAGTGGATCGGAGAGAGCTAATTGTCTAAGGCGGGAGAATTCCAGATCAGACTGAGCTTGCAGAGTTCGAAAGACAATAAGATTGAACTTCCCATGAGAGCGTCAGGTCCGGATATCTTCGATCACTTTGAGTGTAACAATAGAATCTCATTGATACACCGCACTTGAATTTGACTGCAATTTAGAGATTAATTCTGGAAACTAAGAGCAAATAATTGGCTGCATGATGATAACAGAACAATTTTCTGGTTTAACAAGCAAATTTTGATACGCTGGACTGTTTGTGATTTGCACCTGAGCGATGCAAGAAGTAAGGTTCATTTCGATGATAAGGTCCTCTCCGTGAAGTGTGAATGGGGTGCGAGGATCAAATTGAGGTCTATTGTATGGACACATGGCTGAACGAAGCAGTCCAGGGGAAGTGATTTACGAGCAGCCGAAGACAATAAGAAGAGAGACGCTGGGAGGTGAAAAGAATAAGTGGATATTTCGGCGACTTCGAATCGAACACAGTTGACTCTGATCTCCTGTCCCTGGAATTTTTGGTGGCGACGATGATTATTCTTCGAGTGTGCTTGCTGTCCTTGGTGGTGATGGCAGGAAACAGACCCACTGCACCGTGGCTGAGTCCAAACTTGACGTGGTAAACACTGTGAAATGATTCGTCACATCTAATCTTATCTGAACTAGGTTGGCTATCTTATCGACTCAGCGGCCCGAATGATGCCATTCTGCTTGTTAACTCGCAACTATCGTCCAACTCTCATTCTACACGGCAGCCATCAACTGAACGGTAACCTAGTCCTTCAGATCACAGTTTAAAACAAGTCTAATCTTTCTGCCATCCCACAGCTCCCCACCTAGGCTGTCCTCTCTGTATATTTTCTTGTGCAATCCTCGTATCATCACAGGTCGCTACTAATAACTCACTCTGTCTCTCTACTCACGCAAACATGGCCACGGGACCCAGCCCACATACAAAATTATGACGAGCTCGTACCCTCAGATGGCGAATACAGCGTTCACGCCTATAACATTTAAAAGACGCCTCTCCGATGTTTTGCAGACTCGCAGATATCTAGCACTTTCAGAGTGTCTTGCACCAGTAAACTGTATTAAAAATGACTACCACCGTCGAAACCATTACACAACTCGCCCAAGCTATCCCTGACACATTAACTCTTCGCCCATCTACTCAGGCTCAGTTCGCTAATCCAGAAACTGTTCGGGAAAACAGTGACAACTATCGTTACTCCCACCTCCTTCCTGTATTCCCTCACGATGAACACTACCCACCCCTCACTCCCTTCGATCACGTCGACCCGGGAGCGCGAGCTTTGAACCATGCGAATCCCCGTGCATTTTTGGATGGTGCAACTAGCGTGCTCGATATCACTCCAAGTCTTGGAACAGAGGTCCGAGGCGTGAACCTTGCTGAGTTGGATAGTGATGCGCGAGACGAAGTAGCACTTTTGGTGTGTATCTGACCTTGAATCGAGGTCGCTCATTTTTGACCAACATTCTGTGCTCAGGTTGCTCGTCGCGGACTGGTCGTTTTCAGAGACCAACAAGACTTCATTGATCGCGGTCCTGATTTCTATCTTCAATGGGGTCGTCATTTCGGAAGATTGCATATTCACCCTACCTCAGGACACCCCGAAGGGTACCCTGAATTGCATCTTGTCTATCGTGATGCAAACTCAACATTCAATTTCGAACGGGATGAATACCTCACCTCGACTGTTTGGCACTCAGATGTTAGCTACGAATTGCAACCTCCTGGTTTAACCACTCTCTTCCTTCTGGCACAACCCCCCACCGGGGGCGATACCCTATTCACTTCGCAAGTTTCCGCACTCAAGAAACTTTCCCCTCAATTTGTGGCATTCCTCAAAACTTTGAAGGCTGTTCACTCTGGTATTGAGCAGGCTGACTTTTCGAGGTCTGGGAAGAGGGGTGGTGTGGTTAGACGTGATCCAGTGGAGAATGTTCATCCTGTGGTTCGCAAACATCCCGTAACAGGAGAGGAAGCTCTCTATGTCAACAGACAGTTCACAAGAAGGATCGTTGGACTCAAGCGGGAAGAATCCGGTTAGCCTTCGTCCTCCTAACCACAAAATTCTAAGCTAATTTTTTTGAACCAAGATGCGATTCTGAAACTGCTTTATGATCATATTGATAAGAGCGCTGATAACCAAGCTCGCATTAAATGGTCACCTAACACTGTTGTACTCTGGGACAACCGTGTCACTGCTCACGTAAGTCCACCGTCGTCGAGTACCAACAGAGCGAAGTTTGTTTGCTGACCATTTTCTCTAATTTCGCAGAGTGCCATTCTAGACTTTGTGGATACCAAGGAGAGGCGTCATGGAGCTAGAATCACGCCTCAAGGTGAACGTCCTATTCCTGCTTGGGATGGACTTGATTTGTCGGCTTGAAACTGTACATGTATTATCACCTGTTCAAAAATGTATCACGAAAGATTCAAATTGCTGTAGCTATTTAACGTATACACATACCTAGGAGATGCTAAGTTACGCTTTGTCGAATTTGATAACGAAGAGATGCTCTCTCCCTGCTCTTCTTTGCAACACCACCTTTGATTTGATGACTGTATATCAGAATCAAATGAAAGGGAAGGATGTTTGGTACTGACTTCACTGTTCAAAGAGAAATGTTCAAGCATGCGCCGTTGTATCGCAGGTACATCGTTTTGTTTGATGGCTACTAAGTAGAATACGCCAGTATTTGATAGCAAAGTCTTCAAAATATAAAGTGAATAAGAGAAGATAGAATGATATTACATTAGCACCAACTTGAACTTTGGAGAGAAGAACATCGGTGATTGACATTCCATCTTGTCCTCCAGCCCAAGCACCTGTAATTGTTCCTTGGCCTGTTATCGCTTCGTCTTTGGGTGTTGGGACGTATGGAGGATTAAATATTAAGATGTCAACTTGATTTTCTAATCGAGGTAAGAAGGGATCTGAGAGATGTGCTGTGAGGGGGTCTATTTGAATCTACTAGGGAGAAGGTATGAGCGATAGGGTATCGAGAATCATTGCATAGGATCTCTGAAGGAACAAGAGTAACCTTGTTTTGCCGCGCCGTACGTAACGTACATTGGGATGCATGTTGGTTCATGTCCGTGGCGAGGTATACTTTTCACCAAGGAAGGATGAGCAGCGTTCTCGACGGGTATTAGGAAACTCACGTGCAGATGATCCCCCAAGTATAGAGGATACAAAAGCGGAAACAACACCTGAACCAGAGCTGAATTCAAAGAGGGATGTCAGCGTTGATTGAACCGGGAGTGAGGACGAGTATACCCTATTTCTAAACAGATTTTTGGCTTGCGTTCCCGCAAGAAGTGAGCGTCTTGTTCTAAAGCATCGAGGAGAATAAAAGTATCCTCTGTGAAAAGAGTGTGGTTAGATGGTCCAAGTGAAATTGGGAGCAACAAACCTGCAGGTTCGTAAACATCCTCAAAATCCTTGCTGGACAAATGGGAGTAGTCTGGGGTTGGCAACATTTCAGTCGCGAGCAAGAATGGGCGCTATTGAAAGCACTTTGATACCGAACGCCGGCGCTTGCCACATGCTAGACTGCAACCAGCTACCACTCGCAACTGTGTATGAAAACTTGCTAGAGCCATGTCATCAGCAGGAGACGCGGCGTACATCGCTTTCAGTGCCATATCAATTGTCGTTCTCAAGACTCTGAACGAAATAGTCACCGAGCCTTACATGGTATGTTTCTCTTCTCCACGCCAGTCACCGTACCCTGACCACTATTGCTCGCGTAGGATGAGCCATTCCACATCCCACAAGCTCAAGCTTACTGTGAAGGCCATTTTGATGTCTGGGATCCCAAGATTACTACTCCCCCGGGTCTGTGAGCATCTTTACTCTTCCAGATTGCACCCCACAGGCAACTCACAAGTGAACCAGTTATATCTTGAGCCTAATCCTCAAGCAGGTCTTTCGGCTCAAATGCAATGTGCCCATGCTCCGACTAACCCCTCTTCTTACTTTGCTTGCACTACCCCTCGTTCTAACTCGACTCTTATACTATCACCAACGTGAACGCCCCCGATCATCCATTCTTGTACCATCCTTTGATGCAGTCGTCTTGTCCACCTTCCCAATCGCGTGGTTTTTCGGTTTCCTGTATTATACCGAACTCCCGAGTTTGGTATCTGTTGTACTCACTGTTGTGTTTGCCTCACAGAATCGACATTGGCTTGCTGCCTTGGTATGTCCCAGACAATTTTCACCTGTTAGATTTGATATGTTTTACATGAACTCAGTTAGCTAGGAGCTATCAGTTGTACCTTCCGTCAAACGAACATTGTCTGGGTTCTGTATGCGTATGCATCTAGTCAGCTGATGTTCCTACGATTCCATCGGAAGACCCACCTGGCTACTCTTCATGATCCACCTGCACTAACTAGCCAACTAGGTGCGTTAAACGAAAATTTAATAAAGAATATACTTTGAGAAATAATACAACCTTACTCGCAGGCGACTTGCTGAAAGCCTTGCTTTCTGCTCCTAGGGTGGTTCCCCAAATTTTACCTGCGTTCTTGCCCTACTGCTTGGTGTTGGTCGGCTTTTTTGGTTTCGTAATATGGAACGCGGGGATAGTTTTGGGTCTGTATCAGCTTTTTGGTCCACGTCTCGTGCAATGCTTACTCTAAATTGTAACAGGTGACAAATCGAACCATGTTCCCGCTTTTCATGTTCCTCAAGTTTACTACTTCATAGGCTTCGCTACCCTTTTTGGATGGCCGGCATTGCTCAGTGGCTCCGATACTGTGTTGAATCTTGTTCGAGAAGTGCGGAAACGAATGTTCGGTTCTACCAGGTGAGAAGTGCATGTTGTAACAGCACGGTGGATGCCTGTCTTCTGAATTTCAATACTTCACTGTTAGGAACACCATGTTCACGGGGCTTGTATGCATCGTCATGGCTGTTACTATCCGTAAATTCACGTAAGCGATCCACGTAGGTCGTACAATGTAGGCACTGAATCTCGTCCCGTCAGAATTCACCACCCATTCCTGCTGGCGGACAACAGACACTATACGTTCTATATATGGCGACGGGTGTTCATGGCACACCCCGTTGTTCCTTACCTCCTCATCCCAGGCTATTTGGCTTGCGCGTGGGCGTGGTACATACGGATAGGTACGTGTTCGCCACTCGCCTGAAAAGAGGACATTCATTGACTGCTTCTTCAACCGAAGGGCAAGACCAAACGCTGCTTCAGAATTTGTTGGTGCCTGTTTTCTTGGTACCAACTCTGCTGCCGACGCCGTTGCTGGAGCCTCGTTATTTCTTGATACCATATGTTTTACTGCGTGCCCAGATTGTGGATGTGACGTTTGGGGGATTGGTGGTGGAAGGGTTGTGGTATGGGGTGATCAACGCGGCGACGATGTATGTTTTCTTGTTCCAGGAGCGAGCTGGTGTCGGGCGATTTATGTGGTAGACTGTACTTTTGTTTTTATTTTATTCTATGGACCCACAACGCGTAAAAGGAAATTGTTTACGCGATGTTTGGCGGAAAGGCGCCAGTGCAAGGTTGAACACGGGCGCCTTTCCCGAGATGCTACCATAGCAGCAACGTTAACGACCACAAACATTCCAACAACTCGATCCTCGTACTCGGACATAGCTAACAATTATTCAGATACACATCTCATATGCTCTATCATTCGGCTCAAGTTGATACCTGTAAGCTCCTTCAGTGGCCCTCCAAGAGGCCATGTACTCACCACTCATTTCAACAGAACATCTAGCCTTTCTACAACTTTCTGCAGCCATCTATCTGATATATCTACGCTTAACGCATTGCAACGCCTCCTGACGACCACGCTCAACTCATATCTCGCTCATACTTATATCACTCACCCCGTCATATTCCCCCACCCAAACCTTCCATTCACCTTCATACCCATATGCCTGACCCAGTGGCCACCACCACTGTTAGCGCAGGTTCGCGTCCCCGGATGACTACTCGAAGCTCAATCAGACACTCCCTCAACTTCTCCTCAGTGGGGAAAGCCATCGCGGAGGCCATACACAAGGACGGAAGGGATGGTGCAAAGGATAAGGAGAAACCTACCAAGAAGGAGAAGGATGTTAGGCGTCACAGTAGTATTCCTCCTCCTCGCCCTTCCTTGGATCACCAAACTATCAAGAAAGCTAAAGAGATCTCACCAGATTCTAAAACCATCACTAAACACAGCCGTCGTTCGTCTACTCTCCCAAAGGCGGCAGATGACACTTCCTCTCCTCCTTCCGCTTTTAGTTCCAAACCACCAGTCACTCGTTCTGCTACTCTCCGCCCTCGTAGCTCTGCTGGTAACGGCTCCGCTTTGCCCAAATATCGACCTCGCTCAATGTTAGTTGAACCTACTCAGTTTAAAAAACCAGCATCTTCTCCCCCTCGCAAAGGTGTCCGACGCCGACTCAGTAGCTCCGATGATGATGCAGTGGAGAATGCGGACGACAAGAACACGTTACAACCTGAATCCCCTACCTCTGTTCAAAAGGTTGACCGGCCTATCAGCCCTTTACCACACCGCGGTGCTCTCAAGGTCAATCTCACCACTGCTATGACCATTCGTCCATCCACGCCTGAGAAGAAGCCAAAGGCCAAAGGCTCAGTACCAACTCCACAAACAACCCCTCATCGTGATAATACACCCACAAAGACGTCCATGATTGCATCTTCCTCTTCTCGCTCGGCTATTCCTCGTCCTCCATCCTCCGCCTCTTCGTCTAGCTCGGTTCGTAGCAACCGTACACCGAAGACACCTATATCTCTCAAAGGAGTGTTCAATCGCTCCGCCGGTTCCGGAAACCAGTCAAGTGGTTATGAGTCCAGTCCTCTCCGCAGAGGGGCTCCCGGCCCTCCAGATTCTCCTTTGGGCATGCTTTCTGCACGCAGGAAAGCAAAGACTACACCTGCAACCAAGGGAAAGCATCGTGCTATTGACATCTCTCCTGCGCTTAGTACCGATAACAGTGTGGATAGCATTGATGCTCATGATGTTGAATTCATGCTTGGGAGTGTGGCTTCACCCACAGCCCCTACCCCCGCTCTCCCTCGAATGATTAGGACAACCTCGAAAGATAGTGGTACTGAACCCCAGACACCAACTCGACCTTTACTCGCACTGCCAGGCAGAGCAAACTTATCGTACCAATCCCCTGCTCCTCCATCTAATGATGGTTCACCATTCCTACGACCTAAACCTCGCCACCCAGGAAAGGATAGAAGCTCTATCTTATCATGGGAACAGTTGGCACTTCATAATCAGTCTTTAGGACAAGACGATATCGAACACATGCTGTCTGAGACAGCAGCTCCTTTCCGTCCCGGTGCTATCTCGCCTGCTCCGAGTTCACTGCCTGACATCCCTGAAAGCCCGAGTCTTAGTGCCTTACCATCACCGACTACTTATGGCTCTATCTCTCAGGTCTTGCTTCCTGACGTAACACCATCCCCTGCGATGTTCAATGCAACTTTGAGGTTCGATCACATGGCAGCCGAGGCCCCTACCGAGGGGGCTACCGTAACATTGTTAAAGCTTCAATTAGCATCGTTGGAAGACACGGCTCGATCTCAGATGTTGCAGATTCAGTCACTTGAAAGCCAACTCCAATCCACCAAAGTTGCTCGTCTTCGTGATGCGGAAGAACTGTCCCAACAAATTTCCGCACTGGAAGAACAAATTCATGGGAATTTGAAAACGGAGGAACAACGCTTGGAGTATACAACTTCTCTAGAAGCTCAACTTACGAATGCGAATGTCGACAGGGAACGTGCTGTTGAAGAGGCGTTGGAAGTGATGAAGAAGTCAATCAATGATGAACACATGGTGCAGCTTCAACGTCATCATCAGGCTTGCTTACTGGGTTCTTGTGCTCGCGATACTAGCGTTCTTTGGGATGCTGCAAGAAGTGTTGCTGAAGACGAGCTGGACTTGATTCACACCAATCGCGATATCCTTGGATTCCTCCTGGTTCAGTTAGACCAGGTGCATCAGCGAGTGTTGAATCCGTAAATTTGCTCCGTTATTTCGTGAGTCTCCCTCTAATCCACAATTTTTCTCAACCATTTGATCATTGACTTCCTCTTTTGCAGCCTTTCCTCAGTATTTGAAATACCTCGCCCTTATGTATTACTATGCCTTCGCTACATCACGTACATATATGGATGTCATTTATTACCATGCATGCCTCCTTACAGTTTTTGTATCACAAAACTTGAATGATATTAATATACGATTCTTCACTATTCAAATTGTTCTGTAGCTTCTATACAGGCATCTAACAGGCAACCATGATTGTCTGCAGGACTCGCTTGTGATAGTCGAACGCGCACCGCGTTGAGGATAGCCTGTGAGCTGGATGATTAATAATGTGAGTTTCACGATGAATGTGTAGAATAGTTATTGCATACTCAGCTGAACCATACGCGATTTTGACTTGACATTCTACGGATTCAATAGACATGGGCCATTGGGAATAGGTTTTCTCATCAAACACGAACGATATGAAAGCTTTGGACTTGACAGATGCAAGTACAATTGTTGCCGTGACTTTCAACGAAGATGAACGTTGCTGCTGTCCTCGGGATTCAGTTACTGCTTCAACTAAAAGTGGGTATTTGATCTGGAGGAAGGTCAATTGCGTCTTCAATAAAGAACAGCATGACCAGTAGTCTCCTAATATCTCGATGATCTAAGGGCAGCGAGATTAAGAAAAACGTGAAAAAGGCTCATCATTGTGGAGCTTACCCTTTGAGGAGATGCCACACCAAGGTTCGCCAGAGAATTACGAGCATTCTGTATCATCAACTGCGTAAATGCTGGATATGGATCTCTCTCTTTTGTTCGCCAAGCACCCATCACTTGTATATCTGCTTGATCGACCTTCGGTTTGTATTGAACACAGGGGATGGACACAGAATATTTTGAGGCATAAATCAAGCGCATCAAATTGGGAGTTATCTTGTCAGTATGCCACTGATGTAAATCTTGAAGTGCCTCTAGTTCATCTACACCACCACACAAAGTCAGAAAGCCTGAAAGTTCGAACTTATTCGCCGACTTACTTTTGAGTCGGAATACTTCCACACTGGTACTTTCCTTCTGTATGTGAATGGTGTATTCAGCTTGGGCAATCGCGGTACTGGCTTCTTGCCTTTGTTGCTCAATCTCAGTATACTTTTCTCGCAATCTGTCTAGTTTCGCCTTCGCTTCTGAAACATCGGATCGGTATGCCTCGAGTTCTACGCTGTGGAATGATGAAAACAGGATGAAAACGAAGAAGTGACCCTACGCATAGAAAACATACTCTTGCTCCGCTATAGAGGATTTCAATTCATTCAAGTAATCTTGATCTGAATTTTCGACCTCTGCAACATCTGCTTTTTCCTTTTCGAGTTCGGCTAAAACCTGCTCGTATTCTTCTCGAAGAGTAGGCAGGATACTTTGAGCCTCTTTGATAATATCCTCCAGTACCTTTGCGTCCTATTTGATTGAATGTCACAACTTAGAAAAGGATATACGACGTATTAGAATTTACTCACAGATTCAAGAGCCAAAAAGGCAGTTTCCGCGCTGCCTTGAAGTTGTTCAACCCATTCCTTTTTCCAATCATACCATTGAGACCTCGCAGTTCCATGATTGTTTGCTTTTATGAGTTTTAATTGATGCTAACGAGAGAGCCGTTGAGATCTTATTGAATACGATGATTCTGCGACTCACAAGTAGAACCTCTTTCTCCGAATCGTCCACATATGCAAATTCCCTGAACAAACCCGGAGTCATCTTGATGGCTTCCTCATCAGCTTCTTTACATATCTTCTTACTTTCCTCTATCCAAGCATTTAAATCCCCAGCGATGGTCGAATAAAGTTCTAACTGAGGAACTTCAATAGAGAGTGCTGTGAAGAATTCCGCAAGAGGTATTGGAGAATCTACTTCGTCCGATTGAGAAGTATTCAAAGATCGTCTTCTTGAAGGTTTCAGATGTCCGGGGTGGATCGTCGACCTTCGAGGAGCCGTAATCTCATCCATGAACCGTATACCGGTCATCTCGAAGAATTGCTCGATCGAGATCGGGGGCTGTTGTTGAGTCAACGAGGGTTAGTTGGAAACAAGACTCGGTCAAGTTTACAATCAATAGACACTCACCCCTTCATCATCTTCAGGATCCATATCTTGAATATTATCTCTCCATTTCTCAGTAAATGTAGGTGGATATAGAGGCCTTCCAATATCAGACTCCAAATTGCCATTGTTAAGATCTTGAGGAGCATCCTCAAGTTCCATAGATGCATCATCTAACACTTCCTCGGGTACATCAGCAACAAAGGTGACTTGTTTTTCAACTTGTTCCTCACTATTGGAGGGGGGCATGATTGATTCCTTCGGTGAAGTTGCAGAAATAGAAATGTCCGGAGGAATTGGCGACTGTCGGCGCAAGGTGACTTCAGGGAGAGATAGCACAGAGACTTCGGCATGCAGCGCCGGTGATGACGATGGTGTTGAGGGGTTACCAGATATTGTGGTGGTCGGCCTTGTTGTATTCTCTTTTATCGTAACGTGCTTCTCTGGGCTGCGAGAAGCACGAGCGACAGAAGATGTTTGGTTGCTTATAGCTTCAGGTTGTAAACCTGAAAGATCAGGGTAAATAGGTAGATTTCCATTTAATGCAGATCCCAAACTAGCTCGACCTCCAAAACGAGAAGGGGGTTCTCTTTGCTTTCCCTTATCAATAGTGTCTGCTGCAGGCAAGGGAAGAGTACCTGAACCAACACTCTTTCTCTGGGCAAAGTATCCAGAGGGTCTTCGGACGGCACTAGTTCTTCGCGCAGTCGCTGAAGCAGTAGCTGCAGCGTAAGAAGGGAGAGAGGGTTTCTCAAAAATAGCTTTCTTGGCTGGTGAAAGTTTTCCAACAGCTTGTTTCTTCGTGGCGCTAGGCCCGTCATGGTGTTCAGAATTGAACTCGGTTGGAACTGGTCGCTTCAATGGAGACTTCATTGCCGTAGTAGCAAACGGAGTGGCACTGTTGAGAACGGGGGGAATATCTGAAGAGGAAATTGAAGGCTCTACTTCCTCCGCTCTGGCAGGAGGCGGAGGGCGGAAAGTAAAGGAAAAGGGCTTAGGGATTGTCAGGGATTGAGGTTGTTTTGCTGGGGAACGAGTAGGTGGCGCAGGAGTCCTGGGGACATTGTTCAATGACTCAGATAGATAAGGTTTCGTTGAAAGGCCAGAACCTGTAGGAGCACTGAACACGGTGGGTCTTGTCGAGGAGACGGACTCTGGAATAGTGATCACAGGAGGTGGTTGCTGCTCCGCATTTAAGACTTGCTGAGAGGGAATTGTAGCCTGGGCGACATCGGGATGAGATTCTTGAAGACTTCCACTAAAATATACACTTGTTTCATCCATGTTTGACCCCCAACTGCTTCGAACTTTGGTGATATTGATAGTATGATTACCGGAATCAATATCGTCCAAACCACCGTCAAAGCTTTCTTCGGTACTCGCGAAGCTGTCCTCTGTGACTTCAGAAGGAGGGGGATCTTCCCCATTTTTAACATTGGGAAAGTGAACATGAGGTGAAAGACCCAACGACTCGCGGGCTTTCAACAAACGATTGACAGCATCGGTCAGTTCGTCATCTCCACCGGTAGGATATTGACCACCCTCTGGATCCAAGTCATCCGAGTACGGCTCTGGAGGGTCGTTCGGGTCGTGACCAGCATGAGTGGCTGCTCGCAACTGTCTCCACACTTCGTCTTCTTCGGCAGGAGGACGAAGAGATTGGTTAAGAGGTATGGTAAACTCCATTGGCTCGACCGATACATCCGACATGAATGATTGCGACTGTAGGGAAGAAGAAGTGAGATCTAAATCGGAGGTATTGGTATCATCTTCAGGATTAATTTGGGTATCTTCGGGTATTTGAGGGTATAATGGTTGATTCTCAGAGTGGGATTGGGAGGACGTGGCGAGAGAGGTGCGTGGATGTGAGGAAGAGGAACGTCTGTGGATCAAGGTGCCAGGAATGGCCTCTGTGATGTCCATGTCTTCTCCACCATCCGCATCGTCTGAGAACTGTTCTGAGTACAATGAATGTTCAGGAAGGTGTTCTGGAGCATAATATGTCGAGTTATTGAAGAAATCGTGAGGCATAGGAGCGGTGTCGTCAAGATCCATATCCATAGATTGTTCGCCATATTCTGTAAACGTAGTGGATGAACGGCGTCGGGAAAGAGAGGAACGTCGGCGGTGATGCTGAGGCAGAGGGTCGCTTTCGTCTTCGGGAGACTGCTGAAAACTGACGGATTTGCGACGATTCACCTCAAAAAGACGAACGTGGGCGTTGTCTGCGAAACTCACGCTCTTGCGAGGTTGGCGAGTACCGGTGGGAGGTTGCACTTCGGTGAAATCCATTGACTGGGTAGAATCATCCTGAAGGATGGGTTTGAGAATACTCTTACGAGGAGCCTAGTTATGCAATGAGAGATGTGTCGCTTGAGGCAGTAAAAGGCGACTCATAGATTCATACCATTAGTCTGCGAGCCTTTGCGCTTGGAGAAAGCTTGTCAGTCGGGGCCATGCTATAGGCTCTTCTGCGATGTCTCTGAGATGAATTTGCAGATGAGCCTTGATTGAGAACGGAGATAGACCGCCTCCTGTTCGGTGAGATGTGATGCATTATGCAAAAGACATAAACAAGAAAACAATGGAAAGTAGATGTTAAAGGTACTGTAGGTCAAGTAGTCTAGCGTTAATTTCAGAGATCAACTTGAACGCGACGATCACGTGCGACTAAGTACACGGTCACGCATGCGGCAGGTGGTAGTGGCAAGTGCAGATGCTTGTTCTCGAGGTTTGCCCCCTACCACGATATGTCCAAGCCTACTCGCGCCTCTTCGCGCATCAAGACTTTGGCAGAAACAGGCCACCCGCCGCCCCGGGTAACTAGAGCTGCGTCGAAAGCCACCTCAAGGAAACCACTCACCAGCAGAGGCAACTCGCCCACCCAGGACAGCACAAAAGCTGCTACCCCTCCACCCTCGAAAGGAGAATCTAACATAAGTGATTTGGACAGCAAAGAACCTATCAGAGTGAGTCTTGCGTCTATAGTGATTGAAGGTCTCTCAATTTTCTCTTTCATCTCAGGCTTTCCTACGAATCCGTCCTCATCTCAACGACCAGGATCCGTCCTCTGCGCCGTATCTCGAGCAATTATCCGACACGACTGTCCGCTTTTCCGATCCTTCATCGTCAAACTCACAACACTCACGGCTTTCATCCATCAATGCTCCTTCAATTTACACCTTCTCTCACGTATTCCCCCCCAACACTTCCCAGTCTCATTTTTTCTCAACCACCACACTCCCTCTCGTTTCTGATCTTCTCAACGGTCAAGATAGCCTACTTTTTACATATGGCGTGACAAACTCTGGGAAAACGTACACAATCCAGGGCACTTCACAGCCTGATGCTGCTGGCATATTACCTCGTACCTTGGACGTCATCTTCAACAGTATTAAGGGGTTGAAAGGAGACGACCGTGTTAGTTCCACGTATATTCTTTCATCAACCGTTTACCTTACTCACTGCACCAATTAGTTTCGCCCGGTTCGTCTTCAAGGAATCGAATTTAATGATTCTCCTCCACCGAAAGCCCAAACCACCCGAGGCAAGAAAGTCCCTGCTCTTGCAGATGTATTGGAAGAAGATGGTGGCGATAATCAAGATATCGACCCTACTACGCTCAAGCTAGATAGGAACTACCAGTATACCGTTTGGTTATCGTATGCCGAAGTTTACAATGAAAAGGTCTACGATCTTTTCGAGACAATAGACGATCCGTCCACTCCCTCGCAATCCAAATCTTCTACCATCCCCCGTCGTCCGACTTCAGCATTCCTAAATACACCTCTACCTTCCTCGCAGTCGCATCCGCTACTCCTCGTTCGCAAAGCACTTCAAGTTAAGCCATGTCCGTTGTCTGACAACCCCTCTCCCGACAATTCTATCTCAGGCAAATATGTCGCTGGTCTTCGTCAACTTCATGTTCAATCAGCATCACAAGCAAAAGAATTGCTGCGTCTTGGGCAACTCCATCGCCGAGTCTTCGGGACGCTTGCCAATAGTCAGTCAAGCCGCAGTCACGCCCTCGTTACGATCAAGGTTCTTCGAGTTCACAAGGGAGAGAAAAATGATCCAACATCTATCCAGACTTCAAGGTTAACTCTCGTCGATTTGGCTGGAAGTGAACGAACTAAGCACACGAAGACATCTGGTGAACGCCTTCGTGAGGCTGGTAATATTAACAAGTCGTTGATGGTGCTAGGTCAATGTATGGAAACGATGCGTTCTAATCAACGCGCGTTAGCGAGAAGTTTGGCTTCCGTAGTGGGGACAGGCTCCAGGCTGGATACGAGGGATGTCAAGAAAGGATTGGCTGTTGTACCGTTTCGACACAGCAAACTTACCGAAATTCTCATGGACTATTTCGTTGGCGAAGGACGAGCAGTCAGTTTATAGCTTTGTTATCCCTTGCTCACATATGACTAATATCTCTATAGGTGATGATTGTCAATGTTAACCCGTATGATACTGGCTATGATGAGAACTCCCACGTTATGAAGTTCGCAGCCCTTGCAAGAGAGGTTCTTACTACTGCTCCTACGGCAATTCGTCGACCGATACCTATGAACAAAACAAGAGCTTCCATTACACACACGCGTAAGGTGACATTGTCAATGGGTGGGTCAGGTAGGAAAGTGAGTGAGGCCCATCTTGAAGTATTAGAAGGTACGCGTCTGCGATTTATCCTCATACAGACATTTGAAAATAATTGGAAAATGGACGGCTAGAGGACGAAGAATCAAATGAAGATGACGACGACAACGAACCTATCAATCCGCTCGTGGATTCTTTATTTGATGAAGTCGAGAGTCTGCGTGTGCAGGTTAGAATGATCTTGCCTCACTTTCGTCTCTTTTATGCATGGTTCTAACTTTCGTTTCTGCTGCCTAGTTATTCGAGGCGCAAATGCGTTCTGCGATCATTGAAGTTGAAACACGCGAAGAAGTCATGCAAGAAATGGAAGATCGTATGCGTAATATGGAAAAGATGTATACTCAACGATTGATGAAGGAGGTATGCACTTCTGTGTCAATTACGTCGAGGTTTGTGTTGACTTTTGGCAGGTGGAGAGAAATGAGATGAAAATGGACGCGAAGATTGACATGATGCATCGAGCTAGTTCTCTAGGGAAGCAGAAGCAACGCACAGTTCCCTCCGCATTTGATAGTGATTTCGAGGAAGAAGAGAAGATCGATGATAGTCTAGTATGTTTAGATCCTTACGGAATATTTGCAAATGGTATAGCTCATGATGTTTCTAATCTAGATTAAGCGAGACGATGAAGCTGCGAACACTGGGACTCAATACACCCAAGACTGGTCATCGGATATCAGTAGCAGGTCACCGTCTCCACTTGCCTCCAAAGGCGAGAATAAGAATTGGGCACCAACAGTACGCCCTTCTACAAAGGATGAGACTATTTATTCTGATGATGTCGGTGCTGATGAAACATCCTCGATGAAAGTGAGATTGAAAAGAAGCTTACTGGAACCCCCTTCATCACCGATATTTGAGGAGGATGTCAAAGCAGTGAGTTTAGAAACAACTAAACACCATACAGAGAGCCTTGGTGGCTTGATGGAGAGCCTTGAAGGTCTATCATTACAGAATTCAAGAGATGCAATGACGATGATTTAGAAATCATTGGCAAGATAGCTAATTGTTACATATAGTAGTCTCAAATATGATTGATTAAATACATATATCTGTGGTAGCTGTCAAAAGTTCTTTAAAGAGATTTGGGGCTTTTATAATCTTGAAGTCTTACTATGAATAGTGAGTAAAGTGAGCATACATTAATAAATGTTTATAAGGAGAGGGGGAACCATCTTCTACAAACAAATACAGATAGTATATAGCAAATGAGCAGATTGCTAAAGAAAGGAGCCAAATATATAGCTCAAAAAATTATAGATAAATAATCAAAATCTTTTAATTATAATTTTATATCTATAAAAATCTGATAACCCACAACTTTATAAAATATACTCATTCATATTTCTATATTTCACCCAGAGGACAGATGCACTAATATCTACTTTCAGCTACTACTATACATGTCTTATTTCTTGTTACACATTTGACTGTTATTAATATATTTTTATTTTTGGGTGATTTTGGCTTGGTGGATGATATATGACAGTGTAGTTTTTAAAAAATTATACAACTATATGTTATATTATATAACTTGTAATTATATAATAAACAAAAAAGTCTAATACTGAGATAGCAGCATTTTATTTGATTTAATCTATTTAGTACTTATTTGTCTCTAATTACAACAAGAGGAAAAGTATGGAAGGATTGAATTTGATTTTTACAGCTTAGTCAGTCTATCAAAATTGAAATTCATACTTAGCACTGGACACTATAGCTCTTGCAGTTTTTGAAAAATAATACACTTTATTATGCTATATAACTTTGTAAACTATTGGTCCAAATGTGTTTATAACTTTCTGAGTAGTTTTAGCAGTACATGCTATAGTTGTTGCAAACTGTCTCTGGTTGAAATAACAAATTTCTATAGTTGGGAACTAAAAGTTATAGTAAATACTGTAAATAAAAAACAAATAAAATGACAACTTTCAGTACTCTGAGTACAAAAACCCTCTTCCTTTAGTATTAGAAATAGTGCAAATGTATATACTAGAGTTATTAATAGTTGGCTATAAATAGTATAAAATTAGAACAAGAATTATCCTTGTTAGTCCTTGGCCTTCTCTGACCAAGTCATATGTCATATCTATTATCATATACTGATATACTAACTATATATTCATATGTGACATCACTTGAATTACTTTTACAAAAGGAGTACTAGCAAGAATTGAACTTCTCTATCAATTATAAAACTATGATACTATAATTACTCCACTACAAAAGGGCTTGAACATAGAAAATAAATATAATGCCTCAACAGCTATTCTAAACAAATTCAATAAAATTAATATAAATTCTAAAAAATTGCAAAAAAATTAGAATAAATTTAAAAAATAATATAATTAAATAAATTATAGTAAAGTTCCCAAAAGTTAAACTATTTCCTTTTACAATAGTAGTACAATGATATTTATATTTATATATTTTAGTAAAGAAAGATAAGGAAGTATTAGGACTACAGAGCTTATGCAATAGGTCTTTTAATATAATACTACTATGAGTCTATATAATACAAAATAAGAAAGATTTATTAGAAATTATACTTACCATTTATTAGCTCACTTTATCTAAGTGGCCTTAAAATAGAGTAACTGAATAGGCTGTTGAGATAGAGTGTCGAGAGTATGAGTACAGGTATACAACAATCAAATTCAGATATCAATATCAAATGTTCGAGTACTCACACTAACAGAAGATTTGAAACCACACAAAGAAGCTAAATAATCCAATGCTTTTCCTGTTTCTATACTCTATAAACTTGTTAAATATGTGAACAGTTCTTATACTTATTCAATACTGGGACACCAAATGTACCTAATTGGGTAGAATGCCAACTAAGTCAGAGTTAGAAGGACCTTGGCCTCAGCTCACAAAGAGCTATGCCACTACTAAGCCCTTGGTTCTTAATTTGCACAAAGGAGGTTCTTTCCCTTAAGGGTGACTTTGAGTTGGAGTTAGAGAAGTTGAAGGAAAGGTAGAGAAGAAGACAAGAGCAATAGAGAAAGCTGAGAGTGGTGAAGTTGGGAAGTCGAAGATTGAACAGAAGTGTGAGGGGAGTGGGGTCAGTGTTATGTATGTAGACTGGACTTCACTTAGTCAGGCGGAATGTCGGCTAAGTTGGAGTCGGAGGAACCTTGGCCTCAGCTCGCAGAGAGCTGTGTCCCTACTAACCTCTTGGTTTCTTATTTGTGAAAAGTATCCTTCTTGTTGGAAGACTCTAAGTTGGAGTCGGAGATATCGAAATAGAAAGTGGAGGAGAAGGCGAGAGTGAGGGAGGAAGCTGAGAATAACTTGAGTCGGGAAGTCAGATCAAACAGAAGTGGAAGAGTCAGGGTCGGACGGATTGGGGTAAGGAGTGGAAGGTTGTGGATTATATTCAGATACAGAAGTATATGGATACGAGTACTTGATGTAACGAGATATAACGAGATATACGACTGAGGTACAATAGTCGACTATGCTAAACTTAAATACATATCCAGTATGAATCCCAACAGAGCCGATGCAGTGTCTACAATAAGGAAACAATGCTAACTACGTGTGGAAAGGGAATAGCCGATTGACTGGGAAACAATATAAGCGAACATGCAGGAAACATAAGTATCTATGAGTGGAAAGCGTGCGTTCTCCAGGAGATAAGTATCCTCATGTTCGCCAAGAACGGATGGTTGGACCAATGTCGGGTCGGGGTCTCTATCAGGATTCGTTCAGGGTTATAGCAGTATCTCCCCCTTAAGGACCTTATCCCCATAAGGTCAAGGCTTTAGTCAACGCAGCAGACTAGAACAATGATTTCTGTGATTTGGGCATCAGATGGACTCCGAGAATGCCGACATCAGATTTTTGTATTAAAGCGGGACTTGTGAGCGATGCCATTTCCCCAGATTTTTTCTAAGTCTTTTTCTCCCCACTTGCTTTTACTCTACCATGTCTGATTATTCTTCCTCCTTGTCATCTGACAACAATACCAAAAACCTGACAATGTCGGAAGCCACAAGACAGCTCCAGAAGCTGCAAGAGCAAGAGCGCAGACTGCAGCAGCAGCGTGAAGAGTTGTTGGTGGTGCAGCGTCAGGAGGAAGAAGAGAGAAGTCGGAGGCAGGTGGAGAAGTGGGCGCAGGTAGAGGCGAAGAGGAGAGAAGCAGAGCGGAAGTCACAGGAGGAGTGGGAGCAGAAAGCAGCAAGGGTGGTGATGGAGGCTGAGGTGGCGAGGGTGACGGAGGCTGCAAGGAAGGCAGCAGAGTCTCCCAAGGCAGGGAGTTCGAAGGAAGGTCGAGGTCAGAAGTGGCCGAGAGAGTGGAGGAAGGTAGATATTCCAAAGCCACGGGCCCTCTACAAGGGCAACAATCAGTGTGTCAAGTGCACCAACGATGGAGAGCGGGAGTGTGTGACCATCGGGTAAGTCAGATTTCTGTCAGATTTGTTTTGACTTAGACTGATTTTTCTTTCCTAGGACTTGAAAGGCTTGCGAATGGTGCACCTTGTACAAGAAGAGGTGTGACTGGAAGACTGAGGATAGAGAACCGCCGGCGGGAGAGGAACTCCCACCGTTGCCGGTGGCAGGGGTGCCTCAGGCGGAGTCGGAGGATGGGGTGGAGCAGGAGTGGGCAAATCTTCTGGATCCATTGGGTCTTGACTAGACCCAATAGCTCTTGCGAGCTATGGTGGTGGAGATGCGGAAGGAGCGTCGGAGCTGGTGGAGGTACCGGGTGACTTCCACTACCCAGTTCAACTTGATACTGGCAGAGTTGGAGGTCACGAATAATCGGGCAGAGGTGGAGGAGAGACATTGGAAGGAAGTGGAGGACTGGAGAGTGAAGCGGAAAGGGAGGAGATAGAAGGAGAAGGACGCAGAGGGACAGATGGAGGAAATGGAGAGGAGGAGGGATGAGGAAGGGGACGATGGGGTGGATGGAGCAGAGGTGGAAGTGGGGATAGATGTAGACTGAATAAATAGAATACTTATATTTTTTCTTGGTTTTCTTGATTTGATTAGTTTTTGTTTTTCTAACTAAAAGAGCATGAATAAGTCGGAGAAGTGGAAGGAAAGCAGAATGTGTGAGGACAGGATATCGGAATAGAACAAGAGAACAGAGTAGATGTCGGGATGTCAGAGGGATGATCGGAGGGTGTAGGACTAAACTACGAGAGAAGAATAGAACTATCTAAGAGTCCATAAACTACACTACTGAGATCTCGAGAAGAAACACAGAGTTGGAAGAATCAGAAGGGATTTGGAGTTATGGTAGAAACAGAATAGAACTAAACTAAGAGTCCATATAACTATCTACTGAGTCAGAAAGAAACAGAGTCGGAGAAACCGAAATGGAGTCAGAGTTACAGAGGGATGGGAGTCGCTACTTCCCCTTTTAGGCAGATATTTCAAAAATTGATTGAAGTTTTCTTGAGACTGATAGATTCCTGACTGGAGGTGGTTACTATGGTAGATTTTTGGATTTACTTTGAGCAAAGTAGTTTCTTGACTGAAAGCTAGATTAAACAGATTTCAAAAAAGGTCAGAATAGTTGGAGAGGCGGATTGGAAATCAGAGTCAGATGCAGATGTCGAATTGTCGGACAGATGAATTGGAGTTCTACTGGGCCAATAGCTGAACCTTCTGTTGAAAGCACTTGCTTCAGTTGAGAGTATTATCGCTGAGAGGCTAGCAGTAGAGGTGGATGATTCGGGTCAGGATCGGATTTTGAATGCTCAGCTGGAGGAATTCCAAAGGAGCAGATGAGCTCAGCGAGATCTATGACACGGACGAATGGAAAAAGTTGTGACACCAATATCTGTACAATACTCGGATTGTGGTGGGTGGGTCAGCGGGATCCTAAGGACAGCAGAGTACAGAATCAAGTGGATAGAAGACAAAAAGACTGCAGTGATCTCGCTAGAGTGGAATTACTGAGACTACTTGCTTTAGAGTATCAAAATAAACAGAGCCATAGAACAGTCGAAAAGAAGTCAGGGGGGAATCGGAACTAAAAGGAATGTGGAGGAGAAAGGAAAGTAGGAAATTTGTGATCTATGAATAACGTAAAGTCAAAAAACTGAAAGCAAAAAAAGAGCAGGTCTATCGAAAAATCCGATGCTGATATGAACATATTATACAGAACAAAATTGATTTGTTGGAATAGTCGGAGTCTGTGTTGGAGGTGCAGTCGAACCTTCTAATTTTCTGCTTCAGGCTCTTGCTGGGAAGCTCGAGCTTTGGCAGCGGCAGATGAGAGTTTCGGACAGTGGCCAGCGATGTGGCCGGCACCACCACAGAACATACAGAGATATAGTCTGTAGTAACGTTGTCATTCTTCAGGAGTGAGCTTGCTATCTGGACCAATGACAGGCAGGTCGGATTGATCAACAGACTCAGAGCTGGATTGCTGAGTGTCCGTAGATGCGGGAGGATCAGAGGGGGTGGAAAGTGTGGGACTAGGAGAAGGGTTACTGGTGGAATCATTGAAAGCTTGCTCGTTGGAATTGTCAGAACTAGTGTGAACTGATTCGTTGGGGTCATCGGAGACTTCATAGTCGGATGCTTGATTTTCGTGATTCCTTTCACATTCTCTCTCCCAGTGTCGGGCGTCGATTAGAGCGGCCTTATGTTTCATTGAAGCGAGGTTGCAGGATTTACCAGTTGCCACCATAGCATTCTTGATGTGGTCGGAAAGACCCATGTAGTAGTGGTGACAAAGGGCAGAGTTGCTCCAATTGACTTGGGCGGTGTACTTGTTGAACTCGACGTTGTAGCAGATAATCTGTTGGTTTTCTTCCATAACCAGATTGTCAAGGAAATCTACAGCTTCAGCAGTGGAGTCGATGATACCAAATTGTGATCGGAGTTCCAACTTGAATTTGGACCAGTCGGAGACCTAGTCGGGGTATTCGCCAGTGAACATTTGAGGTTCGAATCAAGCCAACACAGTCCCTGATAGATAGGTAAGTGTGAACAAAACCTTTTCTTCATTAGAGGTAAAGTCATCAGGACTGTTGCAGAAATGAAGTCGGCATTAGAATAGGAAGGGGTCGAGTCGGTCGGGATCAGAGCCATCAAAGAGATCGGGGTTTCGGATTTTTTTCCTTCGAGGAGGACGTGAAGCTGACTCTAAGGCTTGAGTGAAAGCCATGATCACAGAGAAAAAGGGATCAGGACTAGACATGATCTTCTAGTAGCTTTGTCGGAGTAAAATGATCAAGGAAGGATATTCTTTAGGATAAGGATGTGGGTGGGAGTCGTATATACTGTTATGTATATAAACTGGACTTTACTTAGTTGGGCAGAATGTCAGCTAAGTCAGAGTCAGAGGAACCTTGGCCTCAGCTCGCGGGGAGCTGTGCCCCCACTAACCTCTTGGTTCCTTATTTGCGGAAAGTATCCTTCTTGTTGGAAGACTCTGAATCAGAGTCGGAGATGTCAGAATGGAAAGCGGAGGAGAAGGCGAGAGCGAGGGAGGAAGCTGAGAATAACTTGAGTTGGGAAGTCGGATCAAACAGAAGTGGAAGAGTCAGGGTCGGACGGATTGGGGTAAGGAGTGGAAGGTTGTGGACTATATTTAGATACAGAAGTACATGGATATGAGTACTTGATGTAATGAGATATAATGAGATATACAACTGAGGTACAACAGTTGACTATGCTAAACTTAAATACATATCCAGTATGAATCCTGACAGGGCCGATACAGTGTTTACAATGAGGAAACAATGCTAACTACATGCAGAAAGGGAATAGCCAATTGACCAGAAAACAACATAAGTGAACATGTAGGAAACATAAGTATCTATGAGTAGAAAGCGTGCATTCTCTAGGAGATAAGTATCCTCATGTTCACCAAGAATGGATAGTCAGACCGATATCGGGTCGGAAATGGTCGGGGTCTCCATTGGAGTTTGTTCAGGGTTATAACAGTCAGATAGATTAAAGAAAGAAGTGGAAGGTCGTAGATTATATTCTCGAGTACAGATATACAAAACTACAGGGGTAAATAAGATATATGACTAAGAAACTACAGTTGACTATACTAAGGCTTAAATACATATCCGACCTACATCCCGACAATGCTGATGCAGTGTCTACAATGAGAAAACAATGCTAACTAGATGCAGAAGTAGAATAGCTGATTAACCAGAAATTAGTGTAAGTGAATATGCACGAAACATAAGTATCTATGTGAAGAAAATGTCTATTCTTCAGGAGGTGAATATCCTCATATTTGCCAAGTATAAATGGTCGGATGTTGCTATCGGAGTTCATTCAGGGTTATAACAGTATCTTTCCCTTAAGAACCTTATCCCCATAAGGTCTAAGGATTTAGTTAATATAGCAGACTAGAAGAATGATCTCCATGATATTGAGCATCAGATAGACTCTGAGAATACTGACAAGCCCCATCAGATTTTCACATTAAAGTGGGGCTTGAAAGCGATGCTATTTTCTCAGATTTTTTTTAAGTCTTTTTCCTCCTCTTTGCTCTATCACAATGTCTGATTATTCCTCCTCCTTCTCATTTAACACCAACACCAACAATCCAACAATGTCAGAAGCTACAAGATAGCTCCAAGAGCTGCAAGAACAAGAGTGCAGGCTACAATAGCAGTATGAAGAGTTATTGGTAGTGCAGCATCGGGAGGAAGAAGAAAGAAGTTGGAGGCAGATAGAGAAGTGGGCATAGGTAGAGACAAAGAGGAGAGAGGCAGAGCAGAAAGCTCAAAAGGAGCAGGAGTGGGAAGTAGCAAGAGTGACAGTGGAGGCTGAGGTGGAGGCAGTGAGAAAGGTGGCAGAGGCTACAAAGAAGGCAGCGAAGTCTCCTAAGGCAGAGAGTTCGAAGGGAGATCAGAGTTAGAAGTGGCCAAGAGAGCAGAAGAAGGCAGAGGTTCCTAAGCTACGGGTTCTCCACAAGGGTGATAATTGATACATTAAGTGCATCAATGATAGAGAGCAGAAGTGTGTAACTATGAGATAAGTCAAATTTTGATCGGATTTGATTCTAGACTTAGACTGATTTCACTTCCCTAAGACTCAAAAAGTATGTGAGCGATGCACACTACATAAAAAGAGGTGTAACTGGGAGACTAAGGATGAGGAGCTACCAGTAGGAGAGAAACTTCTACCATTGCTAGTGATGGGGGTGCCTCAGATAGAGTCAGAGGATGGAGTAGAGTAGGAGTGGGTAGATCTTCTAAATCCATTGAGTCTTGACTAGATCCAACAGCTTTTGCAAGCTATAGTGGTAAAGATGCAGAAGGAGTGTTAAAGTTGGAGGAGGTACTGGGCAACCTCTACTATTTAATTGAATTTAATACTGGCAGAGTTAGAGGTTGCGAATGATCAGATGGAGATAGAGGAGAGACGTCAGAAGGAAGTGGCAAACTAGAGAGTAAAGTAGAAAGTGAGGAGATAGGAGAAGAAAGATGCAGAGGGGCAGATGGGGAACACAGAGAGGAGATGAGAAGGGGATGGAAATGATGAGGTGGGAGAAGCAGAAGTGAGAGTGAAGATGGACATTGATTAATAAGTTAGAATACTTATAGTTTTTTTTTTTTTCTTGATTTCTTGATTAATTTTGTGATTTTTTCTAAAGACTGAAAGAGCATGAGGAATCAGAAAAGTAGAAAGAAAGTGGAATGTGTAAGAGTGAGATATCAAAAGAGGAACAAAAGAACAGAGCAGATGTCGGAATGTTGGAGGGATGATCGGAGGGGTAGAATTAAACTACAAAAGAAGAAATAAAAACTATCTATAAGCCCATAAACTACAACTACTGAGATCTTTGAGAAGAATACAGAGTCAAAAGAATCAAAAGGGATTCAGAGTTATGACAAGAATAGAATAAAAACTAAACTAAGAGTCTATATAACTATCTACTGAGTTTTGGAAAAGAAACAGAGTCAGAGAAACTAGAATGAGATTAGAGTTATAGAGGGACAGAAGTTACTACTTTCCCTTTTAGATAGACATTCTAAAAATTTGAAGTTTTCTTAAAACCGATAGATTTCTAACCAGAGGTGGTTACTATGGCAGATTATAATAGGTTACTTTGAGCAAAGTAGTTCCTTGACTGAAGACTTGTTTAAATGAATTTCAGAAAAGGTTGGAATAGTCAGAGGAGTGAATCAGAAATCAAAGTTAAATATAGATGTTAAATTGTCAGATGGATGAATCAAAATTCTACAGGGCTAATAGCTAGAACCTTCTGTTGAAAGTACTTGCTTTCAGTTGAGGGTGTTATCACTGAGAGGCTAGAAGTAGAGTCGGATGATTTGAATCAGAATCAAATTATCGAATGTTCAGCTAGAAAAACCAAAGAAGCAAATGAGCTCAGTGAGATCTATGACATAAATGAATAAAAAGTTTGTAATACCAATACCTATACAATAACTTGAATTGTAGCAGATGGGTCAGCAGAATTCTAAGGATAACAGAGCATGGAATTAAGCATACAGAAGACAAAAGACTGCAGTAATCTTACCAAAGTTAAATTACTGACTACTTACTTTAGAGTACGGAAGAACAGAACTATAGAATGGTTAGAAAAGAGGTCAGAGGAATCAAAAAATGAAAGAAGTGAATAGAAAAGAAATGTGGTTTTTTGCAATCTATGAATAATGGTGAAGTCAAAAAACTAAAAGCAAAAAGAGCAGGTTCATCAAAAAATCTGATGCAAAGTATGAACATATAACACAGAATGAGATTTGAAAAGTCAGAACAGTTGGATTCCATATTGGAGATGCAGTCGAACCTTTTAAATTTCTGCTTTAGGCTCTTGCTGGGAAGCTTGAGCTTTGGCAGTAGCAAATGAGGGTTTTGAACAGTGGGTGGCAATATAGCCAGTACTATCACAAAACATACAGAGATGTAATCTGTAGTGACGTTGTCATTCTTTATAAGTGAGCTTGCCATCAGGGCTGATAATAGATGGGTCAGATTGATCAATAGACTCAGAGCTTAATTGCTGAGCACCTATAAATGTAGAGGGATCAGAGGTATCAGAAGATATGAGACTAGGAGAAGGGTTACTAATAGAATCATTGAGGGCTTGCTCATCAGAAATGTCGGAATTAATATGAGCAGATTCGTCGGAGTCATTGGAGACTTCAGAGTTAGATGCTTGATTCTTGTAATTCTTTTTACATTCTCTCTCCCAGTATCATGGAGTCAATAATATCAAATTGATATCGGAGTTCAGACTTGAATTCAAACTAGTCAGAGATCCAGTCAGGATCTTCACTGGTGAATATCTGAGATTCAAACTATATCAATGCAGTTCCTTAGAGATAGGTTAGAGCAAATAAAACCTTTTCTTCATCGGATGAAAAATCTTCAGGACTGTTGTAAAAGTGAAGTTGGCAGTAGAATAGGAAGGGATCAAGTCAGTTAGGATTGGTACCATCAAAGAAATTGGGATTTTGGAGTTTTCTCCTTCAAGAAGAATATAATATAGACTCTAAGACTTGAGTGAAGGCTGTGATTGTAGTAGCGAAAGGATTGGAACTAGACATGATCTTCTAGTAGAGCCTTGAGTGAATTGAAAAGAAAAGAACTTCTAAGATTAGACTTATAGAGAGAAGTCATATATACTATTAAATATACAAATAGTCCTCATACTTGCTCAGTACTGGGACACCAGATATACCTAATTAGGTGAAATGCCAACTAAGTCAGAGTTAGAAGGACCTTGGCCTCAGCTCACAGAGAGCTGTGCCACTACTAAGCCTTTGGTCCTTAATTTGCACAAAGGAGGTTCTTTCCCTTAAGGGTGACTTTGAGTTGGAGTTAGAGAAGTTAAAGGAAAGGTAGAGGAGAAGACAAAAGCAATGGAGGAAGCTAAGAGTGGTGAAGTTAGGAAGTCGAAGATTGAACAGAAGTGTGAGGGGAGTGGGGTCAGATAGATTAGAGAAAGAAGCGGAAGGTCATAGATTATATTCTCGAGTACAGATATACAAAACTACAGGGATAAATAAGATATATGACTAAGAAACTACATTTGACTATACTAAGACTTAAATACATGTCCGACCTACATCCCGACAGTATTGATGCAGTGTCTACAATAAGGAAACAATGCTAACTAGATGCAGAAGTGGAATAGCCGATTGACTAGAAATTAGTGTAAGTGAATATGTACGAAATATAAATATCTATGTGAAGAAAATGTCTATTCTTCAGGAGGTGAATATCCTCATGTTTGCCAAGCACAGATGGTCAGACCGATGTCAGGTCGGGATAGTCAGGTGTTGCCGTCAGGATTTGTTCAGAGTTATAACAGAATTAGGAATTATTCTTACCAGCCCTTAACCTTTTCTATTCAAGTTGTAGCTTAAATATAATTTATTATCTTTTACTTCTTATTCAATTTGTTCAACTTCTTCTTCTCACTTTTATTTTGATTCAACTTTTTAACTCTGATCTTTTAGCTTTCTCTCCTATTCACATCTTCTCTTCTGCTTTCTTTTTAGCTTTACATAGTAACTTTAATTATTTCAACCTGATACTAGTTTGATTATTTATTCTTAGCAAATATAAAAATTTCAATCTTCTAAAAAAGTGATGTTTCTTTTACATTATGTTTTCTGCATATTTGCTCATTTTATTTTCTAGTTAGTTAACTATTCAGATTTTACATTTTTGTAGTATTGTTCTCTTATTGTAGAGATCACATTAGTTTAGTTGAGATTCATACTAGATATATATTTAAATCTTAGTATAATCAACTATTTGTTTTTTAGTTATATATCTTATTTACTTTTTATACTTTTATATTCAAAAAATAATTTATAATCTTTTACTACTTTATTTTAATCTTTTCAACTCTACCTTTCTTACTTCAATTTAACTTCTTAACTTTAACTATTTTAGCTTTTTTACTTTATTCTTAACTTTTCTGTTTTGCGTTTAACTTCACTGACTCTAACACAGAGTGATCTTATAAAAAAAACCTTTACAAATCAAAAACTAAAAGATCAATGTAGTATACTTACAATTTAAGGCTCAAATCCTTTTGACTACAACTTAACCAATAGTTTATTTGACTAAGTATAATGTGATTTCTATATTTAACAATTTATTAGTACTAGTTGTTATTGTTAAGTACAAGATCCACAAGAGATCTAGTCAGTATCAGAAAAGTTAGCTAAGTTGGAATCAGAGAATCTTGACCTTAGTTTACAAGAAACTATGCCCTCACTAGATCTCTGGTTTTAACTTCAAAGATCAGCCTCATAGGGTAAAGAGTTAGAGTTAGAATTAGAGAAGAAGGTGAGAATGTGAAGAGACACTTCTAATCAGTAACAGATAAAAGATTAAGTCAATACTTGGAAAAGAAAAATAAAAAATTAGAAAATCAGAGTAAAGAGCAAAAAGGTGTAATACTAATGTAATTTACAACTGAGAAATGTTTAGTCATTGCAGTCTAGCTTAAACACAAGATCAGAGTATTCTACCAAACAGTCTAAAGTGATATCTACATGTATCTATAATACAAAAATATGTGACTATAATATAGAGTTTGAATGACTAATTGACTAGGATTTAACATAACTGAATAGGAGAAAAATATATATACTATAGAAGAAAAATGTATACTCAAAGTGAAAAGTATCCTCATAGTACCAAAACTAAGAAATGTTAGACTAAAATTTGAGCAGGATTGTCAGAATTATCAGAATTCTACTCAGGTTATAGTAGTATCTCCCCCTTAAGAACCTTATCCCTATAAGGTCAAAGTACATAGTTAAGGAAGTAGACTAGAAGTTTGATTGTTATAAGTTGAATAATTCTTTTTTATTTTTTACATTTTTTTAAAAAATTTCCATAATTTTCTATATATTTATCTTTTATTTTACCTTGTAGTTTAGATCACATAATTGATTCCCATCATATAACTATTCTGATCTTCATGTCTTTATTATTTGATAATGCTTTATCACCTAATCAATAGAAGGTAGTAGAATCTTATAGAAACTTAATATTATTACACACTATGATTACAATATTAGTAGTTGTCATTATTGCATTATTTCTAGCTTGTTATTATTGCTTTGTTTATAGTCTCTACATATATATAAAGTCCCAGGTTTCATTTTAAAATCTCAAAATCTACCTTTTAGTTTATAGTCTTACTTTTAGATTGTTCTTACTAGTTTAATCTTTTATCCTCTTTACCCAAGTATCTCTCTCACACTTCTTATCTCTCTATACCTTTCATTGTTGTTTCTGCAAGTCTCCTTACTGTTTCTATCCTCTCTTTCATTAACTCTACCCTTATTCTCTCATCATTTTTTGATCGTAGTCATGACATTGATCTCTATGATAGTGTATATCAGATTAATTCTGAGAAAGTCAATAAATCCCATCTGAATATAATATAAGAGACTCTGTATCTCTACTACTTTCCAGAATTTTTCTAAATACCTCTCCTCACCATGTCTTCTTACTCCTCTGATTTTTTTAAACTCTGATATTAATGAGGGTAACTAATTACAGGTTCTGCAAAAAGAGTAGTGTCAAAAGTTAAAGGTGGCATAAACAGAGAAGATACATTAGAAGGAAGAGTAGTGATATTACCAACTTGAGAAAAAAATAAAGCAGAAATGTGAAGAGGAGTAGAAGTGGGAGAAAAAGCAAAAGCATGAGGAGAAGTAAGAATTAGCAGTGACTAGAGCTAAGGTAGAGGTAGAGGTAGCTATAGTAGTATTGCTGATTTTACTAGTGGTGGATCCTTTGAAGGAGGAGAAAGGAAAAAAGAGAGCATATAGAGAGAAGCCCTTAGTAATTACTGAGCACTTTAGAGCTAACTAGTGCAGTCAATATTATCAGAATGACAAGAAGCATGTCTTGGTGAAGTAAGTACTTTCTATCCTTTTTAATTTAGTAACTGACTAGCACTATTTTTTAAAAACTAAAAATTTTGTAGTAAATACAATACTAATAATAAAAAAATACAGAGTAAGGTTTTAGTAGCAAAGTAGCAGTTGATAAAGAAATTAGTACTATCAGTACCCCAGGTGGCAGTAGTGGAAGAAATGGGATCAGTACTGGCTACACTAATATAGCTAACTACATAGAAGGAGGTTATCCTATTACCTTTAAGTACAGGAATGAATACTACTGAGCTATTGCTGAGGACAATAGCTCAAAATCTTAGAACAAAGAATGCACACTGGTAAAGATTTTGAATTTATATTGCAGATCAGATGGTACTAGCTTTGAGGTAATTAGAGAGGATGATAGAGAGAGAGAATAAGCAGAAGAGGAAGCAGTTAGAGATAAAGAAACATTGAGTGAAGTAGAAGGAAGTAGAGAAGTGAATGGAAGAGATGAGACAAATGGAGTGGGGTTGAAAATAACAGTATAATACAGTATCTAATGTATTTTTTCTCTTTTATTTTATTTTATTTCTTGAAGGTACTGTTTTCTTAATTTCTAATAAAGAATAATTAAAGGAATTGAAAAAAAGAGAGAATATCAGAATCAAAGGTTGATAACTAAGAAGTGAAGTTGGAGTAGTAGGTATCAGGACAATGGTATATTAACAAAAAGAAATGAACTATCTACTTAAAACTTGGAAAGATTTAAATAAAACAAGGGTCGAAGTGATTGGGTTTTACAGAGACAAAGGACTAGATTGATTACAATACTTGATATAAAATTTAGTAATAGCTTCTTGTATTATTTTATTCATTTTATAATAACTGAACTTTTCTTTTGCTTTTTAGAGTACACATATAAACTTTTCTTATTTTTTTGATTATTTTGGTGTTTTTTCTATATTTCTATCTTATATTTTGTAGTCTCTACCTATTGATAGTGTAAACTTGGCAGTTTAACTCCGAGTATTTTGTCATGTAATGTATTCCCACACTTCTATAACCCATACCTGAAGTCTATGATATGGTACTGTTCCTTCAGTGTCTTACTTTGACTCCAGGTATGTTTAGTTAGTTTTCTTTTCAAATACAGTGTCTTACTTTGACTCCAGCCTCTCTAGGTTAATTTTTATCCTTAAGGTTAACAGGTTATAGGCTTCAGCTGCTAACTGCCAATGAATCCTTATTGCTATCACTTTTTGGGCACTTTTGGATACTTTTTCACCTCTTTACAGCTATCTCTAGTTGCTCACTGCCTAAAACAGTTGTTGTACAGCTGTTCTAGTGCCAACTCACTCCCAACTCATATTCTCTCTATTTCTGTCACTTTTCAAGCCATTTCATCATCTCAGAGCCTCTTCACATCATCTATACTCCCTCTGTCATCACTCTGTGTCACTTTTCAGCTATAGTTCATCCTCATTCTTCCAACAACTCATCTCTATCTGCTACTAACTATACTAGCTACTCTCAGGATCTACAAAACTCATTTAGTGATCAGAAACTATCCTGAAGGCATCTAAGAATACGTGCTGACATCTCTCTACTTACTTTTGGTATCTCTACATCCTCTTCTTTGTTTCAGACACCTCTCTGTGACTTTTGTGGCTTCAAAGGTCATTTGAAGGCATCCTGCAGAAGATATCTAACTACTAGACATGAAGTCCTTACCCAGGTCTAATCTAGTCATATCAAGGGTCAGAGATATCATCAGAGATCCTCTTTCTATGCCTTCAATGTCTCCAACTTATTTTTTATATTCCCAGATACCTAGTTCTCCCCCTTTATTTGCTCACTCCATCTTGTCTCAACTACCCAACAGCCAATCCTAGACTGCAGACACAGATGCTATCTCACATATGATACCTCACAAATATTGGTTTAACATGTACATGCCTTTAAGGATTCCCATTTGTCTTGCCAATCATCAGATCGTCTATTCAGCTGGTGAAGATACTGTAGTTTTTGTCCTGAAGTAGATGATTGAGTTTTGAGAGCTCTGGAGTTCACCAAGGTCCTGCATATCCCTCATCTCAAGTTTAACCTCCTTTCAGTCCTCTACCTCACTTTGTTATTTTATTCATTTTATGACAACTGAACTTCTCTTTTACTTATTAAAGTACACATATGGACTCTCTCTATTTTTTTAGTCATTCTGGTATTTTTCCTATATTTCTACCTTATGTTTTGCAGTCTCTATCTATTAGAAGTGTAGACTTAGTAGTTTAGCTTCGCTTTTCCATCATGTGATGTATTCCTACACTCCTATAGCCATACTTGGAGTGTCTGATGTGTCACTGTTCCCTCAGTGTCTTATTTTGACTCCAGGTATGTTTAGATAGTTTCCTCTTCAAATACAGTGTCTTATTTCGACTCCAGTACTCCCAGGTCGACTTTACTCTCTGGTTTTAACAACCTGGTCCCAGGAGATGAAGGCTCTGTTGATGAGGATAGGGGCTTGGCCCATTGTCTCTGGGAAGAAGCTGAGGCCTCTTTTAGTCGATGAGAAGCAGCCTACAGCTGAGGAGATAGCTGCTATGGATAAGTGAGATGATATGGCATACAAGGTAGCTGGTGAGCTGTTTCTCAACCTCTCTGCTGACCAGAGGACACATGTCTAGGGTTTAGATGACAATCCTGTGGCTATGTGGGTCAAACTCGAGTCTGTGCACCTTCAGAAGCATCCTGGTGCTCGCTTTAATGCCTGGGATGCCTTCTTTAGTATCAAGAAGGAGCCAGATGAGTCCCTGTTCTCCCTGATGACTAGAATTGAGTCAGAGATCCAGAAGGTGCAGAATCTTCGCCCCCAGGGCTATACCCTGGACAAACTCGAAGAGGAGCTGGTCTGCATGATGATGGTTCGCTCTCTGCCCTCTGAGTTCAACTCCTTTGCTTCCAGCTTGCAGCTACTGGACAAGTTTGAGAAGTCCAAGCTCCAGGAGGCATTTGTGGCTGAAGAGATGTGCAGAAACTGTCCAGAGGCATCCTCTAGCACCCCTACTACCGCTTTCAATGCCTCTACACCCTCTCCTTTGTCCCAGACACTCTAGTGTGAGTTCTGTGGGTTCAAGGGCCATTCCCAGATGACCTGCTATTGTTATCTGACTGCTAAAGTCGCTGCCAACAAGCAGATCCTTGCTCAGCACTCTGAGGGTCGCAGACGAGGCCAGGGAGGCTCCCAGCAAGCCTCTGTCACCTCCAGCTCATCCCCTTCGACTCCAGGGACCTCTACAGTCTCTGAGTTTGCTGGAAATGCAAGTCTTCATCCCTCCTCCTCTCCTACTCCCTCTACCTCACCTCAGACACTCACTAACTCATCTTGGACTGCAGACACAGGGGCCACTTCTCATCTGATGCCTCACAGACACTGGTTCAACTCTTACAAGCCTCTGAGAGTTCCCATTCATCTTGCCAACCACCAAATCGTCTATTCAGCTGGTGTTGGGTCTGTGGTCTTTGTTCCTGAGGTGGGGGGTCAAGTTTTGAGAGCTGTAGAGTTCACCAGGGTTCTCCATGTACCAGACTTGATGTCCAACCTCCTCTCTGTCCTATATCTCACTCATGTACATCGCTTCCATATCCATATCTCCTCTGACAGAATGGATTTCATTAGAGACTCTTCCATTCTCTTCTCTGCCCCTATTGATGCCTCCAACACTGCTTTACTGTCTGGCAAAGTCTCTGTACCTCCTCAGCAAGCTCTAGCATCCTCCTCCTCCACTTTTCTGTTAAACCTAGAGATGAATATCAACCTAGGGAGGCTGGAGTCGAAAAATAAGACACTGTATTAAGAGAGAAAACTAACTAAACATACCTAGAGTCGAAATAAGACACTGAGGGAATAGTGACACATCAGAGACTCCAAGTATGGCTACAGGAGTATGGGAATACATCACATAATGGAAAAGTGAAGCTAAACTACCAAGTCTACACTACCAATGGATAGAGACTGCAAAACATAAGATAGAAATATAGGAAAAATACCAGAATGACTAGAAAAATAGAGAGAGTCCATATGTATACTCTAATAAGCAAAAGAGAAGTTCAGTTGTCATAAAATGAATAAAATAACATCTAGTTCTATACACCCTACAAGGTCCCTATTAGACTGGCCAATGGATCTATAATCTATTCTGAAGGAAGAGGAGAAGTCTGCTTTGTACATACATCATCTAATGCTGCTGTTTCTGTCTCTGATGTCCTACATGTACCTAATCTTGGCTGCAATCTATTTTCTGTCCTACATCTCACTCAACATTGCAATTTCAAAGTTGTGATCAACAGAGGCAGAATAGAATTCTACAAGTCATGTTCTCTTCCAAGCTACTGTGTTCAATAACAATGTAGCCCATCTGGATGGTGTGATACAGTTCCAACATGCTCAGGCTGCTAGATTAGACAGAATGCTTCTTCATCGTCGACTGGGACACATTTCCAAGGACAGAGTTGAGCTGCTGCTGAGGAACAAGCTTACAGTCAACACCAAGCTTGATTCTGATGCTCCAATGCCAGACATCTGTGAACCTTGCATCATAGAAAAGCAGCATCGCAATCCCTTCCCAAAAGAAGCCTCTGATCAAAATCTGCAACCTCTAGACCTTGTTGTCTCTGATGTACATGGACCTCTTCCTGTTCAGACTGCCCAGGGCTTCTGCTACTGGGTCACCTTCTTAGACATGGCCACCAAACTCCCCTGTGGCATGCTCATGAAGAGGAAGAGTGAAGTGTTCTCCAAGTTCCAGATATTTAAAGCTTGGGCTGAGAACCACTTCAAGCGCAAGATAGGAACATTCAGAGATGACAAGGGAGGTGAATACATCTCCAAGGAGATGGATGCATTCCTCCTGTAGCATGGAATTGTCAGAGAGCACATAGTGCATGGTACACCACAACAGAATGGAGCTGCAGAACGACTCAACAGGACTATAGCTGAGGGCATCACCTCTATGCTTGCTGAAGCAAAGCTTTCCCCATCCTTCTGGGAAGAAGCCTTCCACACCTTCCTGTATCTGCACATTCGCTCCCCCACTTCCTTCCTGCATCCTGAGACTACAATCTATCAACAAGCATATGGAAAGAAGCCCAGCATTCACTATCTGCGAGTTTTTAGATGCAAAGCCTATGTATACATCCAGAAGGACCAGAGAAAGTCTCTGCAGCTGCACTCACTGTCCTGCATCTTCCTGGGCTACTCTGATGGATACAAAGGCTGGAAGTGTTATGATTCTTAAATACAAAAGTGACCTGACTAGGGATTGAACCCAGGACCTCTAGTATTAGCTACTAGTGCCATAACCACTAGACCATCAGGCCTTAGTTGGTATTACTAAGGCAAGGTTGGTATACCTCCGAGGATAATTCTGTCATCTCAAGTGATGATTATACCACCTGACTCTGATATAGTGCATGTGACTCAGCATAATCCAACAATATGGACTCTCTCTATTTTTCTAGTCATTCTGGTATTTTTCCTATATTTCTATCTTATGTTTTGCAGTCTCTATCCATTGGTAGTGTAGACTTGGTAGTTTAGCTTCGCTTTTCCATCATGTGATGTATTCCCACACTCCTGTAGCCATACTTGAAGTCTCTGATGTGTCACTATTCCCTCAGTGTCTTATTTCGACTCTAGGTATGTTTAGTTAGTTTTCTCTCTTAATACAGTGTCTTATTTTTCGACTCCAGCCTCCCTAGGTTGACATTCATCCCTAGGTTTAACAGGGTTTTCTTATCTTTAGAGAAAATCAAAATGTCATCCTGTAATTATGTTATATGATTACAACTTTCTCTTTTCTACTTATTACTTAATTAATTTCCTTGTTTGTACAAGTACTTAAATCTGAAACCTTATCTTTATGTTCCTCACTCTTACATTCTGAATATAAAGGTAAGTATCCATCCCATCATGTATATTATTCTAGACTCTTACATTCTGAATATAAAGATTATTCCTATTAACAGATCCTGAGTGTTTCCTATACCAATAGGGTTCTACTTTTTTTTAAATAATAAACAACTCTTTATTTTGACTTAAGCATGATGAGCATCTACCAAGTGTTGACATCATTTTCTCTAACTGTAATGTACCTGTTAGCTTAGCAAGTTGGCACACAACTACCTGACTAGTAGCTCTACAACCCTACAAGCTGATATCTTCGAATTCAACCTTATATCCTGGATGTGTCACTTACAGTACTGCTACCTTTGTAGATGCCTTACCATTTACCTCCTTAGAAGATCTACCAACTATAGACTCTTCCCTTATTCTCTTATAAGCTAGTTCATTTGCAATAGTCAAGCTAAATGAGGGTGAAGATTTAGAACCTGAACCTCGATTATGCCCACTCTCTCTTGTCATACCAGTCCTTCTTGTTAGCTCAGTCACCTCAGATTCAGATTCATTAGACGATAACTACTCTCCATGAAAGATGCCTATGTCTCACTTCTCTGTTGTAATCATCATTCATAACAACCTTAAATGCATTCCTTTTATCTCTATTAGGTATATTAATTCCAATGTCATCTTTCAGTTTAAAACTTCCTGTGAGGATTATTTTGATGCTAAGGAGATTGACACTGTGAACCAAGTTAAGATGTTAGGTCCTGCATTCAAGAATCTAGCTATTCATAATTGGTATGACAATGATAAAGTTTGATTTTATGTACTTACCTTTAATGCATTCATTGTTAAGGTATCGACCAATTGACTCTCTAATCGATTACTATCTTCAGCATCTCTGTGCTTGATCTTCAGCCTTCTCGGCTTCTTCCTAAACGTTCAGCCTACTTGGCTAGGTCCGTTCTCTGACCTCTAGTTCTACTACCTGTACCTAGGCCTTGTCTATCAATAGACTTTCGTATTCTAACCTAATGCGTATCCAAAGATTAGTCCACACTAATCTATATCCCTCTGTCTTTCTAAGACAGGTAATCTAATCTACTATCAACTAACTAAAGTCGACTAGAGAGTGATCATATCCAATAGAGTTATACTTCAATTTGCACATTACAAACCAAGACTCTTGTTCATACTTGAATGTCCACATAGACAAGCTACTTGTTATTCGACTCAAGCTTGTAAGATACAAGATACAAGATAAATAAAAAGGATAACAAAGGAGGTCAAAGTTAGGGAACTTCGACACTCATACATAGAGCTATTTATACTAAAGCTAAATCCACCGATAATTGCACTAAATACTAATAGTGTCCACCAGGATAGTAGCTACTAGTAAATACGAGAAAGATACAGAACATTCTATAATGTTCTACAGGCTTCCAGTCAGTTCTGGTACATACAAGTTACTAAGATACTATTAAGTCCTGATTATAGATACTCGGTCATCGGTCATCGGTCTTGGTCATCGGTCTCGGTCATCGGTCTCAGTCATCGGTCATTGGTCTCCTCTAAGTCCATCAATCAAGAGATAGACTCTTATCGTAACATTACCTCTCTGCTAGATTGAATGTCCTCATGATCTTATGCCTAATCCAACTGCTCCATCGAGATAATGTTTGGGTCAAACGTTGTTGGTCCAGAGAACTGGGCATTCGGGGTCTCGAGCTGAAAGGACCGAAATGTATGCACTCTCCTCAAGTTCTGTATGAATGGAGTTTTGGCTACATCCGAACTCGTGCTAGCCGTTGCCAGCTCTGGATCTCCTCGTCTAAAATCAATCTGTCGAATTGAGTTAATTCAGGGATTTCTGCGCTCAGAAGGAGATCGGTGTTGACTTCCGGGTTGGCTGACTATATTCCTACTACTAGGAAGCAATGGTCTCATTCCACATGACTCTTCATTCTAGTATTGATAGATTGGTTTCCTATGGATTCGGAAATAGTTTAAGTTGGTGTAGATGTAGGGGGAGCTTCTACTTGGGTTCTTGTATGGAACACAATAAATGCATGGATTAACTCATACGGGTTGTCGAATGAGTCCGCATACAGCACATCGTGGTTGGTTGCAAGCATCAGATTCATGTGAATTCCTTCCACAACGATCACAGTGCAGGGTTGTATCAGCTTCTCGGGGTGGGAAAGGAATGTTCTGCTGGTATCATGTATATGCCAATCTGTCTGCAAAGGTGGATATGATGATACTGTAGGGAGAATTGGTAGAGGATGGGTTTCGATGCTGTACTGGGTTTGAGTATTCACGATCAATGATTTGTCTATCATATTCCTCTTTCGGGACTTTCGTAAAGAAGAGGTTGCGACTTCCAGTATGCTTTGATTGGTTTGCTTCGATGTTTCTGATTTCAAAAGAGTGATGATCGATTGGCCTGCTCCATTCTGGAATGTCTGTGACTCTTTTTGGTAAGTAGGGTAAATTGTTTCTGATTCCCCTATGTATGACTGTATCTGATTCTGCTTCACTAATTGGGGATACTCATCTGGGTGATTCGCTCCTGCTAGACCTGGGTGATGTTGTTGATGTGGAATACCTTGACTCGCTTGAGTTGAGTAAGGTAGCAGATTCAGAACCTCCAGAAGGGGGACTGTCTTGACCCACAGGGTTGCTGGATTGTTTAATGTGTCCTGGTTTGACATCGAAGGGTTCGATGTCTGATGCCATCAGAGTGTCGTTATCAGAGTCATTGGAATCGGAGCCATTATCGGACATGAGCGATGATGGTAATATGAGTCGTACGACTCTGGGTGGTGTGAGATAGGAATTACTGATAGATTCAGGTCAGGATTTGGGAATTGCCACGATGGTAACTGATTCCGTGTTATCGGTTGCAGTTGAGTAGGGTGGTGCTGGTTCGGCTGGATGAACCTCGGAGTCATTCCTACGTCTAAGAGTTCCGAACGATACATTTCCTTCCTCATCTATTCTTATCCCACTTTCCAATAAGAATCCTACTAATGCTCTTTCCAAAGATAAGATAACCTCGTTGTCTTGATCTCTACTTCTTTGTAAAGCCTCTAATTATCTGGTAATGTCAAGTAAAATATGTGTTTGGGTAGAGTGGTGTTGTTGCAGATTGATAATGTGTTAGAATCACAAGAGCATTGGGAAAAGGATGATGTTCATTGATACAAGTCTACCTACTTATATACAGCTATGAACAGAATTCTAGAATAGTTAGCCAAGAGCACAAGACAGTGTGTTTACCATGAGGTGCTTTGCTGGCAGCCATGAGGCTATGTGCTGGTGCCATGAGGCCATAAGCTTGGCAGCCATGCTTGTACCATGAGGTACACATGAGGCTCTCAGACTTCTGATGGAGAACAATAGAGATGTGCAGTCATTGTCCCTCACAATGCTGTTTCAGAACAATGCACCTGAGCACACTCTATCCAACACTCCCACCAGATCAGGTGCATCTCTGAAGTCCTAGGTTCCTGCAAGCTTTCTCAACTTTGAGTTTGTTCAGAGGCTTGGTCAGGATGTCTGCTAGCATTTCTTCAGTTGGGATGTATTGAACAGTGAAAGTGCCCTTCTCCACCTCGTCTCTGAGCCAGAACATGCGTCTGTCAATGTGCTTCATTCTGCCATGGTGTTCTGGGTTCTTGGCAACCTGAATAGCACTCTGGTTGTCCATAAAGATGGTGGTTGGTGCAGAAGAGCCATAACCAATCTCATCCAGTAGACTACGCATCCAGAGTGCTTCAGTTCCACAGTGGACAGCAGCAACATACTCTGCTTCAGTTGTAGAGAGAGCAACAGTTGCTTGAAGCTTGGAACTCCATGAGACGGCCCCAGTACAATTTTGATCACAAAAGCACTGGTGGACTTGCCATTGTCCAGGTTGCCACCATGATCTGCATCAGAGTACACCTCCATGAGTCCTGGCACAGGTTGTGCAGGAGGAGAGTATACCAGAGCAAAGTCAGAGGTGTGCTTCAGATACCTGAACAAGTGCTTGACTGCTTTCCAGTGTGCCAGGCCAGGATTGGAGTTGAAGCGAGCCAAGACAGAGACTGTGTTTGCAATGTCTGGTCTGGTGGCTGTAGCAAGGTACATGAGAGCTCCCACCGCATTGATATAGGGAACAGACTTCATGTCCTCCTTCTCCATCTCTGTCTGGGGAGCCATGTCTTTTGAGAGCTTGATGCCTGGTTCCATTGGGGTTGAAACAGGCTTGCAATCAGACATGTTGAATCTCTCCAGGAGTTCTAGCACATATTGCTTCTGGGAAAGGCTAATAGTCCGCTTCTGGCGATCTCTGGTGACTGCAACACCCAGGAGAAGCTTGGTGGGCCCAAGATCTCTGAGCTTGAAGTGCTGCATGAGTTCCTGCTTGATCTTTTGGATGGCCTCTTTGGATTCAGAGACTAGAGTGCAGTCATCCACAAAGACAGGAATGATCACTGTGACTGGCCCATTGCTGAGGATGTAGACACTAGAGTCACTCTTCAGAATGGAGAAACCAAGTTCAATCAGTGTTGCAGCCAGTTTCTTGTACCAGAGTCTGCCAGACTGCTTTAGACCATAGATGCCTTTCTGCAGCTTGTACACCACATCAGGGTCTCCTTCTGTGAATCCCTCAGGTTGTCTCATATAGACTTCCTTGTCAATTTCACCATTGAGATATGCAGTGGAGAAGTCAATAGTCTCCATCTCCAGGTCCTCAATTGCTGCCAAGGCAAAGATAACATGTAGGGTGGTCCATCTGAGAGTAGATGCATAGGTTTCATCATACTCAAGACCTGGTCTCTGAGAAAACCCTTGTGCCACTAGTCTGGCCTTGTAGCGCTCTATGGACCCATCTGCATTCTTCTTGATTCTAAACACCCATTTGGAGCCTATGGTCTTTCTGCCTGAAGGAAGCTGGGAGAGAATCCAGGTTCCATTCTCCAAGTGTGCTCTGATCTCATCATGAGCAGCTTGGAGCCATAGTTCAGCATCAGGACGAGTCATGGCTTCAGCAAATGTTCTGGGCTCAGCAGGGAGAGTGCTGGCCCTGGTGTTGAATGCATACTCTAGTGCAGAGTCAATGGGAAGTTGAAGGGGATACACAGTGTCCAGGAATGCTGCATGTGCTGCTTGAAGGTTCTCATCATTCTCTTCATCAGATTCAGATGGGATAGCTGGAGAGGGCTCTCTGTAGTTGTGCAGTTTGGATACATCAACTTTCCACCATTCACCAGGGGGTTTCTTCTCCCTTGTGGACTTCCTGGAGGTTGTGGAAGACACAGAGGCAGTTCTGGTGCGTCTTTGACGAGATGGACCAGCTCTTGGAGCAGGGGAGGAGCAGGGGGTGCAGGCACAGGTGCTTGGACAGGAGGAGGAGCAACAGGGGGTGGTACAGGCTCAGGATCTGGTTCTGGTACATTTTCTGCTTGAGCTGGAGGTTGTACTGGCTCTGGGGGTTGCTCAGGTACTCCCACCGCTTCAAAGTCATCTGGGTCATCCAATGGCAGCTGTATAGTGTGCATTTCTGGATTAGAGGGTTCAAATGACACAGAAATAGTTTTAGGACTGTTCTGAGGCTTGTGTCCAGTTCCAGGGATCTCATTCTCATTGAATATAACATCTCTTGAGATGATCACCTTCTTGGAAGCAGGATCATAGCACTTCCAGCCTTTGTATCCATCAGGGTAGCCCAGGAAGATGCAGGGCAGTGAGTGCGGCTGCAGAGACTTTCTCTGGTCCTTCTGGATGTGTACATAGGCTCTGCATCCAAAAACTCGCAGATGGTGAATGCTGGGCTTCTTTCCATATGCTTGTTGATAGATTGTAGTCTCAGGATGCAGAGAGGAAGTGGGGGAGCGAATGTGCAGATACAGGAAGGTGTGGAAGGCTTCTCCCCAGAAGGATGGGGGAAGCTTTGCTTCAGCAAGCATAGAGGTGATGCCCTCAGCTATAGTCCTGTTGAGTCGTTCTGCAGCTCCATTCTGTTGTGGTGTACCACGCACTGTGTGCTCTCTGACAATTCCATGCTGCAGGAGGAATGTATCCATCTCCTTGGAGATGTATTCACCTCCCTTGTCATCTCTGAATGTTCCTATCTTGCGCTTGAAGTGGTTCTCAGCCCAAGCTTTGAATATCTGGAACTTGGAGAACACTTCACTCTTCCTCTTCATGAGCATGCCACAGGGGAGTTTGGTGGCCATGTCTAAGAAGGTGACCCAGTAGCAGAAGCCTTGGGCAGTCTGAACAGGAAGAGGTCCATGTACATCAGAGACAACAAGGTCTAGAGGTTGCAGATTTCGATCAGAGGCTTCTTTTGGGAAGGGATTGCGATGCTGCTTTCCCATGATGCAAGGTTCACAGATGTCTGGCATTGGAGCATCAGAATCAAGCTTGGTGTTGACTGTACTGGCAAGAGTGTGGACAGTGAAGGTGATGTCAGGATGAGTGCAGGAGGAGAGATACATCAGAGAGCCAACAGCATTGACATAGGGGACCTTGGACATCTCTAGACGTTCTTCTGGAGTGGCAGGGGCTTGCTCTGTCGAAAGAACAAGTCCTGGTTCCATTGGAGTTGTCACAGGACTGCAGTCAGTCATCCTGTAGGTCTCAAGCATGTTGACAATGTACTGGCGCTGAGAAATGGAGAGGGAGTGAAGGGGACGGTTCCTGGTGACTTGGATGCCAAGGAGGTAGGAGGTGGGACCAAGGTCACGAAGTTTGAAGTGCTGGGACAGTTCTGAGATGACCTGCTTGATGGCAGGGACAGACTTGCCAGCCAGGGTAATGTCGTCGATGAAAATAGGGATAATGATACGCACACCATCCTTGAAGTAGACATAGACTGAAGCATCTGACTTGAGACGAGTGAAACCAAGAGAAAGGAGTGTAGAGTGAAGCTTCTTGTTCCAGAGTCGTCCAGCTTGTTTAAGACCATACAAGGCCTTCTTGAGACGAAGCACAAGGCCAGGGTTGCCCTTGTAGCCCTCAGGCTGCTCCATATACAGCTCAACATCGAGATCACCATTGATAAAGGCCTGAGAGATGTCAATGGACCACAGCTCCAAGTCCTCAACTGCAGCAAGAGCCAGAATGACTCTGATGCTGGCAATGTGGACTGCAGGGGCAAAAGTTTCCACATACTCGAAGCCAGGACGTTGGAGGAAGCCCTTGGCCACCAGTCTTGCCTTGTATCACTCAACAGACCCATCAGCATGGTGTTTGACCACAAAGACCCATCTGCACCTAATAGCCTTTCTTCCAGGAGGGAGAGGGACGAGTTCCCAAGTCCCATTCAGAATAAGGTTGTTGTACTCCTCATCTGTAGCTGCTTTCCACTTGGCAGCATCAGGATGACCCATGGCATCAGCATAGGACTTGGGGTCAGAGTTGCCAGCCAACATGACAGCCTCTGGACCTTCCTCATCCTCCTCTTCGTCGTCTGAAGGCTCAGGAGACTCAGAGGGAGCTGGAGATGGTTTAACAACCCACCAGTCACCAGGAGGACGAGTAGCTCGACTGGAACGTCTGGGAGGAGGATCTGGAGGTAGTGGAATGTCCTGGGGACGAGATACATTGCGTTTAGGCTTGGTATAAGGCTGAGGAGCGATAGGGGGAGGTAAACCATGGACAGTAGGACGTTTGGTGCGTTCAGGACGTCTGATAGCGATGGGGAGGTTGAGATCAGGCTCTGGAGATGTCTCCTCCTTGACTTCTGGCTCTGGAGATAGCTCAGGAGAAGGAGAAGGTGTTGGAGAGTGATCAGATGGAACAGGAGGTGAAGGAGAGTCAACAGGAGGTTGAGAGTCGTCATCTGGAATGTCAGGAGCATCAGGAGGCGGCTCAGGAACCTCTGGGTCATCTGGAGGGGGTGGAGGAGCATCACCTGCATGGTTCTCTGCAGCAGGTGCATCAATACTTCCCCCAGAACCAGCAGGTGTGCTAGGATAGAATGATAGAACTCCAGAAGGAGCTAGAAGCGAGGAGTTAAAGTGTTTGAGACCAGGGAAAGACCTCTCATCGAACTCAGCACGTTCAGAGATGATGGTCTTCTTGGTCACTGGGTTGTAGAACTTCCACCCCTTGTAGCCAGGAGGATAGCCAATGAAGATGCACTTCTCCATGTGAGATCCCAAAGCATTGCGCTTGTCCCTCTGCACATGCACATAGGCAGCACATCCCCAGACTCGAAGGTGAGAGATGTCTGGCTTCTCCTGATGCCATCCTTCATAGGGAGTGGTGTCAGGGAGGGAGGCAGTGGGCACCAAGTTGGCAACATAGGTAGCAGCAGCAGCAGCTTCCCCCCAAAACGACGCAGGGAGACCAGACTCTGTGAGCATGGCAATGACTCGCTCATTGAGATAACGGTTGAAGCGTTCTGCCACACCATTCTGCTGAGGACGGTTGCGGACAGAGTAGCGTCGATGGATCCCATGCTGAGCACAGTACTCGTTGAACTTGTTGGAGATGAACTCCCCTCCCTTGTCATCCTGGAGTTCCAGGATGTCGATGCCATGCTGGTTCTTCACCCGGGCATGGTAGAGCTTGAACGCAGCAAAGGCCTCACTCTTCCTCCTGAGGAGAGCCAGCATCTTGAACTTGACACTGTCCTCAATGAAGGTGATCCAGTACCTGAACCCAGACTGGGTCTGAGTCGGCATAGGACCATGCACATCCATGTGGACAAGCCCCAGAATGCGCTTGGTGACATGGTGAGTGGAGGGAAAGGGATTGGCATGCATCTTGCCAGAGAGGCAAGGCTCACAGATAGGATCAGGGTGTGAGTGAGACTCAACTCTGATCCCAGTGACCATGGACTTGGAGATGAGCTTCTGGACTCCCTCAAGGTGGCAGTGGCCGAGTCGACGATGCCAGAGAGAGATATCGAGTGGGAGAGTGGAGGAGGATGATGCTAGAGCTTGCTGAGGGGGTATAGAGACTCTGCCTGCGAGCAAAGCGGTGTTGGAAGTATCAATGGGAGCACAGAAGAGGACAGAGTTGTCCCTGATGAAGTCCATCCTGTTAGAGGAGATGTGGACATCGAAGTGATGGACACGAGTGAGGTAGAGGACTGAAAGGAGGTTGGACTTCAGATCAGGGACATGCAGGACCTTGGTGAACTCCAGGGCCCTCAAAACTCGACCATCCACCTCAGGAACAAAGACTACAGTGCCTACACCAGCTGAATAGACAATCTGGTGGTTGGCAAGATGAATAGGGACCCTCAGAGGCTTGTAGGTGTTAAACCAGTGCCTGTGAGGTGTCATGTGTGAGGTGGCACCTGTGTCTGCAGTCCAGGATTGGCTGTTGTGTGGTTGAGACGAGATGGAGTGAGCAAATGAGGGAGTAGAGCCAGGTGTAGGGTTGTCAGGCAATGCAGAGACTATAGAGACATCTGGGGACATAGAGGACGAGTTGGGGACACTAAAGGCATAGGAAGAGGGTCCCTGACGACGTCTCTGACCCTTGGAGTGACTGGACTGGACCTGGGTAAGGACTTCATGTCTGGCAGCCAGATATCTTCTGCAGGTTGCCTCCAGATGACCTCTGAAGCCACAGAAGTCACAGAGAGGTGTCTGAGATGAAGGAGGGGGTGTAGAGGCACCAAAAGCGAGTAGAGGGGTGCCAGCACATGTCCTTGGACGCCTCCAGGGCAGTTCCTGATCACTCAATGAGTTCTGCAGGTGGTGGTTGTCCTGAGACCAGCTAGTGTAGTTAGTGGCAGAGAGAGATGAGTTGTTGGAAGAATGGGGATGAACCATGGTTGAAAAGCGACACAGAGTGATGACAGAGGGCCTATAGACGATGTGGAGAGGCCCTGAGACGATGGAAGTGCTTGAAAAGCGACAGGAATAGAGGGAATATGAGTTGGGAGTGTGTTGGCACTGGAACAGCTGTACAACAACTGTTTCAGGGTGGTGAGCAACTAGAGATAGCTGCAGGGAGGTGGAAAAGCATCCAAAAGCGTCCAAAAAGCGACAGCAACAAGGATTTGTATGCAGTTAGCACCCGGGGCCCATAACCTGTTAAACCTAGGGATAAATATCAACCTAGGGAGGCTGGAGTCGAAATAAGACACTGTATTAAGAGAGGAAACTATCTAAACATACCTGAAGTCGAAATAAGACACTGAGGGAACAGTGACACATCAGAGACTCCAAGTATGGCTACAGGAGTGTGGGAATACATCACATGATGGAAAAGCGAAGCTAAACTACCAAGTCTATACTACCAATGGATAGAGACTGCAAAACATAAGATAGAAATATAGGAAAAATACCAGAATGACCAGAAAAATAAGAAGAGTCCATATGTGTACTCTAATAAGCAAAAGAGAAGTTCAGTTGTCATAAAATGAATAAAATAACACTTCCCCCTGATGCTGCACTTCTCTACACACCAGACTTCCCCCTAACTAACCACCTAAACCAATCCAAGAAGCTTCCTGTGATGCTCAACCTTCACCCTAGCAAGAGCCTTGGTCAAGATGTCAGCAGGCATATCTGCAGTTGGCTGGTGAAGGGGATAGATGAGATTGGACTCTACATAGTCCCTCAGCCAGTACAACTTGAGATCAAGGTGCTTCATCTTCGAGTGGTGCTCTGGGTTCTTGGCAACAGCAATGGCAGAGTTGTTGTCCATGTAGAGAGCAGAGGGAGAGGTGAAGGAGTAGCCAAGCTCAGTGAGGAAGTTGCGCATCCACATGATCTCCTTGCCTGCCTCAACACCAGCAACATACTCAGCCTCTGTGGTCGACAGAGAGACAAGAGACTGAAGCTTGCTGCTCCAGTCGACAGCACCAGTACCAATCTTGACCACATAACCTTCAGTAGATCGTCTGGAGTCTAGGTCACCAGCATGGTCAGCATCTGAAAAGGTGTAGAAGATCTGGTCTCTGATATCCTTGGGGTGCACTCTAGAGTCTGGACCATAGGTCAGAGAGACGTACATAGTGCCCTTGAGATACCTGAAGAGATGCTTGACTGCCTTCCAGTGTGCAGGACCAGGATTGGAGGAGAATCTGGCAAGGGTGTGGACAGTGAAGGTGATGTCAGGACGAGTGCAGGAGGAGAGATACATCAGAGAGCCAACAGCATTGACATAGGGGACCTTGGACATCTCTAGACGTTCCTCTGGAGTGGCAGGGGCTTGCTCTGTCGAAAGAACAAGTCCTGGTTCCATTGGAGTTGTCACAGGACTGCAGTCAGTCATCCTGTAGGTCTCAAGCATGTTGACAATGTACTGGCGCTGAGAAATGGAGAGGGAGTGAAGGGGACGGTTCCTGGTGACTTGGATGCCAAGGAGGTAGGAGGTGGGACCAAGGTCACGAAGTTTGAAGTGCTGGGACAGTTCTGAGATGACCTGCTTGATGGCAGGGACAGACTTGCCAGCCAGGGTAATGTCGTCGATGAAAATAGGGATAATGATACGCACACCATCCTTGAAGTAGACATAGACTGAAGCATCTGACTTGAGACGAGTGAAACCAAGAGAAAGGAGTGTAGAGTGAAGCTTCTTGTTCCAGAGTCGTCCAGCTTGTTTAAGACCATACAAGGCCTTCTTGAGATGAAGCACAAGGCCAGGGTTGCCCTTGTAGCCCTCAGGCTGCTCCATATACAGCTCAACATCGAGATCACCATTGATAAAGGCCTGAGAGATGTCAATGGACCACAGCTCCAAGTCCTCAACTGCAGCAAGAGCCAGAATGACTCTGATGCTGGCAATGTGGACTGCAGGGGCAAAAGTTTCCACATACTCGAAGCCAGGACGTTGGAGGAAGCCCTTGGCCACCAGTCTTGCCTTGTATCACTCAACAGACCCATCAGCATGGTGTTTGACCACAAAGACCCATCTGCACCTAATAGCCTTTCTTCCAGGAGGGAGAGGGACGAGTTCCCAAGTCCCATTCAGAATAAGGTTGTTGTACTCCTCATCTGTAGCTGCTTTCCACTTGGCAGCATCAGGATGACCCATGGCATCAGCATAGGACTTGGGGTCAGAGTTGCCAGCCAACATGACAGCCTCTGGACCTTCTGTTATTTTATTCATTTTATGACAACTGAACTTCTCTTTTGCTTATTAGAGTACACATATGGACTCTTCTTATTTTTCTGGTCATTCTGGTATTTTTCCTATATTTCTATCTTATGTTTTGCAGTCTCTATCCATTGGTAGTATAGACTTGGTAGTTTAGCTTCGCTTTTCCATCATGTGATGTATTCCCACACTCCTGTAGCCATACTTGGAGTCTCTGATGTGTCACTGTTCCCTCAGTGTCTTATTTCGACTCCAGGTATGTTTAGATAGTTTCCTCTCTTAATACAGTGTCTTATTTCGACTCCAGCCTCCCTAGGTTGATATTCATCCCTAGGTTTAATAAGACCATCATCTCTGAACATGCTGAGTTCGATGAGAGGTCTTTCCCTGGTCTCAAACACTTTAATCCTCGCTTCTAGCTCCTTCTGGAGTTCTATCATTCTATCCTAGCACACCTGCTGGTTCTGGAGGAAGTATTGATGCACCTGCTGCAGAGAACCATGCAGGTGATGCTCCTCCACCCCCTCCAGACGACCCAGAGGTTTCTGAGCCGCCTCCTGATGCTCCTGACATTCCAGATGATGACTCTCAACCTCCTGTTGACTCTCCTTCACCTCCTGCTCCATCTGATCACTCTCCAACACCTTCTCCTTCTCCTGAGCTATCTCCAGAGCCAGAAGTCAAGGAGGAGACATCTCCAGAGCCTGATCTCAACCTCCCCATTGCTATCAGATGTCCTGAACGCACCAAACGTCCCTTATAATGAAACTGTTCAAAGTGTCAACCCTTTGGTAGTGTCTTCGTAGTAACCCTATATTCTTCATTGACCTGATTTATAAAAGCTGATATTGGCATGATATTCAATTTGATAAAGATCAATGGACTTACTAGTGCAATAACCCAAGACCATAACATCTGGTGTATCAAAGTGGCATGCTCACTATTTTTGTTGATCTTATAAAGTTTTCCTGATCCACAAAGCTGACACCTCTGAAGTTTTATCTTTAAAACAGTAAGCTGTTTTTTCTCTTTAGATGTCAGCTTATCCCTGTCACTATCACTATCTTCCTCGTCACTACTGTTGTCCTCATCCCTACTCGATAAAATATCAAGATTGATTATCTTGGCCTTCTTTAATTTTCCATTACTAGTAGTATTTGTCTTGTTCTTCTTACTCTTATTTTTAGAGTAGTGGGAATAGAGGAAAACTTGATACTTTGAGAGGTTATAATAATATAAGTAGATTTTAGCAAAATGTGTGGTTGTCATCATATACAGATTTATCAACAATGATAGTGACTAGTACCATTGCCTTTAGATGCTTCTTATTTTCTGCAGCCCATACTTTATCAACAAGTCCATTCCAATTATCATCTGTACCTAGAGTCATTGCTGGTGTACTCTTCTTTGTATTGCTGAGCTTATAAGTCAATTGTGGCTTTCATACTATATCATTACCAGAACAACCGATAATGAGGTAAACTTCTTCCAAGATGTGATCAATGGTTTCTGTCAATTCAATGGAAATATGATGAGCAACTAGATTATCACTAATGCTGTCGAGAACACATAGTCTTAAACACAAAAGTGACCTGACTGGGGATTGAACCCAGGACCTCTGGTGTTAGCTACTAATGCTATAACCACTAGACCATCAGGCCTTAGTTCAACCGTAGTAGAGCAGAGATACTAGGCATTCCTAAGGCAAGGTGTATATCCCTCTAAGGATGATTATGTCATCTCAAGTTGCAAGACTAATGCTGATATCTCTGATAAGCAGCTGCTGAGGATTATACCACCTGACTCTGTTATAGTGCATGTGACTCAGCATAATCCAACACATGGGACCATGAGAATAACATCTATTCCCAAATGAGCATGATCCTCCCCTTGATTATATGAGAGAAACCTAGAGAAACCTACATTGTATCTCTGTTTTTGGTGCCTGCTTCTTCTTTAGAACTTGCTTTCCCTTTTTTGCCAATGGTACTTCTTCCTCTATATCTGATCTATCCATATCATTATCCATATCATTATCCAGTTCATCAACTTCAGGTTCCAGTTCAGAATCAGAGGCAATAGGAGAAGGAATGGCATTGCTAGAAGTATCAATATGAGAGACATTCAGGGGAGTATCAGGATCAACAGAGGTGGAAGGTGGATCTTCAGTTGCAAAAGCTGTTTTTGCTTTTCCTTTCTTTTTTTTGGCTTAGTTATGTTTGTTAGATATGTTCAAAGAGTGAAATGCAACAAGGAATGAAAAATTGAGTAAGAACAGTAGAGAAGTACATGACAACTAGATTGATGTCATGCCATAATTAGATGAGATGCTTCAAGATGATAGTGCTCATCATCATGGTTGAGAGAAGAACATGGAACTGTGAACTGTGTTGCAGTTGATGATACATAAAAATAAGGGAAACTTGATTATGTATATTCTTTGTATTGTCAAGAAAAAAATCAGCACAATTGAACTGCATATTGCACAGGATAAAATCAAATGAGTAAAGAGCTTTTTCGGGAACTGATTGTGAAATAAAAAATTGAAAATCCATTTGAATAAGGAAGTAACTATACAGGGCACTATACAGGGCACTTACCACATATGAGAAGGATTTCCAGTTAAAAGGGGAAGTTTCTACGATGACTTGGAGACTCACAATTTATGTTCTGGATGTATTGTATCCCTTTACAAGGGATTGACTACTGGATATTCAAAATGTTCTATTTTTATTATACCATGCACTAGCGACAGACTATACGAGCCTACAGTTTAAATTTCAGAGGAAACGGCCAAGAAATGAGCCCGCTGGAGCTGTTTTTATTTTCGAGCCCAAAAGTTCAACTTAATGTACACATTTTTTATGTGCATCTTATGAACTGCAAACAGCTGTAATGCATTCTATATAGCTTCATCTCTTTTCCGGTCTCCATAGCTATTTGACTACATTTCACTATCTATTGACAAGTGCGTTTATTTAATTATCTTTTTGATTCTTCATCTGTTTGATCTATTACAATCTAGAATGAGTTTAACTTCTCAATTTCCTTCATATTTTCTTTTAAAACAGACTGGGCTATTATTCTTTACCAAAGATCTGAAGTATTATGCTACAGGCACCAACTTGTTGGCAGTGAAATCTCTCGACATTTAAGTTTTTCACTTAGACAATAGAGTTTACACTTCACAATCAGCTATATACCTTCCTCGGCCTGTTTCTACATATCCTTCTGAGGACGTTTTCAACCATCTTTCATTCCATAAGCTATCTTAGTCCTCTCCGAGTAAATTTTGAAGGTATAACTATGTGTTATCACCTTACTTCTATCTTTCATTCACTCCAGTTTGTATTAATTTTGATGACCCTATCTTTGAATGACTTTCAGTAAACTCTTCAAATCCTCCTATTAATTCCATTCCATCTGGATTTGTTGTTTCACAATGAGTCATCAATCAATGGAGAGAGCTTGAGGATGTCCTTCTGCTGATTGGAGAATATAGTTTAACAGTGATTTATTTACATACTCCTCCTCCTCTCTATGTAAAATGACCATCTGTGTATGGCTACAAGATAACTCATTCTACTCAACAAGGAGCTATCAAAGCTCTTTTCAATTTTAGAGACACATTTATTGGACTTATTGCAAATGCTACTTGGGTCATCAAATATACTGAATATATTGTCAGTTGCACCACAGAATTCAAGTCTTTGATGGATGGGTCATTTTGGCTACATTCATTCCTCATAGAGACTTGTTCGATTGGTGTACATTAGGTCAACAGATTGACTAAATATATAATGTTCATCGGGAATGTTCCACACATTAGTGGCTTTGTTGATACAAGTGTTGACTACCTCTGGCATTGCTTCATCTATGTATTCAAATATACAAGAGTTTTATTGTGGTTTGATTATGGTTCTCTCCCTGACATCACATATAAGACTGTCATTACCATTAAATTCAAACCTTACCCCAATCAACTTCAATAGATCTATGCACAGATGGAAGTGAAGATATCTCAAAGCTCTGCTGTAGCAGATAATCCTAGAGATGAATCAGATGATCTCAATTCACCTCCTGATCCCCATCCTTGTAGTAGTTAGTGGAAAGGTGAGACATAGAATATGTATTTCGAGAGGATGAAGGGATGGATTGTAGAGAAGTACAAAACTGGGTCTCTGACTGACATATCGCATTGGTTGCAACAAAAACTTGCCAATGACAAAACTGTTTAGAACATGCCTCTGCTATTGTCAAAGTCTGCTATCACTTAGATTTGAAGAAGCTCTCTGGGAGACTTCAAAGAAGGGTTTCTACTTCAGGAGTGAGTTAATCATCACAATGTTGTGCTTTGGTGAGATAAATTCTATCCTGATCAGTAGTTCTACAATAAAGTCAATTATACGTGAGATCTGTGCCATCTTCTTAGAGACAATGAAGATCATTCAATACCTATCAGATCTCCTATGGAGGATTGGGAGAAGAAGGAAAAGGAACAATATGCTGTCTATCCTCTAGATACTAATTTCACATTACCTCAACCTGTTTTTGAACCTTCACACTCATACATCAACAATAAATAAGTCAAAGATGGTTAAGTTGAAGATGGTAAACTCCTTGACAATGATGGCACTGGTGATGATCTTCAGATTCAGGTCCAATTCAATGAATTGCATCCTATTCTTGAAGATTGGTATTGCTTCCTTCTAAGCAATTATCAATCATTTCCTACATTCAGGAAAAGACTTTCCTTCTAATCTACAATGTCTATGATTGTTCGAACTAATAATCAAATAGTTGAAGATAATGATATCATAGTCACAATCTGCAACTTCATCATCAGGTTGATCTGTAAAACAGTCCCCAGATCACACCTCGCACTACCTATCCTCAGCTCTCATCACTTTAAGATCATCGAGAGAAAGTATTCTGCTCATGAAGACACTCTTCTATGTGTCAAAGGTCTTGAAAGTGTTACCGGTGCCAATAGAATGCATAAAGTCTATCACATCATTCCTCTTCATTCATTCTCTGGTTGAATTGGGGTCCAACTATATATGACATTGTGAATTCTTTGCTTTCTCGAGGAATTCTGTTCAACACTTTTGCTTCACATATATTTGGTAACTCAAAAACCCTTCACCGATGATTTCATAAATGTTACCATCCTGCCCCTCTTTGTTTCTCCCCTCTTGATGATTCCTTAGAGTATGTTTACCATTTTCTCACCTATGAAGAGGTCTAGCATGATTACTTATGAAGTTCATCTTGATTTTAGGCAGTACTCCTAGCCAGTGGTATACTATGGTGACTTGCTATTGATGCTTTATCTCCCAATATCATCCTTGATAGTCCCTTGATTCTTGCATTCGAGGAAAGTTGCTCTTGGATACTAGACAATTTTACTGTTACTGATGACATCTTATATCTCGATAAGGAAGAGTACATCTATAGGTTGCACAAGAAAGCCAATTTAGATAGTGAGTTTCCAACTGTTTTGTGTTAAGAAATCACTCATTTGTATCTAATTACAGCAAACAGAAAGATTATCAACTACTCTGACATGTCATGGTGGCTGAAGTCATCAGTGTGGAACAAACATAGTTTGAATATTGGTTATTGGACTGCACAGTGTGAGACATGGTATCAATGTTGCTGTTAGATAATCCTCAATAATCAAGGCTCATTGTTGACATTTGAGCTTAAATCCTTTACTGCTTGGTCAATAGCTTTGAAGTTCAATACTCAGAGCCCAAAGGTAGATGCTTACTCTATTAAGATCACCAAACAAGCTATCAGGATGATACACAGACTAGATTAATTTGATATCATCATTGTCTTGTATATTTGCTATCTCACTCATCATTGCTTTTATATATATTTTTTGTTATTACTATTGTCGATTCTTGCATCTTGTCATTGTTAGACTTGCCTGTAGAAACTTTAGGATATTGTTGCACTTTTGAATTGTAAAGATCATTCTTATTGGCCACTCACTGTCCACCCTTTGTATACTTGTTGCTTACTAATTGGGAAAGGAATTTTCTCCTTTAAAAAACATCAAGTATATGTGTTTGAAGAAACTACAAGAAAAACTTCAAATTTCTTAGATTCAAAGAATGCCAGTGAGAATTTAAAGATTTTGTGGATATTTTTTCATAACTAAAACTTTAACTTTATCTGGAACATAAATATTGGTCAAAATAAGAAATTTATTTTCTTATATTTTCAATCTCAAAATTTGTTATTTTTTAGGTCACAAAAATTGCTGAATTTGTAACAAGTTTCTTTATATATTTCTACACAGACAAAAACATGAACATTTTATAAATGAAAGATGTGAAAAAAGATATAATATTTTTCTTTTCATTTTTATTAAAGTTTCTCCTTAAGATAAATTATAAAAATGCTGTAGTGTTAGAAGTTCTTTTCTTTTCAATTTACTCAAGGCTCTGCTAAAAGATCATGTCCAGTTCTAATCCTCTTGCTACCACAATTACAGCCTTCACTCAAGTCTTAGAGTTTGCATCACATCCTTCTTGAAGGAAAAAACTCTAAAATCCTGATTCCTTCGATAGCACCAATCCCAACCAACTTAATCCCTTCCTGTTTCATTACCGACTTCACTTCTACAACAGTTCTGAAGATTTCCCATCCAATGAAGAAAAGGTTTTATTTGCTCTAACCTATCTCTAAAGGACTACATTGGTATGGTTCGAACCTCAGATGTTCACCAGTGAAGATCCCAACTGGGTCTCTGACTGGTCTGAATTCGAGTCTGAACTCTGACATCAATTTGATGTTGTTGATTCCACTACTGAAGCTACAGATGTACTTAACAACCTGGTCATAGAAGATAACCAACAGGTTATCTGCTACAATGTCGAGTTCAACAAATATTCTACCCAAGTCAATTGAAGCAGTTTTGCCCTCTGTCACCACTACTACATGGGTCTCCCTGATTGCATCAAAAATGCTATAGTAACTACTAGTAAATCCCACACACTTGCTTCAATAAAGACCAAGGCAGTACTACTTGATGCCTAACACTGAGAGAGAGAATGTAAAAAGAATCATGAGAATCAAGCATCTAACTTTGAAGTCTCTGATGACAAATCTACTTATTCTAATTCCAATATCTCCGATGAGCAAGCCCTCAATGATTCTACCAGTAACTCTCCTCCTAGTCCCATACCTTCTGACACCTCTGATCTCTCTGCATCTATAGACACTTAGCAATCAAGCTCCAAGTCTGTTGATCAATCCAACCTGCCTGTCATCAGCCCTAATGGCAAGTTCACTCCTGAAGAACGATAACGTCATTATAAATTATATCTCTGTATATTCTGTAGTGGTGCTGGCCATATTACTGCCTACTATCCAAAACCCTTATCCACTGCTACTAAAGCTCGAGCTTCTCAGCAAGTTTGAAGTAGAAAATTAGAAGGTTTGACTACACTTCTGATATGGACTTCGACTGTTCTGACTTTTTAAATCTCATTCTGTACCATATGTTCATATTCTGTATCAGATTTTTCGATGGACCCACTCCTTTTGCTTTCAGTTTTTTGACTTTACCATTATTCATAGATTGCAAAAAACCACATTCCTTTTTTGTTCACTCCTTTTCATTTTCCAATTCCCCTGACCTCTTTTCTGACCATTTTATAGCTCTGTTCCTCCATACTCTAAAGCAAGTAGTCAGTAATTCAACTCTGGCAAGATCACTGCAGTCTTTTTGTCTTCTGTCTACTTGACTTTATATTTTGTTATCCTTAAGATCCCTCTGATCCACCTACCATAATTCGAGTTATTGTTTGGGTATTGGTATTACAAACTTTTCTATTTATCCATATCATAGATCTCACTAAGCTTGCCTGCTCCTTTGGTTTCTCTAGCTGAGTATCTAACAATCCAATCCCGACCCAAATTATCTGACTCCACTTCCAGCCTCTTAGTGATAACATCCTCAACTGAAGGTGAGTGCCTATAATAGAAGGTTCTAGCTATTAGCCCTGTAGAATTTTGATTTATCTGTCCAACAATTTAATATCTGCATCTAACTCTGATTTCTGATCTGCGTCTCTGACCACTCCGATTTATCTAAAATCCATTCAATCTATTCTTCAATATAGAAACTACTTTGTTCAAAGTAACCTATTTAAATTCACCATAGTAACCACCTTCAGTTAGAAATCTATTGGTCTCAAGAAAACTTCAAATTTTTGGAATGTCCACTCTAAAAGGGGAAGTAGTGACTCCTGTTCCTCTATAACTCCAACTCCTTTCTGGTTTCTCTAACTTTGTTTCTTTCTTTGATTCAGTAGATAGTTATACAAACTCTTAGTTTAGTTCTATTCAGTTCTTATCACAACTTCAAATCATTTCCGATTCTTCTGACTCTGTGTTTCCTTTCAAGAACTTAGTCGTGTAGTTCATGGGCTCTGAGATAGTTTCTATTCTTCTCTCATAGTTTAGTTCTACCCCTCTGATCATCCCTCTGACATTCTGATATCTGCTCTGTTCTCTTGTTTCTCTTCCAATATCCTGCTCTCATACATTCTACTTTCCTTCCACTTTTTTGACTCATTTACACTCTTTTAGTTTTAAAAAAACCAACAAAATTATTCAATAAAATTAAGAAAAATAAAAAATTACAAGTACACTATTTAATCAATGTCCATCTCTACTCCCACCTCTGCTCTGCCTGGCCCATCGTCCCCTCCCTCATCCCTTCTCCTCTTCCTTTCCTCTATCTGTCCCTCTGCATCCTTCTCCTTCTGCCTTCTCTCTTCCCACTTCGCTCTCTGATCCTCTACTTCCTTCTGACATCTCTCCTCTACCTCTATCTGATCATTCACAACCTCTAACTCTGCCAGTATCAAGTTGAACTGGGCAGTTGAGGTTGCCTGGTATCTCTGCCAACTCCGACACTCCTTCTATATTATAACTCGCAAGAGCTGCTGGGTCTGGTTAAGACCCGATGGATCCAGAAAATCTGCACACTCCTACTCCACCCCATCCTCCAACTCCACCTGAGATGCCCCCGCTACTGGCAATGGTGGAAGTTCCTCCCTCACTGGTGACTCTCTATCTTCAGTCTCCTAGTCACACCTCTTCTTATACAAGATATATCATTCGCAAGCCTTTCAAGTCCTAGAGAAGAAAAAATTAGTTAAGTCAAACAAAAAGCCAACTGAAATGACTCACCTGACTGTCACATACTCCCTCTCTCCATCATTAGTACACTTGATGTACTGGTTGTCATCCTTGTAGAGGGCCCATGGCTTTGAAACCTCTATCTTCTTCCACTTTCTTGGCTGCTTCTAACTCCAACCTCCCTTCGAACTCCCTGCCTTGGGAAACTCAGCTGCCTTCCTTGTAGTCTCTGCCAATCTCACTGCCTCTGCCTTTGTTACTACTCTTGCTGCTTTCTGCTCCTACTCCTCCTTCACTTTCTGCTCTACCTCTCTTCTCTTTACCTCTGCCTGTGCCTGCTTCCCCACCTATCTCCAACTCCTTTCTTCTTCCTCCTAATGCTACACTGCCAACAACTCTTCATACTACTATTGCAACCTGTGCTCTTGCTCTTGCAGCTGTCTTACAGCTTCTGATATTGTCAGGTTTTTAGTGTTGTTGTCAGATAAGGAGGAGGAAGAATAATTAGATATTATAGAGTGAAGCAAAGGGGGGAGAAAAAGACTTAGAAAAATCTAGGGAAAAGGCATCACTTTTAAGTTCTGCTTTAATGTGAAAATCTGATAGGGCTTGTCGGCATCCTCAGAGTCGATCTGATGCCCAATATCATGGAGATTATTCTTCTAGTCTGCTGCATTGACTAAACCCTTAGACCTTATGGGAATAAGATCCTTAAGGAGGAGATACTATTATAACCCTGAACGAACTCTGATGGAGACACTCAATCATTTTAACCTGACATCAGTCCGATCTTCTGTTCTTGGTGAATATGAGGATACTCACCTTCTAGAGAATGCATGCTTTCTATATGTAAATGTATATATTTCCTACATGTTTGCTTATGTTGTTTCCTAGTCAATCAGCCATTTGGTTTCTACACATAGTTAGCATTATTCTCTCATTGTAGATACCACATTGGCATTGTCAGAATTCTTACCAGATATATATTTAAAGTCTAGCATAGTCAACTGTTGTACCTTAGTTATATATCTCATTTACTTGTTTACCCCTGTAGTTTTGTATATCTGTACTCGAGAATATAATCTATGACCTTTCACTTCTTTCTCTGATCTATCCGATTCCACTTCCCTCACATGTTTGTTTGATCTCCAACTTCCTGACTTCACCTCTCTCAGCTTCTTCCATCACTCTCATCTTCTTCTCCACCTTCCCTCTGACTTCTCCAACTCTGACTCAGAGTCACCTCTAAGGGAAAGAATCTCCTTTATGCAAATTAAGGACCAAGGGCTTAGTAGTGATATAGCTCTCCATGAGCTAAGGCCAAAATCCTTCTAACTCTGACTTAGTCAGTATTCTATCCAATTAGGTATATTCGGTGTCCCAGTACTAAGCAAGTATGAGGACTATTCATGTATTTAATAAATGTAGAGTCTATGTACACATTCAGAAGGACTAGAGAAAGTCTCTGCAGCTGCACTTACTGCCCTGCATCTTCCTGGGCTACCCTGATAGATACAAAGGCTGGAAGTGCTATGATCCTGCTTCTAAGAAGGTAATCATCTCAAGAGACATTATATTCAATAAGAATGAGATCCCTGGAACTGGACACAAGCCTCAGAAAACAATTTTTGTATCATTTGAACCCTCTAATTTAGAAATACATATTATACAGCTACTATTGGATGACCCAGATGACTTTGAAGGGGTAGGAGTACCTGAGCAACCCCCAGAGCTAGTACAATCACCAACTCATACAGAAAATGCACCAGAACCACATTCTGAGCCTGTACCACCCCCTGTTGCTCTCCCTCCTATTCAAGTACCTGTGCCTGCTCCCCCTGCTCCAAGAGCTGGTCCATCTCATCAAAGATGCACCAGAACTGCCTCTGTTAAGGATCGAGCTTAACGTGACTTCGTTACTGTGACTGTGATGTAACTGTGACTATGATCTTCGACTTAAGTAGTTCTGATGACTAAGACTTGATTACAAATCAAGACTTAGTATCGAGCTGAGACTCAAAGTACTCAGACAGACTATGAAACTTAACAAGTCTATTGCTAAGCTAGGAGAAAACAGGAGGTCGAAGTTAAGGCTTCAACCTAGCTAAAGTACTCGTATTTATACATCTGCCCTAGTCTGATAAATGCGAAAGTATCGTCCAGAAATAAGGAGTAACTATGGATAAATAGAAGGAGAAACCTCGGGGAAACTCAGGAGAAACATTGGTACAACTTGTGTGAGAAATAAAAGGAGAAACTATGGAGAAACTAATAATACAATGTTAGTCATTACGCGGGGATTCCCCTAGTGCTAGATAGTCTGCAATAACTCCATATTATGTAAGAAAAGAAAAAGAAAAAGATAACCGTGCTGATTGTAACATTACCCCATTGCTATCCCAATGATTCCATCATTGAATACTTCAACACTCCCCTGACAGATTGTGTTCTCCTGCAGACCCGTAATCGATGTCGTCATAGGGTTCCTGATAGAACGAATTGGGTACTTGCTCGGTGAACAACTTCCCGAATGATTCTTCTAATATTCTCTTCCGTTCACCATCTGATCCACTGCTTCGACTGGCCCCACTGTTAGACTGGTTTCGAAATGAGTATCCCTTGCGAGATCGTCGAGAAAAGTAATGAGGTCCCTGTCCAGCTTCCAATTCGCCGGATACAGGGGAAGTGGTTCTTGTACCGCAAGGTTTTCTTCTATCATGATAATTTCCATCCTTGTCGACGAAGTGGTGCTTGTTGGAGTAAGAGTGTACCTCGAAGAAGTCGATTTCAATGAAACAGGTTGGGGGCACGGGGAATCGGAATGGTGGGCACTGACTACAGAAGTGGTAGTTATGAGAATTGGCATGCCTGACGTTTCCACATGCTGCACATCTAGGCTGGTTGCAGTGAGGAGCCCAGTGTCCATGTCAGCCACATCGCTTGCAAATGTCGAAAGCTCGGGGGCTGGTTCGAATGGGGACATTGTGACGATATTTGTTGAAGGCGATTTCGTCCATATTGGTGGTGATGGCGATGGAAAACGGGCGATTTCTGCTTCCCAACAGAGATTCGTTAGTCGCAGGGGTAGCCACCGGGATAGCGACTCGATCAAGGATACTGTTGTTGAAATCGTCCAAAGACATTCGGACGATTTTTCTACTACGGGTGTCTTCCTTGCGCATTCGTCTGTTGGCTCGTCTGTTCCGCTTGGCAAAATCCTTAGTGACTTCGCAATCAACTTCTGTAGGATTTTCTGGCAGAGGAATTTGCGGAACGGCTTTGCTGACGAGAGCAGTACCGCGCTCAGCTCGGAAATGATTCTCTGGAGTTCCAGAGGGTGAAGCGTCTCGAAAGGACTGTTGGATTGCTTCTCGAGCTACTTCCTCTAGTAACTCTTCAGCTCTTCCCCAGTTTCTGATTGCTTCAGCTTCAGCTTCCGACAGGGATGATGGGACGTAAATGGGTTCATCTGGATGATCGCTGACGTGAGGGGGTGGAATCGGAATTGGGGAAGGGGAAGAAGTTGGTTCAGTATCGGGGTATTCGGGGAGTTCGTTGAGAGTGAATGGGGTAGGGGTACGATTGTCGAGACGATCTTGACCAGGATCTCGAACTCCTAAGTCGACTAAGAGCCTTGCTAGCTGCTCTTGGCCTTCCATTGCGAGATGATGGTATTGGTTCACCTCTTGAGCGAGATCCTGACATTCCTTGATTACTCCACAAAGTCGCTCGTTCGTCCGAAGGTGACTGGTTCGAATGGTCTCAAACCGGTTGATAGTATCGAGGACGTGGTGGCCTCCGCTGATGGTGTAGCGGATTTCGTTGCGAAAACCGGGTTCGTGAGTTCGAATGGCCTTGAGGACACGTTGATCGCGTTCGGTGAGGGTGTAAGGGTTGAATCTGGTAGAGGTGGATGGGGAGAAGGTCTTCATGATTGTTGATAGTCGAGTGAAGTGGTTGTTGTGAGTAGTCGTTGGGGAATGGAGAGAAGAGATTCGATCTCAAGTGTCTTTTATCTAGTTTCCGAATGACCCGGAGTTTCCTTGGAGTTTCTTTGGTGAATGTAGGATGACTTCTCCTCATGTTCTTTCTTGTCTTTTCTCATCGATGGGAATAGGAAGCTTATTTCTCCAAAGATATTCCAAGAACATGGGAAGATATCCATCGTCTTCATCATAGAATTCTGTTGCTGTGATCCATGAGTTTTCTGATGTGGGATAGTCTTTCCACTTAACCAGATAGTGGCGCTTTCTCCTGATCATCTTGTGAGTGATGATTCCTTCGACTTCGTACTCCTCTTCTTCATTGATAATTTCCGGAGGAGGTCTGAGATAGTTCGGGCCATGTTCCAAGGTTTCTATGTAGGGAGATAGCAGAGATACGTGGAACACATTGTGAATCTTCCATTTTTCTGGTAACTTGAGTTGATAGGCAAATGCTGAGATAACCTTAGTTATCGTGAAGGGTCCTTGCCATTTAGGAGTGATCTTCTTGTTGGTTACTCCTAAATTTAGATTCTTTGCTTTTAGCCAAACCTGATCTCCTTCTTTGAATGGTTTGAACCCCTTGCTAAAAGTTCGTGCTTTCATTTTTGCTGCGGCTAGTTCAGTTGCAGCGATTGCTTCCCTTCTAGCCTTAGTCAGGAGTTCCATTCGTTCGTTTAATGACGGAAGATTGGTTGGTTCGAACGATAAGGGAATCAGAATGGGTTCCTTTCCAGAAGCTAGGTAAAAAGGAGTAGCATTTCGTCCATCAGGTAAATGCGAGTTGAATGATACTTCCATATCGGTGATTAGGTCGCTCCATATTTCTGGATTGTTCACACAGAAGATTCTTATGTAGGTTTCTACGGTTTGATTCGTCCTTTCTGTTTGACCATCTGTTTGTGGGTGATAGGCAGTAGAGAATCGTGTATCAATCTTAAGAATTCTCCCGAACTCTTTCATGACCTGAGAGTGAAATTGTGGTCCACGATCCGATATAGCTGTTTTCCATAAACCAAATTGTCGGTATACTCCATCATGAAGTAGCTTTGCCGTTCCAATTGCATCAATCGTTTTGGTGCAAGGAGATAAAATTACCCCCTTTGTACAGTCGTGGTCCACAACGACCAATAAAGAATCAAATCCGTTGGATGGAGGAAGATCCGTGATAAAGTCATAGGTGATCACATCGAAGGGTCCAGATGTCGAGTTTGGCAGAATTGGTTGTAATGGTGGTACAATAGGATGCGTGTTGGTTTTCATTTGTTGGCATGAGGCACATCCTTTGACATAATTGGAAATCATTGCGTGTAACCCTGGCCACCAATAGTATTGTACTATTGCCGCATGTGTTTTAAAAACTCCCGGGTGGCCTGCTTGTGGTGAATCATGGAATCGACTAATGATTTCTCTTCTCAAAGAAGAGTTTGGTGGGACATATTGCCGATTCTTATAAAAGATTCCTTCTTCGGTGACTTTCCAGTCTGACAGGGTGGATCTCATAGGAAAGGGTCCTTTTCCCTTGATTGCTGCTAATGCTTCCGTTACAATGGAATCTTGTTCCGTGGCAATCCGAATTTTCTCCACTAGGTTCATATCGATTTCTCTTACGAACAGTTCTTCCGGTAATAACGTCAACATGTTTTCCTTTCCTTCTTCAGTGTCGAGATAATGTTGTCGAGTTAGTGGATCTGCCTGAGTCATTTTGGTTCCTGGAGTGTGGACTAATTTCAAATCGAATTGCGATAAGAATAGTCTCCATCGTGCTTGTCTTCTTGTCAATTGCTGCGGGCTTTTGAAATAAGTCAAATTGAGGTGATCAGTAAGCACGGTGGTAGGAAACGTGGATCCTTCAAGGTAGTGTCTCCACATTTTTAGTCCCCTAACTATTCCTAGCAGTTCCCAGTCATAGATGTCGTAGTTTTTCTCTGGAGGAGAAAACGATTGAGAAATATATCCACAAGGGTGCCAGTTACCGTTCCCATCTGGTTGTCGAAGTACTGCACCCGTAGCTACCAAGGATGCATTCATTTCCAATACAAATGGCTTATTCTTGTCAGGCATTTGTAGAACCAGTTGTGAAAGTAATCTCCGTTTGAGTTCTTCAAATGCTTCCTGACACTCTTCAGTCCATTTCCAAGGTTCGTTCTTCTTGGTAAGGTTTACCAATGGCCTAGATATATCTGAAAAGTGTGATACGAATCTTCTGTAGAAATTGCAAAATCCGATAAACGACCTGACTTGTTTAACGGATTTCGGTGTTTCCCAATTTCTAATTCCATTCAATTTCACTGGGTCCATTTCCACTTTTCCGGCTTCAATTACCATTCCCAGAAAGTCTACTTTTGGTTGATCAAATAGGCATTTCTCTGGTTTCAGGAATAGATCATGTTCCCGCAGTCTTTGCAAAACCCATCTTGTCCTTTCATGATGAATCTTCAAGTCATTCGAGAAGATGAGGAAATCATCCATGTAGATTACTAGCCATCCTTCATCTATCATGTCTTTAAAGATTTCGTTCATCATTGCTTGAAAGGTTGCCGGGGAGTTGCATAGTCCGAAAAACATTACCATAGGTTCGAATAGTCCGCGATTGGTTTTGAACGCCACTTTCCATTGGTCTCCATCTTTAATCAGGATATTATTGTATTCTGATCGGATATCTCCCTTAGAAAAGATGGTGGCTCCTTGTAGTTTGTCCAATAGTTCAGATACCAGTGGGATCGGGTAGCGGTTCTTGATCGTCCATTCGTTGATATACCGATAATCTTGACAGGGTCTAAAGGTGCCGTCTTTTTTTCCTACGAAGAAGAATGGTGCCGCTTGAGGAGATTTCGATGGCCGAATATACCCTTTCCTAAGATTTTCTTCCAAAAATGCATCTAATGCCTCCTGTTCTCTGGGAGACATCGGATAAACTTTACAATCTTTTGGAATAAAGTCTGCCTTTAGATCAATTGCATGATCATAGGGTCTGGGTTCTGGTAGCCGTTCCGATTTTGCCTTTTCAAAGATGTCCGTAAAGTTTTGAAGAAATTCTGGAATCATTTCTTCTAAATTTTTCTTGACATCTTTTTCCTGTTGTTCCTGTGCCATTTTCATTGCCGGGTTTACCTTGAGTCGTATCCAAACCGATCTAAGTTTAACCTTTTCCTTATCCTCTGAGACCCAATATTCATGATACCGATGGAAATTATCTGTGTCTGGTGCCATATCTACTAACATTGATGTTCCTTTATCTTTCATCAAAATTTGTGCCAATCTAATTCATTTCTTTCTCTCGATGTGTTCTTTGACGTATTGCCTGAGGTTTTTGTTCTGGATTTCCTTTATTCGGTCTTGACTTAAGTGGACTCTCCCTTTCTCCCAATCTATGATTGGATTGAATTGTTTCAACCAAGGAAGTCCAATGATAACTGATTCTTTCCCTATTCCAGTTTGGAACAATTTCTGAGGAATAAGAGAATTGTTGATGTCAAGGGAACATATTGTGTAATCAGTTATTCTTCCTTGATTATTCTCCGTTCCATCAGCATTGAATACCGAAATGGGTTTATTCAGTGATCTTGATGGGAGATCATGTTTCTTTGCGAAGTCTTTATGAATAAAGATCCCGCCTGCTCCAGAGTCGATTAAGGCTTGGGTTCTGATGATTTTATCTCGCGCTCTCAATGTAATAGGGATTCGAAATGACTGATATTCGGTGTTTGCTACTATTACAGAAGAGAGCGAGATTCCGAGCGATGCACACACCAGTGGTGGTCACTTCTTTAAAAACCCAAGTCTTCAACACGGAAACCGGCATCATTGAATAGATCGATTGCAGAATCTTTTTCGTCATCGTCCATTGATTGAATTATGGCCCTTATTGCAGCCAACTTGTCCTTCTTTGGTTCTTCGGGTTTAGGGAGTTCTTCGACAACTTCCTCTATCTTTGCTCCTTCGGTTAATACTTCCCTAACCTGTCTGTTGTTATTCCCATTCTGCTTCTTCTTTTGGCAGTCTCGTGCCATATGTCCTTTGTCTCCACAATAGAAGCATCTACCTTCCTTCCTGCGTTTGTCTCTTTCTTCATTAGTCAACGCTCTTGTGTTAACCCGATCAACGTCCATTGCGTTGGGGTCCTTTTGCCTAGATTGTCCCTGATTGTGGGACCCATAGTTGTTGTTAAAGAACCGGAAGGTATTTCCTTCCCTGTGAAACGCCGCTCGGCGATTGTTGTCAATGGTTGAAGTTCTCTTGATCCAGCCTTCCAATGTAGTGGGTAGAATTTCGGTATTGAGGCAGACCAAGAGTAAACTCCGATCAAGTCCTCGCTTGAATAGTTCGATCTTTGTGAGTTCCTCTCTGATTCCTGTCCTACTAAGTATATCCAAAAATCTGGATGCGTAATGATCCGCCGATGATCTTCCTTGTTTGAGATTGTAAATCTCATCCCTTGCCTTTTGTTCGATGTCTCCTTGTTCAAATTGGGATTTGAATGCAGCCACATACTTTGGCCATTCATTCATTAGCCTATCGGCTTCTGCTAACGCTGCATCTATTTCTAATTGATTGTTGACCCTGGTGACCCATTCTCCAGTTGTTCCGGCTTCGGCCATGAACGATAAAGAGTAGATAATTTTCTGGACTCCAGTTAATCCTACGTTTACCATAAAATATAGATTGCAGTGCGCCAGATGATGTCTGACTTGCTCCGGCTTCCCGGTAAATTTCTCGGGTTTGCCAAGCTTTATGGTGGGTGCTGGTGCTGCCATTGGTGCAGTTACGATGGGTGGTGGTGGAGATGGTGGGTTGTTTCCTGGCGGAGTTGGGTTGTTTCTCGGGGGAGGCTGTGGTACTGCTACTAATGCAGTTTCTGGTTGATTCGGGGGATTCGGACTTGGCGGTCTGGTATAAGGGATTCGAGTGTTATTTGCTCTTTCGTAATCAGCTACTGCTTGGTTGAATTCTCCTAAATGATTGGTTCTATTGGTAAAATCAATTACTTGGAGATAATTTCTGTAGCGATCGTGTCTGTATCCTAGAGATCTGTTGCTAGGGTTCTGCGCACTCCAATCGTTAAAGCTGAGAACTAGTGTCTGGGGTGCTGGTGCCGTAGGTTCGACTTCAATTTCTGAGTCCGAGTCTTGGTTTTGTGGTTCCCGGAAGCTTCTGCTTCCGCTGGGTTGGTTTCTTGGATCCGTGGTTCCTTATTTGTGGCGCCTACACTAATAATAAGTAGGCGCTTGTATGTAACTTCGACCTAATGTTAAGGATCGAGCTTAACGTGACTTCGTTACTGTGACTGTGATGTAACTGTGACTATGATCTTCGACTTAAGTAGTTCTGATGACTAAGACTTGATTACAAATCAAGACTTAGTATCGAGCTGAGACTCAAAGTACTCAGACAGACTATGAAACTTAACAAGTCTATTGCTAAGCTAGGAGAAAACAGGAGGTCGAAGTTAAGGCTTCAACCTAGCTAAAGTACTCGTATTTATACATCTGCCCTAGTCTGATAAATGCGAAAGTATCGTCTAGAAATAAGGAGTAACTATGGATAAATAGAAGGAGAAACCTCAGGGAAACTCAGGAGAAACATTGGTACAACTTGTGTGAGAAATAAAAGGAGAAACTATGGAGAAACTAATAATACAATGTTAGTCATTACGCGGGGATTCCCCTAGTGCTAGATAGTCCGCAATAACTCCATATTATGTAAGAAAAGAAAAAGAAAAAGATAACCGCGCTGATTGTAACAGCCTCTGTGTCTTCCACAACCTCCAGGAAGTCTACAAGGGAGAAGAAACCCCCTGGTGAATGGTAGAAAGTTGATGTATCCAAACTGCACAACTACAGAGAGCCCTCTCCAGCCATTCCATCTGAATCTGAAGAAGAGAATGATAAAAACCTCCAAACAGTGTATGCAGCATTTCTAGACACTGTATATCCCCTTCAACTTTCTATTGACTCTATACTAGAGTATGCATTCAACACCAGGGCCAGCATTGTTTCTGTTGAGCCCAGAACATTTGCTGAAGCCATGACTCGTCCTGATGCTGAACTATGGCTCCAAACATGGCTCCCCAGACAGAGATGGAGAAGGAGAACATGAAGTCTGTTTCCTATATCAATATGGTAGGAGCTCTTATGTACCTTGCTACAGCCATCAGACCAGATATTACAAATACAGTCTCTGTTTTGGCTCACTTCAACTCCAATTCTGGCCTAGCACACTGGAAAGCAGTCAAGCACTTGTTCAGATATCTGAAACACACCTCTGACTTTGCTCTGATATACTCTCCTCCTGTACAACCTGTGCCAGGACTCATGGAGGTGTACTCTAATGCAGATCATGGTGGCAACCTAGACAATGGCAAGTCCACCAGTGCTTTTGTGATCAAAATTGGTACTGGGGTCGTCTCATGGAGTTCCAAGCTTCAAGCAACTGTTGCTCTCTCTACAACTGAAGCAGAGTATGTTGCAGCTGTCTACTATGGAACTGAAGCACTCTAAATGTGTAGTCTACTGAATGTGATTGATTATGGCTCTTCTACACCAACCACTATCTTTATGGATAATCAGAGTGTTATTCAGATTGCCAAAAACCCAGGACACCATGACAGAATGAAGCACATTGATAGATACATGTTCTGGCTTAGAGACAAGATAGAGAAGGATACTTTCACTGTTCAGTACATCTCAACTGAAGAAATGCTAGCAGATATCCTGACCAAGCCTCTGAACAAACTCAAAGTTGAGAAAGCTTGCAGGAACCTAGGACTTCAGAGATGCACCTGATCTGGTAGGAGTGTTGGATAGAGTGTACTCAGGTACATTGTTCTAAAACAGCATTGTGAGGAACAATAACTGCATATCTCTATTGTTCTCTATCAGAAGTCTAAGAGCCTCATGTATACCTCATAGTGTAAGTATGACTGCCAAGCTTATAGTCTCATGGTGCCAGCAAAGTACCTCATAGTAAACACACTGTCTTGTGCTCTTGGCTAACTATTCTAGAATTCTATTCATAGCTGTATATAAGTAGGTAGACTTGTATCACTGAACATCATCCTATTTCCCACATCATCCTTTTTCCCACATCTAAGTACTCTTATGATTCTAACAATATGTGTTCTCTAGGAGGTAAATATCCTAGTATTTACCAAGAATAAAAGATCAAACTGATGTTGGGTTAGTGTTATAACTCTAAACGAATCCTGATAGAGACTCCAACCATTCTAACCTGATATCAGTCTGACCTTCTGTTCTTGGTAAATATAAGGATACTTACCTCCTGGAGAATGCACACATATAGATATATATGTTTCCTACATGTTTATTTATGTTATTTCCCAGTCAGTGAGCTATTCAGTTTCTGCACATAGTTAGTATTGTTCTCTCATTGTAGACACTGTATCAGCATTGTCAGAATTCTTACTGGACATATATTTACAGTCTAGCATAGTTGACTGTTGTACCTCAGTTATATATCTTATTTACTTATATACCTATTAGTAGTTCTATACATCTGCACTTAGAAATATAATCTATGACCTTCTACTCTTTACTTTGACCCATCTAACTTCCTCTTCCTTATACTTCTGTTCAATCTCTGACTTTCCAACTTAAGTCACTCTTAGCTTCCTCATTCATCCTCCTCTTCTCCTCTGCTTTCATCCCAACCTCTCTGACTCTAACTCGGAGTCCTTTGTACAAAAGAACTTCTTTGCAAATTAGAAACTAAGAGATTAGTGGTGATACAGTTCCCTGTTAGAATTACAAGAGTACTTAGATGTTGGAAAAAGGATAATATTCAGTGATACAAGTCTATCTACTTATATACAGCTATAAACAGAATTCTAAAATAGTAAGCCAAGAGCACAAGATAGTGTGTTTACTATGAGGTACTTTGCTGGCAGTTATGAGACCATAAGCTTGACAGCTATACTTGCACCATGAGATACACATGAGGCTCTCAGACTTCTGATAGAGAACAATAGAGATATGCAGTTATTGTCCCTCACAATGCTGTTTCAGAATAATGCATCTAAGTACACTTCATCTAACACTCTCTGTGAACTGAGACCAAGGTTCCTCCAACTCCAACTTAGCCAATGTTTGGTCTGACTAAGTATACCCATGGATTGTATACTTAATAGTATCTACAACTTGAGTTCATCTACTTAGCACTAAATATGACCTATATTTACATATTTAATTGTTAGAATGATCGGAGTCTCTGTCAGGGTTCATTCAGGGTTATAACAGCTTATAGCTTTACTTACATATTTAATAATAAGTTTTTAATATGTTAATATCAATGGGTAAAAATGTTAAGAATATGTGATCAACTTTATAATAACTTGGAGAAAGAGTGCTAGTATTGGCAAATACAATTTCTGAGACTTGAGATTACTTAAAAATGTTAACTTATAGGTAAGTATACAATGATATAAGTAATAAGATACTTAATATAAGTTTATTCAATAGAGCACAAAAAACTAAATATAATTAATTAAAGAATTACATCTATTAGAGCAAAATTGGTGAAGTTATAAGCAGTTCTTAATTTCTGCTAGTGTGACTATTTGTAACTGAATGTGACAGAAGTCCAGTAAGAGTAATACTATTCCTACACATTAACTCTATTTACAAATATTATCAAGCTTACTAATATAAACAAATTTTGTTGAAGAGAAATTAAAATTAGAGCTAAATTAAAAGAGTTACTTATACTTTTTATTTTCAAACACAAGTATATAGGTACTTAACAATGTCACAATGTGATGCTCTTAGATATTGTCGTAGGATTATATAATTTTTTTCTAAAAAAAAGCTTATGAAATTTGTTTGGAATTTTTAGGAATTTATTTGGCCTGATGAGATTGAAAATAAGAAATTTATCAAACCTGACCTTCTGATACTATTTTCTACAGTAAGATATAAAAAGTGGCACCCAGAACCTCCAAAATGGGATAAGGCACTCCCCCGGTCACAGAGACAACCTAGGGAGCACTAGATATCCTAAAATAATAATAATATTTAACTACTGTATTATTTGAGCTACAGATGCTTAAAAACAACTTCCACAGCTTCAGTCTAATAATAAAAGTTATTCATATATCATATTTCTCTAACTTCGATTATTGAAGCATAGAAAGATATTCAAATCTCATTAAGTTATTCTTATTTTACAAAGCTATTACAAGTTAATATGCAGTGATTACATAATCTTCTTACTACTTTTGGTAAAATATCAGGTAACTTATACCCACAGATAGTTCCTGTAATTTTTTAGGGATTCCTATGATTTTATTTGTATTTGTTCAGTCTCTATTATCTAGATTACTAAAATAGAGGTCATGTAATGTCAGAACCATTTCAGTGCTATTTCTTTAGCTACCTCATGAGATGATAGGATGGCGAAGCATCTTAAAAGATGCTAGACTAAGATCAAGTTGACCAAGTTGACTAAAGCATGACTGAAGATTGACTAAGTATATATAGTAACTGACCTTTAATTACATGATTCCCAGATCTCTAACCCTAAGATACCAGATCCACAGATACCTGTTATACTTATAGGGGATTGTATAGAGGCTCAAAAGCTTATACAATAAGGAAAAAGTGAGTTTGACAGTCAAAAAAGTATGTATTATGTATATATGACATGTAGACTAGTGAAAGAGAAAATTACTCAAGAAAATATCATAAAACAACTTAAAAAATACATCTGGTAGAGAATTAGAAGAGGAAGTATAAAAAAGAAAGTACTAAGAGCAGTTTGTATCAGGCACTAGAAGTAAGTAAGACTCCAGGCAGTTGAGGCAAAGGTGTTTGGATCTGTTGTATTTAATGAGAAGCTTTAAAATATTCGGAAAAAAGGTGAGGCTATCAAAAAGCTTAAAGAGAATCATTCCATCTAGGCAAATAACTGTTCATTTAGAAAGATCGAATACAAAGGCCTCATACTCTATATCGAGATCTTCTTCAGCATGTATCTCGACTACAACTTCATTGTGAAGGTCGCACATCTTGCAAAGGAATATGATAGAATTGAATTCCACCTCTCTACTGTATATATCTAGAGGTTGAGAAAAGGAAGAGATATCTGCATTTCTGTTGTCTTTTGGGAAAATAGATCTACCATCAGTGCAAAATTTGAGTTTGTAATTCTGCAAGAATTCTTTTTCATAATACTTTTGCATATAATATCTTTAGCATTGTAGCAATTTTCACTAGAAGAAGGAGAATATTAGTTTGTAATGAGTAAAGAATACAGGAAATTCTACGAACCTTTTTATCTTCTCTATTTGTAGAAGGTAGAATACTTAAGGGAACTGCAAAGTAGTACCTTGTTCAGAATTGTGTACCACTAGATGTAGCTAAATAATATGAACATAATCTAATCAGAATGTGTAAAGAATAGGGTAATTTTAAAAAACTTATATTTAAAGTCCTGAGTAATGATTCTGTTTTGAATCTTGCTTTCAATCTTTGTCAGCTCTAGCATCAATGTCTGTAGAAACTTCTTGATAGTTAGTTGTCTCTTCATATTAAGATCTTCGAGTCAATGGTTAAACTCAATAGCCTTCACAATCTATTTCTTTGTATTTAAATCTACTGAGTTCTATTGCCATTTGGTATACAAATTCATAAATAAAAAGAACTCTTCATGAGTGACCCTAATCTTTAACGCAAAGGGATTGACATGTGTATATTTTTAAAAAAGCCTTTCAGATAGAGTGAGACAGGGCTCTAGAGAACTAGAGGGGTTTGGGATGACTTGGACAAGCTAATTTATTGTATCCTTGAGAAAAGTGATAGGGGCAGAAGAGATAAGAGATGTAAAGGAAGAAGTAGTCATAGACAGTAACTAGTTAGTCCTCGTAGTCACAGATGAAAGTTGCTGAGAGTAAACTTCAAGGAAAATGAAAAAAGACATAATAGATCTTGATCTACCTGTTGTTGTAGTTAATCATGTAGTGTTATTTTAGAACCCAGTTACTAGAGTTGCAGTGGTAGAGTCCTGAAGAAAAATTGATAAATCATTGATCAGGGAAGAAGAAGATGACTTGCAACTCACCAGATCTTGATGAAGCCATTTCTGCATATTCTAGTTTGAGAGCTTCTACTTGTATAGTTTTTAATATGCAGATGAGCTCAAATGCTTGGCTACCTGATCTTGGTCCTTATCTGATGTCAGATTCTATATTTTACAAGTAAGATTCAGTAATGAGAGGAGAGGAAATAGATCAAATGATAGAAACTTACAATGGTAATCTGAGACTTGGAGATAATTTGATGAGAGCCTTGATTAAATATCTCATTGGATGGACTTGCAGATGAGGTAGCCACTATCAGGTCAACAATCTTTATTAGAGTTATAACCTCAGTAGTAATATTTGTAGCATATCCAGCTATTAAATATCATGATTAGAATTATCTTTTTGAATAACATAGGATAAAACAATATACTACTTACCAGAGACTCGAAGTACTGGGTTTAGAGCCTTGTATTTTTCATCTCAATGTGAAAGGGGTTGTTGTTAGAGTATAGTGTCGATGCCAAATTATGCCAGCCATTCTTCAAGCTTGAGTTCAGCTTTTCTAAGGTTATCAATAAGGTTCATCAAATTGAAATCCTCTTCTTTCACATCAATAGATGTCTCAATAGACATATCAGAATCTAAATGTATTGACAGAGTGAGATCAAAAACTTCCTAACTTTTTACACTATAGAGAATGGGTGACAACTTGAGATTGGTGCATTTAGATGTATTGTGCATGGTCTTCTTAATAATGAGTAAGTTCTAGATGTAATTGATAGTATCGATGAATTAAACATAATAGGAGGAAAATATTGAGATCAGAAACCTGTCATGAATTGAGTGAAGCTTGTGAGTGAGGCTAATATGAACATTACACTGAAGGATAAAATTGTAACCAAGTGTATTCATTATTTGTATTCTACTTGGATGGGACTGCATTAGATTGTTTCAGTACTTGTGAGAGCCTTCAATTCAGCTATCATCAGAATAAAGACCTTTAACAGAACTCAGGCATGTGAGGCATCCCTTTCGAATATGCTAAAGTTGATCATTGTAGACCTAAATGAAGAATCACAATTAGATAAGTGTAATGATAGATCAAAGATACTCACTTGTTAGATGGCAGTAGACTATATACCTCTAATTTATTCAAAGTGATTGAATGCAGCTTTGATGAGTTCTTCTTGCTTCTTCTTTGGCTAATACTTTACCAGTTGTTCTTTCTCTACCTTTCTCTTGAAAAAGTACTCCAAAATGTGTTCAGCAACCTTTGAATGGTATGGATTCTTAATACTACAAAGAACAACACTAAGGTACCTGTGAAGAAATGATTATTATCAATGTGAAAAGAACCATCAAAAAATTGAAAGGCACTCATCACGATATCACATATCAGATGTCCTGATGAACAGGAGTCTCTGATAGTTGGAAATGAACTGTATTCTATATCCAATAGCAGTTATCAGTAGTAGTTAATAATGGCTTTGGACAGTTAAATAATTCATATCTCTCTTTATATCCCTTGAGTACCTCTGCAATCTTATCATTTCTCTTCATAGAACTTAGTATATATTAGAATTCAAATTCAAAAGTGAGTATTGAAAAATTGAGTATGAAAAAAGAACTTACCTAGCTAATTGTAAAACTATGTTCGTAGATCATGTTAAGAAATCCCTCATTATGTAAGCAAACATGAAGATGTGTTACCGAATCTACTACCTTTGCCTTCTTGGCACTCTTGTAGATCACATCGAGAGAGATTGTCTTTGCTGTAAGGTTTGTATAAGATAAGAGATACCAATATCATAAACAATATATATAAAACTTTCCTATGAGAGATTTTAAATATACAGTTGATTCCTCTTCTCGAATACATTTTGAGTATTTTAAGAATACATCACTTATTATATTATTCATTATACATCTATCCACATAACTAGCTTCATCATCTGATTTTGAAAAGGTCTCAAGATTGAATATGTTAAATGAGGATGACACATGCACTGCTTCATAGCATTTGAAATACACTAATCTGTACTTGTTATATTTGAGTAGATATAATTTTATCTAAAAGTAAGTAAATCATTTTTAATTTTATCTATATAAATAATGAAGTTACTCATATTTTATATTCTTTGCCAAACTATCTGATGTAGTCGATAGTCATAGCTCTACAATGAAATTGAACAATTGTCTCATGAATATAGTTTGGTGAAAAAATATAGATATATCACCTTCAAATAGCATTGTAAGTTTGATTCAATTAATATTGTAATCTTTCTTGCTTACCTGGAATTACATCAAAATTTCATTTCTCCTAATATTGCTTACTAGTTGTAAAGAAGCAATGCTGAATAGTTTTTTTATCTGAATTCTTTTCTCCTATATAGATATCACAATACAACTGGTAACCAATCATGCACTCTTTGTAATAGATATCATGAAGATCACAATGTTCTGAGTATATCTATATATTCCAACTAATATCCTCTGAGCTACATTAGGGATATATCTTGAGTTCTAGAAAAAAAAAGGGATATATCACTATGAGAGGTTATAGATAAGCTGTTTCAAACTTGATATTTGGTACTAATTCTCTATGAGTAATATGTAAATACATCGGCAGAAGGAATCATGAGCCTAATAAAGGAATCTCTTTGTGTAAGGGAACTGTACCTCTACTCTGAAGTTTGATGAGTTTATGCATAAAGTTTACATATTCAATGACATTGGTATTGAATATCAATTACATATTACTTGTTATTTGTTTTTCTTTCTGTATTACAGTCCAAGTTGTCACCCATGTTTAGACCTATTTGATGAATTTAACAATTGTGATTCAAACTCTCACAAGATAAATTAAACTCACATAGTTCATTCACTCAGTTTCAAACTTGGATTACTCTTGTTTCATTTTATAGGTAGATTTGATCTCTGTAAGGACTGTTGCAGTCTCAAAAACTGAAGACATAGTAGAGCTGATAAGACTATAAGGATATTCTGAGGAGGAGAGTAGAAGGATAGAAGATGTGCAATTGTTAAATATGTAAATAGTTCTTAGTACTTACCAGATACTGGAACACTGGATGTACCTAATTGGGCAGTGTTACGATAAGAGTCTATCTCTTGATCAATAGACTGAGAGGAGACCGATGACTGATGACTGAGACCGATGACCGAGACTGATGACTGATGACTGAGTACTTATAATCAGGACTTAACAGTATCATATCGACTCGTATGTACTAGAACTGACTGGAAACTTGTAGAACATTGTAGAACGTTCCATATCTTTCTCGTATTTACTAGTAGCTACCATCCTGGTGGATACTCTTAGTATTTAGTGCAATTATTGATGGATTTAGCTTTAGTATAAATAGCTCTATGTATGAGTGTTGAAGTTCCCTAACTTCGATCTCCTTTGTTACTTTTGTATCTTGTATTATACAAGCTTGAGTTGAATAATAAGTAGCTTGTCTGTGTGAATATTCAAGCAGAAACTAAGAGTCTTGGTTTGTATGTACAAACAGAAGTATAACTCTATCAGGATACGATCACTCTCTAGTTGACTTTAGTTAGTCAATAGTAGGTTAGATTATCTGTCTTAGGAAGACAGAGGGATATAGATTAGTGTAGACTAATCTCGGATATGCATTAGGTTAGAACACGAGAGTCTATTAATAGACAAGGCCTAGATACAGGCAGTAGAACTAGAGGTCAGAGAATGGACCTAGCCAAGTAGGCTAAATATTCAGGAGGAAGCCAAGATCAAGGGCTTAGCCGAGAAGGCCAAAGATCAAGCGCAGAGACACTGAAGATAGTAATCGATAGAGAGTCGATTAGTCGATACCTTAACAGATAGAATGCTGACTAAGTTGGAGTCAAAAGAACCTTAGCCTCAGCTCGTAAAAAGCTGTGTCACTACAAGCCCTTGGTCCTTAATTTGCACATAGAAGGTTCTTTTTCTAAGGAGAATCCTGAGTTGGAGTCAAAGAAGTTGGAGGGAAAGTGGAGGAGAAGATGAGAGTAGTGAAGAAAGCTGAGAGTGAGAAAGTTAAGAAGTCAGAGGTCAAACAGAAGTGTAAAGGAAGTAGGGTTGAATGGATTAAATGAAAAAGCAGAGGGTTGTAGATTATATTCTCAAGTAAATGAGATATACAACTGAGGTACAACAGTTGACTATACTAGAACTTAAATACATATCTGGAGTAAATCCTGACAGGACTAATGTAGTATCTATAACAAGAGAAACATGCTACTAAGGGGTAAAGTATGAATAGCCAACTAGTCAGGAAATAATATAAGCAAGCATGCAGAAAAATATAAGTATCTACATGAGAGAAATGTGTATTCTCTAGGAGATAAGTATCTTTGTATTTGCTAAAAATGAAAGGTTAGACTGATGTTAGGTCAGAAATGGTTAGGGTCTCTATCGGAATTTGTTTAGGGTCATAACACATGTAAAGTACTAAGAGAAGTTCAAAGTAATTGTTTCAATAAAAATTTTATTTGTATGTTTCAAAACAGGGTGTATCTGAGTCCAAGTCAGCTTCAAGTTGTAGTAACATAGGAAGTCTCTAGTATACAACTTCTACTCAACATTGCTGTTATAACTTTGAACAAACTCCAATAGAGACTCTGACCATTCTGACCTGATATTAGTCTAACCTTCTATTTTTGACGAATATAAGGATACTCATCTCCTGAAGAATATATGCTTTCCACAGATAGATACATATATTTCCTGTATGTTTACTTATATTGTTTTCTCGTTAATTGGTTATTCAGTTTCTGCATGTAGTTAGTATTGTTTTCTCATTATAGATACCACATTGGTATTATCAGGATTCTTACCAGACATGTATTTAAAGTCTAGTATAGTCAACTGTTATACTTCAGTCATATATCTTGTTTACTTATTTACTTTCTTATAGTTTTATACATCTGTACTTGAGAATATAATCTACAACCCTCTGCTCTTTTATCCAATCTGTTCAACCCTACTTCCTTTATACTTCTGTTTGACCTCCAACTTCTCAACTTCCTTACTCTCAGCTTCCTTCACTACTCTTGTCTTCTCCTTTGCTTTCTCTCCAACTTCTCTGACTCTAACTCAAAGTTCCCCTAAGAAAAAAAACCTCTTACATACAAATTAAGAACTAAGAGCTTGTAGCAGCATAGCTCTCTATGAGCTGAGAGCAATATTCTTCCAACTCTAACTTAATCAGTATTCTGTCCAATTAGATGCATCTGATATCCTAGTACCTGACAAGTGCTAAGAACTGTTTGCATATTTAACAACATATCATAGAACTGTATTAAAAGCAAGCTTAAGATATTTTGTATGTAGTACTATTAATGAACTATCAAATCTCTACTTCAGTAATGCCCAGAAACTGAGCTTCAATATCTATTCCATTCTCATTTACCCATATAAATTTCTTTAATGAGAAGAAAGCTGTAACATTGCAATTGAATGAGATATCTTGTAAGCTCAATGGAGGCTGGTGCAACTTCTGTAAGTTGTAAAATGACATGAGACTCAAATGCTGTCAAAAAGACTAAAAGGTTAACATTCAGTTGTATTGCATAATTAGATAAACTTATGTACTCATTATCATAAAGTAACCATGAAACTTGGAGTTTTACAGAGGAGATGTCAATATCTAACCAAGGTAGCTGAGACTTGAAGAGGTAATGGATCTTTGCTCCCTCGGTAAATGCAAAAATCCTTTCTAGCATCCTTTCCTACTTAGCAAGTTGACTTGAATCTCGCAGAGCTTCTAGTTAACAAGAAGCAACTAATTTCTTATCACTTAATGCTCTAGAGAAAAACATATCTTTAATGCTGTAAGTTGTCAACTGGCAATCCTTCGTTGAGATACATTGGTTGATTCTGAAGATGACAATTTTAGGTGAAATTTTTATGAACGAAGTCAGAATTGTGTTTGAGTACCATTTGCAGAGAAAAGGGGGACCAATTTCTATCTCGAAAGGGAAGCAAGTGGTTAGCAAAGGAGTCTCGCTGTTGCATATTGGAATCATATAGAGAACATTGTAGCTCAGAGATTGATAGTCAGCTATGAAATGATAGTTCATGAATAAGTTAATACTTACCTCCTGTTTATTGGAATGATGTCCTAAGATTCGCAAAACTTATAGATAACTGTATACTGATCATTGAATTCTTTGCTCAGTTGATGATTACATCTTGTGAATTAAGTCAAGATGTAATGTCAGATTGGGTTGATGTTCCAAACATATAGAACAATCTACAATCTGTTGATATTTGGACCTTAGGTAGAGAGAATCTTCTTTTCTTCTCAGACTTCTAAAACTCCAAGAAAATGTGGCAAGGTAGCCTGATGGCCGCTTCTCTCTGGATAGTTTTTCAGTCCACCTGTAGTGCGGTAATCCCACAGTTGAGCGAATTTGCTATTTCTTTTAGACATCTGAAAGAAATAGCACTCACAGCTTCCAAATGTGGAAATATTACCTAAAGTTAGTAATAATTACTTCAAACCTCTATAACTCTGCCAATAATGATCCAATCTCTTCTAGCCTTTAATCAACCATGAATAGATTTGTATTTTGCACAATCCTTGTTAATGTATTATACTAAATCACTTTGAATTTAATGCAATAAAATGGAATTTATATATATATATATTATAAATTTTTATCATATATAACAATGATATAAAAGGTAAATGATATGTAAGACTGCTCTCTCATATAATATTGTAAACTATAAATAAATAAATAAAGGGTATAAAAATTGTATTATATTTACCATCAATCCAATTTTCCCACAGTAGCCAGATTTTCCCAGGCACAAATTTAGGTTCCCAAATCAGACTTTTTGGCCCCCCATATAAAAACTCATCCTTCGTACCTCAGAAATCGTAATAATGTCTCAAAAGGCTATGAGGAACAAAACCCTATATTGCAAGACCAACTGATAGTAAGATGTGTATATATTGATAACAATTAGTATACCGATTACAAGTTTCTGTAACGTTCTGCCAAGACACTACCAAAGAATATCAGTAAGTGATATTCTGAGCTTGACTGACTCTAAACTCACCCTTCTCCAGCCCAAAGGGCCAACAGTGCGATAGCCAGAGATGAGATAGATCGTCTGTCCCATCTGTGGTCGTATGATACTGCAATGTAACCAAGTCCGCCTAATATTCCAGCATTGACTATGGGGGGATGAATATGAGATTAGCGATAAAGACACAGAGGGACTGTACCTAAACCAACAAGTCCTCCAAGGACACCGGGTCTTAACATATGCTCCTTGATAGAAGCCAAACCACCTTGTCGTTCCCGCGAAGAGCCCCGAGTGGTAGGCGACGACGATCTGCGGAAGAAATCGAGGAGAAAACCTTGGGTCCCGAACAACGCGGCAGTCCCACCGATAGCAATTGAAAGCGCACGAGCGTCATGGCGTACGCTCTGCCTCGTATAGAACGTATATCCGATCCCGGACAAAAGACCAACATTGACTAGGAAGATAGTTGGAAGACAACAAAACAAAAGTGGACGGTCAGACCCACCTAGCCCCAACAAACCACCGGCAACGGACGGGCTATGTAAGCCAAGTTGGAGACGATTCCACCACTGGCTGTCTCGTGCCGACTTGTCTGCTCCTTGTTTTGGGTGGGTTGTCTTGTCGGTAGGGTACTCATATTCAGCAGGGATATCGCGTTCGGATGTGACTGTAGCTGGGTTGGACTTGAAGTTGGAAGAGACGATGTTGAGTTTGGAAGCGTCGTCGGCAATGTTGTCTGCAGTCGGAGGCTCTGTGGTGAGCAGGGCAGGGTCTGGTTGCGGCTTCGGGGACGATGAGCGTGGGGCGGTGTGGGAGGGAAGAAAAGGACATACCTGCTCAGAGGGCGGGGGGGCGTTGTGGGAGGCGACGGCAGCGTAGGACTCGGGCATGGCTGGAGGAGAGAGGAGAAGAAATAAAGATGAAGAATAAGAACGTCGGGAGTTGGAGTATAAGTAGGAGGGAGTGATGTCATATTACATAATATTATATATAGTACGTTAGAATACATCAAGAGAGTGGGGACAGTGTGCGGCCGTGTGCCCACGCTCTTCACAATCTTCACAGAACAAGTCGGCGCCTGCTCCGCCCTTGCTGCTCTCGTCCCCGTCCTTGAGCAGGTCGCAGCTGAAGATGTCGTGCCCCGGCCTCTCGCAGATCTCGCACACATCTCCGCTCGTTGCCGTCGCTGTCGTCCCCGTTGGCTTGCCCTTGCTTGTCTCCGTTGGCGGTGCTCCTTTCGACGACTTCTTCTGGTTGCGAGATACTTTCTCCTGCAATCGTTCAACTTCGCGCTCCAGTTCATCCTATATACCTCGTTAGCATATCGAAACCCATAGCTTTCCTACACGCACCTCTCGATAAATCTAAGCCACGACACAGATGTCAATCCTGTTAGTACAACTGAAGAAAATAGGTCTCTACCTTGGACTCAATGAGCGATTCCAACTCGCCGATCTCTTTGTTGAGCTGGTGCACATTCCTTGCGTTTTTCATCTCCGCATCTGTGAATCGCTTCTTCAGCTGCTCGATCTCGCTCTGTAACACATGTCAGCGCAACCCCTGCAGCAATATTGTTCCAGCCACTGACTTCATAGTTGGCTTTCAGGTCTCGCAATGTCTGTTGCAAGATAGCAACATTGTCTGGCATATCACCGGTAGACTCTTCAGCTGCAAGCGCTTGTTCTTCACTCAACAACTTTTGTTCCACATTGTCCTCCAGAGTCGTAATGTCCTGTAAAGCATGCATTCAATGCAAAGATAAATCGACCTCCATATCACTCACCTCACGAAGCTGTTCAGTCTCAGTCACCAGCAATTTATTCTCAGCCTCCAGCACCTTCTTATCTTGAGCAAACATTGCATTCTCCTTCTGCAAATCTTGAATAATATGCCTGTACATCGTGGGAAGTCAGCCATTTGAGAACTTGAGAGGTGCGTTATGCCTACTTGAGGCCTTTGATTTCCTCCTTGAGAGCCGTCAGCTCATTTCTAGAAGGTAATTGACCATCTCCTGTCTTAGCAGAGTTTTGCAAGCCACTTATTGGGATGTCGCGGTTCATTTTCTTTCTCATTGAGTCGAGCTCCGTGCTACGTTCGTCCACTTGAACACGAAGCTTTTCATTCAGCGCTTGCATTTCCGCTAACGCAGACTGAGTATCCCGATGAGCTCCCGCGAGCTAAAAGCAAAAAATTCTCAATGAGAAACAAATTTATGTATTGGGCTATACATACCGCGATCTTGTCTGACCGTTCAGCCTCGAGTTGTTGCATGATGGCCTGTACATCGTCATTCGATGTCAGCTGACTACGTTCGTTCAGTTGTTGCTTCAAAGCCGCGATCTCTTCCTGAAGTTGAGATCTATCATCCACATTTCTGGGAACAGATTGAGATGCTGTAAGGCCTTCCAGTTGCTGCAGAATTATCCCGGGAATTAGAAAAGTGTGCTATTCCATCGATGAAAAAACACTCACCGCAATCTCCATCCTAAGGCCTTCGATGTCGGCTCGAGCGTTCTCCAATGCAACAGTGTTTTCCCTCAAAGCTTCTTCGATCTCCTCCACCCTTTCACGAGCTCGTTCTTCAGCTTTGATGGAACGTTCAAGCTCATGACGAACATCAGCAACCTCCTTACGCATCGCATCCTCACGGTCTTTGGAACGTTTGATTCGATCGCGGATAGATGACTCTTCACGCTCAGCTGCCAGCCGTGAATCTTCCAACATGTCCTCCAGAGAGGAGATTTTGCGTTGTAAGTGTTGAACTTGTTCTCGCAAGCTTTCGTTATCAATTTCAGCTGCTGATGATGCAAAGCGTGGCACTCCAGAAGGTGATTCCGGACGTGCTTGTGTTCGGAGCTGCTCTTCAAGAGATGCAATCATGTCCTCCATCTCGTATCGCCGAGTGTCGGCTGCGCTCAGCCTTTCTTCATACAAGGCGATGGTTTCCTGTAGGAACAAACGTCAGAAATCCAAATTAAAGCAGTAAGAACGGAAGAAACAAACCTGTCCTGCTTTGCGTAATTCGTCTACGTGGCCGCCCAGCTCCCTGCGTTCCTCTTCAAGCTCCGTATACGCCTTCTGCACTCTCGCCCCCAAGACTTCAATCTCAGCATTCTTAGCAGCTATTGCAGCGTCGTTCTGGCTTTGCTCGCCCTCTTTTGCCTCGACCAAAGCTTTCAGTTGGTTTACTAAAGCCTCCTTATCGTCCAACTTAGATTGGGTGTCTCGGACCCTGGCCTCACCGTCGCTTTTGGTTTTCTCGATATCCTTGGAAGCCTCCTGGACAGCACGTTCCAAACCTTCGATTGTATTATCGCGGTCATTCAACGAACGTTCAGCCGCACGAAGAGAGGCCTCTAATTCGGTGATGCGAGATGTGGCTTTATCTCGTTCTTCAACGAGATTGTCAAGACGAGATGAAGCAGTTTTCTCAGTATTTTCTGCAGAAGAGCGTAGCCTAGTATTCTCCTGTTCCAAACCATCAACTTTTGCTTGAAGCTTATCGATCTGACTTTGCAGCTCCATACTCTGCGAGAAGGATGTCAGCGAAGTTGCAGATGGCGGACGAGAATGGTCATCAACAAGTGACGCAGACGTGCGACCAGACAATAAGCCTGCAATTCTGTCGTTCAGAGCGCGTGCATTGCTCTCCAATTCCGAAGTAGCAGAATCTTTGCCTAAACTTAACGATGAGGATGCGCGCTGGCCTTGTTCATTGTGTGAAGTTGTACGATGTGAACTTGGAGAAGCAGGAGGAGGCATTGCAATAGCACTTGGAACTCGGTGTCTGGGTGTAGAGGTTGACGTCCGAGATTTAGTGGGGGTTCCCGAAGGAATGCCCATTCCAATGTTAGATGTACGGCCTGCTTTAGGCGTATTGAAGGGCGATGCTGTCGATCTCGTCGGAGAAGGAAGATGAGAGCTCTGCGATGATAATGATGATCTCGTTGGACTGGCAGTACCGGAAGTGCGATTAGTGAGTTGCTTCGCAGTCATCCCGATGTATTTAGATGCTCTTGACCCTGGAGTGATGTTAGTATCTTTACTATTGGATGGCCTGCTTGGGGTGATTGCAGGTGGTTTATAAGATACTCCAGTATAACTTCTTGAAGACGTTGCAGGCGTCTTCCGCCCGGTAGATGCTGAAGGAGTGACTCGACCATTTGTGAGAGAAGGAGTAACACGACCATTGCTAAAAGAGTAGGATGGAGTTTTGCGTCCGTTGTTAAGATTAGACGGGGTGACCCGCCCAGATGGAGCGGGAGTAACTCGACCACTGCGAGTAGAAGCAACAGATGATGGTCTTGATATTGATCCATACCCTACAGTCGGTGCTGAAAGCTTAGAGGTAGCAACGAATACACCACATAACGGAGGACAAGCAAAATATTGTTTGCTGTTGATTTGCACGAGATGAAACGCGTAGATGTCGCGTCCGATTAGAAAAATGCAAACGAGGTTGTATGGATTACATACCCAGCGACGCTACCGTTATTCTTCCCTTTTCCAGCAAAACCTCCGCTCAGTTGTACGCCAGCCCAAAGGCCTGACTTGCCATCAATCTCACCGATATATCTCAATGTCCCTTCGAAACCGAGAGATTCTATGCGGACATTATCGCCGACTTCAAACCTTCCTCCAGCGCGGCTTGCGCTCCTGGGTACGTCAGATACACGACTCGGTGGTCGAGCATATGTGGAAGAAGCGAGAGATGCAGATGAACTTGTGGTGGCGAAAGCAGAGGAAGTAGAAGCAGAGGAAGATGGTCGACCTGTGACAGAATGTCGCCCTGACTGAGAGTGGGTGGAATAGGATGGTGATAGAGATGCAGTAAATAGATCCGAAGAACGATGCTGTCCTGGGTCATTTGCCTTGATGGCATCTGCAAACGCTTTGGCGATGTATTCATCGTCTGTGTGGGGAGAAGGAGCATGCGTTGCATTGGATATCGAGCGTAACCTGCCAGGAGTTGGTATACTGCTTTGTGCTTTTCCTGGGGTCGGTATTCCGGAGAGTCGGCCTTTGCCAGAAGTGGCCGACATTACGATACGAGAAAAGCAAGAAATAAAACGGAGAGACAAAAAGAGTGGAATGAGAGATCGTGTGTGTTGGGACAAAACCAAAATTGGACGGCGTTGAGTATGTTCTGTTTGCAAATCTCGATCGCGTAGCACGTGGACAAATGAAGGGTTATGTAAGCACTGTAGCAGTCAATTTATTATTTTCTTGACTTTTATATTTATAAAGAGTCCAGGGATCTGACTCGGATGATCCTCCACTCGAGACTGTTATCTTCATCTTTCTCCTTTTCTTCTGCTTTCCGCTCATCTCTCCGTCGCCTTTCTGCACGCAGACATCACAACAGCATGGCCGGCTTACCACCCACAAGCTCACTGACCTCTTCCCAGATCCGTGAACAATTCTTTGCGTACTTTAGATCGAAGGATCACTCTTTCGTGCCCTCTTCATCCACAATTCCCTACGAAGATCCTACTCTTCTCTTTGCCAATGCTGGCATGAACCAGGTCGGTCACATCTTTGGCTGCATCTTCTTCCGCTTCTCATCGGTGATCCTCCAGTACAAGGCCATCTTTCTTGGCACAGTCGATCCTCATTCAGACTTAGCAAAGCTGAAACGTGCTTTTAACAGCCAAAAATGTATTCGCGCCGGTGGAAAGCATAATGGTATGCATGTACTATCCTATACTTGTAAGCATTACCCCGTTGCTGATAGTGTGCAATAGACCTCGAGGATGTGGGTAAGGACTCGTATCATCACACATTCTTTGAAATGCTCGGTAATTGGTCTTTCGGTGACTACTTCAAGGTGTGTTGATATATATCATCAATGTAACAGTTGCAGTTGCTATAACCATAGTCCAATATTCCAGAAAGAAGCCATCGAGTTTTCTTGGGAGCTCTTGACAGACGTGTACAAACTTCCCAAAGACCGTTTATACGCCACATATTTTGGTGGAGATCCTAAATCCGGTCTTGAGCCTGATCTCGAGGCGAAGCAGTACTGGTTAGATCAAGGACTACCTGAGGACCATATCTTACCCGGTAATCTGAAGGACAATTTCTGGGGTAAGCTCCTTCAATATTGTATTATCACAGCATTTGCTTACAGGTAGTAGAGATGGGAGCCACCGGACCATGTGGTCCCTGTAGGTGAGTATCTGTCTGCATTTTTTGAGGGCCAAAATTGTTGATTCGAAACGCAGTGAAATTCACTTTGACCGAATCGGTGGACGTAATGCTTCCCATCTTGTGAACCAAGACGATCCCAACGTTTTGGAGATCTGGAACAACGTTTTTATGCAATTCAATCGTGAGGACGACGGATCATTGAAGTCCCTACCTTCTAAACATGTCGACACTGGAATGGGATTTGAACGTCTTGTTTCCGTTGTACAGGGAAAATCCTCCAACTATGACACCGACGTTTTCACTCCTATCTTTCAAAAGATTCAAGAACTTACTGGCGTTCGACCTTATCAAGGGACTTTTGGACAAGAGGACGCGGATGGTATTGATACCGCCTATCGAGTTGTGGCTGATCACGTTAGGACGCTGACATTTGCTTTGAGCGATGGTGGTGTCCCAGACAGTGTTGGTCGGGGATATGTATTGCGGCGTGTTCTTCGAAGAGGTGCTCGATATGCACGTAAGAAGTTAGGAGTTACAATCGGATCATTCTTCTCTTCACTTGTACCCGTTGTCGTTGAACAGATGGTGTGTCTCGCTGCTCATATTTTATTTCGCTTATAGTGTTAACATACTTTATAGGGCGACGTTTTCCCAGAACTCACAAAGCGCACCGCTGAAATCAAGGAGATTTTGGATGAGGAAGAGGAGTCATTCTCACGCACGTTGGATCGCGGCGAGAAGCTGTTTGAACAATATACATCCAAGGCACTTCAACAAGGACAAACGACCTTGTCCGGAAAGGACGTATGGCGTTTATACGATACTTACGGTTTTCCTGTTGATTTGACACGGTTAATGGCCGATGAATTAAACCTCAAAGTAAATGAAGAAGAATTCGAGGCTGCACAGTTAGCATCAAAGGAAGCTAGCAAAGCTACCAAGAAGGATAACAAGGATTCAGTCAAACTTGATGTCCATGATATTGCTGCGTTGGAGAAGAATTCCGCAGTTCCCAAAACTGACGATTCCGCAAAATACAGTATGTGGTTTCCATTCATTCGCTCGCACGCAAGTGAGCTTACAGTTTGAACGATAGAGCTCGGCAATATTAATGCTTCTATTGTATCCATTTACCACGAAAAGAAATTCTACGACTCAACTTCTGACCTTCCTCAAGACGCAACTTTCGGTCTCTTACTCAACAAGACAAACTTTTATGCTGAGTCCGGTGGACAGGAGTATGACACGGGAAGCATTGTGGTGGACGGGGTAGCTGAATTTGATGTGACAAATGTTCAAACCTTCAACGGTTATGTCCTTCACATCGGTAATCTCAAGTATGGTGACTTGCACGTTGGGGACGACGTTCTTGCATCATACGATGAGGTAAAATGTCTTTCCCATATACCAGGGCCTAGATACTCAACTCTCTTTCACAGCTTCGACGCTGGCCTATTCGTAACAACCACACCGCCACTCACATTCTCAACTTCGCTCTCCGGGAGGTTCTCGGCGACCACATCGACCAGAAAGGCTCTTTGGTCGCGCCATCCAAACTTCGATTTGATTTCTCTCACAAATCCCAAATAGCACCATCTGAGCTCACAATAATCGAGACCATAAGCCAAGATTGGGTCAAAAGAAACGTTAGTGTATTTAGCAAGGAAATGGACCTTCGAGTTGCACAAAACATTCCTGGTTTACGGGCTGTATTTGGCGAATCCTATCCGGATCCAGTTCGAGTGGTTTCTTTGGAATTCGATGTTGAAGATATTGCTCGTGACGTTGAGAATCCCAAGTGGAGGAATACTAGCGTCGAATTTTGCGGTGGAACGTAAGCCTTTCATTACTCTTCGGTCTGAACACTATTTCATAATGTTGGTTGGTTGTGTTTTTTAACCTTGATTTAGCCATGTCGCCAAGACCGGTGAAATTAAAGACTTTGTCATTCTGGAGGAATCTGGAATTGCAAAGGGCACCCGTCGTATTATTGCTGTAACTGGAACCCAAGCGGCTGAAGTAAGGAGATCTGCGGATTTACTGACGAGCAGACTTGACTACCTTGATTCCATTGATGGTAAAGAGAAGGATACAGGCCTCAAGACATATACTGTGGTATGTCAGTTTCAGTACTTATCCAGAACTCCCAATGACGATTGTATTACTCTCCATAGGAATTAAATCAAGCTGATATTTCACTGATCAAGAAGGGTGAACTTCGCGACCGTTTAGCTTCGATACGCAAGACGTTCGACAAGCAGGTGAAGGAAAAGGAGGCAGCTGCTAGCAAAGCGGTACGTCGATGAGTCGTGTGCTGTACTTGATAAACTCAAATTTTTTTGCAGGCTGTCGATGCTATTTTTCAGTATTTTGAGCACAACCCCAACGCTGATGTCTACTTTGCTAACATCGATGGTGGTGCAAAGGTGAGCGACTCTTTTCCAAGTTTGAGGAAGCAATTATGTTAACATATGATATGATAATTAGCTCCTTCAGAGCGTAGTTCAACAAGCGAAGAAGCTCGAAAAGAACGCTTATGTATTCAGCGTTGACCAAGAAGCTTCCAAGGTTGCTCATGTCAACTATCTCACGGAATCCGCTCGCAAGCGTGGGTTGGATGCTAGAGAGTGGACGAGCGCAGTGGTTGCATTGGTTGGTGGCAAGGTAGGCTAATTCCATGCATGACTTGAAGGCAGATGCTGAACGTCTTCCCAGAGTGGCGGTAAACAAGAAGGAGCTCAAGGAGTTGGTACTGATATTGGCAAAGCTGAAGAGGCTTTGAAAGTCGCTGAGGAGTGGTATCGAAGTCATACATCCTAGAATATTCCGACACTGAAAATCATGCTTGTATTTTATCTATTTCATACTACCCTTAGACGTTAATTCTTGCTCTTTTTCAAATCTTCTGAGGATGTGATGACTTATTACTGCTGAGTGTTAGGCGCCTATTACATAATTATCTCACAATCCAAAAAAGGGATGGAGGGGGGAATGAGTGCGTTGATCCCAGCCAGGACAAGAAGACTCAACGAAGAAGAAGGCCAGGAGCTTCAGCATCGGTGAGTACGTCCCCGTCATTGTCTCAGTTCGGCTTGCAGAGGTGTTGTAGACGTATGTTGGGATGATTTGGTGAAGGACAGGCGTTGGAAGTGGTTGGATGGCGCATACGACCTGTGGATGGACATGGAACTAACACAACCTCTTGCTCTTTTCTTTAGACATCAACACCATGTCTCTCCACGTCCCCGAACCCCATCAACAATTCCAGCACATCTTGCGTCTTTTGAACACTAACGTTGATGGCAAACGCAAGATCATGTACGCTTTGACGGAGATTAAGGGTGTCGGTCGCCGTTACTCCAATTTGGTTTGCAAGAAGGCCGATGTTGACCTTAACAAAAGGTGCGCACTCTACCTCAAATTACGACTATCGTGCTAATTGAAAACCAGAGCTGGCGAGCTTAACTCCGATGAGCTCGAGCGATTGGTCACCATCATTCAAAACCCCACCCAATTCAAGATTCCTACCTGGTTCTTGAACAGGCAACGCGATATCGTCGATGGCAAGAACTCTCAAATCCTTGCTAACGCTGTCGATTCAAAGATTCGTGATGATCTTGAGAGATTAAAGAAGATCCGCGCTCACCGTGGTCTGCGACACTTCTGGGGTCTTCGTGTAAGAGGACAACACACAAAAACCACCGGTGCGTTTCCCCTCCTCTTCTCTTCTGCCAAAATCCTAAGGCATACGAAATGTTACAGGTCGTCGTGGAAAGACTGTCGGTGTCTCAAAGAAGCGTGGTTAGAGGTTGTGGGATTTGTTGTATTGGATGCTGTTTTTTCTACTATTGCCGACTTGCAGCTGGCAAACCGTTATGTTTTGATATGCCTACTCGTGATAATGCCATGACATTATGCTGCAATCCGTTGTGTGTCCCTGCGATCAGTTCGCCATTGTGTGATTTTACAGTTCTCGGCGTCTCTGGAACTTTCCAGTGGGCTGGGAGGATAGAAATACATGAGTTCGTGTCCTCTGTTTGTTACTGTCCTCGAGTGCTGTACTTCCTCTCGTGAACGCAACGAGTCTCGCCATGATGACCAGCAGTTGGCCTCCGTCTGTACCCGTTCATCCTTGGTTTCGAGCCCCTCTTCTCAAACGCAAAAAACCATCCGACTCCGAAGAGGATGAAGGAGGAATTACGCGTGAACTGAGTACCGACTCCTCCTCATCCGACGGTTCTTCGTCTAGCGTACTACTAAACACTGCTCCCACTACCGACTCCAGCGAACTTCCACTCAAACGTCGAAGATGTGATGTGTTAGAGAATGGCATCGCTGGTCTTTCCCTAAACAACATCAATAATAATGTTGTCAATTCTACAAAACAGCAGTATTCTATAGACGAGGATGTGGCGATAGACGATGTTGAAGAAGGCTCATCCTCCTGGATATCAGCAGCGTCGTCCTCTTCTGAACTTCCCTCGATGTGGAGTCGTTCTACAGAGCCAGAAGAAACAGAAATAACAACCGAAGGTACGTTGTTTTCCCTCAGCTTTATCTCTTCACTGCAACTAACCAACTTCCCTAGACATCGACGTAGAAGATATCTCGTCCCCACCTTCGCCGTCTTCCACACCACAGATCCAAGTATCCATATCCCCTTCCCTCCTCGACCGTCTTAAAGCCTCAACCAAAAGCTCGCTCCCAGTCCCCGAATATCCTTTTCGATCACCTGAGCAACGACCAGCGGACCCCAATCTTGCGCTGGTACTTTACAAACCTGTTGTGTCTAATCCGACTGTGACGGTCGAGGAGGAGGATCACCGTGCCACAAAGAAGCAGGAATACCTAGAAAGCCGGACATCTCAAGTAGTGGTGGAAGACATGGACGATGATGCGATGGACATTGAACCGTAGAATGCATATATTTCCATTCTCCGTATGTCTCATCTTATAAAACCTGATTCACCCTTGTATCGATATGTAGTATAACCCTTCTTGAAGTCATGTTGCAGCTCTCGATCCTCTATAATAATATATTATTACTAAATTGATAGCTAACGTTTCTCAACAAAACATACTAAGAAAACAGAGCAGATGGAAACTGGAAAAAATAAGCAACTAACGGAAGACAGACCGTTTGGCATGAACACAAAGGTCTATGAATGGAATAATATTACTTGTCTAGAAGTGTTCTAATCAACGTTGATTGGTGATAGAAGAGGATAAGATGAGGAAAACTCACTTTCATCTTCACCGTACAAACCCTGGGCTTGATTGACATATGAATGATGATGTCTCGCATGAGCATGTGGATGGGGCACATGATGCATTTGCATAGCAGCGTACGGTGACCGGAGAGTGACAGTGGGAGGAGTAGGATTTTGTCCCTGCTGTTGCTGTTGTTGTTGTGAACGAGCGATAGCGATGGAAGGTTGAGATTCACGAGCAAGGTGGTGGTGACCCATGGCAGATAATTGAGATAGATCGGGACGGCCACCAGGTTCGTGATCAAGATGAATACGGTCTGGGACTCGAGGGTTTGTTGGTACAGAAGTGGGGGTATGAGGGACTGGTGTGCCGGGGTGGGATATAGGTTGGTGGAATGCAGCGACATGAGAAAGGTTGACAGATGCCGAATTTAGACCGAGGGAAAATTGGGAATGCATGTGTGGATGGGGGTGAACGTGGTGATGGGTTTGGTGAGATTGTGGTTGTTGTTGTGAATGTTGGTTGCTGTCCGGTGGGTTAGGCGGAGGATGATGAGGCTGCAAGGGTGTGAGCTGCTGAGCGGACAATGGGATTTGGCGGAGTTTATGCTGCTCGTCTTCAACAGGACGTGGTTGCAAAGGAGGAGGTTGAGAAGATAGTGAAGACGGCGCTGCCCGAATGATGGGAGTTGTTCTAGGCTTGTTGTCGAGTGGAGGGACTAGTGGAGATTTGATATGTGGGGGAGTAAGAGCATTGTCGGGAGTCATCATATCGACATCAATGTCAGATTCTCTGTCGGCATCGTCTTCGTCTCCGTCCTGAGAGTTTGAAGCGGAAGGACCAGCAGGCTGAGACTGGAGTTTTTGAGCAGCGATTTCTTCAGCAGTCAAGAAACGGCCGCCTGGGCCACGGGGGCGACGCATCGCGTGTCTGTGCCGCGACTCATGAAGGTATGGCTAGCGAAGATGCCTTAGAGATGGAAGAGAAAAGCGACGAAGATGAGGTACGATACCTTTCTCTGCCTGGAGAGCCTGTGTACCTCCTCTAGACGTGCTCTGGCTACGCGACGCTTGAGAATACGGTAGTATTGCTTCGCATTCACATAGAGAGGTTCCTCGTCGATGGGTTGGTCATCTTGGATCTGGTCTACGGGAGTCTCATGGTCGCGCTGTTGCTGGGGTGGCTGTTGCTCAGACTGCTGCTGCTGAGGCAAGAAGAGAGCATGGGGAGAGTTTGGCTGAGGAGACGGTTGCCTAGAGGGATGAGGGAAGAAGTTGTAGAGCTGCTGCTGCTGCTGCTGTTGCTGTTGCTGCTGAGGTTGTTGTTCTGCTGGGAGTGTTATGTTAGAGAACTTGGAACATAAGAAAAGAACATACGATAGTTGTGATAATTCGGGGTTGAGAACAGAGAGTCCATCGTCTGCTCTGATTCGTTCGCGATGGATGCACTCAACACCTAAAATCATCGCTGATTGGCCACGTCCCCAACAACCAGTCACATCAAATTCGTCCCGTGACCAGCGCGTCCTCCCTCAAACCACCACCACAATGGAATCCAAATTGTCAGTGTCCACCAGCCCGTCTCTCTCTCCAACGCTCATCCTTCTTTAGAAAAGCACTCAAGGTCGTCGACCTCAAGCAGATCCTCGCCGACGCACACGTCCCCCTCACAGGAAAAGCCAACAAAGCAGACCTCATACAAAAGATCCTCGACAACCCCCCCGCTCTCGACGTCTACCATGCTCTGCACGGTCCAAAGCCTGTAGAACAAGACATCCAGCCTCCACCAGCAGATCCAATACCCGCCGCAGAAGAAACGCCAACTGCCTCTTCTCCAACCGCCTCCTCTGAGCCAGCACCTCCCACAGTAAGGCTCTCCTTTCCCTTCCAATGCGCTTTTTAACTCACCACTCCATACAGACCTCGGAGACGACACCGCAAGCGGACGTTGACCCAGAACTAGAAAAACGCAAGGCACGCGCCGCGCGTTTCGGAATTCCTCTCGTTGAACCCAAACAGAAACCTGCTGCTCCCAATAAGCAATCTATCGCTGCCAGCGCCACTCCGCAGGTGCATTTCTTTCTCTCTCATCTCTGCTACGCTTCTACAACTGATCTTTTCAGGACCTCGACGCTCTGAAACGACGCGCTGAACGGTTTGGTATCAAAGAACCAGATCCTAAACCTCTGGAATCCACAAAGCAAGACCCTCAGAAGAAGCAATCTGCTGCTCAGGCCAACAAGAAGAGGCCTGCTCCTCCCCCCGAACCTGTCGACGCTCAAGAACTGGAAAGACGCAAAAAGCGTGCAGAGAGATTTGGCCTTGTCAGTTTTTCCTCCATATCTCTTTCTCTTGTGCCTACTGATGCTCGATTCTTCAGGCCACACCCGCCTGATTCCTTTTATTTACTTGCATACCCCCTTGCTCTGTTATATTCTTGTTGTACTCATATATCTTTCTATCGCAATTTGATTTATTGACTCCAAAACCTACAGCGACAAGAATCGCTTCTGCTTCTAATATTGCCTCCAGAAGAAGCTTGAGCTAAAGTAATGCACGAACTAGAATAAATCGAAGATATAAATGAAACAGACAAAAGACATAGCGAGTGACCCTAAGGTCGATCTTCGGGTGTGTGAATGAATTTGATGTATACATACGCCTAGTTAGGGGGGTATAACTGAGAAAGAGAAAGAAGTTCATCATGCTAAGAGTGTTTCAAAAAATCGACAGCGACGACGAGAGGAGAGACAATAGAGAAAAGGAATATGATCCAAAAGTGTCAAGAAAAAATCGTAAAGGAGTTTAATAAACATAGGCTGCAGGAACAACACCTTCCCTGCCCGTCCGAGGATCTCTTGCATACCACCATCTGCAACAATCCACAATCAGTACCAGCCATCAATAGAGACAAATCCACTGAAAACTCACGCAGGATCACCGTCATCTAGAACTTCAATCTCTTGTCCCGCAACGAGTCTCAGTTCACCTTCACCTTCGCCATCGAACGAATACCTTGCATGAGCAGGTCTACTAGGTTCTTCCTCTCCGATCATAGTCCCCATTATCGCATCCGAGGGCGTTTCAGCTCTCTGATAATTGCTCCCATCCACATCCATCGCAAAAGGATCCCTATCCAATCTCTCGCTGGCACTCGTCGAAGCCCCAATTCCCACTTCCTTCTCAACCATGTTAGGGTCGAAGGCGCTTGATCCTAGGATTGTTGTTCGTGTGGCTGCATTGATATGTTCCAGTAAGGAAGAAGGTCTGTGTGTTGAATCCTCATCGTCTTCTACCTCGCCAGGATCAAATCGAACTTTATCGTCTCGCCGAGCGAATAGCGTCCAAAGGATGCCAATTAAAGCCAATAAAAACACAACACCAGCCGAAATTGCAATGGAGATCAAGATGACGATACCCGTCGCAAGAAGATCTAACAATACAACATTAGAACATGTTTCGTTGAGGGAATTGATTCTCATGACTCACGACGTTGATTGAAGCTAAAGTTTGCCAAAGACTTGACAAGCGAAGAGACAGTTCCTGGTGTACCAGAGGAAGAAGTGGTCACAATATACGGAATGATATTTTGACCATCGAAAAGTGCAGATGAAGCTTGACCAAACGAAGGATCTGACAAAGTCCCGGAAATCAACAACATCCTATCACTTTCCACCACCGAATTCGCAGAATGGGTATTTTGTAGTGGAACCATGAGGAGTTGAGATACAGAAGATGATTGTTGAAGATCAGACCCAATTGCATTCCAAGATTGGCCATTCCAGAATGAGAGGAAAGTGGAGGTGCCATCGGCGTTTCTGTATTTTGCCAATTCAGCATACAATCCGACAAAGGGCAAGGTAAATCGTCAACGTACCGTCCTGCAGCAAAGATACTGTTCACATTTCCATCATTCACTTCAACAGCAGTGACAGCACCGGGAAGTGCATTAGCGGCACCTACTGCGGTCCAAGTTCCATTAGAAACCGAAAACTCGGCTACGTTTGCAACAGTGCTGTCAGCAAGTGCAATAGATCCTCCCGCGACGATGATATCTCGAGTTGACTGTGAAAGTGCAAGCATAAATTCAGCAAACTATTCAACAAAATGAAACGATGCTTACCCCAGCGTAAGCTACAGAATGGACATCACCCTGAATCCCATCCCCCAGAGCATTCCATTGTTTGGTCTGCGTTCCATACGCACAGATGGATCTACAAGGCGTCGACCCAGCTTGGGCAAAGAATCCAGCAACAATGATTGTATTCGACTGTGAAGGACTGTTGGTGACCGATCGAACAACAACATCGGTAGAGGATCCACTCTGTAAAGGTTCAACACCGGTAGTATCCCAACTTTCGTCGGCAAGATCGTACACCGCGAATCCATTGAACTGGGTTCCTGGTACGGTGAACGTTCCGCCAACAAATAGTTGGTTTCCTTCAACTAACAATGAAAGAACAGTACCAGAAATTTGATTTCCAGATAATGCTCGGATTGAATCAGTAGTTGGATCATAGACTGCGAGGTTCTCAGCAACGGTCCCGGTTGCGGTCGTGAGTGAAAAGTTTCCGCCAACAATAACAGCGTCGTTTGAAGAAGACCCATTAACCCAAAATGCACCGGTAAGAATAGAAGAAGTTGGTGTACTGCTGCTTGGGAGGGATGTTTGAGCGGGAGTATTCTGTCTTCGGAATATATGTCGGACAGTTGGGAGCCAAGAATGCGTTCGAGTTATGGGCAATGATCGACGAGCAAGAGTTGTTTGTGCCGTCTGACTACCAAGAGAGAAGTCGGGTGAATTGATCGAAGGAATTCCATCGTTCCCATTCCCATTTTGCAACATGACAAATCCAGGAGCAGAAACTTCCGCTGCAGCTGAAACGCGACCAGCAACGATTTGTGCCAGATCAGTAGATGATGTTCCATTTCCGACAAATGTCAAGTTCCCAACCACGAATCCACCAGTCTTTCCCCATGAATTTGACGACACGTTCCATACGGCGTATCCAGATGCTGGGACCTGAAGATTACCTTGCGATACAGAGGTAAAGTTTCCAGCGACCAGCAACTGATTGTCAGAAAGACTGATGCTTGATACAGGTCCATTAACTCCGCCACCAAGAGATGTCCAAGTGTTCTGCTGAACGTTATACAGAGCAACACCACTTAATTTCCCTTGAGTGGTAGGTGTCGCCGTATCTTGGAAGGCACCTCCAACGAACAAAGAGTCTCCCGTCAGTGCGACGCTCGCGACAGGTCCATCCAACCCTCCTCCAGACAATGCATTCAATTGACCTGATTTGAAGAGCGCGATATTGGATGCTCCAGAAGCGGATCCTGAAGCCAACTTGAAATCTCCGGCGACAACGATAGCACCTGACGAGTGATGGGCAACTGCGGATATATGGGAGGTAGCAGGAATTGAACTACCGATCGCATCGAATAAATCAAAGCCGACGACATCCAACCCTGTTTCCTGAGAGGTATTGAGCGAGGATACAGCATTAGCGGTAGCAGTAGAGCTAAGCGGCCACTCCAGGAATCCGAAACTATTGCGTGCGGTGCTCGTACCATTCAGACCGCTGGTACCATTACCTCCATTGCTCGGCGTATTCAGAAGCAACTCGACTCGATCTGCCACAAGCTCATATTGGCCGTTCTGTCCATTTCCAGTAGGAGTATCCGCCAATGTCATAGTGATCGTAGTGGCGAACGAGCTCGAGGATAACACGACAGGTCCCCTGTAAATTTCAACGCTTGCGTCCTCGGTATTCTGTTGGGACAGTGTAGTCACGAATGGCGATACACCAGCGCCAGGGAATACGGTAACCTTCACACTCGTCCGTGCAGCACAATCTTGGAAATTAGTACAACCCGGTACAAGCAAGTTAATGACGTATTCCCCGGAGGCTGAAACATATGGCATCCAGGTGAAAGTCGGAGATTGGGAGGACTGTGTACCGACTGCAATCTCTGAAACAAGTACAGCCTGAGTAGTACCAGGAATATTGGTGTTGGCATCTTTTTCTGTCCAAGTTCCAGTTCTCGATGTAGTAGAAGGATTGGGAGCAAAACACGAGACGCCATTGTCAGCATCGATTGAGGTAGCAAATGCACCTGATGAGAGGAGTTGTAGGAGATGTAAACCAGGACCAGCTCCTTGCCATTCCGACAACTTCAATTGAAACCCAGTGACATCCATGACGCCTGGGAACAAGAAGTCTTGGTATGGTACAGTGGAATCGACAAGGAGAGGACAAGGGTCATTGCAGGTCACGTTGCCACCGGTATGTGGATCAACGAACTGCAAAGTCTGGACGGTATTGTCTGGGATGGTAGTAAGCCTACAATTAAAATTAATAATGTTATTTGACTGTGCATGAACGCGAAAAAACGAACGTGAAACCAGTTGTACCGCGGCCTTCCAAAAATGTATTCCCAATCCTAATACCACTAGCACTAATGAAAGAGAACTTCCGGACAGTGATGACAGCTTCACTACCATCTCGTGCCAACCAAGTATTGCCAGGTCCATCGGACCCACTAGGACAGAGAATGTTGCTAATATTGGAAAAATTCGGATCGGGGGACGAATCTGAGGGATTGATTTGGGCATTACCGAGAGGAACAGGAACGAGTGATGAGGAGAAAGGACTGGCTCCAGAAGAGAAGGGGACATTGGGGTTGTTGGTTCCGTTCAATGAGACAGAACCATTCGTGAAGGACGTGATGAAGGACCCAGCAAAAAATAGACTTGATCCTGATGAGTTTGTGGTGATCGAGAAAACCTCTGCCGAAGAACCAGCAAGACCGCCAAACGGAGCAGCAGCCCATGATGTCGAAGATTCATCCCAAATGGCGACTGATGAACCAGGGGAAGTGAATTTCCCTCCCGCCCAGATTTTGTTGTGCGACTGGTCACAAAAGAGAGCAAGTACATCACCGTTCGGACCACTAGAACCAACAGATGCGAAGGAATCAGAGGAGGGATCATAAACTGCGATGTTAGCAGCTTGTATTCCACCTATGGAGGAAAAGTTGCCAGCGATGTACAGCTTGTCACCAAGGGAGCATGTGGCAGAAACACTTCCTCCAGGATCAGTGGAAGCGAGACGCGTCAAGAGGCCGTCTGAAGAGCGAGAAAAGATGGTACTTGTTGAGGGATCGAACGAGGCAGCGTCTGATGAATTGCTAACGAAGGTGAGACCGGTGAAGGAACCAGTCAAGCCTACCTTGCCCATGCGATCAAAGTCAACGAGAGGCAAGGTGGCATGGGCGAATGTAGCATATAAGAGGACGAGAGGGAGCTTCATGAACGTTGAGATTGAAGGGTGAGAACGCGACTTGGACTTCATGTTGAACCGGAGACTAGGGTGTCATATGTAACAAGCTGAGCACGACGAGGTATGGTAGAGGCCTTCGTCGTTGTCGTCGGTGAAGGCGGAGGCGGAGGGGAGGGTATACCGAGTAAGACTAAGACCTGAGATATTAGTACCTGCAAGAAAAGAGAGACGAGCGCGGGCAAAGCGCGACTTGGGTGAGAGTCCGTTCAACAAAACTTTTGGTTGATGTGTGTCTTTCGCGTGTTCAGACGCATAGCAACCTTTGCTTATGTAAGCACTCAACTCAAACAGCTCGTTTTCTGCACACACAAAGCCTCGCAGGTTTCAGGCATGCAGGGGCTAATATCTGCATCTACAATCGAACTACACATTAATCGCGGACAGCATCTAATCATCAAGGCAGCTCGGTGTCCTTCTTCACCACAAGATCACTCAAATCAACGCTAGTCCCCACCGGACGCAAATGAGCAGAGTGCTGTTCAAAGGACCTGCATACAGCAAATTAGGACATTCAGTGAGGAGAAAAAACTAATTTGCTCACTGGGGGAATCTGTATCGATGCACAGGAGGTAACTTGGCATCCGCAGTGAGCAATACGCCTTCCTGATCCTCTGCCGACAACACCAAATGCTGAAGGTTCAGCTTTGACCAAACCTCTCGGGGTGTCGCATAATGTTTAAGGAACTCGGTGACATAGTTCTCCTCTGAGGGACTCGGTGCAAATTTGTAAAAGCCGACAGAGAATAAGCCGAAGAGGATGAAGTACCGCCATCCAACAGAACTGAAACCTGCAAATAGATAGCACGAAGAGTGAGAAGGAGAAAAGGACGACAAAAATGACATGCATACCTTCTTTCGGGAAGGCTACAGCGGTCTCTTCAGCATGGTGGTGATGGTCCTCTGCGTGTGAGGAAGACCATCTTCTCTGAAACTGTCCGCGACTAGCTTGGAGGGGTCGGATGAGCCTCCCGGCTTTGGAGAGAGACATTGGAGCAGGTTACTGTATGTTCTTGAACGAGAGCACCGAGAGTGAGATGCGTCTGACTGACTCCGGACTTTGCCGCGCCTTCCGATTATAGCACCATCAACCAACCAACAGGATCTCTTTCATTCTTCACCACCTCGGTACACAGTGTCTACGTTACTTTTCGCCACAATCTTCACTAGTTTGGTACTACAATCTACCTGGCTTAGCTAGCGATGGAACAGCACCATCTTACTACAACACAACCACCCAGACTACAACTCTCAATCACTTGTTCACCTCTCTTGTCGTCCCCTGCTCTGCTCTCGAATCTCACTAGCTCTGGAGTCCTCTCCCCACAAACTACCCTCTCTTTTGCGCCCTCAAGTACTCTCAACGTAGCGAAGCCATCTCACCTCATTCAAGAAGCTCACAGCCGACCTATCTCGTCGAAACAAATACTATCCCTCTTGACTCTCCTAGAAACCATGGAACTCGAAGTTACGAAAGAAGCTGAACGTCTGCAAGAAGACATTTTGCAAATTTCCCAGACGATCAAACAAGTCGTCGACGAGGAGGATAACAGGAGGCAGAATGTCGAGAAACGCCGAGCAATAGAGGCCAGGGAAACTAGAGACAAGGATGACGATTTCTGGCTTCACGCATGAAGATAACTAACAGATACATGCCACGGTAGATTATGAGACTATGTTTCGTTGTCAGTTGGGGTTTGCCGTACACCATTAAGTGAACATTATAGAAATAGAGCTGCGCCGAAACTTATAAGCTTCTGTTGCCATTGGACATAGCGCAGCGAACATACCTAGAATAGGTTTCCACAGACATTGGGATGTCTATGAACGTGAATCCCTCCTCTCTCGCAGCTTAGTTTTCATCTCTTCGACCGCCCTCTTCGTTCCTGCACCCCCAGCCCATCCACGAGCTCTGAGCCAATTAACGAGTCTCGGTGTGAAGCCAGCGGTAAGGCCGATTCTTACAGGGAAGAAGAGTGTTTTATGGATGGTGTATGCAAGTACGAGCATGGCATAGAGCCCTTCTTGACCATGTTCCCCACTGGCCGGCGCTTTATCCATTTCCTCCCTGCCTGGCTCAGGACCTCTTGAGTGAATAAGAGAAAGAGCATACTCTTTGACGGCGGCAGCGGCATGAGAGACGTGCTCTGCACCAATGACGTTCACTGCGCCAAACGCGACAGTGAAGTCGAGGACGGATAGGATGAAGTACACCCCAAGGGCATACCAGCCGTATGATCTGATGAGGTGTTTGAGCCGCTGTGAGAGCGACTGGTTTGGAGGGTGGTCGTGGGGTGCGTCGGTTGGGGCGGTCAGACGGGTCGGTGAACGGTGGAAGAGTCGAGCTCCCTGTCTTGTACCAAGGGCGAGTGTAGGGCCAGCAGCGGGGAGATGTGTGGAGACGGGGAGGAGGGGTCTGGCAACGCGAGGAACTATGGCCCGCACGAAGGGGAGACGGAAGAGAACACTTCTGACCATCGAGGGAGGCTGTATGTTGCGAATATTTTGGAAAATGAATGTTATACTCTGGCTGTGGCAATAAATTCGTGTCGCCTCGGCAAACTCAATGTGACGCAACGGCAGTGGCTGAGACGGCAATGGCCGAGCGGAGGTTCAAACTTAGATTCCTAATTTGGGAGGTCTCAGCCTATCGATCACAATTTTTACAAGCGCTCAAGAGAATATACAAAAGTAGGTTAAACAGCTTAATCCCATTTTTTCTTCAACCCCCATCCCCTTTCATGCATCCAGCAGCGTCCACGTCTTCAATCTTTCGCTCTCGCCCTCGATAGCATCCCCTACACCCCCTCGACCATCTCTCATGGCTGGAGTACCTGACAACCCTTCAGGACCCTTCGAAGGTCCAGAGAAACTCCTCGAAATTTGGTTTGCAAAATCACCGGCTGATCTACCAGATGCCTCTACCTCGGGCGACGGTAGGTTTGGCCTACGAAAAGTGCCCAGGGCTGTCTGGGAAGAAATGCTTGACATCGTAAAGTGCAAGATTCTCTCTGCCATCGAGGGCACAGAAGTAGATGCCTATCTACTCAGGTGAGCAACTATCCGCAGGAAATCGACTTTGCTGTAGATTCCGTGGGGTTGTACTTTTCGTCATGCCGTCCACAAGCTATTCACCTGAATTTCTAGCGTCAGCTAGCTAGTCTTAATCGATGCCGCACTTGTGTCTTTCGATCTCGATCGAGCAGCCGTGAACCTCGCGTGCAACAGTGCTTTAAAATCGCCACAACTGGCCCATACCATTGCATTGATTCGGTGTCTGTGGTGCAGCTGACTATAAAACGTCCTGCCCTATGGGTATATCGAGTACATGCTCGAAGATTTTGCCCAACTTCTATGCTTCTACCGCAACTCTTTGTCGTCGCCTCTCATTCACCTCGTCCTTGTTGGCCAGAGAGCTGATTCGGTTCTTTCACCCCCGCAGTGAATCTTCTTTCTTCGTCGCTCCACACCGTCTCATCCTCAAGACGTGTGGTACCACCCTCAATCTCCTAGGACTCCCTCGCATCCTTGAGATTGCACGGATTCACGCCAATTTAGATACTGTTCATCGCTGCTTCTATTCTCGCAAAGCGTTCATGTTTCCCGATCGTCAATATGGTCCTCACAAAGATTGGAATGCTGAAGTTGAGTTTCTCGACAACATCTTTCCCAATGGAGCAGCCTATACCATCGGCAAAGTCAATGGTGATCATTGGCTCTTGTATCTTACCAACCCGGACGATACCATCGCTACCGCGCCCAACACACCCGTTACCCCCTCTGTTCCTTTGCCTACCGAAGATGAGGATGACATGTTGGATGACCCCCAGGTTGATTACACCATCGAAATCCTTATGACACACCTTTCGTCCCATTCTCGCTCCCAATTCTTCCCTGACCCGAACTCTGCGATTGATCCCGAAGAGGCTCCAAAGGACCATGCGCTTGATCTCTCTTCTGCCATTGGCATATCTGACATCTTCCCAAAAGAACTCACTTCTCTCGATGCGTATACGTTCAGCCCTTGCGGGTACTCTTCGAACGCTCTTATAAAGTGGCGCGAGGATGCTGGAAAACATCCTGCCAGTAATGGCGAGGGCTACTACACTATTCATGTCACCCCTGAAGAAGGATGGTCCTATGCGAGTTTCGAGTGTAACGTGCCGTTACCACACAACGCGTCTCGTGGTCCTGGAGAGATACCTGATTTGAAGACCCTTATACGACGTGTAGTGGACATCTTCGAGCCGGGGAAAATTACCCTCACTCTTTTTGTTTCCTCTGAGGGGAATGCCAATGCTGAGGAAGAGGACGGACAGAGTGCTATTGAAGCTGCTCAGCGAGCTTTCCGAGCTGCTCTCACGCGACCTCGCGCCGACGGTACTACTCCAGCAGGCTCTAAAAGCTTTAATCCCATTTACAAGCGCACAGACAAGATCAACTACGAGTTCGGTGGTTACGACCTTGCGTTTGCAAGTTTCGAGTTGCGCAACTAAAAAGAGACACACCACAATTATTGCCCCGTTCGTTATGACCCCATTGTATGATTGGACACTCGCTATCGTATCTATATTGTTGTTTACATATTGTTTTGAATGCCCTTCTTTCACTTATCACTCTGTCCTTGACTTCTTTCGGCCCCATTTTGCTCTTACTCGATAGATTGATTTGAATGCTCTCAATACATTCAATGTCGTGTACCAGTTTCTCTCCCGAATTCACGCTTGTGGGATGTACGACGAAACATGTCCAATACAGTGAGAAACGTTGAGTGTTGGTAAAAACAAAATAAGAATTACATGGAAGCAAGCAAGCCATAATTGTAGATTGAGAATAAATGAAAACCTGTTATGAGAATGAGTGTTAATGCCGTCCAAAATACTATAAATACATACATGAACCGAAGGGACCCATCATCGCTGGGGTGGGGGTGGAGCGAGTTGAACGAGCATGTTCTCGTCAAGTGAGAGACGTGTAGTGCCTTTCGACCGCATTTTACATATCGGACACGTTCGTATGAACATCTCGACCATCGGCCATGTTATAGTCGCCTTGAAAAGTAAAGATACATGAGTGATCAAGAAAACTGCTCAAGAACCAACACTTACAATACCGATACGGCGTGCTTCAAACAGCATGGTTGCAGGAGGGCCATGCGATCTATGCGTGTAAACCAAAACGTCATAAATCTGAGGCTGTACAGGTACTCTCTCAAAAACAGCCGCTGATTCGAGAGAACTACCCGCATTTTCGGAATATTTATCTGAAGAGCCATTATTTTCACCGTCCGTCTGGACTATGAAATTGGCTCTAAGCTTCTCTTCATCTGCAGGGTTCATATTATAGAAAGCATCACGAGGTAAAAGTACCAAGTGACTTTTCCTAGAACCTGAGCGAGCATGATGGCATGTAGCCCACATCCGTAGTCTGGGTAGTAATTCGGCAATAGTTCCACCTGCGACTGCTCGAGCAAGGTCAGCATACACTTCTGGAGGGAAAGTAGCGGTCTCCCGCAATTCAGGAGAAAGCATAGCAACGAATCTAGTGAGGGCTTCATCGAATGCATGTCGAGTGGGCATCTCGATGGCATTCACGTTTCGAAGTGTTGACAGAATGGCATCTGGTAGAGGAGCGAATGAAGGATGCGTCCAAGGATCGATGTGTGGTGTTGTTACGATCATTCCCTGAAGATTTCGAAACAATAGTCAGATAGTATAATATATGATCGCAATATGTACTCGGGCCTGTGTGGGGTCAAAAAATTAATCATACCCAGGTGAAATTTCCATCGGCGGTAGTTTGAGTGGTTGAGTGTTCTACCTCTCCCCCCTCTATTGATGGCTCTCCGTCACGGCTTGCAGGAGACTGAGGGGGGATATATTGACGGATTTGCGGTTCAGTTCGAATTTCGCTTTCAAAAACATGGCTACCAGAAGGTCCTGCAATCATACCACTGTCAGCTGCCGTGACAGGGCCACCTTGACCCGCAGGGACGTCGGAAACTAAAAAAGAGGCAGACTTGGCTGTGTATGGGCCTACAGCGCGATCCCTCGTACCTCCATGGTCGGATGGAACCTTGTGACGCTTCTTAGGCGTATAGTTACAATCCACTACATTTTCCTCGGCACAGTGATTGCAGACGGGCAAATTACGATCGCACTGGGGCTAAGATGAGGAACTTGGGGGCGGGGGGAAAGAAGGGAAGTGCTTACTTTGAGGTTCATTTTACGACAACGGTCACATCTTGGGATGCCCCTGTGTGCGGGCGTAGGTAACGGAGTGTACTTGCACTCTCTGCCGTTAGCCCATGCACAATGGTTGCAGGTTGGCAAAACCCTATCACACTGATAATCGGGCGAAAAAAATTGAGAGTTGTGTGGGTGCTTGGATGGATGGGCAGACGCACCTTGAGATTATTCAAGCGGCAATGATCACAGCGAGGTTTTCCCCTCCTCCCCTTCCACTGAGACTGACGGGCCATGTAGACTTTAGGATTGGGTATTCTGATTGTGAGATTACCGTCGTCGCCAGAGTCCATAGAGTCTGAGATATCTGGTGATTCTGCCATGTCTCTTCATGTTTTGTAGAATTGGTGAATGAAAGGAAGGGTGGCAAGGTGGCACAAGGAGTGAGCGTGAGGTTGGCAAACGGAAAAAAGAGGGACATACCGGTGAGAAGGAGCGAGGTAGCTGTGAGTAGAAAATGAGGCCCGGGTTGAGAGAAAAGCAAGAAAAGGAGAAAGCCAGAGAAAAGGAGAAAGAGAGGTTGGATGGAGGGAGGAGGTGAAGATGGAGGGTCGTGTAGCGCTGAGGTGTAAGAAACCAAATCGGGTCGAGCGCAAAGACTCGAACTTACTCAGAAGTGTGACTGTGACAGTTTGTGATCGCCCACAAAACAATTCCTCTTTCACGCTTTCGTCGCGTTGGCGGTGACAGTCACCGCAAAATGTAGCATAGAGCCCTCTGGTTAATTGTCACAGCAGCCGTCGTTGTTTGGAGCGAGAGGCAGGGAGGGCGCAGAACGGGCCCAGTAAAACTCTGCAGGGGATGCGGATTCTGCCGGTGACCCGAGCTCTTTCCTACTCACATACCAATTATAGAAATTCAACAAGTTCACCTCCCAGCCAAACTTCGACCATTTTATTTTATTTTCATATCCTGATTATCGCCGCTATCCAACGGTGTTCGACACGCCGGGCTGGATGAAGACGAGACGGATGTTGCATACCAACAGTTCTCATGCTCAACCGAAACTCTCGCTCATACCTTGCTTACAAGTCAGTAAATAGCACGACAATCCATATTGCGCAGTCGTATTACTACTATTCTAACTTCTATCACTCAGGGTACAGTACGCAATTACTTTCGGCTTACGGCCTTCAAATTTGAAGGTTTGGCGTTCCTTCCTGGGACGGATGTGGCCTCTGCACAGTACGTACGCGTAGTATAGTATGTCTGTTCCATCTTCATTGTCCGTGATAATCCCCTCAACCTTCTTCGAGTCTATAGCTCCATGTCCGTTACAAATTACAATGTTCAAGTCGTCTCCGCGATATGTTGAGTCTCCTTGCTACTAGCGCTGCCATCAATGCATCAAGATGCTTACTGCATAAAGCTGACCAGCTCTCAACAGTGAAACAGCAACGACACAGCAATCCCTTGAGACAATTTAGCACAGCCTCCAGCAACTTTACAATACTGTCAGTGTGTTTCTGCCCAGAACTTCATTCTCATCCCCCTCGGCCGCGTTGACGCAGCCTTCATTTCCTTCTCCACCTTTTCTTTTCATTTATATTTTACTTTTATTCTTCTATTTTATAATCCTTCGTAACTCATGTTCCTTCTTGTCCTTCTATTCTCTGCTTTACAGGTCTCTCTAGCTGGTGTAATACGAATCACAGAACGTCCTGTGGAATATTATGATCCTGAAGAACATGGTGGCTCATGGTTGAACCGCGCTGGACGTGGTGGAGGTGAACCTTTAAATGTGAGTTCATTCCCCCTTGCAATGTTTGATTCATGTACATTTAACTTTTCACTAGGTTATCATATCTGGTCTCAGTTCCCCTAGTGTCCTCACGAACGAAGGCATCACTAACTATGCTCGTGCTATTGGATTGTAAGCCATCTCAACTCCTCCTGGCACTCGACCCACATCATAATGTTTTATATACAGTTCTACAGAGTGTCTGAATTTGCATTTTGGAACTCCTCAATCAGCCGACTTGGGAGACGGGAACGGTGATGTTGATCAAGCTTTAGAGCTCCGGGAAGACTATGGTGATCCTTACGCTGGAACTTGTGCTGAAACTGCTATTGGAGGCAATCACTTCAGGTTCGCCCACTCTTCATATTGCACTATCGACGTTCAACTAACATTCAAATCGTAGAGTCTACCGTCAGAACGGGCCTTTAGCCAACAGCGGCGCTCTCTTCCTAGCGTTAGTACAGCCCGACTCAGCTGCGGTCCTGTATATCTGTCCGACTAAATACCTTCCTACAGTGTTTCATCGGAAGCTAGTTTGGCCGAAGATCACACAATTATTGACGATGGGTACAACTTAGGAAGGTTAGTCGAATTAACTATACGGTCAGGGCGAGCTGCGAATTATTCTTACTCCAAATCGTAGGGATCTATTGGTCAATGCCGCTATAGGAAGGAAAACCTTCAATGGAGTTTCATACATCACTACGAACAGAACCGTTTACAACGCAATGTCGTCTGGGATCGAAGGCGTGAATCATGGTAAGATTCATCATCCTCGGTACGATATCTCTTTGTACAAAGTTGATATGTTTCCTTTAGACATCCCTATAGATGGAAGCGCAGTAGTGCTTACTGTGAAGATCATCAAAGATGCTCGTCATTCCGTGGTCTCAAAGTTGAAATATGAACTTCCTTTCTTTTATGAAACTATCATTCAGCATACCTTCCGCTTTTTCTTCCCTTCAAGTTCCAGGTCCTGAGATACCAATGCAATCTGACGGTTTTTGATGATTTGTACTTGTCATGTCTGTAGCGAAGAGCCTTTGTTCGTGAATAAACTTCTTCCACTTACAAGCTTGGTGCAATATGTTGAGAGATTCCAGAATATCTTTGGCTAAGTTTGAGTTGAACAACGTATGACAAGTACCAGAGCTGGGTGGTTTCAATCAGAGTTGCATTGCATATTAACGTTACATTACAATTATGATAGCAAAACCTGAATACAAAGGTCTCAGACCATCATACTCACGCTAAAGCTCAGCTTCAACCCAATCCTCCCATTTCACATCATCTCCATGAGAAGCAACATGCTGCTCATGACATTTCATAGCAGCACTAGTCTCAGCGATTCGCATAGCAGCAACTTCTTCTTTAGTCCTTCTCCTGACCCGATCCAACAAGAAGTCAAGTTGAGCAAAATTAGCATCTTCAGCTGCAAACTTTCGATGCCGTCTGCCTGCAATATGCTGCACACGACAAAACACCAGTTATTGCAACCAACTAATGAGATCCATGGTTCTATGACACTTACCGCTTTAAAGTCATCAAACTTCAACCGACAACTCTCGCAGTAACCCGGTTTAGTTCCTTCCTCTCTCTTTGGTAGACGCATGGTATTCGTGCTACGACTCTTTCGTAACATCCTGCCAGGTCGATTAGGGACGGGAGGTGGTCCCATTGTGTTCTCTCTGGCACCCAAAGGACCCGCGATAGAGACCTTCCGCGAAGTAACAACTTGCTGTTGTAGTCGTTCCTTGAGAATAGCAGGTAGTGGTCTATGCAAAGATTTCCCAGTTGTCGAAGTGGTCCCTGCCGTCGACGTAATTCCAACACTATTTCCTGACGCGGCCATGTAAACTCCGGATGCCAAGTACCCCGAAGCATTGACTGATTCCGGAAGTAAATCTCTATCTCCATTATCCATATCAAACTCCAACGCCTGCCTTGGATCCATATTAGGCATGGAAGCTCGACGTTGAATATTATTCATTGATGCTGATTTTCGTAAATCGCCTTGTCGTCTCGCGAATAGTTCCGTTTTTCTTCGTCTTTCTTTCTCTCGTAACCGTGCTTTCCTTCGCATCCGTTCCTCTTCGCGTTCTTTATCAGCCATCTCAGCCTTCTCTTTCCTCCTCCTTTCCTTCTCGTCGTATTCGACAAACGGTCCCCTAGCGTCTGGATGGCAGTACAGGATAGGGTAAGACGGCTTCTCCTTGCCATCTCGACCTTTGGTTATAGGATACTCCAATGCGGCAATTGTTGCTAATTCCTCCTTCATATCTTCGACGAGGACAAAGTGGCTGTTCTTCGAGAAGTAGAGGTAGTCATGCCTCTTCTGAGTTCGATCACGTTCCGTTGTACCATGGAGACGTTCATCCTCCAATAAGTTACTTAACTCAGCTCGGGCTGTAGGATTAGATACAATGACACGGCTAGTGGAGGCGGACGCGAGAGGGCGAGTCTTTGTGGGATAGCAGCGTTCCAAAACACTTTCAAGTTTCTCCGCGCTCCAAACCTTCATGTCGAAAGACAGAGCCTTCTTAATGAGCTGCTCTGAAGCTGACGGAAGTGCATCTTTGGTGGCTCTGATAGACACGCACGTTAGGAACGAGATGATAGTGAACAAGGCATAGCCACTTACTTTCCCTTGAGTTTGATCGGACTACGCAAGAGAGCAGTGGAGGTGCTAGCGGTAGGATGCGACTTTGAGTTCTCCTTATTATTCGCAAAAGTCTCTTCACTCTGCAGAGTAATGAAATGTGTAACATCTTTAGAAAAGAAATCATCGACGCGCTAAACATGATATCGATATCAGAACACCAAACCACCAACACAGGTCTATGGACAAGACAAGACAACATACCGCTCCCAAACTTGTAACACCATCCGTCAGACTCTCCCGTAAAGCGATATTGTCAACATTGAGGTCATCGAAATCGAAGTAGAAAACCCAGTTAGGGAAGGCGCGAGTATACTTGACTCTAAACTCGCGTTCTCGTTCTGCTCTTTTGCGTTCCTTCTCCTTCCTCGTTTCTTCTCGAGTATCGACAGGTTTAGGTCGTTTAGCTTGCTGACTATCATCCGCATGAGGTTCGGGAGATCGAGCGCGTTTCGCTGATGACTGTCTACGTGCGCTGGATTGCATGGAAGATACTGGAGATGCAATGGCTTGGGCCATAACATGATGATGAACAAGGGTAGCCATTGGTGAAGAAAATCGAAAATGCTGCGAGATTAAACAAGAAAACAAGAGTCAATCCAAGAAGCTACTGGGTATTTATGTGTTTTGAACGAAGTGTGGCTCGGTGATAGACGATCAACGTGGCGACAGGCAACGCTGAGTAGCTACTCGTTGCCTTCGTCGTCGTACGTGCCCTGGGAGGGTATGAGGGTATGAAGGTGAGTTCAGGTCGAACGCTTGGAATCTCGCTCCAAACTTCTGCTCGTGGCATCCTCGCGCTCGTCACAGTCAGGTGACCGTCACAATTCATTTTCAACAAATTTGATAAACAGAAATACACATAAATAACGCGGTATCACGTGCATGTCTCATCATAATCATGAGACGCGGCCTTTCTGAATCTGACTTCAAGATTTCGATTTAGCAAGTCCTCCAGTAATTAAGGCTTCAACATAAAGGTAACCTATAAAACGATCCAAAGGATTTTAGAGATTAAAACTGACTTAGAACCTTTCAGCCTTTCGAAGTGCGAGTCTGTGTTGTCCTACACAATTTCTTCCCTTTAATCACCCAACCAAACGATTCATTCAGGTTCTTACCCAAGTCACAATGAATCGGACGAGGCACGATGATACAATAATCTCAATTATTTCCGACATACCCCCTCTTCCTCCTCTCAGCCCCGAGGAAGGTCTGGGTTCACCAAGACATTACGTTTTACCCGACAACGGCTGGTCAAACTATCAAGTACCTCCGCTCAAAGATGCGCCAGAAAATCCCATCATAGACACTCTGAACAGGCTTCAACTGAACGACAAGCCTAAAATCCCGCTAGGTTTTAATGATAGGCCTGTATACGATGATGAATCGTTCCAACAACCTCATCCTCCTATCCCGCTTGATGTATCTCTGGTTTGGGAGATTATGCATGAAATGAATAGACCCATCAACCCACGAGTAAATTGTTCACCAATGTGTTTTGAGAATCTCCGTTCTGACATTCAACTGACAGTCGAAATTGGAGTCTTGGGATCAACTGAGATGGCCAGTTCCTCTCCCCATTACTCCCTCCCCTTTTCTTTCAGAACAATCTCTCGAGTCTCTTTCTGCCTGCCGTGAACAGTAAGTGGTCCCTTCTCATCAAAATTTCCATATATTCTAACCCCTCGCTGAAACTATGTCTATGGTAGTGTCCTTCCTTCCCATCTTGAAGGACCTAGCAACATCAAACATCTCTCATCTTCAACCCTACTTCACTTTCTCGAACTCATCCTTTCCGGAGTTTCATCTCCTCTATACATATGGCACAGTGACTCAGAGAGATTTCAACTCTCCACGAAAGGTTCCTTGCACATCTCTGGAAAAGATCGCTTTACGAGTACAAGGTACTTGAAAAAACTCTCATCTCTAAGCAATAGACTGAAACTCGAAACTGAATGTTGATCATAGCGTCTTGGAAAGATTCATCACCATTGGAACTCTAACTCGCAGGTTAGAAACGCTCATAGATCGGTTTCGAGGAGAGTAAGTACCCAGTAATAGTCCCCCTTTCAATCGAAAGAGAAATTCATGCCACCCCCATCGCACCACTTAGAGATCTAAACCCAACCTTTTACGCCTTCCTTCACGCACTCGAAACTGTGCTATTGTATACAGCAGAGTCTGTCGAAGGCAACTTGCTGAACCAGCCACTAGCCGGGGATGAAAAAGCAGATCTCCTCGTCGGTTTATGGACTCTGTTCGAAGAAATGGAAGCCACCACCACCGAATTATCACTACTCTGCGGAGTCGTAAGTCCCTTATGCATATCTCTACTAAGGAGTGCCAATTCTAATATTTATTGCAGGATATATCACGTACACCGGCTGAATACATTGAACTACCTTCATCAGCATCCGGCATACTCTCTCATCTTTACAACCATTTGGAGGGCAAAATCGATCAAAGCTCACCTAGACATATCACAGCTCCATTGTCATTCATCCTCCAATCAACCTCTCAAATCTATTTCCGACATCTCTGTTCTTCAGTGGGGTTCGGGTCGCACACCAGCAAGACAATCACCGCTGGAGGAGGAACGTCTCACGAAGCCCAATCTGCGTTCTTCTCGGAATACATCGACAACACAGAAGTCAATCAAACTTTCTATGAGGATCAGAAAGATAAAGAAACGTTTCCAAGTTTCATCCCGAAAGACCTCGCGCAAGGGATCGAACGTGCACAGAAGTCACTAGGATTACTACGAGCTGCTGATCCGAGCCACCCTGTGCTCTGCGTTCAACATGATCAAGGTCCTCTTGTCTGGAAATGGACCGATGAAGACACACCCTCTCATTCGTCGCATCTATTTTCCCTCCTAGCTCCTCCCAAGGGACCCACTGAGCAAGAAACCCAGCCCCAATACAAGCCCGAATTGAAGACGCTTGCAGAGTTCGACATGCTACCAGGAGACCATCGCCAATCTTCAACCCAAACATCCTCATTCCAGACATTCCTTCAAACATACCCACCATCGTTACCATCTAGAACCCCCACTCTCTCCGACCTCACAACCGAAACACTATCACCTCTGATCCAACATATTAGTTCTCTATCCGGAGCACTCGTTGAAGTATTGTTATCTCCAACATCCTATTTTCACCTTCATTCACATCTCGTTCTTCTACGATCTCATTTATTACTCACGTCTCATTTTTTCAAAGCTCGGTTGGAGGCTGCTTTATTCTCGGACAAGGACCCTTTGGTTTCTCACAAAGATGTGATGCTACCCGATTCAAAGGGAAACAAAAACAAAGGATCATCATTGCAAACCGCACTAGGGTTATCACCCAACTTGTCGGAAGCAGGAACATGGCCACCAGGAGGAGCCCAACTGAGTTTCTCTCTCCGAACCGTTATAGTCGATTCATTAGAACAAACATATCATCACCATGAACATGATTCTGAATCCGACACATTCAGCCCAGGGAGAATGAAGATTTTGGAAGAGGCCGAGTGGAGACTTGGGTTTGCGATACGTGATCTTCATGTCAGCGGCGATGCCAAATGGTTGAATCCCAAAGGTGCTTCAATTTCATAAGTTCCAAAATGTTTATGACTGAGGTTCTTTTTCGCAGCGATTGAGTATGTCTTTATCTCTCTGCGATGTCCGTGAACTGATCTGAACCAGAGCTTTGGACTTTTTGTACATGGAGTACCAACCGCCACACCCATTGGACGTCGTGATTGATCCAACCGTGTTATCCAAATACCACCGTATATTTGCCTTCAATCTTCGTCTTCTTCGCGGTAAATCCTGACGCTTCGTTCTCACCTTACGGTACTAACGATATTGCAGTGGAAAACGTTATGCGAGCTCTATTCCGAATGTCACGAAACCCGTCTGAACCTTTATTCAAGACCATCTCCCCGTACAACGCCACCGTTCAGCAATTTCGTTTCATGGCACAGTCCTTCATCACCTCTCTCTCATCGTACATCTATGACACCGCTATCGGTAGCAATTTCGATACATTCCTAACGTCTCTCAGCCCGCCTGATTCAACGTCACCGAAGGACAAATTCTCGGACATATTTGCAATTGCAGAAGCACACTCTGATATGTTGGATGATATCCTGACAGCCTGTCTATTGCGGTCAGGACAAAAAGCGGTCGGAGATTTGCTGAGAAGTGGGATAGATATATCTCTGGAATTCGGAGTTCTAATGTCGGAGCTCAGAGTTGGAAATATCGAGGAGCATCAGGCAGGACCTTTGCTGGAGGCGTTGTTTAAGAAATTCCGACACCGAATGACAACTCTGGTGAGTAAGATTTAATGTGAGATGACAATTGGAAACTGAGATGGAAGCAGGTGAAGGTGCTGGCGACGCTTGTCGAGAGAGGAGTGCCGTCTTCGCGGGAGGGGAGTTCTGGTGGCGAGAGCAAGATGGGAGAGCTGCTGGTTCGGTTGGATGTGGGGGAGTGGTGGAGGAGGTCAGCGAAGGAGGAGTGACTGGCACGTGATTCTACAACCAAAGCTACGAACGTGTTTACGTGAGACTGCGATCCCCTCTTTTGGACATTTACGGTTGCTCATTTGTGCTTCTTAACAACGTGCCTTTTTCTTTCCAGATCAGCTTTCTCTCGCGTTCAGTACAACATACCCGGATCACGGGACCCAGTGCATATGGAGCAGCGTGCTACGAAGCGGACGGTGGCTCGCTTGGCCCACTGTCGCATTCAACGCTTGGTGAGTTCTTTCGCTCCCTCAGTGCATCCGTCTTGGTTCTCAGATTTGCATCAAATAGCTGCTCTCCCCATGTGCTACACCCTCAGAAGAAATGCCAACAACAGAATCTTCCATGGCTCACTAACTATAGATGTGAATATTCCCTCATCCACGAATATAAATTCACTCCAGATGCTTTCTCAATCTCAGACTCGACACTCTTGGCTTTCATCCACTACTCATCATGAAGTACTCCTTTGCCATCGCCAGTGCCCTTCTCCTTATACCCTCTACTCTTGCTCTTGCTCCGTCTAAAAGAGCAATCATACCATTCTTTAACCCCGTCCTCGGAGGAGGTTCTTGGCTCGACAACGCAGGCTCCGGTGGTGGTGAACCATTGAACGTAGGGTGTAGAGTACATATTCTCGTGAATGCCCATATTTAACTCGTCTTTTCCCAGGTCGTCATCTCAGCTTTCAGCTCTGCAGCCGTTCTTACAGATGACGGTATCCTCAATTATGCAAGAGCCATCGGATTGTTCGTTCCCATACCAGATTTCCAATATTCACTTTCCAATAAATAACTTGACAGCTCAAATGAATGTTTCAATATTCATCTCGGCGACCCACAATCTGCCAACTTAGGCGATGGTCACGGTGCTGTCAACCAAACAATTGAACTTCGTCAAGATTTCGGCGACGCAGCTCTTGGTACATGCCTTGAATCGTTAATCGGAGGAAACCATTTCCGGTACGTTCTTCCTACATTAATGTTACAATATTTTCCAAAAGACCATCTAACCGTCTTGTTTACCATTACAGTGTTTATCGTCAGAACGGACCTTTGGCCAACACTGGTGCTCTCTTCCTCGCGTAAGTCACATTTTGTGTTTCTCTAATATATCATATGCTGATAGCACATTTTTCTACGTAGTGTTTCAAAAGAAGAAAACGTCACAGAAAACCATACAATCAGCCCAGATGGCTACGACGTCGGCAGGTTCGTCACAATGATCATTCTTCACATCTGAACATAATAAACCCAATTATTCATTCATTGACGAGTTCACAGAGACAGCCTCGTCGCAGCTGCAGTTGGTCAAACCAGTTTCGGCGGTGTAGATTACACGACCACTTCTCAGACACTCCTTAACGAAATGCCTGCAGGAGCTACTGGTGTAAATCACGGTGAGTAAAGAAAATCACACGTATTACTGTCTAAACTTATGCGTTTTTTGAACGTGATATAGGTATCGCTGTCGATGGCACTGTCGTTCTTTTAACCGTAACCATCACCAGTTAAGGGTGCATCTTTGAAGAGACCTGAATGTCGAAGATGCTTTCGTTCTTTCTGTCTGATTATTTTCTACGGTTTCCGTTATCCAATCATGCACTTAACGACTTCGACGATTTTACAACACTCGGATTATCGATTATCTCTTATTTCCCATCTTTTCTTTACTCTTATGATCAAGGGTTTTCATGCGATGTATATCCAGTTGTCACTCGGTGATTTTCACAAATAAACTTTAAACAGGACATTTTTAACTCGTATATATTCCTTGTTATTCCTACCAACTAGCTACGTACGACACAAATCAACAAACGAACAAAACACTAATGATGTTTCAACAAACAGAATCAGAGAAGCAGACATGGGGGATGATGGATATGCACAAACGGATCGGTATATGTTACAAAACTAGATATGATGATGGGGTAGATAGAGATGGGGGTAGTAAGACGTTCTAGAGAACCTATGATGTTGCATTGCATGGAGAGAGGAGAAAGAAATATGATGATACCTACTAAAGAGCAAACGGAAAATGATGATAAAATGATGATAGATAGCAATTAAAATGCTCGGGAGATGATCCATTATCCATGGGAGTCCTTAATCCTCCATGGCTTCCGCAAACGCATGATGATGAGCCCCAGTGGAGGCATTCAAAGTTTGAGACTCTGAGTGAATCTTCGCAGACTCCTTGTTCCATATAATCTGGACTTCCTCTTCAACAATTTCACAGGTCTGGGTTTGAGTACCAGAGAGGTCAGAGATACCCAAACCTCTAGCAACCTCATCCAACCTAACACCTTCATTGAACCGAACATCCTCTCCAAGTCCCTTGGCAGAATTGAACGAAGAAGTCCTTGCTAAACTCCTCTTGCCTCCCTTGCCATTGCTAGCCTTCCCGCTACCCAAGGAAACCAATCCAATAGTCTCCAAAATACCCATGACATCTCTGAATTCAGTTCTAGAGACAGGATTAACATCCTCATGGCTGAGGATAGTAGTGTAGTATTGATACAGTTGAGTTTGATCAACTGAAGAGTTACTTTTGAGGACTTGAGAGGAAGAAGGCGTCCTTTTAAGAGGAGTTCGGGAAGAGGAAACGGAAGGGGATACGGGAAGACCGCGTTCAACGCGTCTGCACGCAAGGGTCATCGCTAACAACACCATACGTTGCTGTCGTCCAAGACTACGAACCTTGACAACAAGCTCACTGTCACTTGCTTTAGAAGGTCCAGCAGATTGAGGCGAAACTTTCTTCATAGGTGCATAAGCCTTTAGCGCGTCAAGGATGTGTGCAGGAGAGACAGAAGCATCTGGACGTTCAAGAGGATTCGTCGACGCAGAAGCATTGACAGCGATATCGATAGCACCACGAAGGACCTCGAGAACAGCACGAACATCTCCAGTTTGAGCACCGACTTTTCTTGTCAACAAGTTCAAAGTAGGCGCAGGTAAAAACTTCTTGAGTTCGTCACCGGCGTCGGCGGAGAGAGAAGCAAGACGGAGGTTCAGGATAGCAAGCAACTGCTCGGGAGTGTAGGGAGCAAAATGTAATGTGGTGAGACCCACTAAGGATTGGAGAGATGAGATGGAAGTCGATGCAGACGAAAGTGTATGGGTGTTGGCAATACCGATGAGACGGATAGATGATGAGCATTCATGAACACTCTTGAAGAGGGCTTCCAGGTCCGAGGGGGATGAAGCAATATGATCTAGTTCATCCAAAAGGAGCACGCTGCACATAACATAGTCAGAAATCTGATCAAGAGCCAAAGATGTGTCAAACTGACCATCGATTTTCTCGAAGAGTAAATATGCCCGCGAGATCTTTGTGAGAGAATGCCTTGACCTTACCAGCAATTTTGCGTTTCGAAGTCGCGTTATTGACGGTCGCAGATGCAACTCTTTCCCAAAGAGCATCAAGGTTGCGAAGGGACATACAGTTGATGGTGATGACTTCAGTCGAAGCGCTTTTGAGATCTTCTTGTAGGTCACTGAGGACAGCGTTGACTAACGCAGTCTTGCCTGTTCCAGGTGTGCCGGAGATGTAAAGAGCAGATGAAACAGATGTAGCATCATCCGTCAAGAAGGAACGAATAAAACTTTCGATAGCGACGCGCTCTTGATGGCGACCAGCGAGTGACGACAAGCCATTGCAGACAGGCCGAAGGAAGGCTCTAACACGAGCATAAATAGGTAAAAGTACATGGGGAGGAGAGGCAGGAGGGGTAGAGATAGCAAGACGCGAGAGCGCTGTGGCAGGCGTTCTCGGCGTCGAGGTTACGTCCGAAGTCGATGCGTGCCTTCGTGGCGCTGTTGGAAGGATAACTATTAGTCGGGAAGGAAGACATTCAGAGAAGACAGAACATACAGTGACGCGAAGGAGTTCCTACATTCGCATCGGTAGCTGATCTGCGAAGGGAGGTGGGTGAACGAGTCACATCGGGGACGTTGATGGGGTCAAATCTGAGGGGAGGGATGTTCTCCTTGTTGGAATCATCATCCATAAGCGTTAAAGACATCCTTGGCCGCTTTGGGCTAGGATCGGGTGTCATGGGTTGGTATTCATTCTGGGTTAATGAGGGTTGGGACGACATCGACGACGACGAGTCCGCAGATCTCTTTCCCAGGATAGTACTGGAGGAGCGAGTGACCCTCATAGAGACAGGCATAGTTAACAGTGAGTAGATAGTAAAACCCGACGAGGTCGATGCCAAAGAAGTCGTCGAGGGAGGGGTGGGGAGGGGAGGAGAGAGACAGGATTGGTCGTCTTAAGAGTGGCGGAGGTGACACGCATTGAAACTCCGACAAACAGCAATCAATAAATCAACGCGTTTTGTCGCGACTCGTCACAAAAAACCACGTGGTTATCACAAACCGCGTATATCACGTGACTATTCAAGCGCTCAATTGCTGGTCGGAGATTGAGCGGGTGTAGTAAGTCGAGCTTCTTCAACTTGAACTAACAATTTTTTGAACAGGTATTCTCCTAGTCTGCTAGAAAATACATCAATTGTGAGCCCCACATCTATCACTTCGTGTAAATAACTAAGACTCGGTTTTTTCCCGCAGTTAGAATCTGCCCATCGGCATTGACGGCGACATTAAAGGACTTCACACCAAGACAATGTCCTCCGCTATTTATGTCCTACACATGGGATCCTATCGCGTTCCGCCTTTTCGCTCTTTTTCACCCTCATGCCCTCACGACAACGCCTATATGGTCCCGCACGTCTAATAACTTTCCCTCTCTTCGTCCCCTCTGTCGGCGCCGCGATGATTGCTACTCCTACCCGTGTCCTGTTCGCAAGGAATGTAGTCCATGTTTTATTTCCTATCAAGTAACTTCATTAATTTGATATACAGGCAGACATGCAATCCCGATGATGAAAATTCAGACCCGACTGGGGACGACGATCCCTGTGGTACATCTGCTCAGTCTTCTGCAACCCGCAAGCCAGATGGACGTACGACTCGTACGTCTACAAATCCGACCTCTACTGGAGGCTCTCGCAACCCGTCCTCGTCATCTGGTATACCTGGGTCTGATCACGACTCATCGTCAAATTCGCATAATCGTCTTTCAGGCGGTGCTATTGCCGGGATTGTTATAGCAGCTTGTTAGTCCATTTCTCAGCATGCTCAGTCACGAATTTAACCTCGCCATTCACAGTATTCGTTCTCCTACTGCTGATCTTTTCTTTGTGGTGGAGACGAAGGAGACTGAGGAACATAGAAGCTGCTCGTAACTCTACCTCAGCGGACAAACTTCTCCCGCCAGTCCCCTCTGAAAGTCTAACGGGTCCGGCTATGGCTGCTGCTTCCCCACCTTTACTTGTATCTCACGCCCAAAATGCTAGTGGATTGTCGCGTTCTCTATCCTCCGCAACCATGCCAAACCCTCACGACCGTGCAGCGATCCCTACGACCATGTACTCCAATATACCCTCTTCTCATCGTTCTGTCCCTTCCGAACAATCGCCCACATACTCAGAACGCGATTCGTTTTCTATGACTGGGACGGGAGCGTCCCTTTTGCTCCCCCTGGATTCCCGGGTCACTTCCCCTTTACTCCCACAAGGATCAAGTGGCAATAGACAAGTAGCGGAAATGCCCTTGGTAGAGGAGTTAACAGATTATCAGAAGAGGTTGGATTCTCATTACACCAAAGAAAGCGAAGGAGGTGTGGCTGGGTCGTCTGCTGCGGCTGGTCCTTCTGTAGCTGTTCCTCTTGATCCTCCGCCTCAATACCGATTATCAGATGTAGATGACGGGCCATGAGTTGAGTTGATTGACTCCGCATAGCATTCTAACAGACGGTTGTGGCAAATTCTTGTATTACGATATCTTCAAATTTCTGTACTCAAAGGACCTTTTGACAGGAGCACGGACACTGACTGATACATCGCGCTTAGTAAATTCCTCCCAGTCGTAGATAGCATCATCCTTAATGCATCTCATTCCCACAGAAACAGCGTTGCAGACGTAAGGTCCGGTGGTACTTAGAATACACGACATATAATTAAGTCCGCAGTCCAGAACACTCAGTGAGTTAAAGTTAAACATACAAATCCAAGTCCATATCCGTATCATCATCTATGTATACACCCTGTTTCTCAGGATCCATAGTAGCCTTAGAGATCTTCTTCACCAAAAAGTCAACAAGGCCGTTGCTTCTCTGTTTCCTTGTCTGGAAATTAGTCGTAATTGTACCTGTAACAATTCCGTCAACATGAAGGGAACCACCTACAATCGTGTCCTGTATAAACTCTATTGCATTCCGCTCGTGTTGATCGGGAAAGCTAGCAGAAGAAGACAATATCTCAATTTCCGCTTTTCTTCGCAAATGTAAAATGTATTGGAGTTCTTTCCTGCGTCATTCGAAACCAAACAGTTTGAATGATCATCAAGTCGTGGACAAAGAATACGGCAACTCACCTCCAAGCAACTGGTATACCAGGTTTAGAAAGTATCGAAAGAGCCTGCACGAGGGTTGATACCTATACTGTCAAAATTTCAAAGAGCCAGAAAAAAACGCACCTTCTTCACATCATGTTTTGTTATCGGAATCATTTGGTCGCGGTCTACTCCTAAGCTACTTCCAGAGGTATACTCAACTCCAAGGCACATAGGGCCATCCCCAAGAAGATATCGGTCTACTGAAATGTATCACTCACCTCGACAACTCTGTACACTTCACACCTATCCATTGGAGTTTTGGAGCTTTGAGACCGTCACCTTCATGAGCCATAGCCTGGCTTCCCAATGTGTAGACGGACAGTATATCAATGCCGTAAGGATCAGCATCTACCAATGCAAGTACTGGTATGCTGCGTAGTAGAATGATGGTTCAGAATTTGACAGAAGAAAGAAGACAATGCAGACCTCGCAGGAAGGTTATTTGAGAATGTGCTAACGAGATGTCTTGTAGCTATATCCGGATACCCTTTACCCTACACGTTTTCGTTGGCTATAGAGTCAGAATCATTACCGTTGCTAAACAAAGGACGTTACAGTTATAATGATCCCAGGACCTGGCAATGGTTCATGATTGCTAAGGCCACAATGAACCAACGATTGAAATATTGCCTATATCAAAGATATCAAGGAGTACAAATAACCTTCTTGTCACAGAAAATACCTCTTTTTCAACTACCAGGACCCACGCCAAATCTTCGCTAACTTCCAGGTGCACTATTTGTTCAGCGAGAGGAATCAGCGTGCTCTGGGGGGGAGGTGAATACGACGAAGATGGCAACTATGTCTCAGGATCAAACTCACTTCTGAGCGACTTCCTGACACAATATCTCCATCGGCGAGATGAACTTTCAACGCAGACCCGCAGAACAACCCTTTCGAGGATGCTCTCTACAAATCCAATTGAACGAGTGATGATTATATGCGTTAGAAATCGCGCTCACCACGTGCATATCTGCTCTACCAAGTCCAAAAGTTGCTGCAAGATCATCAACAAGCTGTGACCATGATGTTTCAGCAAAAGAGACGGTCGAAGTTTGTAACGACTCAAGTCACCCGATCCACGACTTGCTGTTTTCCGAATAATGGAACGTCTCTATAGTACATGTCACTAATATCTCAAGTTAATAACCTGTATGTGGAATGCAGAAAGCATGAGATTAACGACCAACCGTTTTGTAACGGGGGCATCGTTCAGTACAGCCTCGTGCATACAATCAACTACCTTCAGTGTTTGTGCTGAACACAGTGAGAATAGACCCAGTAATAAAACATCAGGGATCCTATAACACATCACAAAGAGTACGAGGTACTTACCAAAAGCTTTTGAGCCCGCGGATTGTGTATTCCTCGGAAATGTTATTGACCTTGTTGCATTAGCTCTAAACACAACAATATTGGGTGAGTGCCATAGTATAAAACCAAACATGGGTGTCACACCCATATACCCACTTCCTTCGATCAGCAAGAGTCAGTGTCATCTTCGGTGCATGTTTCTTCGAGGAACTAGCATTCTTCCCTTCGGGGAACGCATTCAATAATTGTGACATGAACTGCAGAGCAAATGATTCGAGATGTTCGGCTGACTCCTGTCTATATGTTGTTAATACTTCAGTCTCTCTTTGATGAAAATTTAGGAGAACTTGAATATACCTGTAATCAGAATCAGTATCTTCGACACCGTCCTCTTCATCTTCCGACTGCAAAATCTCGTCATCATCGTCCTCTTCTTCAAGAAAAATGTCACGGTGTCCCGAATCGAGAATTTGTTGGTCGGTATGAGAACCTTTTAGGCTGTCGGTCGTGAACATGTTGGTTGAGAGAGAGTTGAGAAGAACTCGAGTTCAAGACGCGACGACTCGGGAACAGAATAACGATCAAGTGACCGTTCAGATGAAGCGCTACTGAGATTGTAATTCAGACTCAGCGGCAGAATCTATAATGGTCACGTGGAGCAAAAGACCAGAATCAGAATCAAGTTGCACTATAGTTGTATCGGACATGAAAACAAATTACAAAATACACAGAAAGAATTGCACCCACTATCCCCAATTCGTCACTTGTACATTGAACCATTCAGGAAGCCTTTGCCAAATCTCAGCCCTGGCCGCAGTGACAGCGGCTCCATATTCGGATCTACACGCTTCGCAAGCCCTCACAGAAGCAGTGCTTTCAAGTCCAACAGTATCTTCCCGAGTCTGTACAAGTAAGCTTTCTGCAATAACTCCAAGAGGATCCATAGCGTGACCGAGAACCATCCCATTCGTCTCCCGAAGTACCCACAAGGTGATGGCTTCAAAAGCAGCTTGGCAAGCACGCTTCTTCGAGGGCTGTGATTCATCCCGAAATATACAGTTCTTGGATGGCATCCGTCCTTCGAGCTCGTTCACTACGAATGTTGACAAAAATCGAGCGGCCATTTCCTTGCCTCGGAAGAGCCTGGCTAAATCGTCTCGAACAAGAAGATGACGCTTTGACGTTCGACCGCTGGAACACCCTTTAATTGCACTGCTGGGCGGATAACGCGAGAGGTCGTAGAAGGCTGACGGTAATAACTCGGATACGTTTATTTCGCGACCTAATTCGATTACCAGACTGCTCAGAATTAGCTGAGAGCAATTTGCAGAGAGAAAAAAAAAGAAAAGATGGCTTACATTGGATGAGGAAAGATAGACTTGTGTGCATAGGTTCCTTCCACATTGGATTTAATATTTTCACGTACATCCCATTGAGAAAGGTTCGACGGCCAAGAAACCATAACGCGATCCAAGATCTCCCTTCGAAGAGTTTCTGTCTCATATGCAGTGGAAAGTTTGAGTAGAGCACTCATAGCTAGAAACGTAGTAGTTTCCGTCGTAGTCACAGGGAGTCTAAGAATAAGATAAGATATCAAGGAAGGAATGAGAAGGAGGAAAGATCTTACCCGTACAAGGCACGTAAGAAGAAAGATAGATCCATAGGGTCATGAGGTAAACGCAGAATAGGTCTTCCTTCCAATGTCTCATGGTCGGAACCCTTCTCCTCTAGGATCATGTTATGCAGGATATTCGAATGTCGACAGAGAAGACCTCGATGTACCAAGAAATAAACATGACCAGCCAAAAGAGCGATGTTGCCGTCGTCGAAAGACATGTCCGAATGCCGTGTTGGGACTTCGAATTTGGAACATGAAGAGAAAGCAATTGCAGTACTAGCGGTATAGCTGTTGGAACTGAAGTCGAGAGTCGTTTCAGTTGCTGAAGACATTGGGAAGATGAAGAACAGGCGGATGACTGAAATCCGATTCATGCTCTTCTACATCTAGAGGCAGACATAAGTTGCGATTTTGACCGAGGCAAAGTTCCATCGTCGGAAGCTGGCACAAAAAGCTGCTAAGAGACCGGGTGATACTTGGTACAGAAAGTTAACAACACTCATTGCGATATGCAAACGGTGATGATGGTGCAAAGCAAAGGTTGAACGTGGTAACAAGTGTCTAATGATACTACTAAGTTATTGAAACAAAGTTTCCAATTGTAATTACGTTTACGTAATGGAACTGATCGAAATTTCGAAAGCCAAAGAGTCCTCGACTCGGGAACCGCACTTGCCAACAAACTCTCATTTCAACCTGTTCTAACCTCTCTCCTCTCTCAAAACCGTCTAACCTCACGTCTTGCACCATGTCTGAAACTTCAGCTGCTGCTCAACGTATAGTTCCAGGCGCCCCTCCCCCTGCTCCCATCTCAAAGACTCAAAAGAAGAAGCGCAAGACTGGCACCAAAAAGTCGTCTGAGCATGACGAAGTCTCTGTTCCGGACGCTCAATCCGCCGCCCTCATCGACGAGGCTCCCAGCACCAAAAATATCACCGAAGGCCATGTAGCTCCTGAGCTCATAGTCGATACCCAGGGAACTGGCGCTACCACACCACTCTTAAGTGCTAACCCAAAGACAAGCCCGCTTGTGGAGATGCTTAACAAGCGACTCAAAGCTACCAATAAGAAGATTGTATGTATTTAGTTCCCGTTATTTTCATAAATGTGGTCTTCTGACTTGATTTTTCTCATCAGAGTCGAATTCAAACTTATTCAAGTCAACCAGAAGCAACCTTGAACGAGGACCAGAAGCGTACTCTTAAGACGCTTCCAGTACTGGAAGGTGTTCAGAAGGAGCTGGAGGAAGTCAGGAAGGCAGTTGAGGTATTTATAGTCATTATAGTCATCGAGTTCTATGAGCTAACTTCTCTTACGGTAGGCTCATGAGATCGAACAAGCAAATGAACTAGCACTGAAGGTGGCACAAGTAGCTCAAGCTGAGCAGGCTCGTGTCGATGAGGCAGTTGCTTCAGCACAGGTAAACTGACTATTTGCTCATGTTCGACAATACAGGCTGACGTCAGATCCATAGGCATCCATTATTGATAAAACCTTGGAATTACTTGACCTGATTCGTCTTCAGTCGTTGGTCGTCAATGGTCTCGATATCCCCGAAGTTGCTGCGATTTCTGCACTCGTCGAAGTGCTGCTTGGAGAGGATGCGGGCACAAAAGCTGAACACGTCAAAGGGTTTGCTGCCGGTGAAGGAGAGATCCAAGGCGTTCCTTGTACGTCCTCGAAAATAACGCGACTCTCATAGAGTGCTTAATCCTTCCACAGATTCTAGACTGGCAAGCATCTACAATGAGATCCTCAACCCTACTAGTGTAGAAGAACCGACGACAGTCGAAGAACTAGTTGTTGAAGAGGTTGTGGCCGTCGAAGTTCCAGTTGGTGGTTTACCATCAGACCTTCCCCCCACCGGCTTCCGCTTTGTTCAAGATGATGAGCTAGAACAGGAAGCACCTGCTGTACCAGAATCGGATCAAGGAGAATGGGTTCAGGTCAACCAAGAAGTCGAAGTGACAGAAACAATCAGTGAAGTGAACGTGAATGGACAGACCGTCGTTGAAGACACCATCACTATCACAACGACTGAGGTATGCGGTCTACTCCTATGATGAATGTAACGCACTAATATACCGCGATAGCCTTCTGCTTCTGAGGCTATAAACTGGGCTGATGAGGATGAGGGTGGCCTTCCCTCCATTGCTGGTCTGCAAGCCAAGTTTGGTGCCTCACCGGAATCGCCCGCGGTCGAAACACCAACATCCGCTGAGGCTGATCAACATTTCGTTCGTGGTGCACCTCGAGAGGAAGATGACGGCTTCACGTCAGCGAGCAGGGGACGGGGACGAGGCAGAGGGGGATTCCGAGGTGAGCGTGGAGGACGTGGGGGATTCCGGGGTGGTGAGCGAGGAGCATATCGTGGAGGCGAGCGTGGTGGGTTCCGTGGTGGCCGAGGTGGCGATCGTGGTGGTAAGTCAATTGTTTGCTCATGGTGAATTAACCTGAACGAAATATTGCAGGCTACCGTGGACGACCTACTGGTGAATGGAGAGGGGGTGAGGGTCGTGGAAGAGGTGGTCGTGGTCGTGGTCGTGGTGAGTACTTTTTTCAATGATCCTTGCAGCATGTTATTAATCGATGCCGATGATCCTTCAGGTAACTTCCACGAGGCGAGAGGTGGTGGCCCCATCCCAGCAGCATCCTCATAAGTGGATGAACGGACAATACAACTTATAACATATTGATGAATGTCACTGTATATCTTGGGTCGTCTCCAGACTAATTTACCGTTGTAGCTTGCGCTTATCTGTACTTTTGAGCTTTGTAATGTGTGCTTTTACCAGAATTTTTCGCAATTTTGATTGGCTGAGATCGGGAGCGAATGACGAGGTTAGTATTTTTCCACCGAAATTTTGAGGGAAGGAGAGCCGAAGCTCCGAACGCGGGAAAACTGAGATCATGCATGTCTTTCTGGTTCAAAGCTTGAGCTCCTGGCAAGTGGGCCATTCCAACTTGCACCACACTCCCTAGATTCCTCCATTTCTCTTCCTCTACATCTATCTGACACTCAAGCACATCACGACTACCCCGCAGTGTGCAAGGCTTCGCATCTAACCCCATGAACAGATCCTTTAACCTCACATATCTATTTATTCAATCATGACATCTCAGCAGGCACAAACAGTCCAACTACAACCACAGGAGGAGGAGAAAAAGTCTCTGTCTCAGTATTTCAGTCCTCAAGTTACTTCATATTTTATCGCAGGAGGATGCGCGGGAGCTGCTTCAAGAACTGTTGTTAGTCCTCTTGAACGATTGAAGATCATCCAGTAAGTGTTTCCCCCTCGACCGAAATTTGCTTACTTATCTAAAATGTATCAGACAAGTACAGCCACGGACGTCCGAACATCAGTACCGAGGAGTATGGGCTAGTTTGGTGCGAATGTGGAGGGAAGAAGGTTTCAAGGGTTTCATGCGGGGAAATGGAATCAACTGTCTTCGCATCGTACCTTACAGGTCAGTTCTATTGTTCAGTGGTATCAAGGTTGCTCATCACTTACCGCTTTCTGCAATTTACACAGTGCTGTACAGTTTACCACCTATGAACAACTGAAAAAGGTCTGTTAACTAGTATGTTGAATTCGTCTCGAACAGTCTCGCTGACTCTTTGTTCCGTAGTTCTTCACTGGACATGGTACCAAACAACTTGATACTCCAACGAGATTACTCAGCGGAGCATTGGCTGGCATAACTTCTGTCTGTACGTGTGGCTGATTGAGTTCTTGCCACCAATGTTCATTCGACATAGTTCTGACAATTTCTCAGGTACAACATACCCGTTAGATCTCGTTCGTTCCCGACTCTCAATAGCAACAGCCTCGATTCCTGTTCAAGCTGCATCTGCATCTACATTGGCTGCACAACCTTCGCTAGTTTCAGCATATCATACTTCAGCACATCCCGCTATGGCCGAGGTTTTCACCAAAGCGGATCTTACTATGTGGGGAATGACGGTGAAGGTATTCCGTGAAGAAGGAGGTATCAGAGCTTTATATCGCGGATTGATTCCAACAGCAATGGGTGTCGCCCCTTATGTTGGTGAGTATCATATAGAAGAATGTCCATGTGGATATTCATTCAACTCTTCGACTAGGGATCAACTTCGCTGCATATGAGACACTCCGCGGGATCTTGACACCACCAGGAAAGAGCGGTGTTGCTCGGAAATTGACATGCGGTGCATTAGCTGGTGGGTTCATGATTCACAATGGCAGCGTTTTAGCATGCTAATGAACCTGCATCATCAGGATCTATATCTCAGACATTAACATATCCGTTTGATGTTCTACGACGGAAAATGCAAGTCACGGGGATGTCATCACTAGGGTATCAGTATAATGGTGCTCTTGATGCTCTGCAAAGTATCGTTCGAACAGAAGGGGTGTTGGGCTTGTACCGTGGATTGTGGCCAAATCTCTGTCAGTCAACCTTCATTCTGTGGATAAAAACGTTTCACTGATGCCGAATTGCTGATACAACAGTGAAAGTTGCGCCGAGTATCGCAACTTCGTTCTTCGTGTATGAACTGGTCAAAGATTTGCTAGGAGCGACATGAGGACCGACGGTTTGTGGGGGAAGTAGATTATTTGGATTAATGATAGAGATTTTTCGTATACCTACAGAGTAAATAAATTAGGTAGATAATGTACAAACTATATTTCTGATTGGACTGTCAATACAAACAAAGTAGCAAACAAACTTGGCATCGCGTTTTTCGTCGATTTGTTTTGTGATTGAAACCATCTCTCCTTGATTCCCGACTCTATATTTTAGGCGCTCGCACATGAGTAACGGTGAAGAGCCTCTTTTGGTCGTCGTTTTCTTCCCTTCCCCCCACTCACCGCAATCGGGCTAGCTCACCTCACAACCACCAGCCCCCTCCACTATATCTTTTCGTCGTCTTTATTCCTCATTATAATATTTTTCGTATCGTTCGCGCTTCTTTGGGCTTGCAACCATCTATCCATCATTACCAACACTCAAACAGAGAACACCGAACCTGCCCAATTCTAATACCGACCGTGAGGTGGCAATTCTAGCAATCATTACTTTCAGGAAGGAAGAAGCATACAGTCGCAGTAAGTGCTTTCCTTGCCTGAATTCTGCAAAACCCCATATCCACATTGCAACCTCGTTTTTCTCTCCAGCCGCGCAATTAGTTTTGCACAACGTGTAGAGCTGTGCTGCGTCCCCTTTGGATCCTTTCAAGCCAGATCCTTCGTCGTTTGCATGTTCCATACCTGGCTCATTCGCTCCAATATCTAGGCCAAATTCATTCTAGGCCGGAGCGTTCACGTTCCTGTTTAATTTCGTCTTGCATATTCGGAACCTGCCAATCCCAGCGACATCACACAATTTGCTATCAATGCCTGGCGTCCACCCGTCATATTCTGCGTCCTCTCTTTCCTTGACCGCCTCCACTCAGACATCCTCGGTACCTCCTGCCGCTCCCCCTGCCACTTCCACACACTCGAATAATATTCATCCCTCCGATCACTCTCTGGCACCTCTATCCACCACGGCCTCCAAAAGTCGTTTTTTCCCGCTCTCCATATCCCCTGTTGGTCGCTCTTCTCCTCTCTCCCGCATGGGCCAAGGTCCCTCTCAACCAGCAACGCCTCTCCCCCAGTCTGCCACGAGTACTACATTCCTCGCTGGAAGCAAACTCAAACGCGCATTTGGTGGCCGTCGTCGCAAGTCTGAAGATGCTTCTGCCGTATTTCGAACGATTACACAAGGTGAAGTAATGAAAGAGGATGAACGTGTTATTGAAGATGTTGCTTGTCCACCAACTCCGAAAGCTTCTCAGCAGATACAAATAGAGGTGCGTTCGTTGCATATTCAACTTCTCACATTAATCTGAATTCTGTATTCAGACTCCTACACCTCTAAATACATCTGATAATACGAAGCAAGTAGAGGATTCGAGCTCCTCAAAGCTATTACATCCAGAAGCCCCTTCCAAAGTCAGTTTGGAAGAAAGAGACTCCAAGGATTTACCGAATGTACCTCCTGTAGATAATGTTCAAGTGACCATTGCCAAGCAAACGGAGGATGCAAACCCTCCTGTTCAGTCTTTACCTATACCTACTCCAGTTTCCGTCCCAGTATCCGGCGTGTCCGCAGAGCCGATTCCTCGAAGAAGACGGTCGCCCGACGATCAAGAAGTTGGCCGTCATAAAACTGAGTATGACATCAAACAAGATTGGAGGAAGAGTGACTCCACGATGATCAGTCATGGAACGATACGTCCTGGGTATGGAAACCGTTCGCCTCGACCAGTTTCACTAGCGGAGTCTTCACATTCCGGTCACACTATCGTTCCAGTCAATCGTCGACTGAGTGCCCTCATCACTGATGCAGAATTTGCCATGGCGGAGGAAGGGGAGACTGGAGATGAGATCACAACTCGCCTTCCTAGTAGGGCTTCACCTGCCTCTTCAGTCAAGGCACGCCATCGACGTTCCATGTCTTTGAGTGTAGGGATCACATTGGGGCAAAGATCGAAACCCTGCGCAGATGTATCTTTGACTCCTACTCAAGATGCAAGGCAACCTCGTAATTTTACCGACAATCAGCTTCTGTCTGCTCAAGACATCCCCACATTATCGACAGCCTCCGCCAAGGGAATCATTGGTTCATCTACTTCACCAGGGACTACTCAGAGTGCTGGAAGTAATATTCGGAGTCGCCTAGCTGCGTGGACCTCCGGACGATCCCAACAAACCAATCCCTCATATCCATCTTCTCGTCAAAACCCTGCCAATGGACCAACGGGACTAGCCCCTGCTGCTGGTATAGCAATGGGATTTGGAAAGCGTGCTGCCGAAAAGGTTCATCGAGTTTTGGGAGGTTTGAGCTCGAGCGCATCAAGTCATTCAGGATATTCGTCGTCGTCGTCGACTGGAACTGGTCAATCCTCTTCGAGCGATCCGATGAGCCGCTCAACATCGGAGCTATCAATTGCTAACACAACTAGTACATCTCATTCAATATGGAAAGGGAAACGAAGAACGCCTAACGCTCCTTCTGGCGCATGGAGTGTTGCATCGTCTGTGACATCAGCCTCTGTGTCCGATTATGATAGCTTTTCTACTCCGTCCGGTCCTAGATTGGGGAAACGTTTGAGACCGCCGAAACGCTCACCGAACGGTGTACCTATCGTCGGCGGATTGGTGTTCGGAAGGGATCTGAGGACCTGTGTTCAAGACACCGCCATTCGTCCTGTAGAACCTTCACAGTCCGGTGTCAGCAAGGACGTGGTCGAACGTCTTTTACCGGCTCTCGTCGTCCGTTGCGCTCAACATCTCACTCAGTGGGGAATTCAAGAAGAGGGACTGTTTCGGTATGTTGATTCATCTCCATCCCTCCATGGAGGGATACTGACCCGTGCGATATAGTGTAAATGGCCGGCCATCTCATGTCGCAAAATTGCGCTCCGAGTTTGACACTGGAGCCGATTACAACTTGATTGAAGCCGACCCTAGCGAATTGGATCCCCATTCCGTAGCATCCATTTTCAAGGCATATCTTCGTGAATGTAAGTCAAGTCCGCTCTACTCGCCTCCAGCTAGCCAATTGACGTACTCGTATCAAATCAGTGCCTCAACCGCTATTGACCGCAAGTCTCAGTTCTCATTTCGAGAGCATCCTGACTGCCGAGAATGCTACAGAGAGTTCTTCAAAGGTCACTTCTCAACCTATCAAGAGAGAAACTCGCGGACCTGGATTGCCGACGGGTGGTCCTCGTAGTGGATTCTCTCAAGGGCTTCGGAAGCCACCTTCATTATCCACCTTAGCCATGCCAAGTTTCGCTGGAATGCGTGCATTGTCTGAATCATCGGTGGCTGCAGTTGCATATCTGATATCTCTTCTACCGACAGAGAATCGAGATTTGTTATACACTGTAGTAGAGCTCATCCGCGCTACTGCCGCAAAATGCAAAGAAACAAAAATGCCACTCGGTAATTTGTTGCTTGTGTTTTGCCCCAGCTTGAACATGAGTCCCGCGCTTCTCCGAGTTCTCTGCGAGAATGACAATATTTGGAATGGCCCCGCTTACCCCCCTCCCGCAGCTAATACTGCGAGCTCCGACGACAAGCCCGCAACTGCAGCGTTAGATGTACCTACACAACAGCATCGTGATTCTGATATCACTGTATCGAGCAGCAATGACGACAATGCCTCCTATGTATCGGCATTATCAGAATTAATTGGGTCAGCTACCTCTGCTAGCCCAGCTTCGACGAGTCCCAACGTACCCCCCTTATCGTCGTCAACAGATTCCATTGCTACACCTTCTACGTTGTCAGACGATTCTTCATTTACTCAAGCCACACCTTCGGCTCCATCTGAAGCTTCTCACATGGCGAAACCAGATCCGTCGTATGGTGGTCAACCTTCGGTCGCAGACACCGAAGAATTATCTCTACCTCAACCATCTCGTCGACCAGCCATCAGCTCGCCAGTCCCATTCCCATCAACTGGTGGTTCCCATAGTTCACCAGCTACACCCAATGCAGCTCGTAAATCATTCACGCTACTCTCTTTTCCACCCTTGAGATCAGAGACCAACTCCACAGTCATCAATGCAACCACATCGTCGTCCACATGGAGAAGACCGAACAGACCTTCTCTTCATCTCCTCTTCGGCAAGAAGTCATCTTCGTCTCTATCTGCAGCTGCAGCAATCGCCCCTTCAGCCACTTCCATCATTATCTCAAGCCCCATCCCAATCAATGCATCATCATCCACAGATTCCTTACCATCATCTGCTTCAGCTCATCATCATTCTAGTCTCGCGCCCCCCAAACTCGATACACCCATCTCTTCATCACCTATCAACCTTCGATTTGAAGATGCCTCCATGGAAATCAGTAGTAGCCATGATAATCCTGAGGTCCGCTTACGCCCCCCTTCAGACTCTATTGGGTCGGATGGTAGGATTGACTCTATGGGATCGTCATTGTATTCGACGCCACAAGAAACACCTACTACTCCTCTGAGCAAGTCGTCATCGCAAGCGGTATTGCATGCCTTTGTGAATGATGATGTACCATTACCAAACCCATACGACCCCGTGGATGCGTCGTGGCCGAACCCATTCCCAAGGTCGCCTTCCCAACTATCGATGACTCCGTCGATCACTATCGGAATTGAAGATAGTTTAGAGGATAATTGGGTGCAGAGTGTTTTGGATGCTGCGACGGCTGGTCCTATATCATCATAAACTTATAATCACTCAGCGAATCATCATTGTCATTCATCGCTACATTACATTGTCCTAAATTGTATCAAACAGTGCTGAGCATTGTCTCATTCATTCTTCCTTACCTTCGTTTTCGTCGCAATTTCCCTCGGACCGTATAGTTTGCATCTCGTTACATCTTTGCAATATTCTTATGCAATACATTTTCTACTTGTGCCCATGGCATCGCACCACTGAAATGTTCCGACCCTCGCTACAATCATATATTTCTTGAATTGATACACACGTAGAACATGACTGAGTGAAGTACAAAAATAACAAATCTAAACAAACAGTTTCTAAAAAGTCCGGAAGAAGAAAAAGATTCATCTATAATGCATCGGGGGAAATATCTCCAAGGGTGTTCTGATCTGCAGCACTGAATGCACTGAGCATTGAGCGAGTCTCATCTCCATACTCCGAATCGATTTGTTCCTGTTGAGCATAAGTCAGATGGGCACAAGTACTACCGAGTCCGAGACAAGAAGACTTACATCGAAGTAGTGATGCACGACACTTCGGGGTGCTAGCAACGACAGACTGGTCAGCATGGTGATGTCGGAAATTGAACAGTGCAGCTTACTCTTCGGTGTTCGAGGTAGACGGCAAGTGGCACCACTTTGTAAGATATGGTAGGCAACGAGACCGGACCTGCGAAGGCATTCAACTCAACTCTTCTGCCACGATTCAAGAGAATACTCACCACCCAGTTTGGTGAGAAGCACCCAATCCTCGCCCATCATCACCATGGAAATACTAGAAGCATTGTCTATTGTCAGAAGATTTGTATGCAATCATGAACGTATTGGAACGGACCTCATAAAACCAAACATAATCCCTGAAGTGAGGGTCAGTGTCTAATTTTTCATTTCCTCCGTTAATGGCCCTTCGACCCTCCAAATCCCGGCCGAACAAATGCATGATTCGATGTTGAATTTCTTCTGCAACGCTGGCCAGATTCATGTAGTCGCCACTGCCAGTTGGGCATTCAACCTATTAGGGAATGTTAGACTACAAACGTACTAGTTAGAATTAGAAATCTTACCTGAACATCATCGCCATAGTATTGATAGAATCGTTGTAAACTTTCGATCAACAAAAAGTTGACGGCAAGCCCTGTGAACGAATATTAGGTCGGGCATACGCAACTAGTGATAATAAGCAAACTCACAGATTGGGCCTCTCCAGTTCGAGTTACCTCCGAACATACCGGACTTTGAGTCGCCCGGCCAATAATTGACCTCATATCTTTCACCATGGACATGCATACCCCACGGTTGTTTTTCATGTTTCTTAGACAATCTATCGGATATACAAACTTGAGTATAAAGAATACCAGAATCAATGAAGAAATGACTTACGATCGGATGCCATATTCACTCAAAAATTCGTCTTCATCCAACATCTTCTCAAGGATACGCACTAGTCTCTCCTTGCTTGCTAAAGCGAGCAGACGACGTTCTCCTTTACCACCAGCTATAGAAGATGACTCAAGGTCAGTTGTCATCACTCTCAACTCAGCACACGGAAAGCGAGCAAACCTTTCATATTCGCCATGTTTCTTGCTGATACCTCGGGTCTATTATCAATAAACCATTCCATACGCTTCTTGAAACCGGGAAAGCGGTTGATAGTTGCAGCTTCCAATACGAGTGTGGCGTAAAGTGGGATAAGGCCGACCAAACTACGAACAGGGAGTTGCATGGAGTTGCCTGGGCCGAATTGAATAGCATCATAGTACATGCCGTCTTGTTCGTTCCACAGGCTCTCTTCGTTTTCACCCGCCCTGAAAGTCATAGCGTCTGAAATGAAAATGAAATGCTGAAACGATGAGATTTCGATTAGTGAAAGGTTGTATAATACTGGCGACAAGGGAAATACCTCGAAAAACTTGGAAGCGATATCTTCGTATACAGGATTCTCTTTGGCAAGCTCCAATGCCATGTTAAGCCTAAATAAAAGTTAGTTTGCTGAGCTCAACATTGAGGACTTCCTACTCACATATTCAAACAATAGAACGCCATCCATGCAGTTCCATCCGCCTGTCGTAACGCACCTCCAGTGGGCAGGGGTTCCGACCGGTTGAAGACACCGATGTTATCTAAACCAAGGAAACCACCCTCGAAGACGCCATTGCCGCCTTGGTCTTTGCGGTTTACCCACCAAGTGAAGTTCAACAGCAATTTCTGGAAGACTCGCTCTAAGAAATCGCGATCACCCTTTCCATACAATTTTCGCTCAATCTTGTACACTCGGAAAGTGGCCCTGTGCGATGATTCAGTAAGATGAATTTCATCATTAAAAATGTAAACCAACCATGCATGGACTGGGGGATTGACATCGCCGAAATTCCATTCATATGCGGGAATTTGACCGTCAGGCTTCATGTACCATTCTCTTGTAAGAAGGTCAAGTTGTTTCTTTGCAAAAGCAGGATCAACGACAGCCAATGGGATGCAGTGGAATGCAGTGTCCCAAGCAGCGAAGAAAGGATATTCCCATCTAAACGATTTTCGATTAGCAAGAGACTTGGTCGAAAAAGGAGATATACTCACTTGTCAGGCATCGACAGGACATCCGCAATATATAGGTGTTTCCATTCCTAAGGTGGTTATCAGTCATTATGTGGCTTGACCGACGAAACAGGGAAACATACTCGATTTCGAATCCATTTTCTTTCAGGCGGAGGAGGAGGCTGATTCGGGTCGCCTTCCATCCACTCCTTCTGAATGAATTTGTAATACTGTTTAGTCCATAACATCCCAGCAAGAGCCTGTCGCATGATTTGCTTCAAATCATCGCTAACGGGTCCGATGTGTAACGAATTGTAAAACTCGTTCGCTTCTTCACGTCTCTCTTCCACAGCATCGTCGAAAAGACCTTCGTCCTCAATTGTGGGATCCTCTCGAGGACCATGAGGTGTCAGCTTCAAACGAACGACGGCGCAACCTCCCCGTGGTGGTACGTCAGTGAAAGTATAATGAGCTGCAGACTTGGTTCCTTTTCGTTCAGGGTTGACGAAATGAGAAGTGATAGGAAAGGGTGTTCTAGGACCTTGTTCTTCCTCAGAAGGCGGGGTGACGTCGTATCCACTGGGAATAGTATGATGCGACTGAGTCCGACTGTGTATCTTTGTGGAGAAGAAGCCGGGACACCCGTCCGCGTTTGGAGGGCGATGCGATGGAATAATGTGATCATGGAAAGCGTCCTTCACAAAAGGAGTTTCATTTTGACCTCCATAAAGCCTGTGATAATTGGTGTTGTTCTCCGTGAACAGAAGCTCAGGTTCAACGGAGTCGTCACCATCGTTCACGGGTTCACCCTCTGTGTCGACTGGTGGAGGAGATGGTAGACAGTAAAGGTTAAGTTTACCTAAATCTGGATGCTTGACCTTGATGACGTTGTCTCCGGACGCATACATCGAGGGAATGGGAGGGCGATTTTCCGGTTTAGGCCAGGACCAAGTATTAGGGAACCAGAACTGTGGGATGACATGGAGAGTTGCAGGATCTGGGCCACGATTGTACGAGGTTATTCGAACGTAAACGTTGTTTGGATCTTGTTCGTCTTTGGCGTACTACTCAGAATGTCAGCAACGATGTTTGCATGTTATATCCACGAATAACAAACCTCGACAAAAACGTCCCAATACCGATCATCCTCGAAAGTATCTGTGTCCAAAATTTCAAACTCGGACACGTCGCGACTACGATTAATGTTCTCCCTAACAAGTTCCTCGTACGGGTAAGCTTTCTGGGGGTATTTGTACAGGAACTTCATATAAGAGTGGGTCGGGGTCGAATCGAGGTAGTAGTAGAGTTCTTTCACATCCTCGCCGTGGTTGCCCTGATGTCCGGTGACACCAAATAACCGTTCTTTGAGGATAACATCTTCGCCGTTCCACAAGGACAAGGACAGGCACACGCGTTGGTGATTATCTGAGATACCTGCAAGTCCATCTTCACCCCACCTGTATGCTCGCGAGCGGGCATGGTCATGGGGGAAATGACTCCAGGCATCGCCGTTTGCAGAGTAGTCCTCTCGAACTGTAGCCTGGGGAAATGGATCAATGAATCAGTGCCGGTGCGATGGAGGGACGTTCGGCCACCACTGACCCATTGGCGATCGCTAACATAAGGACCCCACCTCTTCCAGTGGTTTTCCTTCTTCGCGTCTTGTTTGAGCCTGTAGCGTTCCGCACCGTGATAGTCTGTACCGAGCTGCTCGACGAGCCTTTGTCTGAAGGAGGCGGCCTGACGATCTGCCTGAGCCTGGGGGGACTCTGTCTTGGATGGCTTTTGTGGTACGACGGTAGGAAGGTTCGGGATGTTGAGAGTGGGCTTTGGTATCTGGATGGTGAGTGCGGGATCTGAAGAAGAGCGAGGGGGAGTGGGCTGGTCTGGCTGCTCGCCTCTGAATATCTTTCCCTGTATCTTCTTTGTCTGGGACATGGCGGGGAGATGGTGGGGGGAGGCGAGAGAAAAGGACCAGGCGGGTTGGTGTTTTGAACGTGGCCGCGGTGGATTTACACCCCGATTGAAAAGACGACGTCGAGGTCGCGACAGTGGTTGAGCTCGCGTTGGGATGACATCATTGTTTGATTTCGAATTTGATAAGTAGAATAAGATAAATTCCATTCAACAGCCTGCCTAGCAGAGACTCTATAGTAAATATTTGGTACATCATCCCCCTTCGCTGAGGCAACGAAGAAAACAGCCATCCCATGAGTATAACTAAAAGGCTAATATGTTCAAAAAAACAAACAAAAAATAAGAAGGTGCAGGAAAAACGAAACGAGCGTAGTATTCACACTGCCAACTTCATGCAGCAGGCATCAAACGAATGCATAGCCTTGAGGGTACGATTGAGCGCATATTAGTGTAGTGGAGGAGAGGCGAAACAAGAGAAGAGAAACGGACTAATGAATGTGAAAATGTGCCAGTCGGAAAAAAGGAAAATGATCATGAATTGTGTCGTGATACAGTAGTGCAGAATCCAAGCGGAACAAGGGTCAATGAGTAGCTTCCAATATAAGGATAGGGTCAAAGGAATCAGCAATCGGTGTCCTCGAAGATGAAAGCGAATGTGACGGCAAGTAGAGCGGCAGGAAAGATGGCGGAGGGATAACGGGTGTCGCGATTGAAAACTCCTTCATTGAACGTACAACGTCACCTGACTTCCAGGTCTGAACGATTCGAACGCCATCTGTACGTCCTCTGTCGAGCCTAACGAAACCAGATCACCGTCCTCGTCCCTGTACTTCACGCGCAACGGTCCATCATCTCTCCGCGGACCACATAATCGGATCTTCTTCCCTACACGTTCCACTAACTCTTCATATTCGGTCGTTCGAGGAACTTGGATCACGAAAATATCTTCGTGGAAGTGTACCTTGACCTTGACAGGTACTTGGATTTGCAGTTGCTCCGCGGCCGGATTGACAATCTTCTCATAGTGGTGCTGTCGTCCGTGCATAGCGCCAGCAAGGGATGAATCACTTGAACCGTAAGGTGTGATCGGCGAGCTGCTATGCGGAGAATAGTCTGAACTGTCTGGAGCAGTTGATTGGCTTGACCCGCTCCCTCTCCTGCTGTCACCAAGCGAGCTTTGCGACCTATCTGCCCATGTCGTTGGTGGCATTGGCGGTGGCATCTGTCGGGGTACATATGCAGTTGGCTGACTTGCGCTTCTTGAACGGGATTGGGTGGGGAAAGCGGGAGTAGTTTGAGGATTGGGTCCACTCGCACGAACATCACGCTCATAAGCATTCCTGAGCTTCGTTGAGCTAAACTGACTTCGAAGAGCACCTCGAGGAGGAGGAACGCCTGGACCGAAACTGCTAGTGTCTGATGCGTGGGATCCAGAAGTACGAGACAGTGATGGACGGCTGGGAGCCATGGTCGGCGAAAATGCACTGACTCCGGCCGACATTGGCATGGGAGGGGCGCCACTTCTCATATGTGGATGAGGATGACCGGGCATGTCTGGTACTTGACGTCTGTTGCCAAGAGGGGTGCCACGACCAGATGAAGGCAAACTTGAAGCTAGTGGATAGTCTTCAAATTCATCTTCTGGATCCACATCAAATCCTGTATGGGGAGGATAACCTTTTGGTCCACCACCATAACCACCTCCAGACGATGCTGATGTTGGGAAACCGTGATCGTCGCCACGGGTGTCGGGGTAACGAGCACTTCGGCTGCTATGAGGCTGATGGGGGAAAGTGGAACCATGTGCGCTGTGTGCTGTTGAAGCATTTGAGAACATTGAATATGTACGCTCATTGGTAGTATAGCCATAAGGTGCCGTGTGTCGTGAAGATGGTGCGGGACTTGTACTGTTTGCAATCTGCGCCAACTTCATGTGAGTGTTACGATCTGATGTACGACGAGCAGCAACATCCTGAATGAGACGGTTGAGCTGGTTTTCCCATTGACGCAATTGTTCCTCGTTTCGGCAGCGTAAAGTGAAGTACTCTAGATCATCGTCACCCTTCCAGTACACAGCCAGGGAATAGGAACCTGTCGGGAGAACAAGAAGATGAGATTACGTTCAAAAACTGGACGATAACAATACGCACTTCCAATGACCTTTGGAACAGCACTCGTAACATTGTTGAGGAAAATGCGACCCTTCAACAGAAGAGGTGTGTTCTTTTTGCGGCTAGAGCCGCTGCCACCCGGTATATTAAGTGGTGTCGGCACGCCTTGCTTTTTCAATATCGAGTTACTTTTGTTGACTTTCTTACCATTCGCTGCGTTGGGTATGTATTCCTTGCAGCAAAGAATAATTTTCTCGAAAAGGAAGACGTGGTATTCGCGATCCATCTCCGACTTTGTGACCGTGAATATGTCGTCGAGCAAGAGGTTGCCGAAATTGGATATGTGATGACCTTTCCAATCTTCCACACGACCCTCCAAGTTCTTGACTGTCGCTACATTTTCTGCCCTTCGTTGTTCTTCATTGACCTTGTCGGTGATTCTCTTGGTGGCGGCAAGACCGGCTTTCAACTCCTCCATGTGAGGATAGTCGGTGTCTCTAAGCGCTTTGATGAGACTCTGAGAAAAGAAGCTTCAACTTCGACTCCACAACGATGAATAGCGGAAGATCGCACCTCTAATAACAGTGGGTATTTGCACACACGCTGAACCGGCTTAATAAGAAATGCGGGTAGCTCGGACTTTGCATTCATGATATGGTCAAGAGCCTACAAATAAATCAGTCGGAAACTGTAGGACGTTGATTGGGGAGCATTGGAAACATACCACAAGATTGTGCTCCTCTTGCAGCATGATTTCACTTGCATTCGTATAATTTGCGCAGTACGATTCGTAGACAGCGAATTCTTCCTCCTGGGTTAGAGAGCTGTATCAGAAATTTGTATGAAACGTATAAGAGTCATACGCACAAGATCTATAAAAGGGCTACCCCAGTGGCTGTCGCTCCATGAACCCTCGGCAACACTTTCTAATTTGATGAGGAATTTGCGTTGGAAGTTCAGAAGCTTGTTCAGGTTAGGAAAGAGCAAATGGATTGTGTCTTGATCAATGGTATTGGTTTGGGCGAGCGCATTGGAATATTGCTAGAAGAGGATATGAGCGCCGGAGAGGCATAAGAAACAAGGGCGCTAATACCTGCATGACTTCTAGATCTTGAACATATTTGCGTTCAGTAAACAGAAGCTCCTTGGTTACGTTAGAACCAGGGAAATCTTGCCCAGTTGTGGGTGCAGAGAATTCGGTGGGAAGGGAGTCACTGGAGTCCTTGGCTGAGAACTCAGTGGGAGGTGAAGAGGGGATATCTTCGATGAAGACTTCCTCGGGTAAATGATCTACAACAGTGGATACGATGTTTACAACCTTGAGAGGTAACTGTGAGCAGTGAAGAGAGCGGATAGAGCGGGTGGATACATACCTTGACGAACCCATCTGTCGAATTACGATCCCAAAGATCGGTTACAGTAAAAGTCCCACAACCCTCAATCTGCCTGACACCCATGGCAAACAGGGCAATAGCGCGTTTGCGCATTTTGTCGTTTGTCGGATCGAAGTTAGAAGTGTCGATGTCAATGGAGGAGATGGGTTGGGGGAGGAGATTAAAAAGATAGCAGAGTGGGATGCCGAGGGCAAAGCAATCCCATAGTTGTGTGACTGGATCTGTCGACCTGCGAGAGGATTCCGGTGATGAAGAGAGCGTAAAGTATTCAGGGAAGTCCTGCACGCGCATCAAGCGAGCACGCAGAGCGGAGCATTGCTGATAAAGAGAGGTAGACTGGGAAGCAGCTTTGTTGAGGAGGGTGTTGTTTGCTACTGGAGAGTCGATTACGGGAACAGAGGTTGAGATAATAGACTTTTTTCGCGCTGCGGCGGAGGACATGGCAGGCGAACGGGGAACGTGGTGGACGGCGTGAAGGGTGGAGGAAAGAGGTCGGGAGGTATGGAGAGGACGTTGAGACGAGGGTCGTTCTTTCCAGGGGACGTTCCCAAGCCAGTGAACAGCCGAACACACTCAACTCCGATTTGTTTGCGAGTGTTTGGCTCCCATCACGTCTCGTCCTCCCACGGCCTGCTACAACTTTCTTACATCGTTCTAGCACAAGCCTCTGCTGTATCCATGCAACAAAAAACAAACATATATAGAGTCTCCAAGCATTCACAGTCATGCACTATCCCTGCACACTGTCACGCTAATTTTGCTTTTGTATATACACCCATATTTCTTTTTGTTCCACATCTGGCGTTTGGCTTGTTCACAATCCAGTCACCGCCTTCGGAGTCGGAGCATGCAGCGTATTAGCCCTGCAACAAGTTTGAGTCATTGTCTGCTGCACAGGCAAACATCGTGGCCTATGCTAACAGCTTGTCTAATTTGTCATTGTCAAAAAAAACATCGTCGATCCTCCATCCTCTTCCTAATTTAGAGTAGCCGCACAAGTTCAAATCTGGCGATCAAAACAGATCGGGATCTACTTGCAAAGTCTGTGATAGATACTTGCACACAACAGAGGTACGCGACTTTAAAACTTGTGCAAAATCAACAAGCCACCCCACCTACAAGCAGTCACCCAGGATGTCTGCTCTCAAAGTCGATTATTCCGTCTACCTGGTAACAGGCCGGGATCTGTTGCAGCCAGGCATGGTATGCTTCTACACAACCCTATGCATGTGAACAATTGCGCACTCATTAACCACAGGACTATCTCGAATCTCTGGAGCAGGTCAGTTGTTACAAGCACTGCACTGCCATTCGCGATGCTTACATGCAGTTCAGTCCCTGCAAGGTGGGGTCACTCTCGTCCAAATCCGTGAAAAAACAGCAGACACCGGAGAAGTACTCTTTCCATTCAATCTCCTCCTGACTTGCAACTCACTTCTTTGCAGTTCCTCGAAATCGCCCAAGCATCTAAAACAATATGTCACAAATACAACGTACCCATCCTCATCAACGACAGAATAGATATCGCATTGGCCATTAAAGCCGACGGTGTTCACTTGGGTCAATCCGATATGCCAATTTCGATAGCTCGATCATTGTTACCGCCCAACTCTATCATTGGATTAACTTGCAATAATGCAGAACACGTTACAAAGGCAATCGAAGACGGCGCAGATTACGTCGGTCTTGGGCCAGTTTGGGCCACTGCAACCAAAGACGTCAAGAACCCAACAGTCGGTCCAAGGGGCATTGGCAAGCTTGTACATCTACTCGAAGGCACCGACGTGAAATCAGTGGCAATCGGTTCATCTTCTTCCCTATTGATTTCGAATCGTCACTGAATCATCGGCATAGCTGGTATCAAGTCAACTAATACTCTTCATTGTTTACATGGGTCTGTTTCTCTAGGTGGTCGTGCGTTAGACGGTGTCGCTGTCGTCAGTGACATTGTAGCGTCCCAAGAACCTAAGAAAGCTGCTGCCAGAATAGCCGCAGAAGTTCAATCTTTCCGAAGGGCCCAATTTCAGTCTTTCTCACTCATCAACCCCATCCACAAACCAGATTATAATCCGGACAGCATCAAAGATGCTGTGGGTGAAATCTTGACTTCTATCAAAAAGTATTCTCCTCTTGTGCACCAAGTGAGTACGCAGTGTATATTATTATGACCATCTATTCTCATTCATACTAGATCACCAACAATGTCGTCACAACTCAATCTGCCAATGCGACGTTAGCACTAGGTGGTTCTCCCATCATGGCTACTGCCCCTCAAGAGATGGATGACTTGAGCGCGGTCTTCGGTGCTCTTCTCGTCAACTTTGGCACAATCCAGAACCTAGACGGCATGCTTGTAGCGGGTCAGTTATCCTACTTCCATAATATGATGCATTGATAAACAATCTGTAATAATACTGGACAGGAAAATGTGCAAATATCCGCCGCAAACCTATCGTATTCGATCCTGTCGGAGTCGGCGCATCTCAATATCGACAAAATTCCGCCAATGGTGAATGAACATCATGCATATCTGACCCTTTTAAAAAGCGCCACTAACTCTGATTCCACTTCAAGAATTGCTCAACACATGGCAAGCGACCGTCATCAAGGGAAACGCTGGCGAATTGGCCGCTCTTGCCAATTCAGCAGAGGTCTGTCTCATCGCTTGGCGGTATGAAACGCTGATAGAGCTCTGAAATCATTCATACAGGTACAAGCCAAAGGTGTTGACAGTGTTGGAAGCGGTTTCGCAAACCCGGCACAGTTCGTTCGAGACCTTGCCAAAGCCGAAAGTTCGTGTAGTTCCTAGTCGGAAATGTTCCTGGTTCCTCTTCTCCCATAATATCGATCTTACTCATCCTAACTTACCTCCATTCTATTTCAGGATGCATCGTTGTGTTGACTGGTGTGATCGACTGGGTCTCAGATGGCGAAACAGTAATACGTCTCTCAAATGGACACCCGTATCTCGGTGAAATCACAGGATCAGGATGTATGGTTGGAACATCAGTCGCTTCATTTTGTGCCGGCGTATGTTTGTCAGAATTAGCCAAGAACTCAAGCAAAAATTCCCAAGACATTGAAGATGGTCGTTTATTCCGAGGAAACATGTTACTTGCGGCTGTAGGAGGGTATGTACTCTACATAACCCTATCCACATACGCCGAACCAAATACTGACATAAAGAACCTTAAAAATAGTGTCCTCGCTGTCACAGTAGCATCGGAATTTGCTGCTGCGCGAAAAGATGTACAAGGCAGTGGTACCTTCTTACCTGCATTCATCGATGAACTTGGAAAGTTGACACCTCAAAGCCTCGCCAGTGCCGCAAAAATTGAAGTTGTAAGCTGATGGATGTTCCCCCGTCCAAGAAGACAATAAACAATGTACTGTACAATGTTTACGCCAGACATACATATACACGCATAGAAAATTTACACACACTACACTATCCTGTACATGTATCCAAATACACCTCTTAACGTCCACTCATTCGAATTCCATTCCATATATGCCGTCACAGCTACAGTTCTTATATTAGTGTGCGGTGATTGGATTTGGCGTGTCCAATATCTTCGAGAATGGCATTTGTGGGGTAGGCTGTAACCAATTCTTCTCATCATACTTCGCGTAAGGAGCAGATTCTATCATATGGAAAGTGTACGCAAAGCGGGTTTGTGGACTGGTATTCTTCTCCGACTTGTGCAGTACTGATCCATGGATGATAACAAGATCACCTAAATAAAAATAGGATCGGTTCTCGGAGTCAAAACAAAAACAAATCCGAGATAATGCAATACAACACATATTCATATTTCATGAATACGTGTGATCCGAGACTTACCAGGCATACATTCTTCCATGATATAGTCACCTTCAACAACAGGAACTTTTTCAGGAGGTAGAAGTTCCTCAAATCCTGTACCCCCAGAGGGTAACCGCACGAAACGTTTGGAGATAGGTGACTTCAAGTGCGATCCAGGGAGGAAAGAAAGAGCCCCGTTTGTTGGTGTGCACTTCTCCAATGCGATCCAAAATCCAAGAGCAGATGGCGGACTAGTATACTGTCAAATATGAACGGTTCAGCGTGTACTCCGAAGTCTTCGCTCTCATAACAATCAACCCACCAGAAACGTCCTGATATCGAAAAAAGATGATAATCAACCAGATGATCAAGAGAGCGAAGCCCACACTCACGAATCATCATGCTCCGGAACTAACAGAAAGAGCGAACTGTCAGTGTATGGATTATGATTGAGAACCTCACGATTGTGTACTACCTTCCCCACCAATCTGCGTCTGCTTGCATATAACCATAGACTGTAGAGCTGTAAGGTAATCATTCAAGCACACATCACATGCACGTATTCTTCGGAATCATACGCACCCACAGGATCATGATGAAACTTCAAGTCTCTCGCCACTGCCTTGATGCTCGGGTTATTCAAAGTGACCTCCCGAAATGCGGGATCAAGTTCATGCAAACCTAAATGACCCATTCAGCTCAATCATAAAATCAACAAAATGTCAAAATAAAAACGTATATACCATGTCCAATCTTATTGATAGCTTTCTCCTTCTCTCTGATAAGTTTTCCATCCTTGTCAAACGCATCCTGTTCAAAGAAGAACCTAATCTTGTCACCAGACGTCAAAAAATAATCATCTCCAACATGATCATCGTCTCCAGTAGTGAATTTAGTCTTGTATGCACATGCGTCAGATTTCTGTTCGAACGGAGAGGAACATTGATTGATTCAACATGTACTCGTACATACCAAAGGATGGTCCTCAAGTTTGAACTCTGTTAGGAGCTCTTTAGCACGATGCAGTAATTTGTCTGTATCTTCAGATTTTATGAAGCCTTTTAGGCAGAGATAACTGATACGGTTTCAGTTCAGTTGACCTTCAATCGGAAGTGCTCATACTTCACCCGTCTCGATAGAACTAAGACCGATAATGTCAGTCAAGCGAAGTCGTCTTTGTTCGTAACTCACTTTATCAACTTGTTCCTGGGTGAGGTATTCCAAAGGACTAGCGGCCATTTCGTTAACGTAGTGAAAGAGTCAGTAAGCTTACAGTACAAGTAGTTGGCAACAAGTTTAACGATAAGGAGATAGCGCTGCCAGTCCAGTTCTTTGCAAGAGTTGCTCTCACCGGTCCGGTCGGACCTTCCCAGGTTATTTGTTGCTGTTTCACCAACATTGCATAGCAGACCGACATTGATTGCAAGAAAAATAATTGAACATAATCAGAAGGATAACAATAACACTAAAATGATGACCTCTATTGATACAGCGTTCAAGAAAGAATCATAATATGGCTTTACATAACTTCAATCACTATCGCTGTCGATGTGTTCCCCATTAGAAAGCTGCGAGATGAGATGGTCGATCTTGGCCTTATGAATTCGATGGTGTTCCTGCCAGCCTTTCCATGGGTGATGAGGATGCTACAACGTCGGTCAAAATCGGCCCACACGCGACAACCACTATACTACTCACAATTCTGGCAAATGCCTGGAAAACCTTGTCAGATGTACCCTCTGGTTTATTGATGAAGTGTTTAGCAAGTAGGACGTCATCAGCTCGACTGTATCTCATCTTCTTCTCCGGAGGTGCAGGTAAAGGATCATCGCCGTCTGCATGATGGAGTTCATGTTTATGGCGACGATAGAACTTCATCCATGATGCACGCGAATGGTGTGGAGCCTGATACTCCTCGTTAGCAAAACAGCCTAATATCGATCAATTCCGACGTACTTTAGCAGCAACGTCCTTCCAGAAGGCCACCATGTCGACTTTCCCGCCTTGAATTCTTGTTCGATACTCCAAGAATCTCATCAAGAACATAACATCCTCTTCAGTGAATGCAACGCCTTTCCCAGTAGTACTCCTAAAAAGCGCTCTTGGGGGAGTTGGTGAACGATTCCTCTGCCCATCGCCGGCAACTGCTTGTCGAGCAGCAGCTATCATGTTGGGTCCGACACCAGCTGAAGACGGCTGTGCGGATGGGATGGGCAGCTGAACTTGATCGTGTGATTCCACGGGATCGTCGTCGACTGGAGAGCCTCCATCTATATCCATAGCATATCCTCCAAGCCGGATTTGATGTTTGTTACAGTATCTTCTCCAGGAATAAAATCTGCACTTCTGGTGAGATTGAACTCATGTCTGACGTACACATAACTTACGTGTGATGAGGAGCCTAATTGAACTATATAAGCAACTGTGAACCCAGAAATAAAAACAACTGACTGACCTTGACAGCAATTCTTTCACAGATTTCTCGTAGACTAGTGAAGGCCGTCAATGAGAAACTCATGCAATTGTGCTGTTCTGGCACAACTTACCTCAGGACCAACCCCTGTTCCCGACAATAATCGATATATTTCTTTAGATACATGATGTCGTCTGATGTGAATAAATTTCCACCGTATGTGCTCTTTATGACACGCGTTGGTGGGGTCGGGGAGCGGGCTGGAGGATTACGACGATTTATGACAAGAGTTGAGGCAGGAGGGGCGGGTTGGGGCTAAACACAACATTGTCAATGCTAATTGAGCACATATACACCGGAAGTTATTTACCTGAGTGCGATTTCGTTTGCGTCCTCTGGGTGGCTCTGATGCCTCAATGATCGGTGGCGCATCCGGAGCTTGCTGTTGGTTGGAAGGGCCCGCTTCCTCCATATAAGTGGTCTCAGGTTCACCATAGGTTTGCTCATACTACGGATACTTTCAGCGCATGATATTTTCAGTTCACCCGTTTCGCTTACAGTTTGATTATAGTATTCAGTGGCTGTAGCGACCCAATTTGGTTGTTCCTCCCTATACCTGTAATCAAACTCAGCATGAGTTACCATAGAGGTCGAGGCTTGAGCCTGCTGGTGATAACTGGTAGCCCATGCTTGGTCCGTTCGAAAACCTGGGTGTCTATCCATCATATGCGGTGGGGTCATATGTGTTTGTTGTGGAACAATACCACTCGCAGCTTGCCATGATTGAGGAGGGCCTGCACTAGCTGGGTGAGAATATACATTGTAACCGAAGGTTGCCTGTTGATGATGAACCAAAGCTTCTGCAGCTGCTTGGATAGGGGCGGTAGTAAGATGTGGATGTGTAGGTGTCGGCTGGAGGAGAGTTCCAGGTGGTATCGCTTGTGCTAATTCGCTTGGGAGGACTGCAGCCAAAGAACCAGCAGTAGGATCAGGTTGGGGATTGTTTTCATTCGCAGTAATGACTCTGCATCACAATTAGTTAAGAAGGTCACTTTCATCTCACAGTAGAACGTACCTTTCTGTCCCAGTCACCTTGCAGTTCGCGAAATTGGTATGGTATGTTTGCAACAAACCAGCTTTCACGCATTCAATAACCCAATTTGCATTCAGTACAAGCTTGCCCTTTTTGCCGGCGTATTGTCGATACAGGTTTTGGCCGGACTCTTTGTGGGGATCGACTGTGATTTGTTTGCCGTATGATTAGACAAAGTTGAAGAGCCGGTTCTAGTACTCACCTAGAATATACTGCACTCCGCTATATCCGGGGGAGACGATACCACCATTCTTCTGTTAACGAGTGTCAGAGAACGGCGTTACGGTTTCAAACCGACAATTTTTGCATAACGCATGAATTTGGTGGTGCACCTTCCAGGATACGCTGCTGAAAACATGAGAGGGGAACGCGACTTACAGTTATGAGGTCAACAATATGTTCCCTGTTCTCTACGTCTTTCTCGACATACAACGGCAGAGGAGTGCCCATCATGGGGTCCAGAAAGAGGTCAGTTTTGGGTGTATCGACACCGAGTTCGAGAGTTTGTTGCTGTGGGTCATGGTGAACGATATGGTTTGTGTTTTGGTCGCGTTGAGCGCGACGGTTTGAAGTTCTAGCTGGTGTCATGGGTCTCACCAGGTGAAGGGAGTGATAATTCTCCAGACGGACGCAGCGGTGCCAACTTCGGTCCACCAACCGGATTACTGCGGAGTCTGAATTTCCACGTGAGTATCGCACCACAACCTCTATTTAGCATCTCAAGTGGTTGCTCTGACTCCAACGTCCACAACCGTCTACTGATCAAAGTCTTTCACCTAGCGGACGGCCTAATAGGTGAAACATCTCAACTGATTGCTCTGACCCCTCCACAGTCGTCTACAAATCTATAGCATCCACATGGCGAACAGCCTCGTACGTGGAAAAAAATCCTGTGATATATCTCTTGGCTTTGGAACTCCAGGTGCGCTTAACCTCTCCTCGTAGATTATTATAGTCCAAAAATCGATGAAAGCTGATCAAGTACTCCGATTCTTGTGGGATGTGCAATATGTGTAAATCGGAATACTTTCTGATTCGCAAGACTCCGTATCGGATATTAGCTATGATGTCTTCCGCAGCTTACTTTGGTACTTGCAGCTCAAGTGTGTTTACTGAAACTCCATTTCTAAGTTACGATTACCCCACAGCACAGCGCTTCAGCCAATTTCTTGGCCTTCCAGCGGTGACATTGCCGAACTTTCTCTATGGTGGTCCGTCAGCGAACCAACTCAAAGTGCATGATGTACATTGCACAGGTCTTTGCAGCGATCTTGACGCGATGTATCCATTCAAATCCGCAGTTGTTCTAGTATATCCTACATCACGTAATACTTAGCAAGCGATGCATCAAGAGTTACGGTACCCCTCACACATGATGCTTGCACAGTAGATTCATCAACCACTAAAGGTTATTGTCAAGCCTAGAGGTGTCAAAATATCGGTTCGCGAAATTCAGCGTGTTCACATGGAAATGACAGGGACATTGCTTCCATCTGCAAGTGCAATATAAGTGGAGGTCAATCCACAAACTACTTACCAAGTTTACGCTTACCCGTTCTATGCTTGATGTCCTCTCCTCCAGACACGACTTTCAAGTTTCCGTCACCTGTTGGAGGCGCTCCATTCCCAATAGATTATGCTCCCTCTATTGTATTCTCAGTCCTGTATGGACTGCTAGTGCCAGTAATAGTCTATCGGCAGGCTTTCAAACACTCCCGCAATATAGTGTTTATCGGTACTATCGCTTTTGTCATTGTTCGGTGAGATTCTCCCTTTTCCTGCTTTATTGTTCAAGCTGACTGATCCATATACGACTTTGACTTGCTAGCATAGTGCTCTTCGCTCTTCGATCGGAGCAAGCTCACGATCCTATAAAGCGTGTATCGTCGTCTATGACAAAGTTCATGCAATCAACAATAACACTCGCTTATGGATCCATGGGAGTTGACTTGACCTCTTTACTTCTCTGCGTGGTCGTGAATGCTACAGAGGGAAATCCCCGCATTCGCTGGTATCCTTCTGTAAACTCACTCGATCAAGAACAACTTGAAGCAGATCCTGGGGTGACTGAAGAGGCCCTAAGCAGGGCGAAGGAAAGATCACGGTACCGCTGGATATGTGGTACCCTCAGATTAATCGTTTGGGTACCATCAATTCTCTCTATCATTTCTGGAGTGAGTTATCCCAAGGGTGAAACCGACGCTAAAACGGCCCAACTGGTTCAGACGACCAGGTAGAAAACATCTTGACATGTATCACTGAGGCACTTACACTTCTACTTTCCAGATACGCTGGTAGCATTTTCACATGCGTCATGATAACTACTGTGACATTCCTTTCTATTTGGTGGAGCATGACTGTTCGCAACATCGTGAAAGCGCCATGTTACATTATCGCGTGTTTGTGCACTCTCTTGGTATGTATCTACTAGTTCTTGTCAAACAAATATTCTGAGTTTACTTAATCTTCAGAATGTTATCACCGTATACCAACTCTATATCATGCACTTCCACACCACCTCATTGACATCAACCTCACCCGGATCTCTCAATAGTCGAGGCTCCAAGATCTGTTTCTACATTTTTCAAGCAACCCCGGAATGGCTCACTTCTGCTATTCTTCTCAGTATGAATGCACGACAGTGGTTTGGAACCGGGTTCTCTGGAGACAGAATGACAGATAAAAAGAAATGAAAGAGATAGGAAACCCAGTTGGGATGTCGATTTCGGAACGGAATGTTACGCAGGGGGTGATTCAAATGAATCAGTGTTGCTTTATTTCCATCTGCATGCTAGCTTATTCAACATCTACTTCATTTGATTAAACATATATAGCATATACACTACGTATAATATCGTTGTTCGAGGGCGGTTTTGGCACAATGTCCGCGTCACGGTCGTGATCTGTCGTGATGCCAGCGTGACTGTTGTGATACGTGACGCATCTTCAACAAATCATTAGTCACTAAGAGTCCTACTAGTTAGTACCTTGTCAAAGCTTTTCGACTCGAACGTAGCCTACTTTCTCTGCCTCTGCACCTACTAAGGATTTTTCACATATATCGCTTTGGTTCAAAGCCACGAATAACGGCGACGAATGCCTCTAGATGGAAGGTTTACTCTAGACTCAGCGTCCTCAATCTTCCAAGCTGTCCGAACTAGTTGGTAGTCGTGTTTCCTTGACATTACCGTGACATACCGTTGATAACTGGCAATCTATTGGCAGGCTTCTAAACGTGTCCGCTCAAAAAATGCTATCAACTCCATTTGTATAAAGCAAACAGCTTGCGACAAATTGGCTCATTTGGACATACTCAGGCAATCTCTTTTCATCGTAAACGAAGAACGCAAGGCTTATACAGTATGTGTACGTGATACACGGGCCGCCAAATAAGAAGATTCACCAAAAACCGTGCGGTGCCAGTAACAAGTCCTGTGAATTCACGAGACTTCGAATATGGTGTTTTCCGCCGCTCTTTCATCCTTGCCAGGCCCATAGGCATGCTGGTGAACGTACACGATACCTATATATACAGAAATTGGAATGGGACCACCAACTGCGCTATCATACAACGAACCAGAAAATTCCGCAGCGAGCATTCTAGGAAGCAAGCAACACGTGGAAAATGTCTACACACAGTGTGTAGACAATGGGAAGTCCTGAGCTGCACATCGATTGGTGGACAAAACCTAACATATTCCCATGCAAAGAATGCACACTTTCTATTCATCTCAGGCTCAAATACTCAGGCAAATCAACATCGAAGCTGTATTGCTTTAATGGCATCTCCTCCAAGCGCAACTTTTATGTTCCCTTCACCAGTGGGAGGTGTTCCACTTCCTCTCGATTATGCTCCCTCTGTCCTTTTCTCCGTGCTCTATGCTCTCTTGGTACCTGTCATGGTCTATCGACAGGCTCGCAAACGTTCTCGGAATGTAGTCACTATAGGCACCATGGGTTTCGCGGTTGGACAGTAAGATTTTTCTCTATCTTTTAGTCGCATTCACACAAAGAATGACGGGCTTACTTCGAATATACTATCAGGATAGTCGTTTTCGCTCTTCGAGCAATACAAGCTCACAGTCCTACGAGGCGTTTCTCTACGCCATGGATAAAGTACATGCAATCAACATATGGAGCAGGCTATATATCCGTAGTAGCCGACTTGTTCGCTTTGATTCTCTGCGTGGTGATCAATGCAAGCGAAGGAAATCCTCGAATTCATCTTTGGGGAGAAAAGTCGATCGTCAGTATCGATGGTGTTAGTATACCATCTATGACTTTTTCTTCAGAGTCGGGTGAAGTCGAAGACAGAGCAAGGGAAAGACGATGGTATCGATGGATATGTGGCATCTCAAGGATCCTGTTTTTGGTTCCACTTCTCCTGGCGATTGTTTCTGGAACCCTCTATCCCAAGGCTCAAACGGATGCTGCAACTGCCCAGATAGTTATGAATACTAGGTAATCAGTGACACATACCTCTCAATTATTCGTCACTAACATCCCCTCTTTCAGGTATGCTAGTAGCATTGTCACGTGCTGCATGCTCTCTACCTTGACATTTCTCTCAATCTATTGGACCCTAACTGTTCGTAACATCGTAAGAAGACCATGTTACATGATTGCTTTCTTAAGCATCCTTTTGGTAAGAATCCAATCAACTTTGACACACAGCTCTCAAGAACTAACTAACACATAAATCCATAGAATGTCATCACCATCTACCGTTTGATTATCATGCACAACCAGACCACCTCATTATCATCCACTTCACCCGGATCTCTCAACAGTGAAGTCTCAAAAGCCTGTTTTTACATTTTCCAAGCCGCTCCGGAATGGCTCACGGCAGCTTTTCTCATTAGTATCAACATCCCGAAACGATTTGGGACTGGATTCCTGGGTGATAAATTTAACGATAAGAAGTCTGAGGGTCGATGGGCGGACTGGGGCAATTGGCGCAGAAAGTCGCAGTAGGTACAGAATCGCGATAGCTGACTTAATGAAGAACATTCCGAAGTCACAACTACCAATCGATGCATTAGATCAATATCCTTTCACAGACGGATTGCTTTCCATGTCAGACGAATTTCATTCAAGCATTATGCACGAGACTTGTACTTTGGGATATTGTAAGGATTCAGATCCCATGGATGAAACAGCACTAATATTGTGGACCATGATAAAGGTGCAGCTCTCTTAAGCCTCTCCTCATTTGATTCTGAATTTGAAGACGTATGAAGACGAGTGACTATGCTTTGGCTGCAGCGAACCGCTATGAGACTCTGTGTAGTAACTTTGAAGATACTTGCGGATGTCACCACTGAGGGTGATTCTTGCAATTGCAGTCGTCCACTCCTTGAATATGTAAGTATGCAAGTCAGACAATATTCGCGAATGACATATGGTCGTAGACGTTCCGAGTCAAAAACACAACCATTCTACTGAACGACTACTCTTATTGAATGACACTAGTACTATCAATTCATGACACTGACACTGGCACAACCAAATTTATGAATGACATGTCGGAAAACGTTCTGACTGAAAGTGAACTTGGATTTAAATGCGATACATGAGGCAACGGATACATTTAGGAAAAGTCAAAAGAGTCCATCTATTTATACAAGGAGTTTATCACAAACTATAAGGGGGGTAAAGTAAACTCTGAGCGTGTAAAAGTTCGTAAAAAGGTTAGAAATATAGCATCGTGTTGAGCATCAGCATGAGCAAAAGAGAAGAGAAAATACTGCTAGTAGAATGGTATGCAGCGACAATCATTTAAAGGTGGATCCAAAGCGAACGAAGAATAAAACACGGAATCAAATCATTTGGCTGGGCCTTTTAGTAGGTTCTTCGACGATAGCTACCGAAGATACCACACGCGCTAGCGAAGAAAGCAAAGAATAGGGAGACGAGAGCACCGAGAACGAGCCAGTTGGCGTTTCCCCAGTTAGCATCGATACCTCGGCTTCTCATGTGACTACGGGCCACACCAAAGAGTACCATTTCGATTACCCAGACGACGAGAGTGGTGAGGAAAGCCAATGCAGAAACAAGAGTCATAAAGACAGTTCCAGCACGATGATATGCGAAACCGCAAAGACCGAAAAGAAGAGCGATACCAGATAGACCGGCAGCTATTCGGAAGGAAAATAGTGTAAATAAAGGGGGGGCGGAAGTGATCAGATGAAAGCGGGACATACCAATTGGAACAAGAATGAGAACTTCGGTGAAATTGTGGAAGAGGGTGCCATTGATGCGAGAATCACTGCAAGGTGGTATAGGTGAGGGGGGATCAGAAGTATATTTTGAAAGATAACTCACCCTAGATTACCAGGAAAGTAATAACCCACGTTAGTCGAAGAGCCTGTGTATCCAAAGACACCGAAATGTATGGAGTCGGCATTGAGAAATGAGATGCTATTCCATGTAGGGGCTGATACGGAGGCCTGGAGGCAAAGTTATCAATGAGAGATGTGATACAAGTAGGAGTGTGATAGACATACGAATATGAGAAGGACCATTGCGGCGAAGGTGAAGAAGAGACCTGGTGCAGCAGCTCCGGCAGCCATGTTGAGCGTTGATGAGGTCGTGAGCTGAAAAAGATTGTAAGTCAGAGTGTCTTGCGCATGGCTGGAGTGAGGCTGCTTACTGGGGTGGAGGAGGGGGACTGGGTGTGAAGAGACAAGCCGCAGCTTGGATGAATTTAAAGTGTGCGAGGCTGGTCGGATGCTGTACCTGTAATGGGCGCCTACACGATCCAAGCAGGGTGACGTCACGGCAGTTACGGGTTACTCCTTCGTCACACTCCACTGACTCCAGCCGTCTTCAAATTCACAGTCAAATTGAACAAAACGCCCGAACAATTAGCCATGCATCTTCCGCCACTCCTTTCAAGTCCTTTGTCCAGTTTGTTGCCTGCATTTACCCCCGTTGTCCTCACATCACTGCCCTCTTTCCCAGTCTCCCCCTTTTGTGGCCTCGGTTGCTCACCAGTCAAAGCTTTCCTCGTCGCCACTCAGCAACCATCCTCAAGGCTATAAGTAGTATGTATCTCCTCTCTCTTTCATCTCCCTTTTTCCCGCTCTACACTCTTCTCTAACCTCTCAATGGCGACCCACGTATACCAGCGCATTCGAAGACTTTCCAGCAGTCTCTTCAACAGCAACAAGTGAGTGAGCTCTGTCCAAGTATACAACTGCACAATCCCTGACCTTTCTCCAGAGAACCCGATGATCCCAGCAAGCCCCCAGATCCTAAACGCAAACATGCCAAGTTCCTCAAGCGTGCTGCTTCCTTCTCGCATCATAACTCCCCACCTACCCTCTACCGTACGGTGTCCAAGGACCAGATATCTCGACCGTCCATATCCTCGATCCATGACTACGTCGATCGCGTTAACGTTCTCCCAATAGCTCCTCAACCACTCGCAGAACCCGACATTCTCGACCTTCCTCCACTTCGCAACCCTCCTGATCGTGGTCCACAGTCTCTTCTGCAGATTGCTCTCGACCCAGTTGATCCCGCTCTTCGTAGATTGGCCTCTCAATCATCCTTTCTTTCCAAAAACTCTGAACCCAGGAGCATCGTTATTGGCCGTCCAGATTCTCAGCTTTCGCGGCAGACATCCCAGTCTTCCTTAAGACACGAACGTGAGGCATCTCTCATGTCTTCCGAATATGATCCCATACTTCGCAGGAACGTTGATGAGGGCAAGATTTCTCCGCTTCGATTGAAAGAGCATGCTCGACCTCTCGTGACACCTACTGTCAATCATGTTGCTCATTTCGAGCCCCAATCAGCACGACACATGTCGCCACAACAGTCTGGTCTTGTTTCACAAGTTCAAGTTCAGCAGGACGAAGATTTTAGATGCTGGGATAAACCCACCACGGTGAGGAGACAAGGAGCTATGAGGCGCTCTCCTTCCTCTGGAAACATCATGCCCCCCGCCGCTCCTCCTGCCTCAGTTGAGCTCTCTCGAGCCAAGGCTGCCGCTCTCCGTGCATGCAAGAGTTCCGCCACCTTGAAGGGTCCAGACCAAGCTTCAAAACATTCTGCGGTTACTACTCTTAGCCCTGAGCCATTGCGCTCACCCGCACCCCCTTACAGTCCTGTTCGACCTTTGAACTTGCGGCACAAAGCATCCTCGCCTCTTCAACATCAAGTCACGAGATCATCAGCTGCTACGAAAGGAACCATTCCATTTCCTACCACTACAGCTGCTCGCCCAACGTCACCCACCCATCCCTACGCTCAAACATCTGTCCCATTTGACCCTTTCAAACGGATGCTTCCTGAGAACTCTACCTCTGTTGAAGCTACCCTTCACATTTCTCATGCTCCTCTTCCACTCAAAGCTGAAGTCCACAGAGGAGATAATGATTCTCCATCTCTTCGGAATCGTAAATCTTACAAAGCCGAAGTGGTTTCGAGTTCTGATTACGCCGATTCTGTTCGGACTCTACGTTCTCCTCCTCCTCAAGTTCCCAAGGTGGATGCGAAGGTGAAGGTTTACAGAGATAAACACCCTGCGATTTACAGTCCATTTGCGCCTATTAAGACTGAAAAAAGTCCTGTCCAAGCTCCACCTCAAGAGTATGAGCGTTCGAGATCACCTCCGGTTCGGGACCTTGGTCAGAGTCAGAAGGATCTCAAATACCCTGCAGAGGAACGCCACAGACACAAGCACCGTCATCGTCATCGTGTAGAAGATAATGCCCAAGCCACCCAAGAACCTACACATCGTGAACATCGTCCTCGCCATCTTGATGCTGACCGTTCTGCTGAAGGCTCTAGTACTACTCGCTATGAGATTATCCAGCCTCATCGTCAACGACACCCACAACGTGGCAATGAGAAAACATCATTCGAAAATCAACGAGAGGAATGTCTCAGACAGGAGGATCAGTTATGGCAGAACTTCAGAATTCAGAAATACCTCTAAGATCTTTCAACCTAAGTCACCTTTCAGTCAACGGTCAACGGTTCCCATTTTTTTTTTCTTCCGTGACAGATTATCCATCTTTTCTATGCTTTCACTTCATTTTAATCTCTACATCTAGACTCCTCATTTTCGCTTCAACTTTTCTTGACAACAACCATCTACAACTCTACGCTCCTTCGAATTTCATCTTTCATCCTGCTAACATTGGCAGCAGCGGCCATACACACATTCTTTCACTTCCGTCTCGTTTTCGCCGAGCTTTATATATCGCCGTGCGTCTTCACTCCTTAGACTCTGTTCTATATTCCTCAATCTGTATATCTATATCGCTCGTTAGATTCCTTTCGTTCATTAAAAGTCGTCAAATACTGTATCAATAGCACACATAGACTCTTTTCAAGCTCCAAGGCTCGAGCTCACTGCTCCATGTTCTTCCCTTGCCTGTTCTCAATCTCAACCTGACTACGCTCATTACCTGTATTTTATAAACTCTTCGAATTAGATCCTCGTTGACTCGCATCGTTCATTCAAAGAAGAACCGGTGAAGATAGATGAATCATTGAAAGAAACCGGTAAAAGAATACATATTATGGAGATGTTAGAAAAAGTCAAAAACCTAGATGCTAAGGCGGTGACGTTCGATGAATGCTGCTTGTTCTAAGTAGAAGTCAAGTTATATAGTTTATATGTATATTGAAGATTGAACTTGAGATATCCTTGAATGTATGCTGGTGAGATGGTGATAATGGTTGATATCCTAAACTTGATGCGTTGGTGCAGTCCGGAGAATAAATAGTATATTGGAATGAGGTTCATGGCCGATGGTTGCATTGATCGTTGTTGTGCAAGAAGAGATGTCCTTGAGTTCAAAAATATGCCGACAAGAGGAAGATCGGGGGAGGTAGCCGTTGCTGGGGAGTGAGGGTGTATGAATCATATTTGGGTACTGTGGTTGGTGAACATGGAAGTACGATTGGAATGTTGTTGGAAGGAGTACGAGACGGGGAAATGGTGATAGTTGAATGTCGACTTATCGGAATTGGGTGGATGTCAGATGTGTCTCGAAGTGGGGGAGGTACGCGTGTGGTGATACGACAACGACTGACTGCTATTGGAACAGCCTCTTCTCCGAACTTGAAGATGACGGGGATGGAGTTATATGATTAGAAAAGAGCCCGTATGAAGAAAGAAAAAAGCCGTTCTCTTGAAACTTGAATCTACCAGCACCGAAGATGATCCTAGTCGAACGGCGTGGATAACCAAGGGCAGATAGTAACAACTTCCGGTTAAAGATAGACGATGGCGCATTTGTGCGCTGCTGAGCATATCCTAACCGATTATTTGAAGAGTTGCGACACGACGATGAGCGGACTCGAGGTCAAAGAAAATGAAACTTGAAGAATAAAGGAAGTCCAACTTGAAGTCTTGAAGAATACGGAGTGAACGCTTGCAGGGCCCGACAACTTTGATGATTGGGATCTGAAGAAAGTTGAGAAGGTTGGATTAATAATGTGGATTGGGGTTTCTAGCATCCTAAAAAACCAAGCAAGCGTCGCTGATGCTGAAAGAAATTCTTACATGAATATACCGTGTATCTGTTATGGACCTCCAACGTACAGTGGATCAGAGTCTGTGGAGGCTGATATGGAACGAGATCATCCCGGACTCGAAAGCTTGGGCCATAGAGGTACACTGATGATTGCGGCTGACATTGCAAACAAAACTTGAATTGGGTTGACAAGAAGAGCCGAATGAACTTGAGGTAATTAATTTGTTGATGATAAGGGTTCGAGGAGGGATGGACGGTGAACATCTAGGTATGACTTGAATACCAAACAGACACCGTCGGAGTGAACTTGTTGAGAGTGGGGACGAGAAGTCTCTAGAAGACAGTGAGATAGTCTTCTGCCTCAGGCATCGGTCGAGATACAAGGGCCGAGGCATACGGCGAAGATCTTCATCCAGGAGAGTGAGGACACATTATGCAAACTGGAGCTATATACTGAAGAAGGTGTTCGAAGATGAGAGAGCAGAGACAAGAAGGGTTGTGGAAAATAATTGGGAAAGAAGAGCCTTTTATACTACCTGGATTTCAATCGAGCCCGGAAAACATTGTCAGCCTCTGCTAGTGCCATCCTCCAACCTAGTCCAAAGGTGTATCGTCGTGATAAGTCTCTCCAGCAGTCCTTGCGAGAGTGGACAAATTTTGTTGAATGCGATGTCCTAAATGCATTGTAGATGAAGTCGAAGATACATAGAACTTAGAAGTTGCAAACCCGAGAAAGCCGCCAAATGGCGAAACCTTGGTTGGACGCGATCACGAGACCATGAAGGGTGAGTTCGCTCAAAGGGAACGTTTGCAGAAAGAACGTGTATATATTTCGTGCAAAAATTTTCTATCTAAACTACGGGACAATGAGCGTCGAAATTGTTGTTTTATGGTTTTCTGAATCTGGGAACCGAGACAATGAAGCTACTGTATACTGGCGAGAAGATACATATGTCAATGAGACTATGGCCGGAACTGGGTTACATTGAAGGAGAATCACAAGACGTCCATGCTGGTAAGAAAAGAGAAATGAAATGCGGTTTGATGACCGTTGAAACTGTACTGAGATGTTCTCGTGTATGCGATGGAGCCGGGTTATATGAGTTATGTGGTTATATTGAATATTGCGATGTATGCTGGAGAGGAAATGTGAAATGGGGCGATGGCCGCTGGATACTATTACTGTTATGTTCTGTCATGAGATAATACGAGGCTGAGATATGCTGAAGGCTGCTGGCTGTGAAGAATACTGAGAGATGAATTGTTCCATATCGAGTCGTTGGATACTGTTGAGATGATCTGCTGTACGAGATGAAGCCGGGATGTATGGTTTATATTGAAAGATTTATATTGAGACGTTGGTAAATGCTGGCGAGAGAAATGGACTATTTGGTGTCCGTTGAATACTGTCGAGACTGTCTGCTGTGCGGAATGCGAACCGGGGTGTATGATTGATGTTGAGACTGTTGATTGTTGATATGTTGGCGAGAGAGTTGCTGAACGGTTTTCTTCTATGGCAAGAGCCGATTTACTGCGAGTGGTGGCGAGACGTATGCTGGGCAATGGGTGAAGGAGCCGAAGGTTGATAGTGTTGCAGGTGATGAGATTCCGGTGTATGAGGATGAGGGCGTGTGTCAGGAGGGTGTTGTCGCCTTGTGAAGTAAAGGATTTCTTTGTAAATAGTATGACTGTCGCTATTCCTGCAGGGAATAGGGTATGGGAGTGACGAGGCTGTTGAGGCGAAGACGTATGTGTTTGTGCCGTAGTGTGTATGGAGAAAGTTTTGGGATATCAGCTGAGTATAGTTGTGCTATGGGATTGGACACGAAGGAGAGCGTTGAGCGTTGGGGAGGAGCAGTGTGATGATGATGGAGTAGGATGAAGAATTACTAAAGGAATACGGGGACAGCTTCCGGTCGAGGATAGATGGCGCATCAAAGAGCAGCCAAGAGTATCCCAAACGTTGTGTATGAACCGAAGCTGAGCAGTCCAAAATCGGAACTGAAGGATGATGTCGTCCAAAGGAATTCCTCAGGATGTCAAAGGAAAGCAAGTCGCGCATGCGAGTAGAGCGCGACAATGGGGCGGGTATCTTGAAGGAGGGTACCTTGAAGAGAGTGTCGAAAAGCTTGAAGCAAATAAGTTATCAATAAGTTATATTTTTGGATTTTTCGAGTTTCTGAACAAGAAATGATTGAGCAAAAGTCGATGACACTGAACGGAACTCTTACATGGGTATATGGGTATATCGCATCTATACGGGGTATAACGGTCCACGGACTTCCAAAGCCAGGTAGATCAGAGTCTGCGAAGAGACACGATCATCGCCTGACATGGAGGTGCACGAATGGTCGTGGCTGGTAGTATTGGTATCGGAAACGCCAGTCGAGTGATGTGGACTTGGGGTTTTTGATTTGTTATTGAGAGAAAAGAGGAGAGAGACCAGTATATGATCAGGAACGAGTTGAGAATACCGATAAAACACTAGCAAGGTGAGCTTGTCTCGAGTAATAAGACTAACGCCCCAACTCCAGCGTTGGGAGACGTCGAGGAGTCTTCTGCAGGCATCGATTCGGATACGGAACCGAGCCATACGGCGTAGAAAGAACTCAAGCTTGAGCGTAGGTTGAAGAGGGAAGGATGGGTGTTCGAGGATAAAACAGCAAAGACAAAGCATGTTGAGGAACAAGGGTATGGTTGGAAACAAGGAGCCTTCTTCTGCGCATGGCATCGGTGGAGAAACTAGCACCGAGCCAAAAGGCGTATAGAGATGATCGTCCAGGTGAGGGAGGACACATCTCTACTTCAACTTGACTCGAAATTTGGCAATCGAGTTCTTGAGAGTTGGTTGAAGTTGGAGGTATAGAGTCAAGAAGGCTGGGGGAAAACTCAGGGTGGAGAGAGGGTTTTATAACCGCCATTTCAATCGAAACTGGTTGAAAAAAGTCAGCCTCCTCAACCTCCGCCGGCAAGTATCGGCCGTCCAGTAAGTATGGGAAGCCTGGTCGAAGGAAGAGGTGCATTCATAGCTGAAAACGAAGCCTACCATGTCCAGATCGCATTTTGTTGACTGTACTCCTCGTACCGTGTTCGTTCTTGATTTCCAACAATCTTCATTTAATGTTCTAACCTTGTGCCCCAGTGAGATGCCATGGATCTCCGAAAGCCGATATAGAGTCAGATGTTGATTCTAGAGGAAATGAGCGAGCGGTATGGATAGTAAGGATACAGAATGAACCACTGATTGCTTCTAAGTCGTTCTTGGAAGATGAATTCGAAAACCCTTGGAACGCGGTCACGGGATCACCGTGACACCCACACATCTGAAATCCGGATGGCGTCGATGAAGGAGGCCAGTGAAGCCTGACATTCTCCAAAATGATGTCAATGATATCAGTGTGCGGAAGTAGTCCAATCACATAAAAATGCGTAAAACAAAATAAAAAAGGTCAAAAGGGAATTACTACCAAATCCTCTTCACCATCGTAAACCTCGTAATCTCCTCCAAATCCAACCTCTTCCGTTTCCCACCAGCAACAGGTTCTTCTCCAGGAGGCCTCTCTCCAATCTCAGCTACAGGTGTAGCATCATCCCTCGAATTGTCGAGTAGAGTTTTAAGATCTCGATTGTACTTCTACAAGAACAAAACAAAAACAAGAAAGAGGTGGGATGAGATTCGTCGTTGGTCGTAATGAAAGAGAGAGAGAAAGAGAGAAAGAAAGAAAACGTACTTGTTCTTCTTTACCCTCTCCAATAGGATCTCTTCCAAAGTCATTGACTTTATCAACTATAGCTCTAGCTTCCATCCCCGCCCTTCTTTTCGTCGCATAACTCAACAATCGAACTCCCATGATGATCTTGATCACCACCGTGCTATGAAACGGAAACGAGAAAAATATTAGCCTCCATGCTAGGATAGAAGAAAACAAGTCAGGAAAGTGACACTCACCAAAACCAAAACAGGAATCCCAAAGCCCCCCATTTGACAATATTAATCACATCATTGCCTGACATATCATTCAGATTCCAAGAATACCAAGGTACAGCATCGTCCGCTGTATGCATGGATATCAAAAGATTGATGCTCTGCGATCCAATGAGAATAGCCAGAACTGCTAGAGGAAGGGAGGCAAATCCAAGTCGACGAGCAACAACAGGTGATTGGTCTACATAGGTGTGCTGTAAAGGGCGCATACACACAAGAAATATTTATTGATATGCAAGGAGGGAGGGAGGTGGGAGAGAAGAGATTCAACTTACTTTCCGGGCTCCTCTTCTACCCACAGTACTCCCCGTCGAAAGATCTCTACAAAGAACATCCGTATATCGCTCATAAACCGAAGGTCTGATATGGTTAAATTTGGTTATGAACGCATGTTTTAACCAATCGACTAGCATTTCAGATATCATGACTGAAAGTACTGGCTACAATCAAAGGAATCAATTCAGTAAAAGAGGAATTGGGGAGAATGAATTACAGAACTGGGGGGGACATACGTATGAAATCGTCCAAAGAATATTCTTCCCATGAAACCAACCAAAACTTTTTGGGAGAGCAAAACCTTCGCTGAAGTTGAAATCAGACCCACTCAACTCGATGAGATTACGGAAAGCAACGATCAAGAGCATGAGTGACAACGTAAATCGTTCCACGATATCTGTGCAGAACGAAATCGTCAGTACATTGAAGTATTTGCGGAACATGTGACGAAAAGAGCTGTACCACGAACCTGCACAAGTAATTTGAAACAAGTTGTCCTTTTCAAACTTTTTGAAAACACTTCCTTTGATCTCCACGAACTGATTCGAGACCAGGAGAGTGAGAAGAGCGTGGTCATACGAATTGACAGCAACATTCAATGAGATCATTTGGTAAATCATGACCAGAGTATGGGACACTGGAAACAAACATCCACTGAGTCAATCTGAAAGAAATATTCGTATACAGAATACATACCATTATACACCAAAGCTAAAATGAAGTAGAGAAAGGGTCGAAGAGTGTGTGATGTTGGGGCTTTTCTATGTGAGATCACTTCTAGTGTAGATCTGGAGAATAAACAATCAAGGATATCCTGTCCAATGGAAGCGCAAAGCCGGTCTGCGATCTGCATTGAAGTTAGATGAAGATGATGTAAAGAAATTCTATGGAGCCTCGAAAAGCTCACCTCCAGAGCATTGAAGATCACATACAATTTGATGGTATCCTGACCTCGGATGGAATGGTATATCTTACTCGCATCAGTCAAAGGACTGAGAATAACGATAGATGAAATCAGAAGAAGCATTCTTAAAATGTCCGCCTTTTGCGAGGGCGGTAATGCAGGGGCGCAACGAAATATGGTGTTAAATACTAGCCGGGAGAATGCTAGGACGAAACGGATAGGAAGAATTGTGAAGGTGTAGAGAAAAGAGTCGAAACAAAGTATGAAACCAAAGAAGAATATCTGCTGTAGTCTCAATATAGGTCAATAAGAGACGAGAGTGAATAGACATACCTTCTCCATAGCTATTGGCATGCTAATGAAATTGCTCACTCTCTCCCATTTCAATTCTTGATGCGAATCAAAGTCAGTCGCTAGCAACTCTTCGCGAAGGTAATCCCATATTGAGAATGGAGGTTCATCTGGAGGTGAAGAGACTGGGTGTTCCAATTTTTCTTGAGGGAATTTCTGAGAATGAGAAAGTAGAGCAGGTGGAGGTGGCGGGGAAGTTGAGATGGGTGTAGGAGGAAGTGAAGCATATGCCAAGGGCAAGGGTCCCAAGACATGGGGATAATGGTTATCTCCAGGAAAGGATTCTGTCCTTCCTCTAGGGTGGCCCGGTTCTATGAATTGAGGTGGGATTATTTCTTGGTCATCATCGGAGAGGTCAAGATCACTAGGATGTACAGGTGAAAAGGTTAAACCACCGGTGCTAGCTCCCGCACTGGATGGTGACGAAGCACGGCGTCGAACATGGTTGCTGACAGAAGTGAAACCAAATGGAGTAGATTTCGCCCAGCGAGAGCCTGAAGATGCAGATGCAGAGAACTGTCTCCGTACGCGTTTGCGCTTTGGAGAGGTGGATGACGGAGGCATGAAGTGCTGGGGAGCGTATAGCTGCTGGTATAGTTCCAAGACGTTGGAAAGCAAAAAAAAAACTGGTGGGAGTGGATCTAATAGATTTCCAGAGCTGTTATTTTCAGACTTTGAGTATGAACAATTGAATGCTGCATGTAAAGGTCTGCGAGAAAGGCATGGTCTCGGATAATGGTGATTATTGAATCAACGTGTCAAAGTCAATCTAATCTAATCTATACTGAACGCTGTGATCGATCACCTTTCGTCATTCAAAACCTTGGCCGAGAAAATTCTCCGGAGACACCCTACTGATGTGAATATTTGCGGTACTGGACACTCACAAACGATTGTCATACGGCCTGCAATGCAGCGTGTTTGTTTGTAACTACCAGCGGGTAGGAAAGAATTTGGACAAACCCCCCAATGTAGCGACGTACAGAGATCTAGACTGGTGGCAGTATACTCGATACTCGAAGATATCACATCGTGCCTGTACAAGGTACTTCTGTGGCCAGAGCCTGCATCGCAAAGCGAAGGGAATCAGAGCTAATCGAGGGCGTTGTAAAAGAGTACTACAACGGTCGGACCGAAGAACATTCGAGACCACATAGAAATGAAGTCAAACATGTTCGCAGCCTCACCGTTTCCAAGCAAGCATGGCACGGTGGTGCACGGCGGAAGAGGTTGCAACGGTGGATAAGATCGAGACTCGGAGGAAGATAAACATGGTCAATCTTTACCGTTGCTGCAAACGTTTGGATGTTTCAGTGAGACTGACGTCTTCAACTAGACTGGAGCGAGACGTGGGCAAGGGTGCTTTGTGAGCGAGACAGATTCAGAAACCTCCGACACATTAGACCGCAGAAGCTCCGCGCGCGTAGAAAAAATCTTTTATCTCGCGATAGATGCATCTCTCCCAAGCAAGCACAGAGGCATTTGCGATTGGTTGGCAAGTTGAGCCGGTTGGCATGTCTTCCGATGACTGTGTGTGTGCAAACAAGCAAAGAAACACGAACTGCAGCGCGTATTTGCAAGGTCGCCCCAACGGACTATTAGCTAAGATGGCCCCCGCATGATGATGATGCAAGGCTCTGCGCAGGTGTGTAAGCTACAGTCAGCCCGAGCAGAAAAAAAGTAAGCAGCTAGAGAGTATGCAGATCTCGGAACTCGAGCAGACTTGTATGTTTTTGTGGATGGAAACTGGTTGGTAGCATGTGTATTGGAAAGAGGGAAAGACGCGCTTCCGTCCTGGAGATCTAGCCGTGTCTGGTCGCGAATGCGCCGAATCGCCGAAGTCGACAAGATGTTAGATCATCTACAGATTAAACAATTCCCCTTGATTAATTCAGAGATATAAAGTCCCCCGTCTCCTCTCCTCCTCCACATCCCTCACCCCAATCGTCTTTCACTCACTCTCATCCACTAACATGCCCGTAAGTCTTCCATCGTTCACTGCAACGTCCAGCCTCGCTCACTCACCGTTGCTCTTAACCAGGTCAAAGTCGGAATCAACGGGTAAGCTCAATTACAGGGGTACCACATCCATCGTACTGATCTTTGTCGGATTGTTCATGTTTCCTTCAGTTTCGGTGAGCAGCTTTCTCTAAACTAATCTAGTTGGTCTTTCCTCCTAACACGCATATATTCAGGTCGTATTGGACGTATCGTCCTCCGAAATGCTCTCCTTCACGGTGACATCGATGTCGTCGCTGTGAACGAGTAAGTCGCTTCATGTATGCGCCTTATCTGCCTTTCTAACCCTGTTTTGTAGCCCCTTCATCGATCTCGACTACATGGTTTGTCCCCCCACGATTTCGCTTAATCATTTACCCTAATGAGACCGCCTGAACAATTTAGGTCTACATGTTCAAGTACGATTCCGTCCACGGAAAGTTCAAGGGCACCGTTGAGGCTAAGGATGGCAAGCTCTACGTTGAGGGCAAGCCCATCTCTGTCTTCTCTGAGCGTGACCCCGCCAACATCCCCTGGGGATCTGTCGGTGCTGCTTACATTGTCGAGTCCACCGGTGTCTTCACCACCATTGACAAGTGCGCTCAATTCATTCCTCTCCTTCTCACCCATCGGACTTAACATCTTCCTTCATAGGGCCTCTGCTCACTTGAAGGGCGGTGCCAAGAAGGTCATTATCTCCGCTCCTTCTGCTGATGCTCCCATGTTTGTTTGCGGTGTCAACTTGGATGCCTACGACTCCAAGTACACTGTCGTAAGTCCACTTATATTCACATATCAAGAATTGCTCTCAGGCGTCATCTTTTACAGATCTCTAATGCTTCCTGCACCACCAACTGCCTTGCTCCCCTCGCTAAGATTATCAACGACAAGTTCGGTATTGTTGAGGGTTTGATGACCACTGTCCACTCTACCACCGCCACCCAGAAGACCGTCGATGGTCCTTCGCACAAGGACTGGCGTGGTGGTCGTGCCGTTGGCAACAACATCATCCCCTCTTCCACTGGTGCTGCTAAGGCCGTCGGCAAGGTCATCCCCACCCTCAATGGCAAGCTCACGTAAGTGCCGTGACATCACTCATCGTCTAAACATGATTTGATGAATCTAATGTTGGGTTATATCATTGTAGTGGTTTGTCTTTCCGTATCCCCACAGTTGATGTCTCCGTCGTCGATCTTGTTGTCCGCCTTGAGAAGGGTGCCACATACGATGAGATCAAGGCCGCCGTCAAGGAGGCTGCTGATGGTCCTCTCAAGGGCATCATGGGTTACACTGAGGAGAAGCTCGTTTCCACCGATTTGACTGGCAACGACAACTCCTCCATCTTCGATGCCGATGCCGGTATCTCTCTCAACAAGAACTTCGTCAAGCTCATCTCCTGGTACGATAACGAATGGGGTTACTCCAAGCGTGTCTGTGATCTCCTCGCTTTCGCTGCCAAGAAGGATGGTGCTTACTAAATGTTTTAATTTGGGAGCCGTTACCTTTTGAGAAGTCAAAAGAGAGAAGTTATTGCAGAAGAAGTTTGTAATATGATTGGGCCCATGGGTTGCTCGAGGACTATGTTGAGGGCAATTCCTGTTGTGTCCCATTACTGTAATTCCATACTTGTAGTTGTGCTATAACATTCATAGACATGATTCGGATTTCAACACTCATTGACCGATGTAACCTGCGGGCACATATCATAGTTTAGTCAGTCACTCAAATTCATTACCAGCGGCTTCCCCCCAGGCCTCAAGTTTCAAATCTTTTGCACTATGGTGACTACCGACTACCATCAGCAAGGTACGCTCTTCGAATCGGTATACCCAGGAATCATCGGGAGGCTGACTTTTTTACTGGGCAGACGTTTTCGCCACAGCTATGGGTTGGAGGAGGCTGACCGTGACAATGTTTTCCAGCCTCGATCGAAATGCAAGGATTATAAAAGGTTCTCCGGCTGCAAATATTTCCCTCATCCCTCCTTGTCTCTGCTCTCTCCCATCTTCGAACACTCTTCAGCTCTAAACCACAATGTGTCCCCACTCTCCTGGACAAGCATCTATGCCGTATGGTTCGGTCTCTGTATCTCGACCGATGCCAGAGGCAGAAGACTATTCTCACTGTCTTCAAGATACTTTCTCGTCCTACTTTCAATCCTTCAATCAGTTCACTCTGAGTCCTGACGGTGTTTTTGGTGCCCAGTTGCACCGACCCATTCACGGTCCATCCCTTCAAATCAAATACCCCAAATTCATTCGGCTCTCCTTGTCGTCATTTTCAAGCTTTGGTTACAGTGTCAGCCGCCCTCAGTATATTTACCTCTGTGGCCCAAGCTTCCGAGTCGGGCATGATCTCGTTCCATTTCAGCCTTTACAGACTCTGATCCACTGTTCGTTGGAGGTACACAACAGTTACACCGTATAAACCCATATATCCATGTAAGTATCCCATTCAGCATCTATGATTTTTACTCAATCGTTTGCTTCTTAGAAGGAAGATCCATCCTGGAAATTTCTTGATTCTAATCGTCTCAACACCCCAATCTCCGAGTCCATTGTCGGTCCCTACAAACGTTCATGTGTGTTTCCTCATCACATTCTTCAAGCCTGCAACTTCTTTATTCTTCAAGTTCTACTCTCTTCAACCTCGGGTACAGTCCATCTTGGTTTCACAGCTCTTCAAACAATCGGTTCGGATACACTCAGCAGTGCATTGATGCGCCATCGTTTATCTTCAACCGGAAGTTGTCACCATCTGCCCTTGGTTAATTCGCCATGTTAATTCGCCATTCGACTATGATATCCTGTACAAGAGGATTCAAGTCTCAAGCATATGGCTTTTTTCTCTCCTTTTTTTCAACACGCAGGTTTTGGTCTTCAACGTTCGACCGTTGGTCTTCAATTTCGTGTGGCCACTCAAGTTTCACTCAAAGTCTCGGACCTCCGCACATATCTCTGCCTCTGCTTCTCTCACCCTTCACACTTCACCAGCAACTAGTGGTAGGCAACTGTCATCTCAGCAGCAATAGCATACAACGGACATCCTATTTCACAATTTTCTCTAGCTTAGTCAAACGTCTCGATATCAACATTCCATTTATCAACCCATATAAACCTCGCCTCCACTACATCATTCAAGAGAACATCTCCATAATGTTACAAGTCATAACACGGGTTTCATTTCGTGCGCATACATCTTTCGGCCTGATCAACGTCTCATGATTCTTCTTCAGTTTATAACTCAGCTCCAACCGTATTCTTCTCGCTAACATACACTAGTCCAGTACCTTCATCTTCAGAAAATGATAAAACCAACTTATTTTTACTCTTATTGTCCCGTATTTTAGATAAGATTTTTGCAGATATATATACACGTCCTTTCTCAGTTCTGCAAAGTGTCTTTCCCTTTCGAGATGTATCACAGTGATCTCGTGACCGCGTTAGAGGCCTTTCAAATTGACACCCGACGATGAGCAACTTGAAGTTGGTTGATTGCAAATCACGATTGTGTATCGTTCATGTCCTCTAGAACCAATGTCCAACTCTCCCTATCCACATCCACAAGTATATCACACCTGCCTAAGATGTGATCAAAAAGATTCAAATTGAAGATTGTTATATTGCACCGCTAAGTATCATTGACACCTCAGACAAAACGAAATTTGGACATAGGTTGCGTAGTTCAACTTATTAGCCATAAAGAGGTAAAGAGGTATCTATGGGACTTCAAAATACTGAACAGTCAAAGCTCGCAGACACACGGATAGACCCGGGAGCTGAAGAGGTTGACAAAAGTCAACCAGTCTCGATTGAAATGGGGAGGGTATAAAACCCTCTCTCCAGCTTGACTTTCCCCCCAGCCTTCTTGACTCTTTACCCTCACCTTCCACCAACGCTCGAGAGCTCGTCTTCCAAGTTTCGAGTCAAGTTGAAGTAGAGATGTGTCCTCATTCACCTGGGCAAACACGCCTTTCAGCTCGGTCCCCGTATCTGCACCGATGCTAGAGGTAGAAGAAGGCTCCTTGTTTCCAGCCATACTTTGTTCCTCAACATGTTTTGCCGTTGCTCTTATCTTTCAACACCATCCTCCACCTCCTCGAGTCAGGATCATCTACCGTACTGCGGTCTCATATCCAAGGATGTCTTAGACAAGACTTTGTTCAAGGTCTTCTAGTGGACGATCCAACTCTGCTACTGCTCACTCGACAACTTGATCTGGCAGGGTTTTTTACATCATATTCAACCATCTTCTCGTCTATCTGCTCCCATTTCTCAACAACAAATCAAATACCCCAAATCGATATTCATTCGACTGGTGTTCAAGCTTCGTTCGCAATGCCAGCCTCGAACATTCATGCCTCTCCATGTAAGGCGATGATCGTGTCTTTCCACAGACTCTGATCTACCTTACGTCGGAAGTCCATTATACCCATATAGATGTGATATACCCATATACCCTGGTGAGAATTTCTATTCAGTATCAACAATGTTTACTCAAACTTTTGTTTGTCCAGAAACTCAGAAAACCCCAAACGATAACTTATTCATAACTTATTCACTTCTTTTAAGTCTTTCAAGTTCTTTCAAGATTCCCTCCGCATTGTTCGCGCCCTATCAGTATGCGCGACTTGCTTTGCTTTGCCACCCTCTAGATCGTTTAGTGGACGACTTTATACCTTGGGATACTCGCCTTTCGTACAAGCTCGCAACCTTTCGGATACTCTTGGCTGCTCTTTGATGCGCCATCTATCCTCGACTAGAAGTGGTCTCGTCTACCCTTGGTCAGCCTACCATTCGACTGCATCACCACCACACTGATCCTCCCCAACGCTCAACGATCCCCTTCGTATCCAACCCTGTGATACCACAAACATGCCCAGCCTGTCCTGAACCTCCCTTCATACACACAGTCATGAATCCTTCACATACGTGTTCACCTCAACAGCCTCGTCACACCCATACCCTATTCCCTGCTGGAATAGCGACAGTCATACAATCTACAACTACGTCGTACACTTCAACAGACATAACATTCTCCTGTCGTACTCCCTCGTCCTCATACACCGGAATCTCAACACCTACAACACTATCAATCTTCTACCCCTTCACCCATCGCCACAAGTCACAGTAAATCGGCTCCTGCCATAGAAGAAAACCATTCAGTAACTCTCTCGCCAGCATATAACAACGTCAACGTACATCCTGGCTCGTATTCCATACACTAGACAGTCTCAATATCATTTGACGGACACCGAACAGTCCATTTCTCTCCCCAGCATTTACCGACATCTCGACATACATATTCAATATAAACCATACATCCTGGCTTCATCTCGTACAGCATATCATCTCGACAGCGTCCAAACGATTACGGAACATATCATCTCTCAGTATTCTTCACAGCCAGCAGCCTCAACATATATCAGCCTCTCATTATCGCATAGCAGTACAGAACAGCAACAGTATTCAGCGGCCATCGCCCCATTTCACATTTCTCTCTCTAGCATACTATATCGACATCAGCCTCAATTTTCAATATCACCATATAACCCATATAACCCGGCTCCCTCATACTCAAGAGATCATCTCAGCACCAGTTTCAACGGTCATTGAACCGCAGTTCATTTCGTTTGTCTTTTCTTACCAGCATCGACTTCTTGTGATTCTTCTTCAATCATGTACAACCCAGTCCCGGCCATAGTCTCATTGACATGTCTCTCGCCAGCATACAGTAGCTTCATTTTCTCGGTTCCCAGATTCAGAAAACCATAAAACATGTTTGGCCCTCAGGCTTATTGTCACATATTTTTAGATAGAAAAATTTTGCACGAATTATATACACGTTCTTTCTGCAAATGTCTTGTTAGTTGTTCCCTTTTCTGCGTGAACTCACACCATATGGTTTCGTGACCGCGTCCAGCTGGCAAGGTTTGGCCATTTTTCGGGTTTGCAACTTGTATGTATCTTCGACTTCATCTACAATGCATTTAGGACATCGCATTCAACAAAATTTGTCCACTCTCGCAAGGACTGCTGGAGAGACTTATCACGACGATACACCTTTGGACTAGGTTGGAGGATGGTACTGGCAGAGGCTGACAATGTTTTCCGGGCTCGATTGAAATCTAGGTAGTATAAAAGGCTCTTCTTTCTCTGTTCTTTTCCCTAACCCTTCTTGTCTCTGCTCTCTCCTCTTCGAACCCTTCTTCAGTATATAGCTCCAGCTTGCATAATGTGCCCTCACTCTCCCTGTATCTCGACCGATGCCTGAGGCAGAAGACTATCTCACTGTCTTCTAGATACTTCTCGTCCCCACTCTCAACAAGTTCACTCCGACGGTGTCTAGTTGGTACTCAAGTCATACCGACCCATTCACTGTCCATCCCTCCTACTTCAAATCAATTACCCCAAGGTCATTCGGCTCTCCTTGTCAACCTAATTCAAGTTTTGTTTGCAATGTCAGCCGCAACCACCAGTGTACCTCCGTGGCCCAAGCTTTCGAGTCCGGGATGATCTCGTTCCATATCAGCCTCCACAGACTCTGATCCACTGTACGTTGGAGGTCCATAACAGGTACACGGTATATTCCCATATACCCATGTAAGGATTTCTTTCGGTATCAGCGACGTCTACTCAATCCCTTGCATTTTTAGGATGCCAGAAACCCCATGCCAGTACATTATTTATTCAACCTTCTCGACTTTCTTCAGACCCCAATCCTCATTGTCGAGCCCTGCAAGCATTCACTCCGTATTCTTCAAGACTTAGACTTCCTATATTCTTCAAGTTTCACTTTCTTTGACCTCGGGGCCGCTCATCGTCGTGTCGCAACTCTTCAGATTATCGGTCAGGATATGCTCAGCAGTCACAAATGCGCCATCGCCTATCTTCAACCGGAAGTTGTCACTACCTGCCCTTGATTATTACGCTGTTCAACTAGAATCTCTGGTGCAAGTGTTTTCAAGTCTCAAGACAAACGGCCTTTTTTCTTTCTTCGTCGTCTTCACATTGGTCTCCATTGGTCTCCTTCAATGTTCAACCATTCCTCCCCGTCCTTGAATACGAGACGCTGTGTGAAACCAATGTCTTGGACCTCCGTACACACATTTTGGCTCCCCAACCACGACCGTAGTGATCAATATAAGCCTTATATGCCACTTCACCTCATACAACTATCGGCTCGTCTCTACAGTATTTACCAGTTACGGAATCATCTCTCGCCAACATTCTTGATCAATATTCACTATATCTATGCCAAATCTCAGTCCCGTATTGTCCTATAAATCGTATAACCAATAGAATCAACAACAACACCCAGTGGTCATCGATCTTCGTCCACCGTTCTCTCCAGCATATGCATCCGTCTCGATATTATTCAATAACTCACAATAAACTCACACCCCACCACAAGTCCCAAATGACTTTCGTTTCATATATACCTTCTGCCCTACATCCATCGACGTCTCACAAGGATTCTTCAGTATCTTATATATCGGTTTCTCGGTTCTCGGAACATATATAGAAAAGCAACATATCCATACCTTGACTCTGACTGTACTCGTACCGTATCGCAGATCGAATGACATTTCCTTTTCTGCCTACTTAAAGGATGCTTCACCGTAACCCTTTTAACTTAGTTGAAATGAATCCAGGATTTTTTTTGATAATAAAACCGTTCTGTGTACTATTGTGTGTGGAGATAATCATGCATAGACTTTTTTGATATCCACTGCATCGTTCCTTGTTGTACTCTTACATACATTCAATTTGTCTCTTCCTTCACTTCAGTAATCAAACAACCCTTCACGCTTTGACCCCATTGTTGGAAAAGAACTTGATGAGATCGCAGTAAAGAGCTTCGTACCTATATTCGTTTCAAAAAGTGTCAGTAAAATCACTTTGATATGAATTGTCAATATTCTGAACGAATCTCACTTTTCCTTGTTGTCAGGATCGTCAAGGTTGGCACGAGCAGCAGCAAATCCATGAAACCTAGATGTCAGACCAGAATGTGTCAGAGTCATTCGAGGTCGTATAGTCAATATATGATCCTCACGAGTCGTATTTCTTATAATCGTTCTTGTCGGCAAAAGGTTTCTTCTTCATGATCTCTACCATCTTATGGAACTATGAACCACAATATGTGTGAGTCTGCGAAACCTGATATGTAGATAGGGACAACATACTTCATTCTCGGGTTCATCGTTACTGGGGTACAGGCCAATCGGGACGTTGAGGTTCTGAGCATCTTCTGCGTGAAGCATGCTGTGAATGATGGTGAGATGTAACGAAAAAATGAAGGAACATGATGTGGACGTACGCAGGGTGAACGAGCGAGACAGCACTGAACGGGGTAGCTTGCTGAGCTCCTGCAAGGATGATAACCTTTCCACCTAGTATCATAAATATCTATCATTTCTCGTCCCTAACCATAAGAGATGTATACTCGCGTACCCCAGCAGAAGCCATAAGTACCGATGGACCTGACACCTTTATCTTTCAATTGATGACCGAACTCAAGAAGCTTTTCCATATTCTTGGGAGGAGAAGCGATAGACCCGAAGAACTCTTGGAGTTTCTTCTTGTCCTCATCTGTTTTTGGAGGGAAATGCTCGACAGGCCAGGGATGTCCATCTTCGAAGAAATCAGGCATCAAGACTTGAATCTTGAGGTTCTCTGCGATGATGTCTGCCCCTTGTTGAGTTTGGGGTTTGAATCTACGGATAGGTGATAACATACGGTGTCAAAAATGCGAGAAAACACGATGAATAAGATAAAGAGCTCACCCGAAGATATCATAAACGCAAACTAAGGCGGCCTCGCCCAATGTCTCAGGACCAGTAACATAGACTTTCTTGAAGTTACCGATCGACTTAAAAGTCCCTTTTGGAACATAGTCAGACTTGACTGGTGGAATAGAGCAGCAAGCCTTGTTGGTGTTATGGATCGTCGTCGAAGCTGTAGACATTTTGGCGTGATTTAGGTGGTGAGCGAGAGCACGAAGGCGAGTGAACATCAACTTGGGGAGGTTGATCTCCAGGAGCCGTCTTTTATATATCACAGATAAAGGTCTAGAAAGTAGAATCTATTCTGTTGGAGGGGTCACTCATAACAGGAACGTCATATTCCCCCTCATACTGTAGATACTCCAATCTCGGCATTACCCTTGCGTTGATAGCCGAGACCGAGGTATAAAATATTTTCGTCTCGCATCTTTCTCTCTTTCATTCACACCCTCACCACAGCTTGGTCTTTTCGTGGCAAAGCAACTCTCACCAAAGTCTCTTCTTGCGACAGTTGGTTGGGGTATCGAGTTCTGGGTCAGGGGAAGAGTACAAACGTTAAGTAGAACTCAATTAAGCCGGAGCGTTTCTCAGCTTATCGCGTTCAGTCCTTTGGATTGGAATGAGAAATGCTTGACTATGCGGTTCGTACAATCTTATATCCACATCTTGTATATTTTTATAGTATCCAAATGCATACGAATTACAAGAAGTACATGAAAGCTGAGGGTACACACTTTGGGTTGTTGAACTGTCAACAGAACACGATTTTGCATTGATTCTAACAGGACAAGCATCGATCACTGCACCGTACACATTTCTATACGACAATACTTATGTTCAACATCCCTTGTAGAGAGAGGTTTAGGCATAGTGCGGTCTCGTCGATTCAGAGCGGCAGCGAAGATGAGAATCATGTCTGAGAGCAGATAGGGCTTTCATCTCCATTCTCCTTTGAATTAACGATGTTACATGATATACACTGAAGGGAGTCCAGTGAATCCAGCATACAAGTTTGTGCACTGAAGTACTCTACATGTTCCACCATCTGCTCGGTCACGATGATCCCGTGACCGTGTTCAGGCTTTCAAGCTTCAAGTTCAATTCACGCCTCGGACGCTGTTCAACCTTAGTATCTAACCTATCTTTACTCTTTCATGTCTTTTCGAACAACTGCCCAACTTCGGACACTAGTGACTTCAACTTACGGTATTGACCGTAGAAATGGAATACCTCAGCAAGAAAACTCAGAAACGAAGGTCATAATTGAGCCCAATATTCGATCAAGAAATTGTCAGCCATGAACGGATTCATTCCTTCCTCCCACAACAAATTCAACGTGCTGGTCCTCCATAATTTCTTTCCGATGTGCTGGTAGACGAGGAGGCTGGCTTTTTTCAACCAGTTTCGATCGAAATGGCGGGTATAAAACCCTCTCTCCAACCCGACTTCCCCCCCCCCCCCCCCCAACCTTCTTGTCTCCGCTCCCCCATCTTCAACCAACTCTCGAGAACTCGCCCCTCAGATCTTGTGGAGCCAGGTTGAAGGAGAGATGTGTCCTCGTTTTCCTCGACGAACATCCACGCCTTTAGGCTCAGTGCTGTATCTCCACCGATGCCATAGGCAGGAGAAGGCTCTTCGTTTCCAACCATACTCTGTCCCTCAACATGCTTTGTCTTTGCTCTATGATCTTTGAACCCTTATTCTCTCTCCCTTCCTGCCTCCGGATCCTCTACGGCGTACTACTTGGTCCCATTTCCCGATGGATGTCTTTGGCTGAAGACGGTGTTCAACGTCTTCCAGATACTAGAACTCTGCCACTGCTCTCACTCGACAAGTTAATCTAGCGGAGTTTTCAAAGTCATACTCGACCGTTTATCTTTTCTCTTTTCTCAAGACAAATCAAATACCCCAAGTTGTCGACCTCGACCATCCATGCACCTCCGTGTCAGGCGATGATTGTGTCTCTTCGCAGACTCTGATCTACCTGGCTTTGGAAGTCCGTGGACCGTTATACCCCGTATAGATGCGATATACCCATATACCCATGTAAGAGTTCCGTTCAGTGTCATCGACTTTTGCTCAAGCTTTTCGATACCCTCCTTCAAGATACCCGCCCCATTGTCGCGCTCTACTCGCATGCGCGACTTGCTTTCCTTTGACATCCTGAGGAATTTCCTTGGACGACATCATCCTTCAGTTCCGATTTTGGACTGCTCAGCTTCGGTTCATACACAACGTTTGGGATACTCTTGGCTGCTCTTTGATACGCCATCTATCCTCGACCAGAAGCCGGCATCATCCCCGTATACCCTTAGTTATTCTCCATTCTACTTCACTATCACCACACTGGTCCTCCCCAACACTCAATGCTCTCCTTCGTGTCCAATCCCATAGCACAACTATACTCAGCCGATATCCCAAAACTTCCTCCATACACACTACGGCACAAACACATACATCTTCGCCTCAACAGCCTCGTCACTCCCATACCCTATTCCCTACTGGAATAGCGACAGTCATATATACATTCTACAAATCCGCTCCCCTCCGCACAACACGACAACATCATCCCACACTCTCCTTCATACCCGTACAATGGAATCTCAACACCTACCAATACCATCAATCAGGTGACCTCATCCTTCGCCCATTCCTCAGCATACATTTCGCCACAAGTCACAGAGTAAATCGGCTCCTGTCATAGCAACTCTCGCCAGCATATATCAATGTCTCAACATCCCGGCTCGCATTCCATACAACAGACAGTCTCAATAGTATCCAACGGACACCGAATAGTCCATTTCTTTTGTCAGCATCTACCAACGTTGATATAAATCTTTCAATATAAACCATACATCCCGGCTTCATCTCGTACAGCAGATCATCTCAACAGTATCCAACGACTCGATATGGAACAATTCATCTCTCAGTATTCTTCACAGCCAGCAGCCTCAACATATATCAGCCTCTCATTATCGCATAGCAGAACAGAACAACAACAGTATTCAGCGGCCATCGACCCATTTCACATTTCTCCAGCATATATCGACATCAGCCTCAATCTTCAAGCTTCAATATCAACATATAACCCATATCACCCGGCTCCATCGCATACAAGAGAACATCTCAACAGCAGTTTCAACGGTCATCAAACCGCATTTCATTTCATTTCTCATTTCTTACCAGCATCGACGTCTTGTGATTCTTCTTCAATGTATAACCCAGTCCCGGCCATAGTCTCATTGACATACGTATCTTCTCGCCAGCATACAGTAGCTTCATCTTTTCAGTTCCCAGATTCAGAAAACCATAAATACACATTCTTTCTGCAAACGTCTTGTTCCCTTTGAGCGAACTCACACTTCATGATGGTCTCGTGACCGCGTCCAACCAAGGTTTGGAAGTTTCGTGGCCAACTGGCGGTCTTGTCGGGATGCAACTTGTATGTATCTTCGACTTCGACTACAAAGCATGTAGGACATCGAATTCAACTAAATCTGCCACGCAATCACTGTCTCAACTTGGACTGCTGTCCCGGGGAAGATTTACGATGTGACTTTGGTTTCAGGTCGCCGGTACCTTTGGACTAATAGGTTGGAGGCTTGCGGAGGCTGACAATACTTGTTTTCCGGCCTCGATTGAAATGCAGGTAGTATAAAAGACCTTCCTTCCTGGCTCTTTTACGCAGCAACTCTCCTTATCTCTGCTCTCTCATCTTCGAACACCCTCTTCAGTCTTCAGCTCCAGTTCGCACAATGTGTCCTCACTCTCCTGGACGAACGTCTACGCCATATGGCTCGGTCCTGGTATCTCTACCGATGCCTGAGGCAGAAGACTATCCTCACTGTCTTCCAGATGATACTGTCTCATCCATATCCCTATTCCTTTGTTCTCTCTGACGATGTGTGGCTGGTATGCTCAAGTCCTACCGAACCAGTCACCGTCAATCCCTCATTCTTCAATAACAAATCAAATACCCCAAGTTCATCCGGCTTTCCTAGTCAACACTTTCAAGCGTTGTTAACAATGTCAGCCAAAACCATCAGTGTACGAGTACACGTACCTCCGTGGCAAGTTTCCGAGTAGGGGCCTATAATCCTGTTCCGTATCAGCCTCCACAGACTCTGATCCACCATACGTTTGGAGGTCTCCGATAGCTCACACGTACCCCGTTATGCAGTACATACCCATATATCTATGTAACATTTTTCTTCGTCACAATGGTGTTTACTCAAACTTCCACTTTTTCAGCGATTTATGTTTCGTAAATCTTTCAAATTTCGTGAAATCCCAATCCGCATCGTTGGATCCTACGTCGCTCGCTACATGTCTGACTTTGACTCGTTCAAGATTGGTTTCCGGACAATTCTTTTCATTCAACTCTGTTCTTCAACGTTCAACCTCAGACCACTCTTCAAATACTCGGTTTGGATATACTTAGCAGTGCATCGATGCGCCATCGTCTATCCTCAACCTGAAGTTGTCACCATCTGTCCTTGCTTATCTTACCGTTCGACTAGGATCTCCGGTACAAGTGGATCCAGGTCTCATGAGAACGGCTTTTTTTTCTTCGGTATCCAAGTCGGTTCCCCTCCAATCATATAACACGTCATAGTCTTCAACCTTAGAGACGGTAGTCAACCACTGTTGGACTCCCACAATCACATATACGGTTCAACATGCATCAACAATTCCAACTTAAACATAATTCTCTCACACAACCCGATTCCATCTACCTAACATCACAATCATAGCAACCCATTATCAAATTCCACTCCCATAGAGCCCTCTGTCAAACAGTCAACTGTACAAGAAACCCGCAATACCCTGGATTTACCATCCATCGTTACCCAGTTCTCCTCTACAACATCCAGTGTTCACGGACTCATCCTAACCCATTAACAGTTCCTCCGTATCATCATACAAGACAACAACCATATCTTCCCAGTGTAGTGATATATCTATATTCAACATATTCCACATATATCACCGCTTCAACTGACTATCATCTGGGCAACATCTGTCCATCCCCGAATCACGTCTACGGGTCACAGTACGAGCTCATCGGCGTACAGCCCAGTTATTTTTGTATCAGCATGCATCATGTCTTCAGATCAACGAGCCTTCTCTCCCGTTCGATGTATCTCCTGCGCCTTCAGTGTATATATTATCGTATGTCTCCAGATATCTATTCGCAGATGATTACCTCTCTACTGTTTGCTTGCGAATATGATCTCAAGAGCGTATTTTTTGAACGACCGACATCATTGTTATTTATTCGAACCGAATAACTTCGTTAAAACACTTCAGAATGCAATTACTTATCTACATGTCACAAACAGCGTCCATGAAAATATTTCGTCACTACGAACCGACACAACATTAACCACCTTGTCAAATTCATTCTAACCGTAAGGGTAACATCAACTCTAATCTGAGGTGGTCGAGTTGAGATAGTTGGTATTCATAATGGTATAAGAGGCTGAAGAATTAACTCCCATGGCTGTAAGAGATTGAAATTGAATACCGCGGAATGGATCAGAATAGGGACCAGATTACTTACTAACGTATCCCAAAATTCCATCGCTCAAGTCGGTACCCAAAAGGGACAACCTGTGAAAGTTTCATCAGCATGAGAGACAAGTAAAATTCAGGTTGAATACTTACTCAATGTAAGCGTTGTTTCCATCGGTATTTTCCTGAGCAAGGATGGTATCATCGGCATTCAACGTACGGTTGTTGGTGTTGTCGGTGTAAGGCGACAAAGCGAAGACTTGGTCATTCCAGCTCTCATCCATGAAGAACTGTCCGATGTGAAGGAGGGTACCAGCACCCGATATAATAGTTCTAAACGGGTGACAGACATTAGAATCGAGGGGGGTTCAAGTAATCACGAGTGCACATACCCATTATCAGCTTGTGACCAGTTGAGGTGAACCATGGTATGGATGTGTGGAGCTCTACCCTCGTAGAAACCAGGATAGATGGTAGTGAGTTCAACGATACCTTCATCGTTGGTAGCCCATCCTCCTCGGCTGAAAGTTTCGTTTCTAACCAGGGCGGAGCTTGCCATTCCACCAGCACCACCAGGAGCACCAGATGGAACTGCAGAACCAGATGGCAAGACAGAGTCGGTAAAGCTCACTGATGCGGTTCCAGAAGGAATGTCGGAGAGCGACATTGTACCGTTAGGAGCTGCACCTGGGCTACCACCCAAAGTAGCGGAATAACTGGAATAGACTCCGGTAGCGTTTGCTATGCGGTTCGTGGTATGTTATCAGTATCAGCGTAGCCAATGAATAAAAATGTAAACTCACCACTCCAGATCTCGACGAGAACATTGGGCAAAGGTTCACAAGTGTTGATATCAATGACACCGATATCCAAAACCAACTTGATACCTCTGGAATAAAATGATGGATGATCAGTTTCTTCCAAAGTATGAGACGAGATCTCTTACCCTTGAGTCTCTGTGAGATCCTGACGGACCAACTCGTCGTTGATGTAGTAAGGACCTTCCGTGACCTCTGGAGCAGTCACGCAAGTGAACTATCCACATCTATTATTAACGGTACTAAAATCTCGAGCAACCAGTCATAAACTCACATTCTGAATCTGGGTAATATGAGGAGAGCTAGTTGATCCAGTAGTATCCAGATTGGTTTGGTTCAATGAACCACAGTCACCAGAAGGGAAAGTTCCATTTCCAGTAGCGTTAAAGAAACCAGGTCCGGTTTGATTGTTAGGTGCAGATCCGTTGAAATTAGCGAAATTAGTTCCATTGTGAGAGTTGAAGCCGGTATCATTTTGGCGTTTGGAGCCGGTATTATTGACAGAAGAAGGAGCAAAACCAAGGGAGCTTGCTGTGCCGGAGGCCACCGCTATGTTGGTGGGACAGCCCGAAGGTTGAGCAGCAGCCTGAAGCGATCGCTTCGCTTTGCGAGCCGTATGGTACGAAGAGACCGCTGCTGAACAAGAGCGAGCTTGTAGAGCTCTCTTTTGAGCGGCGTGCTATGGATTTTAAAAAATTAATCAATATTTCAATCGATAGCGTATAAAAATAATGCGCGCACCCTCTTAGCATGGCGCACAGCTGGAGAGATGGGTCCATGATGTTCTCCTGGATGTGCTGCAAAGAAAAATAGTTAGAATCCTAGTAGATGCATAGAGGAGATATAAACTCACCCAAAACAGATTCCGAGGAGATGATTAAAAGAGGGAGAATGTAAGTAAGAGCAGCGAGAAACTTCATGTTTAGAATGTGTGTTTTACTGAGGTGCAGATGAGTGATTCAACTGAGTAGTGTCGGTTGGGTTTTCTGTCGAACATTGTCCAGAGATATTATATAGAAAAGCAGCCAGTGCGAGGCGGCGGAAAGAAGCTTAGAATTTTTGCGAATGCCATTTGCTGCGCAGAGGCGAGTAAACGGTCCATAATCCACCTCGTCCTATAGGTCGAAACACTGCGGTGCGAGTACTCGGTGGCTGCAAGTGCTAGCTTAACCTATAAACTTCCGAGTCGACGCCAGATAGAAACCAATACGTCAATTTGCCAAGACATACAAAATGAATATCTACCTTCTTTTTGCGGCCCCGTGATTACCTTGTGCTGGTCCGTCATGTCGCTGCGCCGAGTAGAATAACCAACTATCAAAACAAGGTGGTTGGTACTAGAGAACTCGGACTCGGAGATCGATCGAAACAGCTGATTATGTAATACTAGGTTTGTAGCCGTCGGGATTTGATGTGACATATACACGATCATAGTCACACTCTCCTTGTCATTCAACATTTATTTTCACGTTAAAAAAGAAATATACAATCTAATACAAAGCGTTTTATTCTACTGGCAGTGGGTAGTACTCGTTACTTTGATTCTACAGCTAGCTATACGCCAGTGTCATCAGGGTTATTACATGATTGAACATCAACTACATTATCAACTGGAGTCCTTGGCTTTTCGTCTACTCCTTTTGTCTTTGTTCTTCAGCATACACTACATCGGGATCCCGAAGGCGTACTTCGGGTAACAACAGAGTACATGCTAAAACAAGGTCATCATATAAGAATCAAATCACCGAACATACATACGAAGCTCAGCGACTTACCAGCTCCTGCCAAACAACAACCGAAGAAGACTGTAAACGAACCCGTCAATCAACTTCAATTCTGAACCCGAGGCAAAGCAATCAAGACTCACTCCAGAGTACAACGGGTGTACCAACCTTCTTCGTCAAGGCATTGAAAGCCAATGCGGAGAGGATAGCACCTGCTTTACCTGACGCTGCAGACAGACCATGTGCAGTTGCTCGGAATTTGGTTGGGAAAAGTTCAGCTGGGTAACACTGTGATAGAAGATAGAGCGATAAATCAAAAAAAAAATTTGAAAGTTTGAGAGCGATGGAACGTACATATGATGTGCTAGATGACAGCGGAGAATATTCATCAGTAATGATAGATCAGTCAAAACCCCTACACTCACGTATTGGGACCAAAGTTGAAGAAGAACTAGTTCATGACCGATGAGTTCAACGAACTGTCGGGAGAAACAACGCAGACAGGAGTACTCACTTGAAGGAAGGCGAAACAAACGATGAATGAGACCGTATTCAAGGTGTGGAACTTGCCAGCAAGGATACCAACTAGATCAACAGGGTTAGGGGACGGTGCATAGAAAGATGGAGCATTGATTTGCTTACGGAAGAGAGCAGCCATAAGGAACCCTTGAATTTGAATCCACTTTCTTCCAAGCTTCTCAATGGTGAGCACGGTGGCATAATAACCTTGACAAACCAACCAAAGTCAGTAACAAATGCTACTGCGATTTTAACAATACGTCCTTACCAGGTACAAATCCAAGACCAGTGATGATGAGATTGCCAACTCCAATCTTGAAAAGTCTGTGCCAGGGTGTACCAGAAGAACCGTCGAAACCAATCTGTTGCAGAACGACATTTTGGTTCAAGTTGATACCATAGAATCTGAAGAGGAAGACATCAGTCACATTGTATGAATAGACAGCTACTGATACGCACGCAATATCTAGCAGGAACCAACAGCTGCAAGTTCCTAACAGCATTTTGGCATGCCTCCACTCAGAGAAGTATGAGAAAAATTCTATTGAATATTAGATCAGCTTTGTGCCTCCGTGTTTTGTCAGCCGATACATAGATCTACGCACCAGCGAAATGGTTCTTCTTAGCGAGGGCAATCTCCTTTGTCTTAGCAGCCGATTCTTTGTCTTCCTTGGAGGAGTGATTTGATTCAGTATCGGCAGCAGCAGCTTCCCGTTTCAGTTTCGCAATCTCGTCTTCAGAAGTGTTTTCTGGAGATGGTTCTTCTTGAGAATCTTTAAATTTTTTGGCCTCAGGGAGAGTGAGACGTTGATAGAGTGTGCCGAAAGCAGGTATCAACGAAAGTCCAACGCAAATACGCCAAACTATCACATAGGATAATGTGAGCATCAATCACGTGACCGAGTAATCGAGAACTTACCTCCGTCAACTTTGCTCGTGTGTTCTCCATTCTCCATTACACCCTTGTAGCAAGAAAGGACGATGATAAAGACTAAACTTCCAGCCAACGAACCCCATCCTTGATTTGCGAAGATGTAAGCGAGAAGTGTACCACGTCGTTTCAAATGTGCACGATCTGTGGAAACTGAAGCTGACATGGGGTAATCGCCTCCGACACCAATTCCAAGGATGATTCGGAATATAGCAAGGTAGATAAGAGAATTACTAGGGGAAAGTTGACCTGCACAGCGTATGAGGAGGGATGACATTGGAGCAGTAGGAAGGAAACTGACCAGTGGGAGTAGTCATAGACATGATTGTTGCGAAAATGATGAGTATAAGTTCTTTGCCATCTAAGGGAAGGAAGAGGGGAATGAGTCTCATTGTTGAAGGTAAAGGAGAAAGTCGTCCATCACGTACAAACTGCTTTACGACCAAAGTAATCGGCAGCGAAACCTAGAGGAGCCAAGAACATGAATTGAATTGCGAAAACATGAACGCGGTACTGGGGGACTTACCGAAGCCAAATTGTCCTATCACACTACCAATGTTTGCTCCCGCCTTCATGAAACCCTCAAGATTAGCAGGTAGATGACCACCGCCATATAATCGATACTGCAGCATGGTAGCAACGGGCTAAATTTGGCATGAGGTTAACATTGAGCAGTAAAGTGAAAGAGAAGGATAGACTCGCATTGATAATGAATAGATCATAGGCTTCAACGGAACCAAAATTAGTAGGAGAATGTGTGAAGATGATCGAAGCGTACCGTCCAAGAAGAAACCAACCTAGGGGTGTTTATGGGTGTTAAGTACCGATCGCGTGACATGAAATAAGAGTGATCGAACATACTCCTGCAATTCCAAGAAGTTTGAGCTCAGGAAGAGTTAAGATGAATGGGGGACGATTGTCTCCTTCGAGTTCATATTCTCCCAACTCTGACCGTCTGTTGGTGGATTCTGGTTGCGACCGAACGTCGGTGTCTTGTGCAGACATGTTGGGCTAGGATGTGGTAAAACGAATGAAATCTGGGGAAAGAGAATGCGTTGAGACGTGTGGTTTGATATTTGTAGGCAAGGGTGTATAGTACGCACGTTTGAGATACTCCAAGCAGAAGAGGAGGAGAGAAAGGACGGCTCCACGGGGAGTCTATCCACAGATGAAGGTGGCAAGCAGCAAGGGAATCTAGGGAGATTAGAAAGTGACTATATATCAATTTTTAAAGACTTCGGATCGATATTTCAGTTCTCCTCGCCCACCCGTGTCGAGACCCTCCGAATAAAATCGAGGGCCGCTTCAACGAAAAACTTTCAGCCCGCTAAAGAATCTGCCGGCGCCTAGAAGTAAATCTCAGATTTCGAAACTGAGTGGGCGCGTGTTTTCATCTCCACACTCACACTCAACAACTTGAAGTTAGTACAAACTTACTTTGAAAACCCACTCATAAACACTCTCCAACGAACGTTTAGACAACAAAGACTTTGCGACGATATGACCTTTGAGTTGCCCGAGTTTAGTCAGAACAGATCACAGCATGCCGTCCAATGCGGGGTATAACTGCTGTGCTGACCAGCCGAGTTGCCGGTCCATATAATTTAGTGGTCACACGAGCACAATTTCTTAGACTCTCTCACCTTTCGAATCACCAACTGTGAAATCGAACCACACAAAGTGAGTAGAATACAGCAGTACAAGGCATGAAAATGGTATGTGGAACCCCAGATGAGAGGTAAAGTGCAAGGGTATATGGGTACACAATATATATAAAACTGACCAATCATTGAGCTTGTGCCTCCTGCACAGACCGGTCAAACAGTCAGCATCCATAACTAGATTCTTGGCAATGACGGGACGTACCTGCTCAACAAACTCCATGGCTTCCTCCCGCTTAATACTCCGAATTGAACTGACCTTCTGATTGTTGAAGAGAACCCCATAAAACTTGTCTGCAGTTACCAGCATCTCAGGTCGGAATGTTGTCGTAATAAACTGAGCAGATTCTGAGAGTTCGTGGATCATAGCTACAAAGGTAGAGATAAGCTTCATACTAAAAATATGACTGAACAAACGAACCTGCGACAGCAGTACGGTATTGCGCATCCAGGTTTGCATCGATCTACTTGGAGTGTAAGCGCAGGTACGTAAACCCCAGGAGTAGAATCAACACTTGCCTCATCGAAAAGATAGAATGGAGCAGGATCACATTTTTGAATTGCGAAAACTACCATGAGGATTTATCAGCTTTCCATTCCTGTCCAACTTGGGCAGACATGAGGCTCACCGGTAGCCAGAGCGACCAACGATTTCTGACCACCTGACAATTGTTGGATTCGCAATCCCTCATCGACTTTCGAATTGAAAGAGACCTGTGGAGACAAATTAGGATTCTGTCGGATTGCGGGACGAAGAAGTGTACCTTGATGGAAACACCTGTATAATTGTCGATAGTGCTTTGTTGAGTTTCATCTACTTCCTCCGTATCTTCTTCATCCTACAGAAACCATGAGTGATCGGCACTCCGACGGTACAATCCTTGCATTCAATAACTGACCTGATCAATGCGACGTTGGATGATGAGACGTCCCCGACCAGCAGGGACCAGCTTTTCAAAGACCTCTTCGAAGTTCTTGGCGACCTGCTTGAATGTCCTCTCAATCGCTTCATCCTTTCGCTGATCCAAGACTTCCACCAACTGCTCGATGGATTCTGCAGATCTATCAAGATCTTCTCTGCGTTGCAAGAGCTGGTCTCGTTGCTTTGTGAAGTTATTGTACTGTTCAAAGGCCTTCTTGTTGACATGAGCAAACTTCTTGAGTCCTTCATTCACGGTGTGCAATTTTTTGACCAACTGGAATGGAATACACGATGATTAGCGACCTGGTATAAAGCATCTTGCAGTGAACGAAGCCAACTCACTCGATCAAGTTTCTCATTAGTGTACTTTTCAAAGGCTTCCTCCGGGAGAACACCAAGATCACGAATATTACGGTTACATTCGTCCTTTCGGGTGAGCAACATCTGCTTCTTTGCCAGGTACCTTTCAGTATTTTTCTGCTGCTTTGAAACCCCACGAGAATCTTCAGCTTGCTGGCTTTGGACTCTTTCCAAAGTGGCACGCTCCTCTTGTAGCTGCTTCGAGAGCTTGTCGATATCCACGTCCATTTCTGGTACAAGAAAAACGTTAGAAAAAATGGAGGGGGTATCGAAAGAACCATCGCACCATGAGACTTCTTGTTCAGATTGTCGATGCTGGCACTCAGGTTCCGAAGTTCGCGAAGGCGGGCATCTAAATCTTCTGTTGAAGACGCGTCTCCAACTTCAGCTTCACCGAGAGCTTCAATTTTGCTACGAAGCTCTTCTCTTCGTCTCCTGAGACTCTCGTTCAGTTCTATGTCCAACAGATTCTTCCGACTGCCCAGCTGTAAACGAGATGGTAAGTACTATAACGATGAGAATGAAAGAATCATGGTCAAAACATACCTCGCCCTTGGTCTTTCCGAGCTCAACAAGGGCTTTCTGTCTCTGCTCAATATCTCTTCCGAGTTCCTCAATGAGATCCTCCTCTTCATTTGTCAAACCGTTGGCCATGGGACTTCTCATCTCTTGTCTATACCCTTCCAATTTTTGATCCAACCCACTCAACTCATTCTCCAAATCCAACACATCCCCCTCCAATTTCTCGACCCTTCCTACCAATCTCTCTCTTTCTTGATGGAGCTGGGCACTTTCACTTGACAGGTTCTCCCTTAGACTCCTTGCCTGGTTTTGGTGATTCGTAAGAACGTGAATCTTCCCCATTGTCCTCGTGATCTCTTGCTCCAATTGTTGAATTGTCGCAGTAACCTCTCTCAACCTCTGTTCATCCGCGGTATACTTGTTTTTCCAATTCGCAACTTGGTTTATCGCCTCGATACGACTTCGTCGAAGATCATAGAAACCACCAGTCAATGCACCCTTTCTGTCAACTTTGTCACCATCGAGTGTAATTGTGTTGATTCCGTGACTTTTGACGTATGCAGCGGCGATAGTAAGATCACGACAAACCCATGTCTTACCAAAAACCTGTTGTAAAGCCTTGAGATACCGAGGCTCAAAACGAAGTTTATCGATCAACGGAATGGCATCTTGTGCGTTGGGAGCAGGGGGGACTTTAGGGTGAATACGATTCAATGGTACGAACGTGACTCGTCCGGTTCGTTCTTGCATCATGATATTGAGAAGTTTGGCTGCTGTCTCATCTGTATCGACAACAACGTGGAATAAGCTGGGACATGGCAAGGTCAGTACCATGTCACACATTGAGGGTGCCATCCCTTACCTTGTACCAGCTGTTAACTCGACAGCAGTGTTGTATTTATCGTCCGTCACTTCGAATAAACGATAGAGTGGACCATAGACACCTTCCATATGCTGCCTCTCGGCTATCTGGTCAACAGCACGAAGACCAGAACCGGTATCCTAAAAGAACACTGTCATGTTTGCCACATTCTTGAACAGGTGAGTCACTACTAACCTTGTCCATCATACTTGCAAGAGTTCTCTCTGCACCTCGTAGCTCATCAGATTCATTATCCACCAAACTTTTCAGTTTTGTCTCCTCTCTCCAAAGCTCTTTTCTTCTCTCTGTCATTTCACCATGCTCGTCCTTCAACTTGACAATCTGTTCCGCGAGTTCTTTGACTCTCCCTCTCCCATCTTCCCCCTTCTCCTGCACGTTTTCGATCCTCCCTTCTACTTCCTCGAGAGCGTTTCTGGTATTTTCCAATTCCCTTTTCACGCTCTCCAATGCTGCGGCTTGGCTTTGTTTGTACTTGGTCATAGAAGCAATTTCAGCCTGGAGATACCTATCTCTTTCTGCTTTTGTCCTGAACTTGTCCAATCGACCTCTCTTTGAATACAATCCATCAAGTTTCACTCTCGCGTCTTCTAAAGTTCGTTTCTCTTCGATCTCTTGGGCACGAAGGGCATCCCATTCGGGTTTGAGTTGTTCCAGAGCAGCTTCTTTCTCCACGATTTGTTCTTGGACATGAGTAAGTTCTGCTTCGAGCTCTTCGCGCTTCCCTCCTTCGCGTTCGGACGCGAGTCTCAGATCATCAACTATACATTGAAGTTCAGTTTGCGCTCTGATGAGTTCAGAAAGTTCCGATTGAGTGCCGAGACGAGTGGCTTTGAGTGTTGTAAGACTATTCCTTGCTCGTGCAATAGATTGCTCTAAATTCTATAGACAAAGACGCGAAGATGTTCAAGTAAATGTATGCAGAAGTAAGATAGGAAGATGTACTCACCTGAACCTGTTTCTCTCTATCATTGAACTGCTCTCTTCGAACATTGGCATTGTGGACTTCTCCTCGTCGGTCCTCTTCTATTTCTTCCAAAGCTTCTCCAACCTCTTCAAGCTCGCGCTGATAGACTGCATATTCCAGACACCTCCTCTCTTTATCCTTTTCCTGAAATTCCTTCAATTCTTCTTTCTCTTCTTCGAGTTCTGTCAGACGAGAATCGATATATTCGAGGAGTTCTCCAATTTTGTCTCGTTTGGCGTCTGTCTCAGCCATGATGCGTAGAGACTCTGCTCTTCGCTGTTCGTAAACTTTCGTTCCCGCCACTTCCTTTAGGAGTGCCAGACGTTCGTGATCCTTTGCGTTCGTTAGGGCAGTAATCTATTGATTTCGGGGTAAGAATACCGGATGAGGTTAGATAGAATGAAGAACGTACTCTTCCTTGAGGAACTATGTAATAGGGATTACTCTTGCTGAAACCAGCACTCTCTAACAAGTTCATGACATCGGCTTTACTTGCGCTCTTCTTGTCTAAACTATATTCATCTTTCTTCAAACCGATTGTTCGTCGAAGGATGGCCTCGTCTCTGCCCGTTGGGAAACGGTTGTCACTGTTGTCAAAAACAATTTCCACTAAAGGACAATTTAGAATTCGCAGACTAACGCATACACGAAGAGCAATGAAACGTACCGAAAGCAGAGAGTGTTGTTGTTACTGATACACCTTCATGAAGAAGTGATTGACGTTCCTCTCGGGACATTGAGGTATATGCATCAGACAAAACAAACCGAATGGCTATATGCATAAGGATGAATGAAGATTGTATCTCATGATATGGGGGGAAGAAAGTACCTGCGAAGAAATTACTCTTTCCACTTCCATTTCTCCCAACAACCACGTTATGCCTCGGAGAGAATGGTTCAATTTGAGTTTGGTCTCGGTCTAATTAAAGGAGTCAGCCATATTCAAGCTCATACTGCCCGCGTAAGAGGATTTACAAGATTTGAAGCCTTGAATCGTGAGTGTCTTGATATACATCGTGGAGAAAAGGTAGTGCTACAGAAGGGGAATAATTTATAGGTTCCAACTTGAAGAAACGATTCTGTTTGGTTGGCCGTTCAGCAAGGCTAGTGTTTGAATGTCGTCGCGAAGAGTCAAGACCGAGAATATGAAGCCAGCCAACTGATAGCCCGCGAGAAGAAAGCAAAGGAGATATTGAACAATTGTGTTGGTGGAATGCCTAGTATTGATAAGAGGCAATTGGGAGGAGGGACGGCATTCTTGGAACAAAATAAACAACCTGAACGCCGCGGTGTGTGACCTGCGCGTCGGTCACGTGCTCTTGTGACCTTTGGAATATTAGGCGCCTGTTCTTCAATTTCTAAAGTCTGGCACTGACTTTCATCAATTTGGGTTACGATTGGTGCCATCACTCTACGTCTATGCTTTATCTCGTTTCACAAATTATCAAAAAAATAAGTTATGCCAGCAAGATCACGAACGTTCTCGGAGCTTTCCTCAGATTCAGCCAGTCTCGTGGAACAAGGATTCATGCACCCTGGTCACAACCGGTATGTACTAGACATGAATGATATATATCTGTCGAGTAATTCTATTTTTTAGTATCTTGACTACCAGTGAGTCTAATCATATGCGCAGTCATTAGTAGAAACCCGTTAGTATCCTACTGCAACCAGATGAACCCGCAACAAAACGACGGCGGACAGACGTGCTCAACAGTCGCTACGACCGCATGATAGAGACTGTGAATGTTATAAACAGGACTCTCACGGAACGACCCTCTCGTTCTCATCGACGAAGAGCAGCATCATCCGCCAGCGGATCATCGTCTACCAATGCGACGTTCGACCCTCCTCCTCGAACTCCCATGGACAGCGTTTTCAATTCTCACTCCGACAAAAGTCTTCTTGGTGATGATTTCGCGGTTCTCAAAATGCACCCGACTATCCTCGAGTATGACAGACCCGATGCACAAGAACAAACTGACTATATGCGCCCGACGTTTTCTTCCGACGTCCCCAAAGACGAATTGCCAGGATGGCTATGTGAAGCTGTACAGTCCCTCCCATCTCGTCACCCACTGAGGGCTATCCTCCCGGATACGTCACGAAATATCTTGTCAGCGCCTCGTGAAGCCTCACCAATTGCATCTCTCCAATTCAAGAAGCCAGCAGAGGAAGAAGACGATATTTTCGCATTTCGCCCACCTACAAGGACAGAACATATGGGAAGTAATGTTGTGTATCCAACGCCGTTTCCCCACAATGGCGTCTCCCCCTTGAATCTTGCTCCTCAAATCCCATGCGTCGATGAGTGTCAAACATTGCAAACTTTCGATGCTGATCATGCTCGAGGCGGCAGCAAGAATCCTGCTACACATTCACCTATTCCGACAAACCATAACCGTCTTCTGACACCTTTCTCTCTACCTGGACCTGTTTCTCGTTTCGGTCATTCATCGACACCAGCTACAACCTTACATGATTCAGGTATCTATAATGTTTCAGGCATGTCTGAAGATATATTGCATGACTTGCAATCAAACCTGTTCCCTTCCAACACTAACCCTCCTTTCTCCACCCCCGGTCCTCTCGCACTCACCACCAATACCACTAGTCACCGCTTCCCACAGGAAGCTCTAGCCAACCATCTGCTCTATCAAAACCACTCAGAAAAATTCCCCCAACCATCTCGCAGTGAAAGCGGCTCCCCTAACTTTGACTTGTCCATGTCCCCACCTGGAATGTCTTCTCACCTCGTTTCTCCTGCTCTCTCTCCCGACCGTGCTACCCCATCTCTAAAGTCTTTGAAGTATGCCTCGGATATCCATTCATCCCCGATCAGCAAGAACTCAAACACTGTGCATGCAAAGACACTTGTTACACCGAATCGTCCTCCTCGAGCCCAATTCCGAATATATTTTGATTCTCCCATGGAGGATCCATCTGAGTCTGACCCCATCGAAAAACCGGATTACGAACTCGATCTTGATTATGGCAGCTTGGGCTTCAAATGGGAGAAGTTCGACAGAGGTGGCCAGAACATATCACGTATCCAAAAAGAGAGTCCGGAGGAGCCGACCAATATCTCCAAGCTCGACTTATGCTGTTCAGATGACTTGTTTGATACCTTCGCTTCGCCGTATTCTCGCCCCGCGGTATCAAGGGCTTCATGCACCAGCGTTGTCTCTGGACATTCCAGTGTATCTAGGCCGAACCATTCCGGCTTCGACGAAACTACTATGCAAGAAGGTATGGATAATCCAACCATTCACTTCGCCATATCGCCAACCTCTAGTCGGAACTGGAGTCTTCCCTGTTCAGAAGATATATTAAACCAAGCGCAATATCCTCGTACTCCCTCCCCCACTCGCATAGTAGAAAAATTCAGCAACATGCCAGAAGTGTCGTACAACAATCAATCGACTGCCATACCGAAGACACCATCACCACGACATGCGTCACCGACGGATAGCATGAACCCAGCTTCCTCAATGGCAGTCTCGCCACGGGTCACAATGACGACTCCAGAGAACAGCAAGCTCAAGCCTTCTCAAGGCCAATCATTTGCGCCTGTTCCAGGCGTATACATCTCTCCACTGAAAGACACTGTCGATGAAACCGTCGATGAGATACAGGAAGTTGGTCTCGAGCGAATCAGTGCTGAAACCATGGTACAAAAATTGGATGTGAAGGTATGTTTCACAATACCTGGTGTTTAGCTCAAAATCCACGTTGCTGCAGATTACCAAGGTCGGAACCAACGACAGAAATCAAGAGGAAGATATCGAAACCCCCCTCCCGACTCAGAAATCGACTGAAAGTACTGACAGTATAGAATCATGGTCAAATTTCCTTCCAGAGTAGATCAGATATACAAAGTGTAGGACTGATATCTTCAAGTTCCCTTCTATGGAGGAGATAGCATTCGATTCGCTGCTCTAAATCAATATGATAATCAAATTCGGCTATTGTCACATCCCATTAAGCCTGCTTCTTTAAACTTTTGATCCGCTACCACCACCAGATACCACACAGGTTGTGTTCCCAGCCATTGCTTTAGTATATCTATGCAGACTTCGTTCACATACTCTCCCAAACTCCAATGCCAGATCAGCAACAAAAGCAATGACGGTGGTGCAACAGGGTGAACTAGGGGGAACTCTGCTGATTTGAAGTTGACCTCAGAGTATCACCCACGAGCGAAGATTTTTGAGCATGTCACTTGTATCACACACAATATTGAGGTAGTATTCATTCGTTTGCGCCACTCCCGAGTGGCGACGAGCTGATAGTTTCTTTGACCAGGTTCAGATTATCACATTATCATGTCACACAGTGAAAGGTCCCTTTGTTCGGCGACAACGCAGGTCACATACCCCTCAGGATTGCTGAACAAAGGTATTCTTTATCTTACACACGCCCCGCCCCTCATCCTTCCACTTCGCCCTTCCAAAGGCTTTCACTTTCGCTTCACACTTTGAATGTCCTAGACAATCCTTTGTCAAAAAGAATGGATCCCTTACGCCATCCCATATAATATATATTGGTGACCTCCTCGCTTGGTTAATACTACACACTCGCCACACCCATTCCTTCATACAGATCCTGGAGATCTCTCTCGTATTGTCTTTTGGCCTCTTTCGTTTTCAGTTTTGAGTCGCAAGGAACCACATCATACCCACATTCTTTTTTGATCAAACCAACTGACCATGGTCCTTGTTACCCTTTCTTCTGACTACGATGTTACTCCTTCTGGCCCGGTGCCAGATATTTTGGGTTTTGGCGATTGTGGAGTTGGTAAACACCTACTGGATCTGGTGAGCATAACCTTTGGCTTTTGACCTCTCTGATTATGAATATCACGTTGACTCTTGGGGTGCAGGAGACGTTCCAATTCAAGTTTGATACTTTCGACCCTAAAGAGTCAACAGAGCCTCTGCTACTCGAAGAATACCGCGAAGATCGAGAGAATATCATGCACGATCTGGAAGATGTGAGTAACAAATTCATTCCGGTTTCTTTTATGTTCTGATGATGTCATGTGATAGGATTGTGAACATCTAAACCAATATAACAGCATCCTATTTGAATCACTTCCTTGGAAAAATCATGTTGGTGCAGCGAAACACAAGGGGATGTCATGCGAGATGAACGGCGTCGAAGCTCTTCGAACGATCCCCCCTGCTCTTCCTTGGAAACATGATGTTGAAGTAGCGACATGTGAGGAAGGAAAGCTGATGTCTTATAAGGTGAATGGCGTGGAAACTCTTCGGACGATTCCCCCGGCTTACTTCCTTAATCAATACTGCGAAGAAGAAGTCGAGGAGGAGGAGGCTGAAGAGGAAGTTGAGGATAATGCTGTGACGGTGCCAGAGAGTGAGGTTGTGAATGAATTTCTGAAAGACTGTGAGGAAGAAGAGGAAAATGACATTGAACCTGCGGAAGGATGCGAGACTTGGAGGGCCGAGGATGTGATAAAGGTTTGTGGTTGTTGAAGTCTGTATATCAATATCCCTTAACATTGGCTCCCCTTTCATAGGCAACTCTAGCATGCCGTCGGCTCAACAAACACAGAGATGTGCCAACGTCTCATCGCGACTCTTCTGTACCACCTACACCTTCCCTCACATCTAGTGGCTCTACCCGCTCGTCTCGTAGTCCATCCCCCGATCGTCCCAGTACGGTCTACTCCGCACTCGAGGTCAAGGGTTCATCCACTTCTCAAGAAGAGCTCACTGATCAGAACACCGCATCCCTTTTCACTCCGGACTGCATGTCCACATCGTTCGCAGATTCAGATATATCTATGACGGAAGAGATTGACCTGCCTTTCACATCTCCTCCCCAGAATTCCACATATGACAATTGGTCTCTGCCTGTTATCCAGGGCGCAGCATACGTCAAACCTCAACCAACGCTGCCTCCTCAGGATCATCTTCCTCAAAATCCTTTCTTGGCATTCGACGTCAATCCCTCACCGGGGCAAGCATCTTCGTCATCCTCTCCTCTCTTTGTTCAAGGTTCATCCAGAGACCACGCTTTGGATTCCACATCCGCATATGTTCCCAACCTGGACTACAAGCCTCCTTCGAAGAGTCGAAAGCGCAAAGCCGAATCCAACGACACCCCAGTACGTTTTCATTTACTATAATTTTCATCTCTACTTTCAACTGACCCTGCTTCCGATGTTTCTCCAGTCCAACCCATCATCATCCAAGCGTCGTCGCTGTGGCGGGCCCACAGTCAGTACGCACGGACCACTCTACTGTCTTTTCAAAGGTTGCAAATCATTTGACAAAATATTCCCCAATCTTAAAGAACGAAACCGTCACATGGATACTCACTTCGACCATCGTTTCGCTTGCCCTGCTTGCAAAACCACCTTCAGTCGTCCTGAATCAGTCAAGAGACATCTCAAGGAACTAACAGGAGCTGAATGCAAAGAGTTGGTAGGAACTCCAGATTCTGATAGCTTTGCTATCAGGGGACCGTATTGGAAGGATATACCTTGGAGGACGAGCGAGTTGCATATCCCTAGGGAATCTGATCCTCTTTATGCTCTAGCTATGTTCGGGCAGCCGTAACTTTACACTTACAATATATTGTCCTAATCCCATGTATGTTGTTTTCAGTTCTATGTGTTCTATCATCCATGTAACGTCGATACCCTCAATATGTATACTCAACATCATACCCAGTTCAAAGCGCAACTATTCACAACTTGGATGTAATGGAAAACGCATGATGCGGAAGAGGTATATCTATAACTGAGGCCAATAAAATATTTACATGAATAGCGAAAACGATAGCAAAGAAAGTCCGAGATGAACGAAACAAATTACGAGACCTAAATTATACGAAAGTTTGATAAGGATCCAGAAAAAGAGCATCATCCTCTCAAAGAATGAGAATGCTGTAAATCTACTCATGTGCAGGAGTGCGTGACCAAAACTACCAACCAACATCTCCACGATCGTATGGTGAGATCTGGAGGGTAGTTTCTCCCTTCACTTTAGCTAGTTTGAAACGCTGCAGCTCATACCTCTCGTAAGAAGCAGCGGCTAATTTCATAGCGCGGATATGATGAGGACGTGAATTGGCAGCTATCGCATGCTGTCGAGATTGCCAGATGCAAGTCGCGAGGTTAAGACCAGTTTGGGCGTGGGGAATGCCGTACCAGTAAAGGATAAGCTGAAAGGAAAATATAAGAAAGGGACAATATAGAGATTCAAGAATGTTTACTCGCCCCTCCGTTTTGTACAGCCTCTTCATGAGCTTTCTTGTCTGCTTCGTACAAAGCTGATTCAAGGGGAGTTGTTAGAATATACATCATAACCTCTTGGGGATACGATACTTACGACCACCATCACTATCCTGTTTGCGTTTGCTTCTGAAGACCACACAATACCACTCCCTTTCTAGATACTCGGGTAGCTGGAGGTCACCCCAATTGAAAGCTTCCGCATATGCAGTTTCAGCATACTCTGCAGTAATTGGTCTGAATTCATGCAGTGCTTTATGCAACGCCAGAGAAGCAGGATCTATATCTGGTAGACGAGATTCAGTGTTCAGTGGTTTATATGGCTTGTCCGACGAAGGAGGGAATGCGTGGTTGTATCCTTGAGGTAAGGATGAAAGCAGAGGAGGGAGATAGAGAATCGGCGCAGAAGGAGACGTGAGCGAAGTTGAATTGAACTCTGGTAGTCGATGAGGGTCATTTGTGGGTGGAGGAATGACTGGAGAGGCCTTGTCATGAGGGGAAAACACGGCTTGGTCCAATGGTTGGGTTTCATGGTGTATGGCAAGCTCAGGCTCAGGTGCCACTGTTTGCACGACGGTCTGTGTCATTCTTATGAAGGAAAAGGGACTCAGAGAGGAGAATGGACTATGTGGATGTGGCGAATATGTGGGGTTAGCATGCAGGTCAAAAAGCTTTCAAACCGGTTTCTTATATACGAACGAGTCAAATTGTGACTTCGCCATAGTTTGCCGTAAAATTTAAAACCGAGGCGAGATATTAGCGACCCCCAATTCCGAGGTAAAGCACCATAGTGACAGCAAACTCTATTGGCGAAGTCGTGTGGATGAAGAGCTGAGTGTGCCAGATGACGTGCTGTTTGTGCCAACCTCTTAAGCCGATGGCGCGACGTGACCGGTGAAATTCTGAAACAAACGTTGAGCGAACACGATGCATGCTATTGGTTGAATTCGGAGATACAACTGACATTTTGTAGACATCCATCTGTTGCGGATGGGCTCGACAAAGTCTCAAGACCAAATTCCAGCTTAGAAAGGGTTCGCGGTCTTGCCCGCAGCATTTTCCGCGGCGCACAACTGAATGATGCTTGCTCGAGTTCAGCGATCCAAACGAGTGGGGGCCAATTGGGCTTTCAAAGTTAGGTATATCATTGACAGACAAAGGGATTGTTTGACATTGAGTAGGAAAGGGATGCAGAAAAGATGAGAGTCTGAGAGAGACGGGCCCTCGCTTCATGAGAAGTTCAGTAGACAGGCGCTGGAATTTCCTTTCTTGTCACTTGTGTCACCTGTGACATGTAACAGACTACGTGACGTTCGGACTTTCCCCGAATCAGTCGTTGCCAATCCTGAAATTATGAGTGGACTCCAGACTTGAAATTTCAATAGATACCTCCTTCTAACTCTGTCATATGGTGTTAGAATCCAGCATCGGAAACCGCACAAACCCCATGATAGAGACAGTCCAAGCTTGCTGGCGCACCAAAGTAGTGTCACAGTCCACTTCAAAACCTGAAATACTGGTGGACTAAATTCACAGATGATAAAGCGGTCAAAAAGTGTGAAAACCAAACCAGTCAATTCAACTCGCTTCGGATATTCAGCTTTGCTTCTTCAATACGCGTAACGTTCCGCCGTAGGATCATTGAAGACGATATTTTCTGCAGTAAGGCTCTTCATATCTCGACGGTGGGAGGCTTCCAATCTGTGGCGATGTTTGTAGTTGAACCGTTGAGGAACTTCATGACAGCCATGTAGAGATCCTGAACAGGTTGAATGCTGCTTCGGGGAAAACCTGGCATGGTGGAGATGCTCTTGTGCTCTCTCCTTGTTTCTTGGCGTGAGATTGATCAAATATTTCTACTCTTCATCCTGTTGTAGCATTGAATCGAAGGGAGCCAATATAATACCGTGGGCCGTCAGGGTGGTCATAGTGTGCGACGGTAATTTTCACAAGCGAGGGGTGGCTGCTCTCGAAGGCGGCTACAAAACGCACAAAGAGAATTATATGCGATTTGAATGGGTTTGATTGTATGTGCAGGGATGATTTCGACCTCGGTGACAACACATATGATGACCTATGCCGTCTCCCAGACCTAAATATCGTAATGTAGTTTGCAATGATACCAATAGACTATTGATATCATTGCCCGAAATATCGAAGTTCAACGGCAGTGAGGACAGCTGACAGGGCATTTGTGAATGATAATACATGTGCATTTTTCAGTTAGCGGTTCATAAAAATAGAGACGGACATTGCATCTCACAATCCTGAACGACTTGGCAAATTCTCCTTGGGCCTGTCATTTGTCTCGCAAAGCATAGTATTCCTTCGGAGAAATCTGTAAATCCTGAGAGTTGTGTGTCGGCAAGTGTACTAATTAGACATTTTTGTTGGAGAAATATGCTAATTCCATACTGCATCTAGTATCTTTTGACTGGGGGTCGGGAGAGAGGACATGGTGGTTAAGATCAGAGTGAGAACGTGACCGCGACGGAGCAGGCGCTTGAAGGAGATTACTTACGGATGTCTCCTTCCGAGCGCTACGTGACTCTTTCTCTGCTTGTACTCAAACATGGCTTCTGCTGTTGTCCGTAAATCAGCAGACCAAACTCTTTACCACCTTTCTCCAAAGGGCTTTTGGAAGAAATTCCGTATGTGCTGTTTTTGCTGCGAACTTCTACAATAAAGTCAACTCTTCCATACAGGCGATGCTGTTGTAGTAAATCCTGAAATTTCAAGTGGTCTTCCTATACAAGGTCTCAACAGATACCCACCTCCTGGCTCCCGCCCCGAAAGGTATTCCACGCCTGCTACCAAGGGTGAGTTGAAGCATGTACTATGTTATACACAGACGTCGTAATATTGCTCGAAATTAGCGTCGGATCCTGCGGAGAACCCATACTGGAAGCGCGACGTTAGAAGGACATTCCCCCAACTCTCTGTCGTTACACAAACCGAACTCTCTTCATTGCTCATCGAACATGCCCAGGGCCCAGTGTATGTTCTATCCTTTCCTACCTCCAAACCACTAATGACACCTGTTTTACGAATAGTATTGCTGCACCTGTCGAAGGCGAACAAGCTGCTGTCCCTGCTCCTGCCAGGGAGCCAGTCGACTTGACTGAAGCCATTGCCACTGTTTCGGCGACCAAAGTGTTCTCTGAATCTAACCTTCCACCTACGCTGCCCATTCCTTTCAAGCGCTGGGTGCCAGAAAGAGCTCCAGATGCTCCTCATGATCCAGACTCATACTTCCCTATGATTTTAGTGAAGTAGATTGTTGTATAGAGTCACAAATATATCATCACTTTGCGCTTGAATTTTGGTATCATCGAACGTGTTTTGTGCCCGCTATATGTACAAGCAGCTTTATGAGCCAAATGGGTAACCGTTGACGCCGCCCACTTGAATACGACTTTGAAGTTTGATTCTCCCGCCACAAACTTTGTCCCGGCTTCAGTACTTCAGTCCACAGGGTTCTACTTCGACTTTCTCATATCGTAAGCTTTCAAATCTCTATCTGAATCAGTTGCCACCACAAATCCAAGTGTTACTCGTCCTTCAACTTGGTCGAATACAATGTCGAGTTCAATGCCTCCTACCGCTGTAGCAGGGTCCTCCGCAGAAGCCCAAGCAGCAGCATTCGCCTCCGATCCTCGAATACACTTTGATAAAACTACAGAGACCTGGAAATACGAAGACGATGACGGAAACGAGTTTGAATATGATGTTACAAAAGCTTCTTGGAAACCTCTTGTAAGATACCTCAACCAATTTTCCTTACTTACCCTACATACACCGCTCCTGGTTTAGGTCGATGAAGACCTAATCAAAGCTCAACAAGCTGCCTACTCTGTTGCTGGTGTTGACGAAGAGGTCTGATTATTGCTTCTCCACTCACACTGCTCCCTTCTCTAACTAGTTTCGTCTAGACACCAGCTGCACCAGTCTTAGCTCGAGCGAATAAGAAACGGAAAGAACCTGAAGATTACACACATTTTCATCCCAACGCCGATGCAGGACCTTCAACAAAAAAAGGGAAAAAAGCAGATAAACCCCCGCCAAAATCTAAAAACACTGCTGTTTACGTTACAGGTCTTCCTCAAGATACAGAACCTGATGAAATCGTAGAAAGATTTTCTAAATTTGGATTAATCGAGGAAGATGACCAAGGGGAACCAAAAGTGAAAATGTATGCTAGGGAAGACGGGACGTTCAGTGGAGAAGCCTTGGTGGTATATTTCAAGGAAGAGTCTGTGTCGTTGGCTTTGAATATCCTGGATGATGCGGAGCTGAGGTTAGGAGATCCATCTACGAGGATGAGTGTACAGAAAGCAGAGTTTGGACATAAGCATGAGAGTGGTAGTCATCAGGGTAATGGCGAAGCAAAGTTGAGAAAAGTAGTGGACAAGAAGCAAGCTACAAGGAGGATAGGAAAAATGCAAAAGTCAGTTGTTGATTTCATTCCCAAACAAACCATCCCTATCTCATCCTGAACGACTCATTTATGGTTTTGTAGGAAATTAGTCGAATGGGATGATCAAGATGGGTTTGGGCCTTCCATCACAGAAGAAGAAAAAGCTCGTGCTGATAACCAAAAGAGTCGAGTTGTTGTGTTGAAGCGTATGTTCACATTAGCAGAACTTGATGAAGATGCTTCACTGCTTCTTGACCTGAAAGACGATGTTCGAGAAGAATGTTCGACTCTAGGTGAAGTTACGAATGTTGTGTTATATGATGTCAGTCCTTGTGCTACCTTTCTCAACATCATACACTCACTAACAAACACGGTTTACCTTCCCAGAAAGAGCCTGAAGGCGTTATGACAGTGAAATTCCGTGACCCATTAAGTGCTCAAGCATGTGTTTTGGTGAGTATCTAATCTCGGTGATTGTTTGCATATGATGCTAACAAAAGTATCAGAAAATGAACGGTCGTTTCTTCGCTGGCCGCAAAATCGAAGCATTCGTTTATGCAGGTAAACAACGATACAGGCGGACGGGTGCGGGCGACGAGTTGGAAGGTGAAGGTGATGAGGGGGAGAAAAAGAGACTGGACGACTTCGCGCAATGGCTTATGGCAGAAGGAGAATAGGGACATACCCTCATGTCTTGTTTGCCATTTCTTGATTGACATTTAACGTGTTGAGATGAGAGCAGTATCGAAAGCGATATCTATTATACATCGACATATATGTGTACTATACCCCGTCCTGAGCGATCACAAAGCAAGAAATCATGGAATGTCTACAAATAGTTTACCAACAAGAAAAGAACGGTGTAGTGTTCACTGTCTCCAATTTCTGCCGGTTGAAGAGGTATATGAGATGAGTATATTCAATCAAACAGCAGAAAGAACAAACCTCCACAATGACTGTACGTTTCTTTGGACTTTCTGCGCCGTCTATGTGCATCCAATCCAAATTCGGTCGATCGTCGGCTGCGGGACTGTGGCCTGCCCATCGAGTATGAAGAGATGAAGGGGTTTGGTCCATGTGTGACATAGACTTCGACATGGCTACCAAATCCTCCTCAGCAACAGATTGGGCGTCAGAATTTCCATCCTCAGGAACAACAGGCAAACGTTCAGATGGTGAAGTAGGTGATAACAATGTCTTGGAGGTAGAGGCAGGTGATTCCCCAGGTAATTGATCCTTCCTAGGTTTAGCCTTGGATTTCGATGATGATTCACCAACGTCCACTTCTTCCTCATCATCGAAAACACTTTCATCAGCTCCTAGTCGTTTCAAACCAGCTTCAACAGCATCAAGACGTTCCATATGTTCCAATACAGTGACACCTGTTGTAGCTGGATGAACTCTAGAAAACTTAGCTGAGAAGGAAACTGGTCGGGAGACACCTGTATATTCGGTGGATACCCTACGCATGGGCGGTGGGAAATGACTCGCGCTGTGACTTCTGTGATGTCGGAATTCTGGTGCTGGGAGGGGCATAGTGTTTATAGATGCATGAGGAGATGCCGTAGGAATTTGAAGGGATGGTCGGCCATTTGAGATTTCTGGGAGACTTTCGTCGGTTAATTCAACTTCTTCATCCCAGACTAAAACCTTCGTTCTCCGCGTAAGTTCCAGAGGACCTTCGTCCTTGAAAAACAGAGATAAAGTTAGTACGAATTGGATATTGTTGATCAAATTTACTTACACCATGCTTCAGTGATTGAACGATATTCCAAGCCTGTCCTTTAATCACAGCAAGTTGTCGCTAAGCACAAATTTTATTAGCAATAGTATAGAATACTTCCACATTATCACAACTTACATTGAACATTTTGGGATGGAAATCAGGATCCACGGCGAATAATTTGCGTAGTTGGTATGTTGTGTCCGACCACCATTCTTTGGATGTTAGAAGCGGTAAGAAATGATCGCGAGTCTTTTGGCTGAAAGGTCGACCAATAATGGTAACAGGAAGATACAGCCAACCGTAGGTATATGATCTCCAACCTTTCGGATGTTCATGAGGGAAAGAGAGTGAATTATCAATAGCAGCAATGTGTATATGAGGTTTGCGATTGTATGGTATCTGTGATTCCGATAGTCCAGGTTGAGAAAAAAAGGGATTAGATGGACCAGCCGTTGCAGGAGTAGATGTTGTTCTTCGTAATTCCGTCATCATTGACATTTCAAGGCGAGATGTTCGTGAAGGTGCAACGTCAACAAAAGATTTGCCATGGTCGGATTGGCAGTATTTGATCATGTAGTTGTCAGCTCCACGGTCAGTATTCAACATGAGATAGTCTATGTGTTAGCAGAAAATAGTAAGCAGATATTCACTCAGTCACAGATACTGAAAGAACAAACCTAGGATCACCAGCCTGAATCGAACAAAAATTATGAGTGAGTTTATGAGTTTACGAGGACCTACTCACTTCTCCAGTTCTTCTCGGAAGTTGTCTTGCAAGTAAGGAGTCCAATAAAAGGGAGTGTTCGACTGGGTCTCTGTCGCGTCGAACAGGACTCTCTCATCCTCACGCTCTTCTTCATCGTACATATCCTCGTCGTCGCCTGTCCTACCGCAAATAATCTTCATAGTTCCCATGAACTTCTTCATGACTCCACCCCGTCTATGACTGGAATCATCGAAAGTATCAGATATTGCACGACCAGGCCAAGGGTGTTTCCGAAGGAATTCTGACGAATCTGAAAGTATCTCTGTGAGCAACATGGCGGTTCAGCAGACACAATAGAACTGACCTGTGTATCCATGAAGGAAATATTGCATACTACCAATTTTGTCAGGAAGAGGTTTCCCTTTCTTGGCGGCATTTCTATCAAGCCAATCGTAATAGAACGCCTTGCATGGGTTACAAGCTATGAGTGGACGTCAAAATATAGTATGAACGAGCCTGACTTACGGGACTAGACAGAGAAACTAGTTCAGTCCGCGGAACAATATGAAGGTCCAGTCGTTCATCGAGAAGAGATGCAGCTGCTTCCGAGATATAACTGAGAAAGAAGCGTGAATATAGGTGATATGTATTGGGGACAGGAGGATATACCTCAAATTTGGTATAAGGCATGCTCTTCCGAAAGGAATAATCCACCGGAACTGTCTATGAAGCCACTTCGTGGTCTATGATGATAGCCTAGTCAATATCCTAGATGTTAGACTCAAGCTACGATAATACCGACCTTAGGGTTTAGGTTTCCGTACGGTTCTTCGTCTTTGGGCTTGAACACGCTAGAGAAACAGCAAAATGAAGTTCTGGGGGTAATACTAGTGGAGATATGCTCACCCAACAGTCTGCACCTTTCCGTCAATCTTCGCTCGGGCAAAGTACGATCCTGATGACCCCTTGGAAATCATTTTGGGATGTATACCATCCGCAATAGCCTCGCGTACTGCGCGAACGAGACTTGTTAAATTAGTCAGACTAGAAAACCTTGGACTATGAATATGAATCTCACATATTGAAATCCTCTTTCGTCATGGGGGGTTTATGGTCGAGCGTCTTCACCTACAATAAACACATAACATAACTTCAATGTGTCCATAGCGAAGAGATGGGAATAAGCGTACCGGACCAGTATCTGATATTACAGCAGCAATAGGCGGGTCAAACACGCTTCTCCAAATCTCTTTCCTAGAGTTATCCTCGACCTTCTTCTTCCGCTTCACTTTCTGAGCGATGGACTCCGTCCATCTATCCGAAATGAATCCAACACATACAATTAGTGATACATTTCACCGACAATAGAACATATAGAATGTAATGCACCTCTTAAATGCACTGTCTAGTTTTCGAAGGTCAATGTGTCCGGGTCGAGGAGCTCTCCTAGAAGGAGCCTGTTGCGCTAATCCCGAATCCGCGACATCAGTTTCCTCTTCGTCTGCACTTTGCGCTAGGGGTTGATATTCTGAACGGTTCGGCATACAGAGCGAGCACTCCTAGACAGAGAAGGAGGGAGAAATAGAAAACAACTTGAAACGTTGAAATTGAAACGTGGAGTGAAGTGAGATACCTGGTCAATCCATGCACAGTACTCAAGGTGCTGTGTCTGGTAACTGCGAATAGGCGCCCGCACGTTTAGCATCACACATGCGTAGCCTTGTTTACATCTATTCAACGCCCATCGCCAAACAATACTGCGGGATTCCTTTAAATTCAGTGCCTTAGTACTAGCATTGGGATATCAAAGAGAAGATTATATTCCAAATATTACTCAAAAAGTCTAAGATAGAAAATGTCTCTATCATGAAGATGTCCAATAAATATTATACACTCTATACCTGCTAGTAGTACAAAGGCCGTTTCAGAATCGTCAAAAAAAAGATTGGATATTCAATCCGTTTATTTACTCCATACAGCACAATCATTGAAGCTTGATTATATCTTCAGGTCCAGGAGTAATACCAATCGTAGATGGTGTCTCTGAACCCGACTGATGCCCATTAGTCCGACTCTTTTCCACATCGGGTCCCGATACAATCATCGGAGGCCCATCAGGGACATATGGAGCTTTGAACATGGAGCCATCAATGAACGAGGGTATACTACGAGTGAAAACGGACACCCAAAGGATGAACACGATGCCTATAACAATCATGAGAAATAGCTTCAACGTTGATAGTTGCATAGATACTTACACGACCAAGCCGCACCGAAAGCACGGAAGAATGGACTATCCAAAACTTTTGCAAGTTGGACCGATAAAAGGGCGAACACGCCATTAGGGAAAATGAGCCCCCAGTATGCCATGTTGAATGGTAGGTCATGGCTACGAGCGACATGACTTATAGACGTGCATGCCATCAGAATCCACGCAATACCCATACTCCACAACACGAAAGCACCACAGAAACAACCCGCGAAGATCATTTGTCCAGCCAAGGAGGATTGAGGGAAGTTTGTTCCAATATGAAGCGGTAAGAGTAAGGACAAGTCCTGGCCGTTAACGAGTAAGGAGTAACCGCCCTGACCCAAAGGACCAAGAGTAATGAAGGCCGACAAGATAAGGGAAGCATCAGGTGGACCGTGCAAGATGAGTCGAAGTAGGTAGATGGTGATCATCATGAGAGCAAATGACAAGCCGATAATGACCATAGTAAATGAGATTCCAGTTGTGAGAATTGCAAGGGTATGCGAATGCTCTCGAAGGGCATTCGAAAGGAGACCACCAGAAGACGACGCGACGATGAGCGTGACAACTGGGAGCAGCCAAACTGCGGTCATCTTGGAAATCGCATGGTCTTGTTTCACCATCCTGTGCATATTTTCAGCAACGGTCAGAATGGGTGAGAAACGGAGACATACATGACATAGACCATCCCAAAAGCACAGAGGAATGAAACGGCTGAATCAAGCCACCAGAATCCCCATAATGTGTAGAGGAATCCACTACCGCCGAATCCCCAATCTTGATTGATAGCCTATAAATCAACAATGGTCAGAAAGGAAGGGTATAGACAAGTATCAGAGTATTTACCAGACCGGCATTGATGAGGGTTGCGGCACCCATAGGGAAACACCCTACGAACAAACTCTGAGCAGGATGAGAAATCATCAACGGCCAAATCTAAACACAAAGTGTCAGCGATGAGGATCTTTCGTACCGGATATCGAATAACAAACCTCGGGATACAGTGTATAACGAAGAACTGTGCATGTGCACACGAACACAAAAAGAACGAGGTTTAGAAGGAAGAATATGATGGCCATAACTTTCAAAGCGAGGCTATCGTTGTGGTAAGGAAAATTATGGAGAAGCGCAGAGACAACGCCGGTGCCCATAACTAAATAAACATATACGTTAGTAGATGAAGGTGTACCGATAGTAATGAGTGATACTGACTGACTGCATGCCATGCCCATGTAAAGTGACTAGAAGAAAGAAGCGGCGTTGAGTATAGTCTAGGCGCCGGCGTGTGGAAATATTAATTTCGTACCGAATTCTGTCCCTCCAGCTTTTCCATTGCGAATAAGGGAGAAGCAAAGGCATCTTGCAAGTACTTCTATTGAGCAAATGGAGCTGCTGAGATTTCACGCGGATAGATAATCGCGAGGGGGATGATGAGCTGACTCTCTCAGTGAGGGTAGAAGTTAGCGGGGTACGGGGGATGGCATGTTTATAAAAGCAGATTTGTCGAATTCCGAATGTTGGAGACGGCAGTCATCAATTTTGGGCACGAGAACTTTGTGTCTGAGGCTTTGAGATACGATATCCACCATAGGCCGTGTATTTTGGCGAATTCGGAATTGGGTGACTTCGGAACTAAGAGCGGCAAGGTTGTTCCAGGAGTGTTGATTTTTTTCCTATCATGGATTGAGAATTCGGATGATTCAAGCATTCATGGCAGATGGATACACAGGCCACTGACTGATTGACCTTCTCGTATTGGATGGCCAAGTATCCTCGTAGCATCGTGTTGGTTGACGATGTTAAAGTCCGCCAAGTAGCGCCAAGTATGGACACGATATGCGATGATGTAAGCATTAGAAAGGAGGTCACTTGGACGATTGACTCAGAGAAAGCGTCCTCCTCAACGGGAGATGTAGGAGACGGGATCCCTGAAAATGCAGAGGGTCATGCTGCGACACAGGGGGTGTTTAACACCGCAACATGTTTACTCTGAGTTGTTTATAATTACTTACTCGGACCTTCTATGTTGTCTGTGAGTGATATCCATTCACTTGGAACGATAGACATGATGTTGTCGATAGGAATCGTAGGGTGCCCGTCGTCCGATTCTCGCAACGTGATCGTTTTCTGTGTCGAATAATGGCAGACATATGATGGATGTACACTGGTGCAAACTTGCATTCGGAATATGAATCACGCGGGCGTTGTGTATTCCCTCGGCAATGACCGGTGCCCTTCCCAATTCGGTTATTTCGCCTAGGCTTTTGCTAGGCCTTGCGATTTTCACCTCCTACGTCTTTCAACTCTAAACGTCTATTCCTCCTCCAACCGTCTCCAGTTCGATTCAAAAAGTCCTCAACAAAGTCACCATGGCATGAAAACATACAACTTTCTTTCATCTCCACTCCCACCATGTGCACCGCCTAGTCTCTATCGCCTATCCACTATTCCGAATTCGGGAACACCATAATTCGGAGGGCAACTTGTTCATTCGGATTGCTGACCAGACCTCCTAGTACCACCGCGCTCTAGCCAAAGTCCTGCTCTTCTCCTTCTGGCTATAAATTCCTGTGCTCATCGTTCTGATCTTCTCACTTCTGCCAATGTACTCTCTTTATAAACGCGCCGCACTCAGAACTGCTTCTCCTATCCGCTCATCCTCCTCTCTTCTCCGTACCTCTCCCTCAGCAGTCTCTCGCAACATGCATCACATCTGTGCACCTCAACGCCATGCCTCTGAGGCCACTCAAGCAAAGGTTGCTGAAGTTGCGAGCGTTAGATCTGTCTCGACCACTGCTCCTTTAAACGCTCCTCTCATGGCTTCGGGCATGAAGCGTTTCAAGGCTGCTCCTGCTGTGCCTTCAAGACGACATGTTTACGACGATGCCGCAACCCCCACAGTTCTTACATTCTTCGAAAAGGCAACTTCGACTTGGCAGTACATTGTTTACGACCCAGTCAGTCTTGAAGCAGCTATCGTTGATTCCGTTCTCGACTATGACCCCGCATCTGGGACGGTATCCACCACCACGGCAGATAGTTTGTTGTCATTTGTCGAGGATAACCAGCTGAACATCAAGTTTATCCTGTGCGTCTTCTATGTCATTCAATTGCTTGCTTTTTGACTGACAAACAAGTACAGGGAGACGCATGCACACGCTGATCACCTCACGGCGGCTCAGTATTTGAAACAGCAACTGGGTGGAAACGTGCAAGTGGGCATTGGGTATCGGATTACTCAAGTCCAAAAGACATTTGCACCAATTTACGGCTTCGACGACCCATCCATCTTTGATAATACCTTTGACAAGTATTTCAAGGATGACGAAGAGTTTAAACTTGGTAACCTTGGGTGCCAAGTTATCCATTTGCCTGGTCACACTCCGGACCATGTCGGTTATGTCGTGGGGAAGGCTATCTTCACTGGCGATTCCATTTTCAATGTAGGCAACTACATCACATTCAACGAAAGCTTTCTGCTCACCTCACCTCTCCGCAGCCTGATGTAGGATCTGCTCGTGCTGATTTCCCAGGTGGCAATGTCAAAGATTTGTTTGCTGTGAGTAATATTCTCAATTCAGCGTCATGCTGTACTCATCCATGCGTGTTCAGTCAACACAACGTCTTCTCGCATACCCACCGGAATACCGCTTATTCGTTGGCCACGATTACCCCACCGATCGCGAGCATTTGTGCAGCACCACCGTTGGTGAACAACGAGAGATGAACAAGCACGTCAAAGCTGGGACGGAGGAAGCTGCGTTCATTGAATGGCGCGGTGCTCGTGATGCTACCCTGGGTGCTCCGAGACTCTTGCATCCATCATTGCAAGTCAACATTCGCGCTGGAAAGCTTCCTCCCACTGACGAAAAGGGGCGTTCTTGGTTCAAAACTCCCATAAAGTCTACTTTGAAGCTGTGAAATCAGTATGACGTCTATTCAATTGGGTTCCTACAGTAATTATTGTATTGTTTTAGTGTAATTGATATATCCCTCAATCCATAACTTATTTTCGTTTCCTATGCAAAGAAGTTATAAGTTCATGCATCTCATTTTTTCAGAATCACGACACGTTTGAAACGGTCCAAGAATAACATACAAAGGAACGCAAAATTCCGAATTTCGTCTGTCTATTGCAATGTTCCAGGACATCCGCTCGCCTCTCTTCTCGTAGACTGAGATCTATCATCATTCCTTTTTTCTAATCCACGCGTCATATCTATATCCTCCAAGCATGGTGCTTCAAAAATAGCACCATTGCGTACCATGGCAAGTGTTCTTCCAAACACATACATCCATAATAAAAGCGTCGCGACGGAATAAATGGATCCCCAAACTCTGAAAAATTGGGAATCAAACGTTCGAGCGAGTTGGACTGTTAGATTGGCATATACACCCTATGAATCCGTCAATCCATGATCAGCCTTTGAGAGAAAGAACGAGAAAAAGTTGCAACGTACGTTGGGGAAAATAAGACCCCAGAAGGGTACTTTGAATCGTAATTTTGTTTTTGGGACTACCTCCAATAAGGCCAAGACCGCATAGAACATCCACATCGTAGCCAGAGACCATAAGACGAAAGAAATGCAAGTGCAGATGACACTAATCGTTTCTCCCGTAGATCCATTTCGCAAAAGTTGAGACTTTCCATACCAAAGAGGGAGGACAGATCTAAAACCAGAGCCAAGTAGTAAAATCGAGTATCCGCCTTGTCCCATAGGTCCCAACGGTATGAAGACACTCAAGATGGATGACCCGGGAGGTAAACCATAGACGATGAGGCGGAGGAGATACATAGTAAGGATCATGAATGCAAGTGCCAATCCTGCACTGACCATAAATGCGGAAACGGCCAATGTAATGAGAGCATTGTTGCGGGATATTTTGACCAATGATGAAGCTAGAGTTCCGCCAGTAGATGAACAGACAATGAGGGTGACAACTGGAAGTAGCCATATCGCAGTCATTCGGTTCAGCGCATGGTCTTGTTTTGTTTTCCTGTAATCCTCTGGAAATTAAATCGTGCATCTGAGATAGAGGCATCAACTTACATGATATGAACGATCTCAAATGCACAAGCAAATGAGAGTGCGACATTGGACCACCAAAGTGCCCACAAAAAGTACAAAAATGGTCTTCCCCCGAAACCGTCGTCTTCGTATATGCGTCCAGCACCGATTGAGATCAGGGTTGCAGCACCCATTGGATAAGTCCCGAGAAACAAACTTTGAGTCGGATGTCTGATCATTATTGACCAGATGTCGGGAAATATGGCATAACGGAAAATACTGAGGGCGTTGAATAGAATGAAGAGAAAAAGGTTGAGGAAGAAGAATATGTATGTGAAAATCTTCATTGGGGTTGAGTTCGTCGCATAGGGGAAACTATGAAACAATATCGAAATTGCACCGGTGCCTATAAGCAAGCTATTTCAGCGTGGAGACCAAGCTGTAGAGTGTGCAAATTACCCATAATTGCGGCAAACCATGCTGGGGTAAAGTGTCTAGATGTTCTTGAGACAAATTCTGTTCAGACAGTATGAGCTGAACTCACCGAACACAATCTTTCAAGGTCTTTCTCTTTGCCACTGATACTTCGGAGGAGCATGCTTGAGAATTTGCGATTGTGACCATTTTGAAGGAGGTGGTGGAAGGCAAACGTTTGAGTCAAGATGTCCATACCGTCTCAGCCCATTTGCACGTCATAATTCGCTCGATCTGTTTCTGACTCTGATAGCTGGATCAAAGATCACTACAAAATAAAGCCACTGACCAAGGTAGACCCAAAAGCGACACTTCACGAGGTTATCATTAATGTGTTTTTCCAGTGACCGCCAATTCCTGGAAGAGTCCCATATTTGAGTATTTCTGGCAGACGGAGATAAATGGTCATGAGAGTAACAGGCGTTCCATGTGTTTCCTGTTCATAACAGCCAGAAGAGATACGATGAAATCGAGTAAATGGCGGACATGGCCCCGCCAATGTCATGTTCAAGATTTGCTCGAGATGTAATTCTCTAAAAGGGTACGTTTGGCAATCTCAAGAACAGAATCTATGTCCATACTACCAATAGTTCTCACGGAATACTCTTTCAACGCGGCGAAGAAGCTTTCGAAGATGTCACTGCCCACCTCTCTTCAACTGCCATCCTCTCCCTGGGGCTGACTTCTTCCACTCTTTTATATATATATTCAGTCTGAGAAATACTATACGGCACCCATCTGTCCTTGGCCAGCTCGTCAGTTCGCTTCGGCACCATCCATGCTACAATTCCTCTCTCGAACTCCTAAGCCTCAGGCCAAAGAGGAATCTAAGCTAACCACTCCTCCTCTACTTTCTGCTCAGCCAAGCAATGTCAGCGGAGTGACAGAGTCGAATGCTAGCTCGTCTCGGGACGAAGGAGGTCCTTCTGCAAGCAGCGAACTCGCAGATGAATCCAACGTTGAAGTAACAAAGCCCAGTCCTGGAGACAAGGAGGAAGAGATGAAGCTCGCTAATGCACGTCGTCGCTTTGGTTGGCGGTCTTCTGTCGCCTTATTTACAGGATACAAATACGAAGATTCCAAACCTGCTCTTCCAGCGAACCAGGAGAAGGAAAAGAAACGTCGTGCAACAGAGGAGTTTGCTCAACATGCAGCCAAGGTTTCTCGTGCAGACAGGAAAGCAAAGGAGTCCGCTATGATAGTTCGGTCGCTGATCATCGGACCGTCCGCTGCCCCTCCTACTACCACAAAGTCCAATGCGGTCGCAAAAGCTAAACTTGCGAAAGTCAAAGCGGAGTTACTACAACCTAAGTCGGCGAATAGAGTTATTGCTCAGTTGAGGTCATTGCCTTCTTCTGGCAAACTTGGATCGCAACCAGACGGAGTACAAACCCCCGGTCTCCCCCATGGTCCCATTCATGCTGTTTGTCTGGCATATACGGACTCGGAAGCACACGAAAAACATTTCTCTCAACTTTCGGAGGGTTCCATTGGTACGAGTCGCCCATCATCACAGTCACGAGAAGTTGTAACCACTACCTCTCTCAATGTTGTAGCAAGCGTGACGACAGCACCAATCACAAAGCTCACAACTCTCTTCACTGACCTTCGAATTGTCAGTTTGATCACTTCACCTGACTTGGGTATCGGTCAACCAGGCGATGGACCTGGACTTTTGAGCGGTGCTATTCCAACTGCTGAAACTGTTATTAATGGAGTTACACAAATTACGCCTCAACTCATGGCACTTGGTTATGCTACTGGCAAAGCTATCCTTCCTGACCATGCTGGTAAGTATGGACGAATCTTCACTTTACATTTTTCTAATCTGGTCGGACAGGTGTCTACCCACCCACGGACAGAATGTCTGTAATCACATGTGAGTTACCTTCGCTTCCACACAAATAGCACGAAATAATTGCTTCTCGACATAGATTGGTGGGGATTCGAGATAGCAATGCCGCCTCCGTCAATTCAATTCCTCGGCGTAAGAGTCCGTTCTGCCTGTGTCCTTACTTGTTTTGATTTGTCTTGTTTTCAGAACGTTCCTTCCATTGCCCATGCTATCGTCAATTTCCTTACTGGGGTATCTCTCGTAAACAATGGTGTTCAGGAGATATTACCGTTCGTGCGGTATATTTCACAATATATAGATTCCGAATTCAGCATGATCCAGGGTCAAGACCAGGGGAAGGGTGTTGTATGTGCTGCGACATGGTTAGCCGCTTCCTGATGCTTCTCAGAATTGCACATTCGATCAAGAACCTGATATTTTTTGTAATGACAGGATAATGCCTGTGGCTCTTGTGCCCCGACCTTGGGATTTCCCCGACCCACCAGATTCAACAGTCCAACCCGATAATCCATCAACAGTGCCCGCCTCTCCTCCGACGGATATTGAACGACCAAGTTCACCCATTCTATTCCCGCCTCTACCAAACACAAACACAAACATGGATCGTAAACCGATTATTAGTGTTGCACCCAATCAAGCACCTCCTATTGACGACACCCCAGTGGTAGCAACGAATGCTATCAAAGATATGCCACAAGTCAAAGTAATCCCTCCCACACCCCCAGCTTTCGAAACTTTGAGAGGAGCTCCGCCGGAGATTGTTGTCGCTGCTGCATAATTAATTGATATATGAGCTTTCGTCACTTCGAGCTTCATCGTATTTCAGTCCTTCCCAAGTTTTTCCGCCACAGTTCTGTGTTCATTTTATCATCATCTTTCTCTTCTCTCTATCCCGGATTTTCCTTTATGAATGACCGTAACGACATTTTAATGATTCCGACTTAATTTCAATTATCTCATACCCAATACCCCTCTTTCAAATTTTGGACTTTTCATACACACACTTTCTTTTGCAATTGTTTGTTTTATTCTCACTATTATGGATTTGTCTCTCGATAATCACGTTTGTTCTTATGGATGTGGATGGATTCTATTTGCATTGTAATGGACACAATATACCACAAGCACTCCGTGACTTCTGCGACTGGCTTCTCGCTGATTTGAATCGTTGAACTTATGGTGAGAAAATGTATTCATGCATACATCCAAAAGATATACATTGACAATGATGTTACAGAAAACGAATCCTAGACCGGCCGGCACGAGGGGTATTTTCAATGATATACAGAATTTCCAGATGCCAATTTATAATTTCAATCTAATGAGACTTAGAGTGATTGAATAGTTACAACCGAGTCAGGCTCTACAATTGATGAAAAGACCAACAACTTGAAGTCAGACGAACGAAAGAAACAAAGTTATCAAACGAAACAACGTACCAATAGCGTCAATTACACGTGCACCCTCTGCGGTGGCTTGAAGTGATCCTAGGATAGAATCTGGGATCGTAGCAACGTATTCCTAATCAAATCAAACAAGTCAACCACAGAACAAGGATAGGTATTATAATAAGGAAAAGAGTCCGAGACCATCGCTGGTTCCAGCTACTGCAATGGGTGCCAGTGAATAATATGTTATTTACCTTCAACTGTTCGAATGTCTTTAGGATCTCTCCACCTAGAGGTAATAAAAAAACGAAAGTATGTTAGTAGATGAATCTAATTCAGCTTTGAAGAGTACACGATTCCGGATGTATGTGTTCCAAGTTCGAGTTTGACTTAGGCTAGTCTACTCACCGGCTGCTTTGATCTCGAGAAGATATTTCTGGATCTCATCCTCTGTGGCTTCCTGGTTGAATGATATGATGTACGCTAGAATTATCATCGTTCGAATTAGAGGGGTTGTTTTGGAGGTGTTACTTTTAAAAGAGACTTAGACTTACAGCGAGACATGATAGTGGCGTTGTGTAAAGGTAGTGTATGCGCAGCGAAAGATTCAAACTGCTGAATATTCGTGGAACCATGTGACGTAGGAGTCCATTACGAGTCTAGACATAAGTCAATGCATATGATGCAACAACCTGAATTTCTTGTACAATGTTTGCGCGCGAGTACAAGTATTAGTAAGGTCAAAGCGATAAAATGTATCTTTATGAATAAAAATCCTACAAAACATAGTACAAAGATAAAACAAGATTGTACAATCCAAATAGAATCAACATGGTATCCTACAGTTGCAGATCGTGGCTTCCAGACATATCTCGTTGTGGTATTTGTTTGTCCATTTAGTGTACAATGAAGTTCCTTCTATGTGATTGAATTAGCATGAGTATTTACTGAGTAGTGACGACACCATCAGCCTCTGCATACGAAGTAATCAGTCAAGAGGCGGATAGCACAAATAATAAGGACTACTCGCCGATGAGATCGATTGGACTGTCGGCCAAGGAAGATTGTTGCTGGAGTTTAAGAAGGTATGCATCGGGGATGGAAGCAGCAAATCCCTGAGTGATTTCAAAGAGTTAGAACAAGCGAGAAAGAACATTCGCGATGTGAAATAAATATATGACCTTTAAAGCGCTATCATATTTCGCAGAGACATTTCCACCTAGAAATCATGAATTTATATGATATTTCCAGTGCTTGCGAAAAAGGACGTACCACTCTGGTTGACTTCTTCGACGTATTTGTCGATCTGGTCTTGGGTCGCAGAGTCCTTGAAGATGACGATGAACTCTGATAAATGGTGAGTATAACCTCGAAAATAAAGCACTGGGAAGACTCACTTCCGGACATGGCTGATGTGTGCTTCTGAGGGTGGATGAAGGGAAGGAGCAAGTTGTATGAGCAGCGCAGTCGAGTAGCCCGCTGAGATGATTGAGTTCGGATAGAGGCATACGGAGAAAGCATTATATAAGCGCCAGATGAAGTCAACCTGCCTAATTTGGCGACTAGGAATGGCCGGAGCCGTATTTGATTTGATGGAGGCGACACGCTCATTTGGAACGCGAGGTGAGCGCACTTCAAATTACCGAACGCGTTGGCCCTTATTCAATAAATTCTCCCCTCCGAGATCACATTTAGTGCTTTTCTCCCTCCCCACTTCATCCTTGGTTTGTTTTTTCTCCAACGTCCTCCTCGCCGTTCTACTTGCCCTGCTAGTCACAGACAACGGTTTGCATGCTAGCTCTCGCAGCAGCACGCTACCAAACATTCGGCTTATTATTTTTGCGATCCCAGATTTCTCAGCGAGTCGCCAATATGCCTACTACTCGTTCAAGAACCAGAGCATCCATGTCCATGGATCAGCTTCTCAACCCAGTTCCAGGTTATGAACCAGGACAAGAACAGCCGTCGCCGTCGCCCCCGACTGCTACCACTAACGGAAACGGCAAGCGAAGGGGAGAAGGTGAACCTTCTTCATCCCGGAAAAAGGCTCGACCGTCGGAGAAAACAACCACGGAAATTACTGCGAACACTGCCGCAGATTTCACTCAGGGAGGGTCTTCCAGTCATCACTACCCCGACGTTGTGTTGCCTGCAATCCACACCGACGGAGAAAATCCTAGAGACTTAGTACCCGCTCAGCTTACTTTTTCGTTTGAATCTGCAAAACGACACCTTATTCGCGTCGACCCGAGGTTTGAGGACATCTTCGACAGACTCAAATGTAAACCGTTCGAACATTTGGAAATGTTTGATCCATTCAGGTGAGTTCAGATGAACGCGGAATGAACATAGGGACCGTTCGCTCAGCATTTGTTGCAGCACACTCGCAAGTTCTATCTTGTGAGTGCTAGACTAACTCCTTGAATTTTCACAATCTCACCGATACTTGAATTATAGAGGGCAACAGATTTCCTGGAAGGCTGCTCGTGCTATCACATATCGTTTTGTTCGACTATTTAATCCGGCCCTTCCAGAAAAATCTGATGACTATAAGTATGTCACATCCTCTGCGGACTAGTCAATTAAAACTCAGGGCTTCATCACCCTTCACAGAATATCAGACTATTTTCCGACGGCCCATCAGGTTGCTAAAATGGACCATGCCGCACTGAAGTCGGCAGGTCTTAGTGGTAAGAAGGCAGAATATGGTTGGTAATACTTGCCTAGTCCCCTCGGAGCGCGTACTCATTTTCAACTAGTCCTGGACCTCGCACAACGATTCGCTGATGGAAGATTAACTACTGAAAGACTTCTCGCCGCCGATGATGAGGGGCTATACGAGCTATTGACTGCTGTTCGTGGTATTGGGAAGGTTCGTATGTTCATCTACTACATCCTGCCCGACATATCCTTATTGTTGAGTTTCTATACAGTGGACAGGTCCGTCATGAACCATTCCCAAATCTCAATTTACATTACGGCCGGAGCTTGACACATAAATCTGCAGTGGATATGTTTGCTATTTTCTCGCTTCGACGACCTGATATTCTTCCTGTCGGTAAGCTTGCTTGGTTTCCTTCTTTTTCCAATATTGGTCTAGGTTTTATTTTACCGTTTACTTCTGCCTCGTTTTTAGGTGACCTTGGCGTGCAACGTGGAATGGTTCGATGGTTCCTTTCTCTTCACTCGCCGACCTACAATATCACTCTATCTCCGGAAAAGCTTCCCAAGGCCGTAGGGGATGATAGAGCTGAAACCCAAGCCAACTCGTCCTCAGGTGCAGGACCCTCACTGGTTCCAATTGCCGCTGGTGCAGGTGTTCCTTCTACTCCAGTTGGAAAAGGTAAAAAGAAAGCTCGAGAGGAGGACGATGTTTTGCCTACACCATTCACACCGTCAATCAACAAGACGTTGAACATGAGGATGAACAAGGACGGAGCGCCGATTAAGAAACCTTTTCCTTTACCTGTTGGCCTCACGGTTACCATGCTCAAGGGTCGTCTTGATGTGAAGAAGAAAATCAAGTGAGTGAATTGACTTTCTTTTTTGGTATGTCCTGATTCGAGACCCTTCTGTGTTGGATGCAGGGGTGCATTTTTAACTCCAAAAGAGATGGAGGATCTGACTATGGCCTGGCGCCCTTACCGTAGTTTAGGTGCGTCAACCTGGTCTTTGATAGACGTAAACGGGGCTGAATCCTTGGTACTAGGTGTATATTATATGTGGGCATTGGCGGAAGATACAAAATCTTGAGATGTCGGATTATGCTGTATTGTGGATGTATTTCTTGAAAATGATCGCTTGATAACATATATTATTCAGAAATCACCTCTCAGTAGAGGAGAAATAATCGTTGTCTGCTTTCAAGCACAACTCAATGCTTTGCTCAACGAAGCCAAAGCAAAAAGGGCCCAACCGGGAATTGAACCCGGGACCACCTGCAAGCTGTCCGGATATCCGGACGGGAATAAACCCGAAGCAGGTATCATACTACTAGACCATTGGGCCTTGTCACAGGTTCGGAAATACCTCTATATACTCAGATGGAGGAATCGGACATTTATGCTTACGCATTTGACATTACGCCGCTTATCTGTACAGTCATTTCCCGGTCTGTAAATATTCAGTAGGTACGAGATACTCCCAGGGGAAGTTCGCCATCTTTGAGGGACATTGCACTATCGTTTCTCGCGTTGAGCTCTGCCTGTTTGTCGTCTGCTGCAGTGGCCGAGTCCGACATGAAGCAGCCAGAAGCAGATCTTCCACTCTATCAGGCGCTTAACGATCATCAAGCAGTAGATGGCCCGAAATCGAAACTAACGCAGCGTTCCCGACGTTTCATCTTACTTGCTCTATTCTCTCTCTGCTACTTTGTCGGCAGTTGTATCTTTGACCACCACCATCATCACATTCGAATTCTATCTCATTCAAATTCAAGAAATCCTGCATATCTCATCAAGGCCAAGCATGGTGCTGTTGCAAGCGAGAATGAAATATGCTCAAATATTGGTGTAAACACTCTCAAGGCAGGCGGGAACGCGGTAGATGCAGCAGTCAGTACTACGTTATGTATCGGTGTTGCCAACATGTTCTCGTAAGTTTTCTTGTCTTATTCTCCAAATATTGATACATTCAATTCCGTTACATCTAAATTGGACAGGTCCGGAATCGGTGGTGGAGGCTTCATGACCATTCGGATACCATCCAAAGAACCCGCTGATTCTTCGCAGGTCTACAATATCGACTTCCGTGAAGTTGCCCCAGCTCTGGCTAACAAGACCATGTATGTCAATGACCCCTCTTCCGCTCGTTTTGGCGGTCTTGGTGTTGGTACTCCAGGAGAGCTACGGGGTCTACAGGAAGCTCACAGGCGATGGGGAAAGCTAGACTGGAAACAGCTCGTCTTACCAAGTGTCGAGTTAGCCAAGGGATGGAAAGTCCCAGTCGAACTCGGTCGACGGATTGAGGTTTGTCGCATTCTTTTTTCAGAAGTCTACCCTACTCAACCTTTTGTTGTCAGTGGTTTTCTGAACTTATGCTGAACGACCCAGATTGGAGAGCTATTTTTGCACCAAATGGTCCGCTTCTTCGAGAAGGGGATATCATCCGACGTGTAAATTTATCCAAAACTCTTTCTGTTATCGCAGAGGAAGGTGCCGACGCGTTTTATAAGGTATCACTTTCGTTTCATTGATTATTACTACCGCTCCATCTCACACTGAAATACTCAAGGGACCAATTGCCGAGTCTATAGTCGCCAAGGTCCAATCCAAAGGAGGCATTTTGAGTCTCTCTGATCTTGAGGCTTATCAAGTTCACGTTCAGAAGGCTCTTGAAGGCACCTATCATGGTAGAAAGATTTACACCACTCATGCTCCCACCTCTGGCCCTGTTCTGTTGCATATGTTCAACCTGCTCGAACAATTCCCCGACTTTATAGAAAAGGGACGAACGGCTCTGAATGTCCATCGTTTTATTGAGAGTCTGAAATGTGCGCTATCAGTTTCTCTTCTGTGACACTGAATCTGACTCCATTGATAGTCGGGTTCGCTGCTAGAACTCGAGTCTGCGATCCTGCTTTTGATGTTGAGAGATCGGCAGGAATAGAAGAAATTCCTACCAAGGAATATGCAGAAGAAATATTCTCAAGAATTACTGATGTAAGTGCAGCTATCATTAGCCTTGCTCAAATTAACTCACGTTGTCTACGAAGGAAACAACACATTCTCCTGATTACTATAACCCAATCTTCGATGTTCCTACGGACCATGGCACTGTAAGTACAGATCATACCTTAGTAAATTGCAGCGTTAAACTCGGCTTTTTTAGAGTCACTCGTCTATTCTTGACAAGGACGGAATGGCTGTTGCCATTACATCGACCGTTAATTTGGTATTTGGCTCCGAAGTGATGGATCCTGTGACTGGAGTTATTCTCAACGACGAGGCGTGTTAATCTTCACATTCTTCTCCACACAAATCGTCTACTTACCTCTAATAATTTCAGATGGATGATTTCTCGATACCTGGGGTACCTAATGCCTTCGGGCTCTATCCTTCACCATGCAAGTAGATTGTACTTCCCCTGATTTTATTCTTTAAATGACTAATTGTTAATTCACAGACAACTACCCCGAGCCATTTAAACGTCCTTTATCTTCTACAACCCCAACTATCATAGAAGATGAGAACGGCGAAGTTCTCTTGGTGATAGGCGGATCTGGAGGTTCTCGGATCTTTGGTTCAGTCTTCCAAGTTATCCTCAACTTGGATTGGGGTCTCGATGTTTCAAGTGCCATTGAATATGGGCGTTTACATGATCAACTCTATCCACTGCTAGTTGACGTTGATGATGTTTATCCTGTGGATATTCTTGATGAACTGAGAGCGAGAAGTCACAATATAACTGGTGTGTTCTTTGCTCTGTTCATTCATTACTGAACTCCTAACTCACCATTTTGTTATGCTTCGTTCATCCAGTTTCGGATATTAACCGTGTAGCTGCTGTTGTACAAGCGATACATAAACAGGGCGATGTGATATATGGTGCGTTTTCTACATCTATATTTAAACTGTTTTCCGTACTCAAGTGCCATATTCCTTCGACGTACGACAGCTGCTAGCGACTCCAGGAAGAATGGCATAGCTGCGGGATATTAGTGGATAAATTCTATCTTGTATACTAAATATAGCCTTCATTTATAGATCATACCTTTCATTTTGACGGATCAATCAGGCCCGCTCAAAATCATACTTGCACTTCGTTCCGTGGAATCCTCTTGGTAATTGGTGAGGTCAACCTCTAGATCGAAACTGTCGACTTTTCTATCACGAGTGCGATGGAAATTCAGCTTCATGGACATATTATTTTGACACCTCATGATTGTCTTCCCGATTCTTCGCATACTTCTCCTTGTGATATTCTTATAAGCACGAGATCAAATTGGCTCATGCATGTCGTTCGGGTTTACTCTGGAGCTCAGACAAGTGCGAGGATATAGCGACAACATGACTCTCAATACCAATCGAAGTCTTATGGTCATTCCGACGACACGAAACAACGGTCTTCTCCATCTATATAAGCAGACTGCTGAGAGGTTGAAATAACCAAGCAAAGTCGTCCAGATTTGACAACTGCAAAAATGTTTCGCATTGACCTGTTGGTCGCAGTCACACTCGCTCTTCTATCGCATGTTCATGCTCAGCAACCTGAATGGGGACAGGTGCGTTTCTCTCCCTCTGATTCAGAAGTACATAGACCTCACTAGGATAATGAATTGAATACTAGTGTGGAGGCATAGGTTGGACAGGCGGAACCAGTGAGTGATACGATATGATTACTCTTTGCATGGATAGTCATCTATGTTTGCTTTGTAGCTTGCGTGGCTGACACAGTCTGTACGAAACAGAACGACTATTACTCGCAATGTTTACCTGGTGTCGCGACTACGTCCGCACCTTCCACTACAACAAGTCAACCTGCAACTAGTACTCCACCTTCTACAACCACTGCTCCGACTACCACTGTCTCAGCTCCTGCACCTACAGGATTCGTTGGTGTCTCAGGACAAAATTTCGTCCTAAACGGAGGAATTTATACTGTCGTCGGGTACGGGTTTCAAATCAGCTGTTCATGATGTTTCCATGTCCTGATTCACTTTGCCTATGATGATAGAGCTAACTCGTATTGGGTCGGTCTTATGGGACTCAGTACTGCAAACATGAACGCCTCCTTTGCTGATATCGCAAAGGCTGGTGGAACAACTGTGAGAACTTGGTGGGTGTTATAAGATTTCAATCTCTCATTTCTGAAGAATGTCGCTGAAATTTAAATATGCGAAAAAGGGGATTCAACGAGGTTACAAGTCCTAATGGAGACTATTATCAAAGTTGGTCGAATGGTGTACCAACAGTCAACACTGGTGCTACTGGTTTGCAAAATTTCGGTGTGTCGCTTTATCAGTTCTCAGATAAGAAAAAAGGAGCTGAGGCTCAATAATATGTTCATTTCAAATAGATAATGTCGTGGCTGCTGCAAAAGCAAACGGTATTCGACTCATTGTTGCCTTGTGAGTATTTCACGTTTGGTTTGAGATGATTTGCCACCGTTGGGCTGATGATTTATTCAAGGACAAATAATTGGTCGGACTATGGTGGTATGGACGTATACGTTCAACAGCTTTTAGGTTCATCCGACCATGACTACTTCTACACCAACGCCAATGTTCAAGTGAGTAGAAACATATTCGTAACCTCTAACATATCATGATGGGTACTCGTCTGCTTCAGGCTGCATACCAAAATTACGTCAAGACTTTCGTATCTCGATATGTTAACGAACCTACCATCATGGCTTGGGAACTCTCAAATGAACCTAGATGCAAAGGCAGCACCGGGTAAGATAATCTCAACATTTTCCATCTGACTGTATCTTTCTTACTGAGAGAGATTTTCAGAACATGGACTGGAACGTGTACAACCACAACAGTAACCAACTGGGCTAGTACTATGTCAGCGTTCATCAAGTCCATCGATCCTAACCATCTCGTCGCTATTGGAGACGAAGGCTTCTTCAACGAACCTGGAAACCCGAGTTATCCTTATCAAGGTACCGAAGGGGTAGACTTCACTGCCAATCTTGCCATAAAGACCATCGATTTCGGTACTTTCCACGTAAGCCTTGAGTCGGAAAAATTCCTTTTACTGATACCCTAACTAATGATTTCAAACCTCCTTAATAGGCATACCCTGTAAGTTGTATCGTATGATTACTATGGGCCGCTTCTAATACCATTTACATACATGAAGATCAGCTGGGGTCAGACTTCTGATCCAACTGGATGGGGTGTTCAATGGATTAAGGATCACCAAACAGCACAAGCTGCTGCAAACAAGCCGGTTATATTGGAAGAATTCGGTGTCACGGATAGTCAAGCAACGACTTACACTGCTTGGTATAGCGCTATTGAGAGCTCTGGACTCACCGGGGATTTAATCTGGCAAGCTGGATCACATCTTTCGACTGGAAGTACACCCGATGATGGATATGCGGTGAGTCCTGAATTCCTTTTGCGGAGACATTGTCCTGAGATTGTTCGCCCTGTAGATTTATCCTGATGACCCAGTGTATCCTCTCGAGCAGACACATGCAGCAGCTATGAAAGCAAGAGGATAGAGCGAAGTATCAATGTATGATTTGTAGTCGATTACCGTGACGGTGTTGAGTATTCATTGTTGTAGCCTGTTTGGCAAAAGCTTTGGTTTTAAACAGAGACAAACAAATGTAATGCTTTCCAATTTATCATAAGCGCCCCACTTGATTCTTTCACCGTTTCACGGTTCACCGTCAACTTCTCGTCCATCGTCGTCGTTGTTTATATTTTATATTATAACTGGAAAGCAAAACTCTGGAAAACATTACAACAATACTGTTTTTACTATCATGGCAGATTCACCAACGTTAAGCATCACCCTGCTCGGTGCAGGCCAAGAAGTCGGTCGTTCGTGCTGTGTTCTCCAGTATAGAGGTATCACGATTGTATGCGACGCTGGAGTACACCCTGCGTATAGTGGAATTGCTTCCTTACCTTTCGTTGATGAACTGGATTGGAGTACGGTGGATGCACTGTTAATCACTCAGTATGTTGTATTATTGCAAAAGTCGACCATCGTTAATTAAGAGTTTGTAGCTTCCATTTAGATCATGCGGCCGCTTTGACTTATATCACAGAAAAGACCAACTTCAGAGATGGAAAAGGAAAGGTGTACATGACGCATCCCACAAAAGCTTTGCACAAATTTATGATGCAGGATTTCGTTCGAATGAGGTTTGTTTCTCCATACACTACCTACAATGTCCCTAGCTGAACTCTACCATAGCTCCTCGACATCAGACGCATTGTTTTCTCCTCTCGACCTTTCGATGTCGCTGTCCTCTATCATCCCAGTGTCAGCGCATCAAGTGATTTCACCTTGTCCTGGTGTTACGTTTACCCCGTATCACGCTGGACATGTCCTTGGCGCATGCATGTTTCTCATCGACATAGCTGGACTCAAAATTCTCTACACAGGCGACTACTCTAGAGAAGAAGACCGACATCTGGTCAAAGCGGAAATTCCACCGATACATCCTGATGTCTTGATTGTTGAAAGTACCTACGGCGTGCAAAGTCTGGAAGGCAGAGAAGAAAAGGAACTGCGTTTCACGAGTCTGGTCCATTCGATCATTCGACGAGGTGGACATGTATTGTTACCAACTTTTGCGCTAGGGCGAGCTCAAGAACTACTGCTGATTTTGGACGAGTATTGGAAGAAGCATCCTGACTTGCATAATGTCCCTATCTACTATGCCTCAAGTCTTGCCCGAAAATGTATGGCTGTCTATCAGACATACATTCATACTATGAACGCCAACGTCAGATCAAGATTCGCCAAACGCGACAATCCGTTCATATTCAAGTGAGTATGCTATAGCAGTTTAACAACTACCGTGTCTCATGAACAATCTACAGATATATCACAAACGTTCCACAAACTCGAGGATGGGAGCGCAAGATCGCTGAGGGACCTCCTTGTGTCGTACTTGCTAGTCCTGGATTTGTTACAAACGGACCAAGTCGTGAACTACTTGAACTCTGGGCGCCCGACTCTCGGAATGGCATTATCGTCACCGGTTATTCCGTAGAAGGCACTATGGCAAGGGTGAGTACCTGCTCAACAATCCTAGTGGTGGTTCCTCTTTTCTTTCTATGTCGAACGAATGTATATAAAAACATGCAGCAATTCCATCCTGTATTCTCTCTCGCATCACGCCTCCCCTGCGTTGTGTGTGATCATCGTGAAGATCCCCTTGTCTTCCCATGCCATCCACATTCGTATCATATCGACATTTTGAGCTCATTCCTACCATCTGTCTTCATTTTTAGGATATTCTGAATGAACCCGAAGAGATCGAAGGAATCAAGGGAGGGAAAATTCCTCGAAAACTTTCAGTCGATTATATCTCTTTCAGTGCCCATGTGGATTATTCTCAGAATTCTGAGTTCATCGAAGCTGTCCATGCTCAACATATTGTACGTTGACACTTTCTATGTTCTAGCTTCAAATCATGAATATTGATTGGTTTGCTATCAGGTCCTCGTTCACGGCGAGCAAACGAATATGGGCCGTTTGAAAGCTGCGATGACAGACCGGTATAAAAATCGGGATGAAGACGTCAAGATACATTCACCTCGGAATCTTGAAACGTTAGAACTCACATTCCGAGGTGAACGTGTTGCCAAGGTATGTCCTCCTCTTTCTACAGAAGTTCAATCAAACATAAATACTCATTTTATTTTCTTTCGTATATCAGGCAATTGGGACGATGGCAGCGAAGCCGCCTCAAACAGGAGATATACTTTCAGGTTTACTAGTTGCAAAAGATTACTCCTATACCCTTCTCGATCCCAGGGATCTCCGAGACTTTGCTGGGTTAACCACCTGTGTGGTAACACAACGCCAAAAACTTGTTTTGAACGTTGGCTGGGATCTTGTAAGATGGCATCTTGAAGGTATGTATGGAAAAGTGGAGGAAGGGTTGGACAAAGATGGTATTCCTACGATGAGGGTGAGTGATCCGTCATGGCCTTTTGTTTTCATTGCTCGAAGTTTTGATGCTGACAATGTTTTCCTTTCCATCTTAGATTATGGGTGTAGTGGATGTCAAACAAACCTCAGAACATGAATTAACACTCGAATGGGATTCGAGTGCTAGTAGTGATATGATTGCAGATTCAACGTTAGCTCTTATCACTGGCATTGACAAGAGTCCAGCATCAGTCAAATGTAAGTTCCCTCTTACTTCTTCTCCCTCTGATCTAAACTCATCCATACTCCTCACCAGTAACAACAAACCAACACTCTCATTCGCATTCACATACCCATGCACCTGACCATCCTCATCCACACGCTGAACTCGAAGGAGAATCTGACGAAACAACAAGTCGAAGAATAGGCCGTCTTGCAATGTTTTTAGAAGCTCATTTCGGCGATGTTGAACTTCACATGCCCGATGAACTTGAAGGACAAGGAGAGGGAGAAGGGGGTAAGGACGAAAAAGATGAAGACCAAGTTCCTTCATTGTTGGTTAGATTGGATGAAGCCGACGCGTCTATAAATTTAATCACTATGGTAATTAACCAGTAATCCGTTCTCATTTTCATTGATTCTTCCACCTTGTTTCTATCATTTCAAACTGATATTGTTTTTTTTTCTTTTCTTTTTTCAGACTGTCGACAGTAATCACGAAGGTCTTCGAAAACGCGTAGAAGCCGTGCTAGACATGGCACTTTCGACTGTTTCATCTTTGAATGAATCTTTCATTTCGGGAGCTTCTCTTCTCAATGACGATGACCATGCTCTAGCGGACAAAGAGAAACACGAAGGACATGAACATGAGGATTCCGCCGGCTTAAAGGAGTCAGAAGCTTCTCAGGGAAATAAGGACACAGATATGTCAGAAAATGGCGAGAACAAAAAGTCAGGAGAAGCGGTAAAAGATTCAGAAGATGTGGAATCGGATGTACGTGGTTGAGCTCGAAGTAAATAGCCTTTTTTCATTATGCACATAAATTGCACAATTTTTGGAGGATGATTTATTAGAAATTGCATCTATTCTACTATCTCTACATTTTTTTTAGAAATATCGATTTGGCTGCTGTAAGAGTAGATTCAAATATTCATGCACGACGGGCTTTTCACATGCGCACGCATTACAATGAACAATATAACTATGGCATTTCTTTCCAGAGTCTGCCCTACAAAACAACAACACAATGGCCGACCACGCAGCATACAAACAGGGACGTAAGTACTGTACGAGTACTACGACTTGAATCTAACAAACATATAGTTCCTCTAGGAAACTACTCCGTAAAGAATAATAATAATATCTGCATGCAGATCGAGAGATCCTAAAAACGAGAAAGAGGAGGGGAAAGCCAAAAAGAGAACCAAAAGGTTGTGGGCCACTTGAAGAATAACTGGACGCATAAACTTAAGCTGTAATAGCAACAGGGCTAATATGTTGACGTGAAAGGCGACGGTGATGACGTCTAGGGACTGTTCTAGTCTCATTAACATTCTCAATTTGTTCAAGGGAACGACGACGTCTTGATGACCCAGGGCGGCAACGAGGAGGTACGGAGGAGCTTTGAGCACTGGGAGAAGCAGGAGTAGCTGTGCTGTCCTCAGCACTGGAGCTAACAACTGGGGAAGGCTGAGATACAGGAGCCTTAGAGGTTGGGATAGCATGAATTGTGGTCGTAAATTGAACAGGAGGCGGTGTGGCCTTGACAGGAGCAACTTTAACACTGCTAGAAGCGGGTGCAGGAGCTTTGCTTGAACTATGTTCCGGAGATGCAGGTGCTTCATCATTGTTACTAGACCCTGAACCACAGAATGTGATCTCGAGGTTCACCTTTTTTGAATTTGTAAGATTATAATTCGAAGATATGAACACAAAACAGAGTGTTGCCTTACATTGTTATCCTGGCATGCAACTTGCACTTGGTTATCATCTGGTTTGAAAAAAGCGGACGAGCATGATCCAGAGTTGCCTGGATAAATGAACTATTAGCAAAGTAAATATAATGATATGCGGGCAAAAGTACTCACAAGTAGCACCACTGCCGTCGCAGCCTCCAAAATAGCTGGAAGTTGATGAGGTCAATATTTCAAATGTTCGTGCAAACACCTGAATTCAAGATCACCTGAAACCAGTTTCGACATTAAACCCATGGCTATCAAAACGTATTTAGAATGACATTGATCGTGTAGGGATATAGAGACCCGCTCACGGAGAAATCAAGCTGATATCGGTGGACGAGCCACATCCGGCGCAAGTAGGGTTGTTAAGAGTAAACTCAACAATAGCACAGTTTTCTCCGTTGAAACCACAGTTACCTGAAGGTTATTGTCATCCATCAGCAAGTTCTCTCTGATGTATGGTTAAAATGTGCAATTTCTCACCGGTTTGAAGATAACTATATTCGTATTAGAATTAGTTAGCGTGGAGGTGACATCTGTATAGACACAGAAAACTCACGCGATAGCGGAAGACAAGGGACCATTGCTTGTATAGTCGGGACCTTTGGAAAGGACGTCGGGACCCCTTATCAACATGGGCTATACAAGCCGTATCATTAGCCAATTTTTCTCTCGCTAATAAGAAAAACAATGGTTTACAGTGCCATGTCCACACCTATCGGATATTTAGTGCCAGACTAGATAAGAAGAAGACATATTCACATACTTGTTATTGAACCTAACAGTGTGTGATTCAGCATTCACCAAGACTGGGCTGTAAAAGAAAGCCAGAAGGGCGGCAGAAAGTTGAAGGAGAGTAAAAGCCATAATATTGGCGACTTGAAAGAGGGTGAGCTTGAAGGATAGGAAGGTGAGCAGAGTCTTTAAAGCGACTTGCAGGTCGAGAATGGAATGAAAGGAACGTTGAGAGGTATCTGGAGAGAAGAAATGAAGAGCTTCGTCTGGGGGAAGGATACCTGGCCGTGCGCTACCTGCGAGAGCCTCAAGGGAAGATGGCTGTTCTTTATACCTCCCTAGTGGCGTTTCCCAGGGATCTTGCTCGGCAGCTTCCAGATCATAGCGCGGCCAATGCGAAACAGAGAAGTTGGTGAAGAAATGCTCATGTGGAGGAGGAGCGCTGCTCAGACTGATTGTTTTCGTTCCTACTGGCATATACAATTTCGGATACGCACAGGACAATGAAATTTCACATTCTGATCACAAATTGAAAGCACGAGCTACTCAACGCCCTCAACGCACTGCATCCAGCACTCATATTCAATTCATGCACATTCAACTCCAGAGCAGCACACTCACAATGTGCAGGTCATGAATCATAACACGACATATCATATAACAATGTCAAATTTTGGGGTAATGCACATATCGATACAGACAATTAATAGACGTAGCCCAAGAGCTTGCCACCAACGTTCTTGCGACGAGCCTCCTCGTGGTCCAAGATACCAGATGAGGTGGTCTGAAGAGACACATCATCAACTTCAATGATAAGGTACAAGTGATCAACGAAAGCATACTCACCAAGATGATGATTCCGAAACCACGAGCAGGGAGCAACAAGTTGACCCAGTTCTCGATTTGACTGTGTTGGACGTTATATCTTGGTGAGATGACACCAGTCTTGTTGAGACGGCCGTTCAGTTGAACGACAATCTTTCCAGAACGGTGATCATCGACAATCTCGAATTCACCAATGTAACCTAGAGTTAAAAAGAGTGCAAGTTAGCATTGATGTAATCCCTACAGTGAACCCAAATCCGTAGAAATATAATTGTATATATAGGGAAATGTGTTGTTTTGGTTTTGAGTGATCATATTAATATTTCGGAGACTTAAAACGAGCGGCGGGTGGAGGCAACAATCCGCGCTGACCGTAGTTATAACTCCGAGTGAAAGATGGAAGGAAAACGAAGGGAGATAGAAAAAGAAGCCTAGGTTCTAAGGAGATGCAAAAATATGAGGCAGAACACTCACCATGACGTTGCATGACACTGAGGAACTTGATGATGACCTTGGAAGAAGGTCGAATGAGAACCTGACGCTTTCCCCTGCGCTCAGCATTGACAATGTTGTTCTACCAAAATCCCCAAAAGATCAGTCTCTGATTCTCCTCCATCACACAAGTATAACCTACGAGGCAGTCGTTCTGCGAAACCGATTTCAATCAATAACCCAAATGATACATTATACATCTAACGAGAGAACTCACCAAGACGGAAACGCGGACCATTTTGATAATAAAACTTGAGGAAGAATCGATATGTACCTAAAAAATTCGCGTGGAAGCTCGTCCGAGTGTCGTGCTATGAAGAGCGCGAGTCAAGAGAGCTGGGTATCACGGAAATTAAACAAAGAAAGAGAAAACATGTCAAGTGTCGTCCTCTGCGTATTGAAAGGCGGTAGAGACTGCATTATTCACCTTGATTTGAGGGGTCCTACAGTCTTGATGTCGTCAAACACGGCGGTGAGCACAAAGTTATGTTGCGCGCTTATTTTGAAACTGTATAGCACCAATTTGTAGACGCTCAGCCACAGATTCAGATCGTACCAAACTCCTCCATTACAAGAATTCACTCTGTTGGGGTATTTCATAGTCTCCGTAGCTGACCTGATATGGAAAAGACAATCATTTTTCATAGAGGGTATTTCACCGGTATTATCTCTTTCAGGAGCAGATATATCGACGAGATGGTCTGATGGAATAGAGAGTTCAGTCATTTATCTCATCCAAGAGCAGAGATGGGAAAAAATTGGAACGGAGAACCTTTTGTAATCCCTGTATTTTAATCGAGACCGGAGAACATTGTCAAGTCCACGAGTAGGTCAATGAGTTTGACCCTGGCATCCTGGTTCAAAGATAAACACCAAGTCGATTTTATAAAGCTTGCAAACAGTCTTTGGGAATACCGCGCAGTTCCTTTTAAGAATGTTTAATTTGAACTCATAAAATGGTAAGTAGTTGCAGTTGAATGCACAATGTCGTCGGAGTCGAATGCATTCAAGCACCCTTTATGAAACACAGTCACGGGCTGTTGGGGGGGGGGTTGGACATTGGGACATTTGCAGAAAGAACGTGTATATATTTCGTGCAAAATGTTCTATCTATATACGGGACAATGAGAGTCAAAATAAGTTGCTTTTATCGTTTTCTTGGGGTTAGAACTGAGAAACTATCACTACTATGCGGGCGAGATGGATATGGTTGGAACGAGGCTATACGCTGAAGAAGAATCATGAGTCGTCGATGCTGGTAAGAAAATATATGAGATGAAACGAAACGCGGTTCGATGACCGTTGGGACTGGTGCTGAGATGTTCTCTTGTATGCAATGGAGCCGGGTTATGTAGGTTATAATGAGTTATCTTGAATATTACGTTGATCGATGCTTGCTGGTGAGAAATGGGGCAATGGCCACTGGGTGCTGTTCTATTGTGCGATAATACGAGTTGGTACGTGCTGAAGATATTGAAGAATACTGGCGAGACATGAAACAATTCGGTGATCGTTGGATACTGCTGTGATGATCTGTTGCACGAGATGGTCTTGAAGATGCATATTGAAATGATGGTAATTGCTGGCGAGAGGAATGGACTGTTGGGTGTCCGATGGATACTGTTGGGACTGTATGCTGTATGAGACGGAGCCGGGGATCTATGGTTATGTCGAACATCTATGCTGATGTGTTAGGGAGAGAAATGTCATGAAAATGTTGGATAGTTTTCTTCTATCGCAAGAGCCGAGTTACGCTGAGACTGGTGATACATATGCTGGGTAGAGTGCGACGGGGAAGGAGATATTGATGGAGCGGGTAGGTGTTGAGATTCCGTTGTACGACAGTGTGTGTGGCTGTCGTGCGGAGTAGGACTGATTTCGATTGTATGACTGTCGCTATTCCAGCAGGGAATAGGGGATGGCTATCTGAAGGGTTGGGTTTATGTTGAAGTCGAAATTGTGTGTATGAAGGGAGGTTCAGGATACTTGTTGAGCGTGGTTGTCATGTGATGAAATGGAGGGTTTAACGTTTGCAGAGGACCATTGTGGCGATGGAGAACAAAACCCATAGGCCTGAGACTTGAATTCTCCAGCTCCGGAGGTAGAAGCCAGATGGTAGAGTGCCCAAGGATAGAGGGAGACGACTTCTGGTCGGAAATGGACGATGGCGCATCAAAGAGCAGCCAAGGACATCCGAAAGGTTGAGCTTGAAGAGTTGGGACTAGAAGAGGAGCCTCCGGGGTCGAAGAAGCCTTGTCTCCACGAATGAATCTTGAAAGTGTAAGAATAACGCAAGTCGCGCATGCTAATACGGCGGCGACAATACATAAGTCTTGAAGAAAAACAAAAGCTTGAGGCGAATAATTTATCGAAATCCTGGAAAAGGGATACGATTGAGTAAACGTCATCGACGCTGAACGAAACCCTTACGTGGGTATATGGGTATACGGGTATATCAGGGTATATAGCATCTGTACGGGATATAACAGACTTCCGACATAAGGTAGATCGGAGTCTTTGAGAAGACACGATCATCGCCTGACATGGAGGTCCATGGGTGGTCGGGGTTGGCATTGAGAACGATGCTCGAAACACCAGTCGAATAAATTTGAACTTGGGGTATTTGATTTGTTGTCGAAAAGTAGGAAATGGACGGATGATCAGGTATGACTTGAGAATGTCGTCGGATTGAAGTTGTCGAGTAAGAGCAGTGACATAGTCCTCCCAACGGATGAAGACAGTCTTCTACATAAGGCGTCGTTGGGTTTCACAACCAAGCCACGGAGGCCCATCCAAATGACTGAGGACACATCTCTACTTCAAACTGGCTCAAGATTTGGGAGACAAGTTCTCCAAAGTTGGTTGAAGATGGGGGAGTAGAGTCAAGAAGGCTGGGGGGAAAGTCAGGTTGGAGAGAGGGTTTTATACCCGCCATTTCGATCGAGACTGGTTGAAAAAAGTCAGCCTCTTCAGGCTCCTAGCCTACCAGTGCGCCTGAAAGCACGGGCCATTCAGTATGTTGAAGTTCGACAGAGCACGGAGAGATATCTTCATAGCTGATGATTGATACAACAATACCACGCTCATGATAACCTAGTATCATCTTGTTGAATCCCAGAGAGTTGTTCAAGTCCTACAGTCGACACGACGCGGAAGTCGCTGGTATCGATGTAGGGTGAGGTCCTTGTTCGAGAAGACGTGAACGAGTAACGAATTTAAGAGAAGGATGCACAAGCTTCAAGTTCATACTGTCACGGTTCAATTAATCCAGGGTTCAGTCGTCTACGGACCTTGAACGCGATCACGAGATGATCGTGACGCCCCACACCAACGAAACGATGCGTCCGATTCTTCCTTGAAGTTCCTTCACAAAACCGATAGGTCCTTGAAGAGTTGTTACACCGAGATAAGCAGGTCCGAGGTTGAAGAAATTGAAGTTTGGAGGATAAAGCTAGATCCAAAATCAGTCTTGAAGGTGTTGAACAACGGGAGTGAAATACATGCTTCGATGCGGATTGGGGTCTTGATCAAAGTCAAGTTACGGTAAAGTCAAGTTGAAAAGGTTGAGTGAACATATTCGCTGGTATGTGTCTCTGAGAAATCAAGTAAATGTTGGTGATAATGGATATGTGCTCCGTTACATTATGGGTACAATTTAAAGGTATATAGTGGGTCAATGTCGATGCAAATTATTCCATAGGTTTGTCAGCCTCCAACGTACGCAGTGAATCCAAACCTATAATAGAGGCTGACAGTTGTAACATGGAAGAAGTCTCAGTTGTACATGTGACATTAATTGTCAACAATATTGCATTGCGGAATCCTCAAGTGAAAGCCGAGATTGAAGTTCACGTCCTCATACTTATCGTTGTTGAAAGATGAATGAGGGCAGGAGAGCACACTGGCATCTATCTGCCATTCATAGAATATATTACAAGTTCAACAAATACCGAGGACCTCGAAGAATAGATATTGTACATTCCAACCCAGAAACAAAAGAAAAATGAGAAAGAAAAAAAGAATCGCATAGAAAACAAACGCAAGAGTCTCAAAAATCAAAACAAGACAAGGGAGGGCATTTCCAAACATTTTTAGAGGCAAGATTCGGAGGAATGAAAACGAAGGAAATATGTCCATCCCCATTATACAAGGGGCGACCATAGCGGAGGGAAGGAGACCATTAAACTTTTACGTTTACTGAGAAATGGGTCGGTAAGCTCTGTTTCCTGCGGCCCATCTATGACCGTGGTGAGCAGCCACGCCAGTGACGAGGACTCCGAACGTGATGAGGATACCAAACGCCCATGACAACACGTTGAGTATATAAGCAAGGCCTGTATGAATTAAGCAAGACTGCACCGGAGAAGTTAACATTCAAAGACTCACCTGGACGGGCGTATTCGAATGAGGGATATTTGTTGTAACGATAAGTATCCGTGATGAGGGTGAATGCTGCAAGTTGCAATGAAGCTACGATAACACACGAGTGTGTTAAAATGCGTAGATAACAGCGAATAGATTCAAAATGCACGCACCGTGTAAAGCAACCAACGCAGCAACAGCTCTCCAGATTCTCCTCCTTCTCGAATGGGTAGTAACACCAAAAATGATAGCCAAACAAGCTACAACTCCAAACCCAGCACTCAGCTCAGTCAAATAACCTGCTGTAGTCCACTCGACGCAGAATAATTTATTTTCATTGTCGCAGTTGTCCATTGAACGGGAGGGGAATGGACGACATTTGTATGCAGTTCTCCAAGTAATTTCGCCGCCGTCTTTGTCTCCGCTTCCGCCCGTAGGAATGCGGAATTGGGAAGCTTCGCAACGTGACATAAGACCATAGAATACATCTGACTTTGCACCAACCATCGCGGTGTGGACAGTTAACCTAGCAATCGTTTACACTTTTCAACCGAGATGTCAGATGAAAGGGGGTTGGTTCAGACGTACCAATCTGGTCTCAACAACGAGACTATGTTCTATCGTTCAACATCAAAGATCAACTGAACAAAACTGAATGCGAGAGAACGCTTACAAAAGTTAGAGTAATCAAGACTGCAAACAGGGTAAGGACATAAGACGTCTTCCTCATACTGTCAGTGCTGGTGGTGTCCTAGGAGCGGTGGTGGTGATAGTTGTGGTCAGAGAGGGAAGGGGAGTGACTATCGCAGCAAGCTTCACTCCACTGTGGTGGGAGATATCAAGCACTGCGGGTTTGCTTCAGTGCTTGATTATGGCAGAAGAACAAACGCAAGCTAGAAGCGTCGGTTTTGCCATAGGCCTATAGTCGCAGTGATTCAATTCATCGGCATGCTGCGATCCAGACAACCCTACTACTCGAGCGGTGATGTCACATTTCACATCACCGCGGGATCATAGTTTCACAATTTGCTTATTCTTTCGGTCCTTGTCGATTAGTGGTTAGATCATCACGTTGTGGTTCGCTACAATTCCGTGAAGACGGAGGCTCGAATCCTCCCTGGGACACTTTTTTTTTAGTTTCTGCATATTTTGTGCACCGATGCTAGTTTGGATTTCGTTCCTCCCAAGGTTCTGTAGAAGATACCACAGAATATTCTGCGACAGTAGATTACAATAAAGGATGAATTCTCAATCCCGTGAATCATGAAATCGTAATCACAAAAAGTGTTCCCTCATATACTAAATGACCATCGCCCCAATCATATACACCTTCAAACTCGTTGAACCCCTTGGACGACTCGGGGATAAGTAGATGCAATCAGCTGCAGAAAAAATATAAACAATTATATATCAGTATACAGTTCACGCTCTACTCATGAGAAGGAAACTCACCCCGAAAAGTTCAGGCGCCCGGTATGCCAAAACTTGGGGATCTTCCCCCAAGCCGACAAAGCTATAAAGTTGAAATATAAGTAAACATGTTATAAATGATCTATTCTAAGGTGAGAATGTACGCACATAGTAGATACACCAGCTTCGATTGCAGAGGTCAATGTCAATGCTATTAAACGCAAACACAGTGAGCAAGGTAGTCTAGATGTTGAGAGGCAGGGTTGCTCACAACACTGAATACCAATCAAGAACGCAAATAGGATGATAGGTGCTGTGTATTGTCCATCAACGTTGTACGAAGGATGTGTTGCTGATGTCAAGGGGAAAATATCAGAACGGTCGTCGGTGACTCGTAGGTCTAGGGCTGGAGACGTACATCTCAAATAAATGTAGGCAAATAGTGAAGCGAATATTCCGACAATGTAAGCACCCCACGTTAGGGCTGTCAACCGAGCATGAACGAATCAGTTGTGTCCATAACTTGAAAATGTATAAACGATCACGTACTCATTCCGACAAGTGAATCATTAACCAAGGCATCTATCCCACGATCGACAAATAGACCCCAAGTATCTTTCGCAGCTTTCAGGTAGGGTTTCCCATACAATGCTATCCATGATTTTGTCAGCCTGCCATATATACTCACGATATACAAGAAAGAGCAAGGTACCAATTTCAATATATGCGTATCTTCAGGTGAGCAATTGTGAGCAGCAAAATCGAGCAATCATTGTTCATCATTCAACGTACCTGTTGAAATATTGAACCTATGATAACCATATAGTTAACTCACAACCGGCTCGGACAGAATGAACAAAATATCCTCACCAATCCTTCAAGACAACTCATAAAACATTCAGCACACAAAGCCAAACACACTTCGATAGCTGATAGTGATGGCGCGAATGTCAAAGATGCGACCCGTTAACTGAAGGATCAAGAGGGCGAACTCACGATGGCCTTCTTGACTCGCAGCATTCCTCGCGATGCTAATGAGCAGTCTGATGATTTCCAATATAGTTACAATCAACGACCCAAAGGCCATTGAACCGAGAGAAAGAGTCGATGCTCGAACAAAAGCCGATAATGTTGGATGGGGTGGCTAGTCACGAAAATTTCAACGTCATGACATTGGTCCAGAATCCTATTACATGGCATACAACATACCATTTGACCTTGTTCGCGAGGACCAAAGTAATACCAACCTAATAGAACGGTTAAGGCTTAACACATCGATGTTTAACTGGGAGCGTGATGTAACTTACTGCCAAATGGGCCTCCTGCCATAGTAGCCAGTGCGACATTCCCAATAACTTGAGATGTCCAGAGGAAAGAAAATGTTTCAAAGAAAATCAACCCTGCGACTGTTGAAGATGAACAGGATGTTCCTGTACTACATGCTAATGGATTGAGGGAATTTGTCTTATTTACGAAATCTGGGAAAACGGATAGAGTGAACAATTAGCGTACATGGGTTTCCCGGTGTCCATTTGGCGTATCTGGATGAAAACGATCAGGAATAACTCAAAATAGTCCCTCAATATTCTAAACAACTCACGTTGCGATGGCTGTAAAAGTATAATATCTAAAATATGGTTAATCTTCTCATGTCTTTCTGAAGAAAACAGTACCAGTCACTTACGCGCTGAACACCGCCTGTAAAATCAATGCCAAGAAAGCGACAACATAGACACTCTTGTGGTGTTTAGCCACATCCATAACAACTTGAAGAAGTAACGAAGCTAGGGGTATCCTTGATCTATACCCGAAATAAGCGAATATGGAGATGAGGGCTATAACTGTGAATATAATCGCTCCGGCTATACAATATAATAAGGGTGAGTTACAGTTTCCTCGGTGAAGGAAGTAAAAGGAAAACTTACACCAATATCGCGTTATCCAGTAGTAGATGCATATTCCACTGCATAAACTCAGGTAAGTAGGCAAAAGGATGAAGGTGAGGGAAGGGACTCATACATATTAAGAGCGATGGTAAGAACGAGAGTTATATGCATTATAACTCGGGTGAATGCTCTGATGAGGATAAGGTATAGTACTGAGAAGATCACTGCTGCTGCTGTGGCCAAGAGAAGTATAACGACTGTATGGCTAGATAAAATGGAGGCAAAATATAAGTATATAGGTAGTTCTTGCTCAATGCAAGCACTGTTTGAAACTGGCGCTGACTAGTTGAGTGTGACAGAATTTCCAGTATGGTCACCACCACCTATACTTCCTCCAAGTCCACCTTGTTTCACCCATTCGGAGATGGCCAATGCTGATACAACTACGAATCCTGCAAACTATGGGTGAAAAGAAGACGTGAACAATCACTCTATCTCAGTTCATACAACTGGAACTTGCCTGGGCGATAAAGAAGATCAAAAACAAGGGATCGTTGATCCTCTTTTTAGGTTTAAACCTATCACCTTCATATGGAGATTTTTCAGGCGCATACTCTCCGTTGAAATTCGTCTGATTAGGAGGTGGATGTCCAGAAGGAGGTGCATATTGCGGGGTTGGACCTGGAGCGTACGCAGGCTGATAATTGTTGTTATACTGTGGTTGATTCCCCCATTGGTCTTTCGCTGCTCCGTCCCATGGATTCGCCATGCTCAGTACTCTCAAAGCTAGTGTTTGCTCCTACCGTCTAGGCTTGGAAGATGCGTGGTGTGTGAGGGGGAGGGGAAGGTTGCGCGAGCTGGTGGTGGGTCGTAGGCAGGTCGTAAGAATGGAATGGAAGGGTGAATTAAAGCGAATTAATGAAATAGAGCTAAAGGGTAAATAGTCAACCGTGCATAATGCGAACAATGCATGCCATCAAACACGCCCACACCTCGTGACGTCATGTAAGTATCAGTAGCAGTATGGATTAATATTGCAAGTAGTCATCATTCTTTACAATACCACTATTACACACCGAATGGGATTCGATATTATGCAGATCTTTGTAATCCTAAGTCAAGGAAAGGGGAAAGGAGTTGTAGTGAACACTAAAAAATGGTGATAGTATGAAAACAGAACGCAAGGCAGGCAGGAAATGCGACGAGAACGATGTGGATTGTTCCAAGTCCGTGTGATCAATATCGTAGAAAAGCCCGTCAAAGAGATTTCGACTTTCCAAGGTTTTCAGGTGGATTCCTGAATCGCACAACAAGCGTCGTAACGTTGTCAGTAGAGTAATTGCGATATGCATAGTCCAGCAGTTCCTGAGCTGCTTTCTTGGGATCAGCTATTTCTCGGACAAGCTTGACAGCTGCTTGATCGTCGACTACATCCCATAACTAATTGCAAAACAGCATAAAAACGTGTTAGTCCCCCGTTCTGCACAAGGAAATATCAAAGAATAAAACAAAATTGAAACGTACGCCGTCGCAAGCCAGGATAAGGAATTCATCTTCCTCTGTTAATTCCGTTTCCGTGGTATATGGCGCTCCAACGACAAATTCCTTCATCGAAGAGTCACCCAAGCTTCGAGTCACAGCCAACACTCCGTTGACCCTACCACTCATGACAAATCCACCAGCATCCATAATCCTCTTCGCTTCTTGTTTGTCAGATCCTTTATGATCGTATGTCAATCGTACCGCCTTGCCACCCCTGCATAACACACCTCGAGCATCGCCTGCGTTTGCACAGTAGAGCACTCTCCGAATCCCAATAGGAGATGTGGGAGTGTATAACCTCGAGTTCTTATCTTTATCTGAAGCTGATATCGTCGTAGCTTCTGTACTTGAACCCGAATGAGATGAACTGCCGATACTCTTCAACGCGTCTTTGATCTTTGCGGCACTATTCTTCTTCTTAGTCTTTCTTTCAGGGCTTTCTCCGCCACTCTCCTCTGCCGCATCTCCTTCTATCAGGTCCAGTCCAGATTGAAGAGGGTCAAACCCATGAGGTAAGAAGGACTGACGACCTGCAGAATCTTCTAGACGAAGAAATGCAGTCACTGCTGTGCATCCTGAATGCATTTTGCCTTCCGATTCTTCTGCCATCTTTGACAAACTGAAGTCAACGTCGTGAAATGCTTGATTAAGTACATCTGGAATGTTATCGTTTGCGCCTCGCCGTAAGGCATTCAGTAAACACTAGAAGACAGTGAGTCTTTGTATGTAATTAGGGAGCAGAAGGGATAGAAGCTTACCGGAGAGAAATTCTGACCACACCATTCCGCGGCTTGTTTGCCTGCATGGCCGTCAAAGATCGCAAAAAATCCTTGTCCCCTTACGCCTGCGAAGGGTACGATGATTGAATGGGCATCTTCCATGAACCGTCTTGGACCTTTCGAGTCGGTCACGGCACACTTGAAGGAGAGTTGAGCTGGGAAATTGGAGTCTGCATCGCACGCGACGGTTACGTTCCTAGTAAATGTGTTAAGGAGTGTAATAACGGACATGGAAAGAAAAGAGCTCACTGAGAGACCGGAGCGACAGCTATTGAAAAAGAAAGGATGAGAGTCAGCAAGGGAGAACACGACGCGAGAAAGAGAACGTACTGGGAGAATCAGAGGTCGGTACTGGAGACATGTGGGATTTGATTGGGTTGTTACTGTGGAGGAAGAGGATTCTTTAGAGAAACGAGAGCGGAATTTTGAGAGTGTTGTTGCGGTGGTTAGTTGCTGGGAGTTGTGCTGAAAAGAGGCAGATGGAAGGCAAAGGCGTTGCTGGTGGAGTTTCCTGGTTAAAGCGGAGGTGAAGCGCTGCGGCCTCCCTGCGTCATTTGTCGCGAGTCACGTGGGCCGAGTCACGATCAAACATTTTATTGTCGAAAACAAAAACATTGACATACTCAGTAGTACGGCGAACAACAATAAACGGGCACAGGTTGATCCTTGTTCAAGTACGAGTGTCAGTCAAGAATTTTGATCTGGCGAATGTAAAATGTTACCTTATGCATTTACTTTGAGCTGAATAACTATTATTACTATTAATTTACCAAAACCTTTTCTAATCCAATTTAGAGTCATCTGGACAGTACACAAGGCTGTTCAGGCTGTTCCAACGGCGAACGCTCGCGAGGTGACCCACAGAATAGCTCCATAAGAGGTGAGTATGAAGATGGATGATGAGATGGATCGGGCGCGTACAAGTTCAGGCAGTCTAGCGCCAAAACTTGTATACAACTTCCACTTTCACGACCACCAAACCCATTTACATTTTTTATCCACAACTTTCGATAAACCATCGAAACCTGTGGATGTCTCAGCAATCAACTACTGCAAAGCCTTCGCTGCAGGGGGTCAGAATCAAAGCTCGCAAAGGGGCAGTCAAAGCTCACGCCAAGCACGAACCTGCTGGTATGTCGTTTGATCTCTACTCAAATGCTAATTTTTCACACTCTTCAATTCTATAGTCTTTAGAGATCAGCTCTTCAAACACATCGAAACAGTACCCGAAGGAGATTTCGACGCTTTCGCGAACAAACTAATTCAAGCTGGTTCAACTCTCGAATTACTCAAGTATGCAGACGCACTTTTCGAGATCCTCCTCGTCGGTGGTCTTCTTCAACCAGGTGGAAGTTACGTCGACGACGGTGCTCCATTCTCACCATTCTCGATCTACAATGCCAAAGAGCCCGTGGATGTGGCGGAGATAAAAAAGTATGTCGAGGTTTTGAACAAGCTCATCCGAAGGTACGTCTCTGTCTTCCTTGTTCCTGATTCTTTTTCTCAGATTAGTTGGTCCATGCTCTCAGATATAAATACCTCCAGAGACCTCTCGAAGAAGTTTCCTTACCGACTTTGTTGCAATATATGAATCGCTGGCCCGAAGCTCAAAGGGACAAACTTGCTATCGCTATAGGTCTCTTGATGGCTCAAGGCCTTGCCAGCGCAAGTTGCTTACTCAGTCTTACCAAAGATCATCTCGTCAAGAATGGTACGTTGGTTATTCTCTATAGATCACATTCGATCGCATCTTTCAACTTTCAACTAATGGTTTGGTCGTGTGCAGATGTCTCTGTCAATGTCATCACGACAATCTTCCGAGCATACCTCTCAGAACTGTCGATGGACCACCTCGCAGGTGCTTTACGAAAGGGCGGGATCAAGGACTTGCTAGCTTTCTTCCCTCCTAATAAACGCCAAGACAAAGCTCTTGAAGAACATTTCCGTGCTGCTGGATTGCCGCATGTAGCCGAATGGTGGATTAAGAAACAGAACGCGTCTTTGAAGGATACAATCACCAAAGCTTTGCAAGGCATGCTTGAGAATGGTGATTCTCATACTGATGTTCGTTCTCCCTTGTCTGTCATGAACCTCATCATTATCAAATATATTGACGAGGCTGTTCTTTCGTGGGTTTAGATTGTCCAGGCAATCAAGACAAAGCAGGAGGAGCAAGCTCTGCCTGAGACAGAGCTTATTCAATGCATCTGGCAAGGTCTGATTTCTTCAATCGATTGGAGTGCTCGTCAAGACCAGAATGAAGCCCTCGCTTTACGTGAGATAACGGTATGTGATTCTCTAGCAGTTTATAATTTCCGTTTTACTTACTGTAGATACACCTTTGCACAGAGTTTTACGGATATCTTGGAACCATTCTGTAATGGCGCTAAGACTGAAGTCGCATTAATTAATACTGTTCAAGTGTACTGTTATGAAGACACCCGCATCATTAAAGCATTCCCTCAGATTCTCAAGGTAAGCATTCCTTTTCTTGAATGTTGTAGAAAATTCTCACCTATATTCTATTCAGGTTTTGTATAATAAGGATTGTATATCTGATCAAGCGATTATCTATTGGCACCAGAAAGGTGCCAAACCTCAAGGAAAACAACATTTCTTGAATGCTACTGCCTCACTTGTCAAGGTTCGTCGTTAACATGTCTTCGATCTTAATCATACTTTGGCATTGATAAATGTAATTTGTCTAGTTCTTGCAAGAACAAGAGAGTGAAGACGAGGATGAAGAGTAGTCTGTTTCACCTATCATCGACAACCCGTCGATCTGCTTTTGCTGTCGTTTCTCATCTTGACAATAGCTTGCCCCCCTTCTTCCTTACAAATGCATTATTATATTTTCATCAAGAAATCGAGAAGTAACGAGATTGTTCCTCTGTCAGTAGTTAGGAAACAAGGTTGATGTATTATTCCAGTCAAGGGTAATGGTAATAGAAGAGTAGGGAGGTTAACGCGGACAACTATTTCGCCAGCGAATGACAAGATTACGATGGACATACAGGACAATCGAACAACAAACAAGGGCAGAAACAACAAGAATAGGTGATAGAATACAAGGAAACCACACAAAAGTGGACATCATAAGGTCATTGTATAACGTAGACAATTGTTCACGGGTATATCGTATATCGTCAACAAACGCGAATGTCAGGCGGCAGATGCCAGACAAATTTGTCAATTGAACGACGACAGTGGCAATAAGGGCAAGAGGAGTGGATAAAGACATACAATCAGAGCCAAGAGCCAAAATAAAAGAAAAAAGGGAATGGGGGGTTTAATAAAGTCAAACGCACACTCAAGACCGCGATATAAGGAGGAACCAATTTACCATGCTTCCGGCATAGGAGGGAAATCGCCCTGCCATCCATTGGTGGTGTTCGCCATTTGAAGAAATATACCATCAGAGCCGTTGACAGGCAAACCTAAATCGGTGAGGCTCTGCGACAATTTGGGAACAATATGTGAGTTACGGACACCTGATTCAAGTGAGAGATGGAAGGATAATCTGACCTGTTCTTGTAACCAGAGAGGGATTGCACTAGGACTGAAATTACGATCACCGGCCCAAGCCATGCCAAGTTCTTCCATTGTGAACGGTGGTGGTGGACCGGGCCCAACAATGCTAGGGTCAAGGTAAGGCGGAGTAGGTGCCATCATTTCGTTTTGGCCACCTCCTCCAGTCAATGGAGTCGCACCACCAGATGCAAGACCAACTTTACGTCGGAGGTTTGCAAGCATGATACGCAAAGTGAGAGCATATCTTTCGGCTGCGACATCAGAAAGCAACTGAGCAAGTTGCTCGACTTGCATAGTGATGGATGCGATATCGAGTTCGGTAGGGAAGAGATTCGCCATTTTGAGGAGGAAAAGACCGGAAAATGCTGCTGTAACTAAGCTGTCATGGACTGCGTAGCGCAATGCAGCCCTACATATATGAATGAGGTTGAATACTTTTGGCTGCAGAAAGTTCAGGTTAAAAACGTACCGATAAGTAGGTGAATTAAGGAGATTCGAGATACAATTCGACGCTGCATCCTTGGCTTGGAACGCAAGTTCACGTTGCTCAAATGGCATTTTATCCCAAGATACACCACGCAGAGCAACGCAGACGAGCCATAGTTTAGCATAGTACAGTTCTCCTGCCAGAATTTTGCGCGGAAGTGCATCTTCATCCATAGTTTGTCCTGAAGAGCAGGCGGATGAATGTAAATAACCCATAGCTCGAAGTTAGTACTTGAATATCGACTTACTATGTAGTTCGTCGCAATCCCGCCACCATTTATCAAGAGCGATATTTGCACGGCGAATGAACGCAAGATTGGTGTGGCTAATTTGACCATTAATGGGGGACAAGGTTTCATAAATTTGAGCTGAGGGGGAGAAAGCGTTAGGGTCGAAATGGTAATTTCCACAACAAAATGCCTACTCTTTTGAGCAATTAGTTCGACTTGCGATATGAGTCGAACATCCGTCGGAGAAGCCATAGGATGTGTGAGTAGCAAGCGGCAATGTTTGATGGAAGATTCGTCCCGTAAGACTATAGGGCGACCTGTTCCCAGACTCATCCTGAGGGGTACAAATGAGAGGTGCACGGCTGCTTTCCAGAGAACGGTGATACATACTGATGATCAAACCAGTATAAACATAACCAGATACGTGCAGACACAACTGGAACATTAACCAAGTTATTTACGGTTCTGCGTTGATGCATAACAGACAGCAAGGCGCACCAAGGTTTCGTTCCTCCTCTTCTGTTCTCTTCCTGCCGTTGTCTTCGGCCAATTTCTCCAGGGCACGATGCAAACCGAGATCAAGCGCCATGCGCATGGCGTGACCGCTGGGCAGCCAACCGTTCGTGCTCCATGCAGCGAGCAACAACATGCCTGCAAAAATAAGTCAGACTCGGAACAAGCAGGTGAACAGTCAATAACGTACCTTGAACTGCTTCTTTTCTAACTACGGGACCAAACAACGAAGACCTGGCAATACCTTGTGCCTCTTCCAAGCACTTGTAGAATGAGGGTGTCAGTGGTCCTGTTCCGCTACGAATCTTTGACGCTATGGCGAGAATAGCGTCGAAAGTCCATGGTGTCCGTTCCATCAAACCTTCATATGTGTCATAGCTTGGGTCGAAAACGGGGATGAAGATGTGGCACCCTGAGAAGAAGCTGTAAAAATAATATGAGCAGGTAAGGGCTGGTCAAGAAATATTATCTCACATGTGGTACAGTTCTCTAGCTTCGGTATCGGAAACCAAACCCTACAAAGGCATGAGTATGAACGAAGAATGGATACCACTGGTGTTCACCTTTTCAACTACATGTGGGAATGCATTCCGAGGTGTCGGCTCGGCTTTCTTCCGCTTCTTCACCCTGCAGAGAAAATTCAGTTCAAGGCTTTCCCTTGCTTCGAGGACACACGCACACACACCTTGGCGGGGAAGAAGAAGGGACTGCTGCCGCTTCAGCAGCTGCATTAGCCAAGCCCTGGAGGGCTTCAATTGGGGCGTTGAGCGTCGACCTTGGGAGGGTATCCTCCGACTCATCTTCGGATGAGGGTGCTGTGCTGGGAACAATACCATATGTGGCATATTTATGCGGCTTAGAGATAGATAATGAGGACGTATATGCGCTAGACCACATTGCTGACTTACAGGAGGAGCAAACCCAGGAAGAGGGGGGAATCTTGTGCGCGACACTGAAGCCTCTCCTGGCATCGAATTGTACATGTCACCATTCCGAAGAGGTGGTAAGGGAGGGAGAAGAGATCCTTCCCGAGGAGCGCTGTTGTACATTTGTGATTGTGCCATCATGGCTTGTGAATTTTGTTGTATGGCCGAGAGGATACGATCGAGTGATGACTGCATGCCAATCATTTGACTTTGCATGACCTGCGGCAGACGAGTTAGCTCCTCGACATACGTGATTTCAAAGAAGACTGACGAGGTATTGTCCCTCCAAACGCGAGAGTCGTCTGGTTCGGAATGGTAGAAATAACGGTCAGAAAATTTGGAAAAACGGAAGAGAGGAGCCGCTCACTCGACACTGGCAGGAGACATGGGTTGCACATTTTTCTTTTCTGGTTTCTCAAAGATACAAGGAGTACCAGAGAGTCGACAACGACGACAGGGAGGCTGGAACATGGGAGTGAGCACCCGGGCCGGGCGGAGGGGCGGGCCCTCGAGCAACGGGACGCGGGAGGCAGCATTGAAGAGGATATAACGAGAAAACTTACCTCTCCTTCGCACCTGTTCTTCCCTTTCCTGCACGCCGTACAGGCTCTTGCGCCTCTCTTTGGAATATGCACTGGGGGTTGTTGAGCCTGCGAACTCTGGCCTGCTGTCGAGGATTGAGGAGAATCCATCATCTGGTGGTCCGGATATGCTGCAGTATTGAGAGCGAACTCGGACCGTCGTCGTTTTCCAGATGGTTGGTCGTACGTTTGGTCGTAGTGGTCAGTCGAAGTGGACGGTGAGAGCGACATGATAATGGGTGACCGTCGGGCGTTGACCCTTTGTTGAACGAGTTCCTGCGCGACGTTGAGTAATCTTCAACTTTCACGTTAGCCGATTGTATCAGTGGGAAATTCTCTCGGCACCGCCTTGATTGCCTTTTTGGGTTTTTCTGTGGTTCACCTGACTTCCATCTACTAGCACTCTTGCAGTTCGCTCTCTTCTTCTTCTTTCAATGCTGTACAAAAATTAGCTCTCAGAATGCACATCTAGTGTTGCAGACTGTAATTACATTTTTTGCATGAATATAATCAACTACTTCAGTCTCACCAGCTCAGGATTCATTCAGGTCAGTCAGCTTTCATGATAATTTCACAAGTAAATCTCTAGCGGTTGAAATGATAGAGCCAATGACCATCCTCATAGAATGGCTAGCAGTTGAGAATTAGTTCACCGAGATAGGACCGTCCATTAGCCATTACTAGTACACGATCTTTGAAAGTTACCAGACAATATTACCAGTGCGAACCTACTTCAGCATCTGACTTGATAAAGTTGCCTAACTTTCCACTATATTCACATCCACAAGCTCTTCTAGAAAGCGTTGCACATGTACATTGTTGACAACCGTCTTGTTCCTCCTTGTATTTCTTATTCATCCCGATATTCTGACGCTAGTTATGAAATCATCGTGAGTGTCAGTGTGTGTTTTATCAGCGACATCTCGCATCAAGGGATAATGTACAACGTCTTCCTTACAGTCCAGAGTGGACAGAATTCGTCCGAAGAATGAGTAGAGAACGACAACATAAAAAAAGCACCGTAGAATATCTTACAGGAGACAACATTGTCGCTGTTGTTTAATTGAACACGAAACTCATCGAGCTGTGTCCTGCACAACCTTCAAACCGAATGAACACCAGATAGCCATCAACGGAGAAACAAGATACTAATGATTTGACAGTCAGCGTGGATGTACACGTAGTACGAATGAAAATACTCTCACAGATATTGCGAGGTAACCGGCAATTGGTCCTTGGTCTATGTTTACCATTTCAGCTACGCTGACTAGCAGCAATGCAGACGGTCCGGATGGGATTAAAATGAGTAAGAACCTGATATAGTAAATAGAACGGCTAAGTTGATTTTAATGGGAAGCAAATGAATGGATCGTACCACACGAGCTTGTCATCTATGTATAAACCCTTTCCAGCAGTTGTCCACACAAACAGCACACTGAGTAGAGGCATGACCAGGAAGCGTACGGAGAGGGTGAAGATTGAAGCGATAACTCCGGGGTTCGCGCGAGGAACAAGTGCAAGTTCGGCTCCGACGACTACAGTTTGGAGAACAGCACTGTGAACATGCGACATTGTCAGGATAAAGAGGGACTTTTGATACGATCTCGCGGACTTACAAAAGGTCTCCGAGGTTTTTTAAACTTTGAGTTATTGAACTATACAAAGCACCTCGCTTCTCCAAAAATGCTGAATGTAAAGGTGGAATGATCTGCATGGAATCTGGTCAGTGTATGTCCTGATTATTGCCGCAGAAACCACTTACACCAATAATGAGGGCTATGATAGCCCCGATTAAAGGTGGGCTCATCCAATCCAACGTTGCAACAATTGGAGCTCTCATGAATTCTACCTTGCGGGGCCAGTGGATATTTGGTATTTCTTCCATACCCTGTAACGCATTTGAATATTCATCGTACTCAGTGCTACAACTTGCTCCATAATTCCTATTATCTGTATCTTGCAGAAGACCAACATGCTCGCTATCTTGTATTATGACTGGGACTCGTTGGACAGTCGAAGTCGACTCCGGTACCAGTTTCGGAGTAACATCCTCTACGTCTCGAGCCTTCCCATTCTTGCTACTGCCTGCTCTGTCCTGTCTTAGTACGGACGGAGCAAATTGAAACGTGAGTGTCTGTTGCACAATCGCGTTGAGGAGGATGAGTGATTTGGCTCGGTCAAGAGTGTCGGCTACAGATTCCCCTTCCGAAGACAACTCGGAAAATAATGTCGTATACCGCAAAGATTGGAGGAGGAGCAAAGGAAGAGCGTTCGAATTAGGTCTACCAGAAGCGACGATCGTCCAGTGTGGCATTTTCAAAATGACCTGACCTGCCCATCCAATGAGATGAGCGATCACAGTGCTAACGAACCCCCAGACAGGGATAATCCAAAGTTTGTCAAGCTTGGAGGTGGTGAGTTCTGGGCCCATTTGCACGATGATGAGACATGGAAGAAAAAGGACGGAGCAGACTTTGGATATACACCTCACGGTGTCTCGGTCAACGTATTCAAAACGTGCCAAAATGTACCCCGCGAAGAGTGTGAGAAGGACTGAAGTGACCCCCTCGACTGCACCGACAAAGCTCTGGGTGAACGACGATTCCACCATCCTCGGAGACACGGTGCGGGTTAATTATTGCCGAGAGATTTGGGGTTGAAGCCAAGCAGAAGAACGACCATAAAGTACTCCGCCAAGTTGTAGAAGCCATGCTGAGTCGCCCCTCAGATTATGATGTCATCCTGGGGTCGAAAATTGCAGCACGTGATTGTTATGTCACGCGTAGATATGGAATACCGTGACGCGCATGTCCACAAAAGCAAGCACTTGATGCTACGCAGATTCAGAACAAGATATTTGCATCAAAGGTCCAACGAAATACGACAAGAAGACGGAAAATGGAGTGCCAATCATGCGAGATCTTCGTAGTCTTCTTCGACACCGAGGTGTTTACGAATCTCTGCGGGTTCAATACCATGTTGCCTGGTAAAATGCGAGAGGAGAATCACGTAGTTATCTGCGAAAAATAAAGAGCTGTTTAGCAAGAATGAAAGTTGATGCATGCATGGTCTCACCTGTCCAACGAACGGCAGCTTCTTTTGCCAGGAGCAACGCTCGTTTCTTCTCTTCAACTACAGCGGGATCACAAGCCCCATACTGTGCTAGTTCTTTCTGCAAAGTTGCTAATTCGGCTTTGATCTTTGAGAGTTTGGATAAAGAAGCGACTCTTTCGGCCTGCCCAAGAGAAAGCACACTTAGATGCATCCAAATCCATGATTAACTTAAGCATACGTACGCTGTCGGGTCTGGCGACTTTTTCTGTCTCTATCAATGCCCTCAGATCCTGAAGTTGAACAGTATGATTCTTCCTATTTTCTTTAACAGCGGCCAACCGGGTTTGCATCTACTATCAAGTCAGAATGAGTACTCCGATCAGTATGTTTGCATACCATGGCCCCGCGTTGTGATGGGAAACTCCAAAAGACTGCATATATGCGCATATAGTCAGTTGAATTCCGAAGACGAGAGCGTGAACGACGTACAATTCGACGATCCAATCTTGTCGGCCTGAACAAGGCCATCATCTACCAGAGACTGGAGAACCTCTTTGACTGTCTGAGAAACTGATGGCGAGAAACATAAATGCATGGCACTGAGTATAAGGTCTCAATAAATCGTACCAATACCCTTCATTTTGGGACCCAATTTCTCCAGCTCCTTCAGCTAATATATGTATCAGCAATAAATACCACCCAATATAGAATGCTCCTACCTGATAGAAATCTTTCTGTATGATGCGCAATGAGCATAATTTCCAACCATACACTGAGAGATAGAACACGTACTGTTTCGTGGAAAATCTCTAGAAGTCGAACACGTTTTTCTTCTGCTGATAAACCTCTGGGAGCCTGTCAGACTGTTAGAGTTTATAAAATCTTAACCAGCATAGAGCGTCACCATCTCGGGATATATTTCCTGGTGAGCTGAATGCTGGTGGGTGAACGAGGTTGGAGTTTGAACCTGTTCAACTTCAAATCCTAAGTACTGTGGGATGTGATGCCATCAAAATGATGAGTGACAGCGACCAAAACGGAAACTGTCCAAGTTGAGACTAGAGATCTAGAGGACATGCGACAGAAATAAGACATACGATTTTCTGTAGGACCCATCGAAGATAAACCTGAGAGATATTGGAGCAAATTGTAAAATCCTGAACATATGTTGATTCAAAAAACTAGGCGCGGTCTGGTATCAGCTCGACAGTTTCATCGGTCTACATTCATAGGTGATAAAGCTGCAAAACTTGAGAAACTCGTACTTACCTTCCGTACATGTAAAGCCCCCAGGCTGACTTTCCAGACAATATCCGAGACCTGTGTAGGTATGCATGCGACTATCAAGAATGATCCCCTTGCGCTCATCATTGTTTAGGTCATGGACTCGAACGAATCACATCTTTCAAAGGAGAATTAAAAGTTCATTGAAGTCACTGTAGATGGCCAATACATGAGAAACACTAGAAATGAAGAATATACAAAGACAGTACCTCAAAGTCAACATGCTGGAGAAAATCAGTCCAATCCTCGACACAAAATGGATCCAGACGAACGGATGTAACCATACCAGGTCTAATGTATTTGTAGCAAAGAACAGAAGGGGTACCTCATGTCAGCTAAGCAGATGCGACTGGCATTATATAATGGAAAAGAGAATAATAGTCCGATGTGAGTGAGTGTGACCGATAGAGGATGAGAGAGGACAGAGACAGGAGACCTGCAATAATAAACCAAAGGGAGGACGAAAACAGGAACTGCTTGAGGATCATGGAGAAAAGGAGAAATATTTGTGTAACAGAGAACCCGAGAAGCAAGAAAATGCAATTTACAATTAATGACAACGAGGTGTGATGACGGGAATATGAGTTTGTGGGGGATCAAACATTATAGAGGATAATGAGGGAATCATTCTGACTGAGATAACGGGTGATGATTGTAGTAACATGGATTACCGCAGAACTTGAACTTGTTGATCAGCGGAGGGATAACGATACGCAACGAAATCGCGGTCCTGATCGACAAGGTCAAGATTTCTATGAGAAGCAACCGACATTCGAGGCATCGTTGAGCTATGTCCGGACAACGGACTAGCGTAGCCACTGTGACCTCCTGGCATCCCATCGAACCTTGAGTCTGAATTTGAAGTCCGATAACCGGTATAGTCAAGAGCTTCGGTTGGGATAACGCCTTGAGATTTTTTGCCAAAGAGGGAGCTGAGTCCAAACTTGCTCTTACGCTTCTTCGTGGTGGTTTCTACAGGAATTTGCAGTGATGGTTGACTGTATTGAGCCCTGGCCCATTGACCGATGGAGTTACGGGAGACACCAAACTCCGAGTATTTTTCTTCCGCAAGGAATGGTGGGACATTTACTTGATCACGAGCGAAAGGTCCTCTTGCTGGTAAACTACGGATAGCTGGGTGGGGTCCTGAAGCAACACCGCCAAACGATTGACGACGAGTTTCAGATGTCCTGAAACCAGCTTGAGGTGGTGCTAGAGTATCCGCACCGGACATAGGGAAACCTCGAGGATCATAAGTGAACAGGGTTTGAGGACGAGAGTCTGGCATTGGGTGATTTGGGAACTCTACAGAGGACTCTCCTGGAAGAGGCGGCAACGACTTGTCGCGGCGTAAGGCGGCCGACGCAGGTCGTAGGGATGGAGTAGTGGCCGGCGTGACAGGGCCGTTCAAACTAGAAAGCGTTCTAGATGAACTCCTCGTTGTCCGTCCCCGTGAATCCGACTCCGGTAGTTGGGAGTCGCTCGAAGGCATGTGGTCATCATATTCATGGTTGAGTCCACTAGGTTTTGGAATTTCATTCGAATTATCCGCACCAGAAGGCCGAGAAGATGTGGGCGATGGCATTAAACTGGATGGTGCGGTGGGCGGTGAAGGAGCGTGAGAGGAAGAAAACACATTAGGTGACATGGAAGATGGTAATGAAGGTGTCGAGACGTGCCGTCGAGAAGATAAACCACTGCCTTGGTGGTTAACCAGATAGGACAATGGAGGAGGAGGTGCGAGAGGCTGATCGTCATCAGTTCTGTCCGCTGATCCTGAAGCGCAACGAGAGCTGCCATGGGCATCGCTCTTAGAGGATGAACCCGTTACAATCTTCCAAATCTTCTTGAATCCTTTTGCTTTTTTCGTCGGGCGAGATTCACCGCCTTCTTTATGCGAGTCAGGCTGTGGAGGAACACCGGACTGACGCCAAGTGTCATCCATGCGCAACGTAGGTGCGTTGCTGCCGATATCGACAGCATTGGGGAGTGATTGCAAATACTGTTGCTCACGTTGCAAAGCCACACTAGTGAAAAGCGGTCAGTCACAAAATAGAGAAATATAGGCTGTTCTAAAAACATACTGCATATCGACCATACTGCCAGAAGGAGCAAAACTTTCCTGGCTTCTCCAGCTAGAGCTCAAATTTTTAAATCCAAAGAATCTCGAGCGTCGAGGTGAGGTTCCAGCAGACATGATACTCTGCATATCCGAGAAAGATGCCTGTGACTGGGCTCGGAGGAGAGTCTGAGGTCGTTCTCCACCTGTAGTGAAAACACTGTTGGGCCGGACGTTGACCGACTGAGAATATCTTGAATCAGGACGAATGCCAGAGAAGAAACCACTGTCTGTAGGCTGAGGCGGGTATTGTAATGAATAGACTGAGGTTACATCCGCGCCTGAACGAGAGCTTCTCGAAGACTTCCGTGCACGAGATTTCTCTCGTCTCTCTTCCTTTCGACGCCTCTCTCGCTCTTCTCGCTCTTCCTTTTGGATATCCACGTGCTCGACAATCATCCCATTTTGAAGAAGAGTCATTTCGCGATTGTGCCCATTGGTCGCAAGGTGTGAAGGCATTGCTGGTGAATGTGGTGCCTGAGGAGCTTTAATGCGAATACCACCAGAATCATCTGTTGCCTGCGCACTGCTTCCTAACTCATACGCAGAACGACGAAGTTGGGAGTATGCATCCCGCATTCTATCATCAAGGATACGAGATTCCCTCATAGCACGAGCATGTGCAAGAGCTTCGGCTTCTAAAAGTCCTCTTTGTGACCTAACATACTGATCCAAAGTTTGAAGTCGAGAAGAAGGCTCCTTTGGATTCTAAATAATGAAAATTAAAGTAAACGTTAAGTCAATGATGTGAATGAACGCACGATGCTAAGCCAATACTTCAGATTGGACTCTGACAAAGGATCACCCTTGGCCCTAGGTCGACCGGAGCTGTCAGAATGTGAGATACCCGATGCTTCTTCTTCTTGTTCTCGGCGACATAAATCGTCATACATAGCGTCGCTCTCCCTTTCCCAGATGCCTGGACTAGTGACATCAACATCGGCCATATCCTGATCTCTCATGGCACATTCCACGCATATCTCCTCTTTTGGAACTTGTTGTGGGATGTATTTGGGATTGTTAGAAGAAGGGTTGATAAAGGTAGGTTGTTGAGCATACGCTCTAGGTGTAGGAGATATTGGGATAGCCATTGAGGCAGGGTTGAAAGAAGGTGAGCCTGGCAGAGGGACCATGGGGGATAGAGTCGACATGCTCAGGCCTACGCCAATCGCACCCAACTGTGCTGAAGAATGACGAGGCGTACCTTGTTGCATCGAAACTGGACTGTCGCAATACTGGTCAACCTGAGATGATCGCTGTCCCATGTCAACTGTGTGCTGGTTGACAACGGGGTTGGACTCTACTCTCCGTTCAGCAGAGCCACCGTCATTAGAAGGCATGCGGGAAATGCGTTCTTCTTGACCATTGAATCCATAAGGAGAAGCGCTACCAGGAGGCAATGTGTTATATGATCGCATCTGGGACGGTGTCTGTAGCTGGGAAGGAACAGGTGACTGGCGAATTTCCTGTTGCGATTGTGAGGAATGTTGCTGAATATGCCTCTGTTCCATGGGCTCCTCAGTTAACTTATCTGCTATCCAACCAGAAGACATGTAAGAGCTAGTTTGTTGTGGATAATCTACCCAACTCCTTCGTGGCATGTCAGTCATGGGTCCATCCTCGAAGCGATCCGAGAACGGACGCCCTGTTGAAGTCGAAGGAGACATGGAGTTAGAAGCACCGTTTAATGTAGGGTATCGAGTATCTTTGAGGTCGAGGTCAGTGAGAGTGAGACGTCTTGAATAGAGCTCTGATGATGATTGCTGTTGCGGATAGCCCATTGACGGAATGTCATTAATGGATGGTCCGTGATCTGGAGACGGCAGTTGCAAAGCGGTGGCCATTTAGATCGAAAACGCCGGTTTCAAGTAAGGAGAGTGGAAGAGACGAAAGAGTATCCGTCAAGAGTGTTGACCGAGAGAAATAAGAAAAAACCAAGGGGGCGAAGATGAGTTGGTTTGGGAGGTGTAAAGGGGCGGATACAAAGCTAGGGTCACCCCAAATGAGATAGGGAGGAGACAAAAAGGGCGACGACGACGACGATGTTGAAAGACCTGAAGTAGGCCTTGCTCGTCGACTCAGGCCAGCCAGTTGGAATGGGAGTGAAATTGAAAGTTGAACGGAGTACGGGGTCGTTAGAAGGGCTGGATGGACCGTCCCATATTGGCTATCCTCGCTAACACTCAATTCCCTACGCCAAGGCAATTTCCGGTTTGGATCACCTGCCGCTCACGGTGGCCGCCTCAAAATCTCTTACTCGCATAAAACTTGACGATTAGACCAGTTGGACCCTTTCCACGTATTATTATGCTCATAGTTCAGGTTCAACTTACGCTCTCAAGCTCTCTTATTTCCGTTAATGTGCTAGGGTCCACTGATTAGAATTATATCTTCTCAGAATCAGATTTCACATGGTCGTATTCCCTCGGTTGGTATTCATATCGGAAACAAACAAAACGCTCAGATTTCCTTATCTACAGACTCTTTGTGATATCCTCACACGAAGACAGTAGATCCTCCCAGCCTAGATTACTTGCGATACCTACCAATGACAACATCAGTCTCGGCAATCCTAATATTAACAACGGAACACATACCAGAGAACACTCTTCCTGTTCCTTCGCATTTTACGCTGCAATTGAAGCATACCGTAGAGCAGTGCCTCGGCTGTGGGGGGACATCCTGGAACATAGATATCAACCGGAACGATACCTGCGACACAAATAAGATGGCGTCAGTCAAATACAACCTTCTGCACTAGAATATGATTCGCGACTTGGTGAAACCACTTACGATCGCATCCACGGACAACCGAGTAAGAATAATGATAGTATCCACCACCGTTCGCACAGGAGCCCATGGAAATGACCCAACCTAAAAAAGAGAGAAAGTTAAAACGTCAGAACTCCTATCATGAGACTAGGGGGTACAGCTAGGCAGGACCATTTCTATAAGAAGTGGGTCATGCATCACACAAGGACGGATCCAGTATATGTTGGGTTTGTTTTACACCTAGAATAATCCCTCTGTTCGAAGACCAGAGGACAGGTGTATGTGCCCCAACGCGTAATGGTACACAGACCATTCTTCTGGTGTGTTTCCATCCATTACGCCGAGATAACATCACAACAGGAGGAAATGTATGCGGGACGTTCTTGTGGTCGTTTCTCGATAATCCCCGGGAAAGTTATCAAGAGAACGAGACAGCTTTCACGGAGGGGAACAGCCGAAAGATCACCCATTTTACAGGCGACTGAATTGATCGGTTGCTCCCCTCAATGTAACCTACATGTTACCTCGAAGTATTTGGATGAAAACAAGGATCCCCTCTGTCGGAATAAAGGACAAAAAAGATGCGAGACGTACGAGGTTCAGGCATCTGATCATAAACTTTGCGCAAAGCAGGAGCCATCTTGTTGGTGAGTGTTCCAGCGACGATCATGATATCAGACTGTCGGGGACTAGCACGGAAGACAACACCAAGTCTGTCTTGGTCGTATCTAGCAGCAGCCATATGCATCATCTCCACGGCGCAGCAAGCCAAACCTAACCAAGAGGATCAAGCATAATCATTGTCAAGGGGAATGCGTTGAACAGAATATGACGTGACAGGACATACCGAAAGTCATGGGCCACATAGAACCTTGACGAGCCCAGTTTACAATCTTATCCAACGTCGAGAGAACATACTCTACGTCAAGAGTAAGCAAGAAGGACTTGAGACCTGTAAAGTTCAAGAACGTACCAGCTTTGTTCTGAGGAGTCTCTAAACTCAATTGGTTCGACCCTTGCTTGGCAATAGTGGTGATAGGAATTTCAGCAGAAGTTGAAGAAGTGGGAATTTGAGCATTCGCGTTTGCTGGTTGGGATGTATGGAGGGAGCGGGAAGCTTTAAAAATCACAGATAAAATGGATAATGAATAAGTTTTGTATAATCGAAATGAAAAGGAGAGCTGAGTAAACGTACCGTAAATTCCAACTGAACCTCTCCAAGCAGCTGCCCGACCAGCGTTCACCACTATGCCAAAGAACAAAATTTAGGGACTAAGAAGACTTGCGAAGTGAGTAAATTGACGAACCAGATGTTCTGAAGAGACTGAGCGACATGTTAGAAAGAAAAGGGTCAAGGGGTGTAAGTTGCTGCTATGAGCAGCTGCAGCGAGCTCAACTCGGGTGGTGGATTCTGGTGGAGGACGGTTATTCCGAGAGTTCTGATTGGTTCGGTCCATTGACGGCGCGACGGTCGGGAAAGGCCGGTCTTCACCGAATTTCCCAGTAGTTCAATCTGAGACAAGACTTGAATACAAAATATGGTACATATTACATTATCTAAAGAGTCCATTGAGTATAATATCTACGCAGGGCGGATATGAATAACACGAGGTATCTGCAGGGGACGAAGCCCAGTGAAAAAGAGAACAAATGCAGGAATGATGATAAAGTTACAATTGAATGCAGACATAAATCTTGAACAATGCGAGGGTTGGAAAGAAATGGATAGTTCCTAGAACAAAGACATGCAGTGAGAGGTCAGAGAGAAATCGCCCAGGTAGAAATCAATGAAAGGAGATGTAGGAATCATCGCAAGGTTGAACCAAGAGAACCAGCTCCTTGATCCAATGCACCCTCAAGCCATCTATGGCTTCGGATCTCGTCAATGTCTGCTCTGAGAGTGGGATCCTTAACTAGACACCTCTCGAGGATGTTGAGAGCCGCCTTGCTGATCTTACCGCCCTTGTCTCGGATAACGACCCTTCCGTTGATGGCGTCCTGCTCAGTAGGAAATGGTGAATGTCCTGTAAGCAAGTAGGAAAGTAGAACACCTAGCGTCCAGATCTCTGCTGGAGGCGCTCGGTAGGGTTTCTTCAAAAGAATCTCGGACGCAGCATAAGCCGTAGTTCCAAAAAATAGTGTGTGGTAAGGAGGAGGTTGGGACGGATCAGCAACGATGGCACTGCCAAAGTCAATGAGTTTGACCTGCGCAAGAAAGATCATGAGTAACAATCCAAACTGCATTCAAAGTCTTGACATACCTTGAGCTCACTATCGATCACAAGGTTTTCATCCTTTATGTCACAGTGAGTGATACCTTGACTATTGAGATACTGGACAGCGTCCACGACCTGTGCAAAGATATATCTGGCTTGATTCTCCGATAACCTTTTATGTTTGCTTTGTTCAATACATTCAAAAAGATCATAGGATGCTCGTCGCGAGAAGTTAGGTCGAGGAATAGCTTCCAATGCCGAGGCAGGGCGCAAATATGGCTCCGCTGGAGACTTCTGCTCCTCGACTGAAACAGACGTCGATGAATTGTCCTTCGGATCCACTTCAGAGGGCGTTCTAGGTGACTGTTGGTCATCTTTCGAAGAGAAGCAATCTGCAAATTCAACGAAGACTTGCGGAGGTGTGGAAGGTAACGAGTCTGTGTTGGACTCAGTGGAAGGAGATGGAGTCAAGGAAGGTGTCGACAAAGCCGGAGATGGCACAGGAATAAGTTTTCCCGGAGCAGAAATTTGCTTGTTCTTTTTCGACTTCCTCGAAACCCAAGGTGTACCGTGAAGTTCTTGGACCTGTGAACATAGCTCTTCTGAGGTTTTGTCGATTTTGAGTAAATTTGAACATACCATATAGAAATAGACGTCATCTTCAAACAAATCCAAGCACTTGACAATGTTATCATGACTTATAAGGCTTAGAACCATCACTTCAGTTGGAATACGCCCTAACATGTCGTCTTCCCACCAGGCGTGTTCGGGAACCTTGTCTTTGATGATAAATTTCACAGCAACCTCAAATTGACCAGTGCGATGCCAAGCAGTCATAACAAAACCATAACCGCCAGCACCGAGTTCGTCCCCAAGCTGATAGGTCCTAACGAAATATGGATTAAGGGTATGTTCGGGAGGGAAAGGCTGTGAGAACATGCGACCTTGATCGAAGAAGTGACATTGTGGATAAGAGGGTTTGAGAATGGGAGGATGTGTCTGAGGAGAGAAGAGTAGGGAGGTAGAATTTGAGTCGTCGTGAATGTCACCCAGAGAGTTGATGGAAACAGAGAGAGATGGGAGCGGCATAAGATCTGAAGTGAGCTCTGTTGAAGATGATCCAGGAATTGGAGACGACGAGGGTAGGTTTGTGGCAGTATCCTGCTCTGTTGGAGATTCGTTGTAGGATGAGAAAGAGGCGGCGAAGGGGTTGAACTCGAGAGATGCGTTTGCGAGATCGAGTGCATTTGAGGGAGGGGAGGAGAATGGATAAAAGCCATCCAAGTGCTTGCCGTCTTGAGGGAGTTTTTCAGACGCAGAGGGAGTGAGAAGAGCAGAAAAGGAAGTGAACGAAGAAGACTGCTCAGTGTCCTGTTTAGCGCCATCAGCGAAGGTGTCTGAATGAGGCGGATTTGGGAAAGTATGAAAGCCAAAGTTGAAAGGATGCCGCTCCTGCTGATAGACAGCATATGGGTGGTGCTGCTCGGTCAGCGGGGTACGCAGACTGTCGCCGTCGTCCGAAAAAGAATCGTTGAAAGGCGGGGAGGAGAGGTAGCCAAAGGGAGGGGACTGGGCTTGGGAGGGAGGTGTAGGATGCATCGCTGAAAATAAAATAAAATAAAAGCCGCCTGCAGGTAGCTCTTGGTGGGCTACCGTGGACAAGGCGGGGGCAGAGAAAGAGAGAGGTTGGGTTCCACCGAGGTTTTATAGCCCAGCGGAGAAATGTGACGATCGAAAAAGTGTACGAACGACAAGTGGGAAGGCTAAATAATACCTGGCTTCTGAGATTGAGAAGGAACTTGCAGAGTACAAAAAACGAAGAAACATGTCTCATCTCACTCGCGAGGGACACTTACGGAAACCCACGCAGGTTATCATCTTTGTTTCCAAAAGATACTTGTCAGAAAGAGTACAACCGGGTGTTTGTTCATCATCAGCTTTCATGTCGACCACACCGCCATACGACTGAGAAAACATACATCTATCCAAGAGCTTTGAGCAATGTTTCAGAGAGCAAATTGCATGGGAAGACTCACAAGTTTATAAGTACTGGGCGGCAGCTCGACGTCGCTGTGAGACTGGGTGAGACTCTTGCCTTTTCACTGCAGATCGAGATCCCGGCATAATCCGAACTCGCAGCCGCGTGGCTACTCGACACCTTCAGAAGGCCACGCGAGGTAAAGAGACGTCGAAGTACATTTGTTCAATTCCTAATACTCTCCGAGAACCAGATTCAATCTCGGAAAACTGGAGTGGAGAAGTTGACATCGACGCGAAGTGCTTCTACACGTGACTCACGTGACTCCGTATTTTATTGACGAGGCGTCTAATAGTAACTGCTTGTCATTGACCGAATCGTTTCAATCCTACACCATGTCGACACTCCAGTCCCTTCTCCGAAACTGTGCTTCATCTTCATCTCGACTAGCACGAATCCAACGTCTTTCATGTTCAATACGACATAATAGCTCACAAGCAACGTTACCTCCCGGTCCAACCAGTGAAGAATGGCGTTGCTTCAATACCGTGTCTGCGAACACAAAAGACCGTGTTTCCCTCAGGAACCCGGAAACTGCACATATAGTTGCAGAGTCTTTTATTGATGGGAAGAGCATTTGTGCTGGAGACGATAAAATTATTATTGAGGCTTTTCCTGGTATGTGACGTGAAGCTTCACAATCATTCACTTTCGTCATATTGTTACTTTGTTACAGGACCTGGGATATTATCACGAGCATTCCTTGAACTCCCAAAACATAAAGTTCGGAAATTGATCATCCTCGAAGATGATGAGGAGTTTCTCAAGTTCTTGGAGGTCAGTTCTATATTGTTTTTGCATCGTTTCGAATTCCTGAAGTCATTTTATGAATGTTTGGGTAGCCTTTAGCTGTAGCTGATGAACGGGTCACTGTGGTTCCACTTTCCGGTTATATCTGGGATACATATGCGGTGTTAGAACAGCAAGGGTTATTACAAGACGTTGCTATTCATCCATGGGAAGGAGGAGGTGAGCCATCCCCTTGGATTTGTATACAATATCTTTCGGCTAATATTTCAACTTTTTTGAAAGTTCATCCTAATCTCCATTTTGTTTCTCATCTACCACATAATATCAAGGGAGAACAACTTATTGCTCAATTTTTTCGCATGATTCCTGAACGACTTTGGTTATTCAAATATGGACGTGTACCTATGAGTCTTGTTCTAGGTGAATGGATCTGGGATGTAAGTTTCATTCTATCTTCCTCCTTTTCGCAACCATCAGTCAGAACCAAGCTAAACATTCTTAATTCGATGTAGCGCACGGTTGCCACACATGGATCGGTTCCAAGGTGTAAAGTCAGTGTTATAGCAGAAGCGGTAGCTCAGATGCAAAATTCTGTCAGACCATCTGCGTTAAAACCTTATGAAGATCATTTCTTCCCTCCACCTAGAAAAATTGGTATCGGAGCAGCCAAAAAGCCGGAATCTAGGAAGAGAGGTGAACCTTACCAAGCTGGAAATGTGTTACCTTATGAGCAACAAGTGCGTACGCTGTGAAAATTCTCGAGTCTCGTTTTTGGAAATCGGTACTAACGTGAATTTCTTTTTATTCTAAAACCGCGAAAAGATCATTCAGAAAGGTGAACTTGAAAAATGGGATTACCTCCTCCGTCGTCTCTTCGTCAAAAAATCAACTCCTCTCAAAAAAGCTATTCCGTATGTCCTTTTCACACTATTGAGAACCTTTCTTTCTCTAATTCAACTCGGGGAATGTTACAGATATCTAGCTCCTGGTGCACAATCCCTCATTAAACCTTTAACAGATCCTTCGTTACCACCTGAACAGCAAGTAGATGTTACAAAGTTGATCAGAAATTTGACTATCGCGGATTGGGCACTTATTTATCGAGCTTTTGATGAATGGCCTTTTAGTCCTGATGTGAGTTTGTTTTATTTTTACAGAGAAAAAAACTCACAGAGATTGATTTGTCTTTTGATACTTTGTAGTCGTTAATGATCTCGGATTATATGAACCTTTCTACAGTGAGGAAATAATCACCGAGCTAGCTATTTGTGCTTTACCCTCTCAAAGACTTGGTTGGGTCTGAGTGAGGAAGGAAGGTGCAAGACACACTGGAGAGTTGATGTTTGTTCACAGATCTAGGTGGAAGGAAACTGAAAGCGAAGTAGATACCTTTACTGTAGGCACACTAAGCTAGCGTTTTGACTCTTCAATGATCCTAGTTGTGCGTATATAGTCGTAATATAATTGCACTAATCCACAAAATACATATTCAAAATGAGTATGAGCGTATTACAAGAGAGATAGGTAAACCCGACAAGTATGTCAGTACAAAAAGGAAGAAGAGACGTATATTGATGCAACTTGCACCAATCATGCTGGGACAGGTGAGGCAGGCCAATCTATAGGTTCAGGACTACCTTCCTATATTCAGAGTAACGAATAAGCTTTTCGGAGAACAGAGATGTGATACGAGACGAACCTGCTGAGTATCATCATGATCTCCACCACTCACTAACTCACCCTGACTCTCACCGACATCTTCATCTAACGGTTGAGTTTCTGCCCCTATTGTAGTATCTGTCGTTTGACTCTCTGACTCTTCCATCACAACATCTTGACTCTCTGGCTGAGTTTCTTGTGGCTCCGATGTCTCACTTTTCTTCGCAGTCATCTTCTCTGATTTCTCCTTCTCTTTTTCTTTCCCTTTATTTTTCTCCTTCTCCTTCTCTTTGCCCTTCCCTTTCGTAGGAGGACCAGCGGGATACCCGAATAATGTTGTCTGACGTCCACCAGCAGCCTTCGCGTCTTTGGCTTTACCCTTCACCGTAGGACCTAATGTTGAATCATGCCAATCAGTATGAGTACAGACGAGACATCGACCATATGCATTCAGAAACCGGTGGAAACTCACGTTTTTGAGGTTTCTCGGTCTCAGCTTGATCCACTTTTGTGAAGAAACTTTCACTTTTATGTAGTGAGGCTTTTGCTTCGAGAGGTTTTGCGAATGGATTTCGGTTCTGTGGACCATTTCCGGTTGTTTCGTGTTTACGTGCAAATGGATTGGTACCTGAAATAGAAATAGAACGAATAGTTGAATCAGTCCCCGTGGTCTATTACTTTCTCAAAATAAAAAATAAACGATGGATTGAGAGAACGTACGAGCTGCAGGTGGAGTACTCGTACTTATGCTTTCACCAAATCCGCTTGTAACACCATTGGAAGCAACGGTAGTCATCCTCTTCTTCCCATTCCCCACAATTCCATCATCGCCTCGTTTCCTTTTTCCATCCGGAGAAGCTACATACTCCACGTCTAGATCTCCATTATCTTCATTTTGAGGTGGAGGGGTAGGAGTGCTTTGCACGGGTTTAAATGAACTTGGACCTGCGGAAGAAGAACCCGAAGGTTGAGGTGTTGCACGTTCAAGTCCAGGTCTATGAATAACGGGCGGAGGTCTGAAATCTTGGAAAGGTTTCGGTTTCGAGTTGGACTCGTCAAACCCATTTCTTTGTGCACGCGTATAGTTCGGAGCGGGGACTCTTTCAAACCCTTTCCACTTATTATCACCTTGATCTTCCTCTTCGTCTTCAAGATCCTTCACTCTCTCCTCTTTTATCCATTCAATCTTTTCTTGTAATCCAATCAAATGATAGAATCCAGCGACTTTCTTGGCCATTTCGAAAGACTCCACGTTATTCAACATGCGAACCAAGTCAATCGCTCGGGCTAATTTATCGGATTTGCAAGCTGTTTGGAGAAGTTGTATTAAGGATTTATCAAGTGTCAGATAACGTTGTGTGATCTCTGGTGGTGTAGATGACGACGAGGAAGATGGCAAGGCATCTCGAAGAATTTGCAGAAGAAGTGTTTCCCGGGCGAGGTTCTCTTCGAGAGGAGATTCCTTTGGGTCGGTGCGTTTGAAGGGGAGACGCAAAGGGAGGTCTTGCATAAAGGGACGGGGGAAGCCTGGGTATTTTTGACGACCCTACATAGATCAATTATCAGAAATGGTAATGTAGACTCAAAATGAAACCGATAAACCTTCAGGATTAGACACATGAATGTCTGTCCGTTGACACCGACAGGCCAATAACTCTCATCTTTACCTTCTCGCCGGTCGAGAGTGTTCGTGTCGAGTAATCGGGTCCAGGTCGCTTGGAACGGAAGCCGAAAACGGGGAAGGGCGTGCAATACTCCAGCAGAGTCGTACATAACGGGAGCCTACAATAAATACAACTCAATGATGAATGCAAGCTTAGGTTAGAGACAACGCACCCCTTCTTCGCTGACACCTATCCACTGGAGAGTTTGTCCTTTTCGAATTGGCAGCGAGTCTTTCTGAATCAAACAGAAATCTTCAAACTTGATCAATCGACCTGTAAGGTTCTGCGAGCCTTTAAAACGTTCATCAACAGTTTCCAAGATAAAGATAAGTCGCAGCAACCTACCATCCATGCTCGTGCTTCCATCTCTCGTCACAATAAACACCCACTCGGGGCTGGCAACCATAGCCACAAAATCTCCCCATAAACTTAAAACACATCTTTCAATACCTCCACCAGCAGTTAAGAAAATCAATTCTCCTTCGCTAGTGGCCAAGACGACATTCCCATTCCCCAGAATATCCTCTTCCACTTTACCCTTTCCTCTTTTAGGTGGAGGAGGACCGGAGCAAGCGACACCGAGAACACGAACGTTTGGAGGAAGAGAATAGCTCCATTCATGCGCCGAAGAAAATGTCGATGATGATGTAGGTCGGTATAAAACTTGGGCTGGAGTTGATGTGGCACCGTCAGGTTGGGAAGCATAAACTGCCCCTCGTTCTCCTAGAGATGCTAGTGAATATTTGAAATGGTCCGTGAAATGGTAATTTCGTCGCGAGGATTGATCATGGAAGTGGACATTGATGATGTTATGTGTATCTTGATCAGTAGACTCTATAACGCCTATCATGTTGTACGCTACAGAGAAAATTAGTTGGGGAAAGTGTGCAGAAAAGAAGATACATGCCCAGGTATCGTTTCTTGCTCTCGAACGGTGTTGAGCCTGGTTGGAAAGGTGGTTGTGCCTTTGTTACGCTCACTGTTTCGAAACCAAAGTATGAGAATGTTGCTCATGGTTGAATTCTGACACAAGACATTTGACAACATACCCATTTCCCTAACTCCTTCCTTCGCGGTCCATCTCTTCTTCTCAGAATCATCATCTAATATTCCCCCGCCGAGATCATCCAAAATCCAGTCATCCACGCCGTCTATATCGTTATCTCCCCCTACACCTTCATCCATGTCCAAGTCGTTCTCGGTGTCATCAGCTCCTTTGCTAGTACTCCCCCCCTTGTCGTCATCATTGACTTTACCAATGTCACCAAATAGGTCTGGAGTCTTGGATCTCTTCTTCTGAACCATGGTTGCGGACGTTCCTCCACTAGATTTGACAGGATCTGGCGAGCCTTGAGGGATAGGTTCAAGCCATCTTGTGAAATCACCATCGGTATCTACCCAAGCTAACAGGTTTTGAGTCGGGGAGAATGATAATACAGTGATGGGTGATTTTATGGCACTTTGGTATTGAAACAGTAAACGACGATTCTGAGTCGACCAGATATACAGACCGGATTTGTGAGCAGAAGCAATGTAGGATCCATTGGGTGATAGCGAGAGGGCAGTGATTGGGCCACTTGGTGTAGGATCAGAAAATGTACTAGCTTTTGTCCAAGTTGCACGCGAGATACTGATGAGTTCTAATCACGTATGGTTTGTTAGAATTTGGAGGAAGTATCATCAATAATAAAATGTCACCATTTGTGCGTGTAGCAACATAGAAATGTTGACCAGAGTTGTGCCATATTGCAGAGCAATCATGTTCCATTTCTTCTGATCTGTTCATTGGTGAAGATGAGGTAGACATTGGAGGACAGTGAGAGCTACTTACTCGAGGTTTGAAATGGTAGGGATTATGCCTTCGATAGTCGTGATTTCTTTGGGTTCGTCTTCAGAAACGTCCCAAACAATTATTTTCCCGTCTTGTCCACAAGTTGTCTGTGTAAGAGAAGGTCGATGAGAAAATAGAACAACAAACGAGAAATATACTGACAAGAAGTGCACCAGAAGGATGCCATGTTGCTTTTCTAACACCCTTTTTGTGACCTTTAAGAACAGAGACTTTCGTAATGTCGTGAAGATCTACAATTTTCACTTCTGGTTCACTGGATAGGAATAAAATGAGGGGACAATACGGTGGTAGAAGGAGGGGGAACATACTCTGAAGTAACTGCAGCTCGCGTGCCTTTCGGGTTAATAGCAACACAACGTATAGGGATGGCTGCCGCTGACAGAACAAGCCCTTCCAGTGTATCATTCCCTTTCGTGTACCTCCGTACTAATGAATCCTCGCTTGTACTTGCAGACAGCCAAAAATCGTTCTGAACAAATGAGATGGTTGTGCGCATGAGAGGGAAGGAAGGTGCGTACTCCAGCAGCAAGGGATGTTATAGCATTCTTAGAAGCAGTGGCTGTTTCTGGTTCTTGGTCTGTTCCTCGGTCTGTCCTCCATATTCGAACGATGGAATCGCTCCCTCCGGTATAAACGTGTCTGAAGGAGATGGCCCAGTTAACTGATGAACATGGGGAGTGACTAGTAATGCAACGTACGATCCGTCTCTGTCAAAAGCAAGTGTGGTATATCCTGGATGATGGCCGGAACTGAGCAAGATTCTGTCCGACATGGTTGTAGACCAATGAAGAGTTTCGTAACGCGTTCACCGACGCGTTCGTGACAATATTCCTCTGTGACATTCACGCCGTGTCACATTATCACGCGTCGCTTTCGCGGTCACGGGGTCTTTGAACGAAGAACTGACAAACTGAACTTGAAGATAAGTTAAAGTTGCAGTAGATGAAAGAAAACAAGCGTCGATTTGTAGTCCATAACTTATGTTACTGTGTAAATACTGTAGACAGGGTATCTATAAATGTAAATTCCGAACCAATTTGTGTCATGGGGGGCTACAGAAGGAATAGAAAAAAGTAGAAAACGAATGATTACATGGATCAAGCGAGGGTGATCAAATCCGTAAGGTATAAAAAACATATATGCAACATAATACTCCCTCTCAGATCCACTATTTTTACTCCAACGTCTTGTCAGAAACCCATATTTCAGTCTGAATCTCCTACCTCTGCGACTTCCCTTCGATGGAAGTTCATGCGTTCACCAGTCGCGGTCGGAGGAGGCTCTTCGCTCTCCTCAATTGTATCCTGATCCGGTTGCCCCTTCCATTTAGGCTTCCCAACAGAAGTGTTGCTATTGTTATTGCTGCTGTTATTGTCATGTGGAATTGCGGCCCCCAGGGCACGCTCCAACGCCTTTTCTCCTCGCTTCTTCAACCTAAGGGTCATAGCAGATTCGAGCGAAACAATATAGGATTCATACTTGACGATTTCCGATAGAATCCATCGAGAACGTTCTTCCCAGTTCTCCATAGCCTTTTCAGCATTAGATGACCGCGGTGCGTACTATGAATCCACACAAGGTCAGTCCGGAGTAGATCAAAAAGTCAAATAAGCCAACGTACCAAGCTCAACATGGGAGCTCTCAACTCGTTATGTTCAGTGAGATCTCGTTTCAACGTCGATACATGTTTACGTAATGCATCCAACTGAGTTTCCTCGTCATGGTTGCTTGGGACGGAAGGTGGCATTGGAGGTTTCCAGTCATTGATAAAGACGCGATCGTTCCACGGTGACTTGTCAGCACGAAGTGTGGAAGAGAAATTCTTCTTGCTGTAACGACTTCGACCACTACGTACGCTGACATTGTCATCGTCTCGCACAGAAAAATTATCTTCAGATGCCGAACGGACTCGAGTGACTGGGTCGAGGACGCGATTCCATCCATACTCCATATTGGAGACACCACCAGTAAGTGGTTCTTTGCTCTGCCGAGCAGCCCAATAATTACAAGTGGATACCCACTCGTTGACAAGCTCTTCTGTTCCAGCCTGGAAAAAGTATGCACCACCGTTCGACATTGTGAGCACCATACAGTGCGGTCGTTGTCGGTTGTATCCAGGAGAAGGAAGTGCGTGAGCCAGAGAATGAGCAAGCTGAACGACGCCAACAGGTGAAGCATTTTCCTACATCGAGATTTTAATTATGTGACGTGAACAACATATTTCAAGAAACTTACCAGCCAATTACCTCCTCCGACTACACCAGATCCACCAGCACCATGATCACCAAAGACAAACATACTCAGTTCACCTTTCTGAATGACAACAAAAACGTCCATCCAGTTCTTAGACTTGGAACGCTTCCCAGTAGATTCCCAGTAATGCTTTCGACACAGCATGCCTTCTTTGGCCCAAGGAGGACCAAGCAAAGCGAGCTCCTCATCAGAAATACTAATATCTGTTGCACCCGAGTGATCGCTCCCAATGCTATGTGCATCGTCCTCTTGAGTCTCCCGTATGATAGTATGTGATAGGTTGGAAGCAAACCCAAGAGTAGGAGTAAGAAATGAGATATTTGAACCGTGGAGACCCTGTACGAATTCTTGAGATCAATTGAAACATCGCGGAAACTGACAAACATACCTCATGCGATGTAGCAAAACTAGGCGCAGGACTTGCTCTTCCGTCGTGATGGCCATATGGGCTTGTGTTACCAAATGCACTTTGATTGGACAAAATCGACTGAAGGCCGCGGATGCTCCCTCTCTTCAGAGTGGTCAAACGATCTGGTGGACCCCGCAAGCTGCGGCTTCGAAGGACAGTTCCATGAGGACTCAAAGAAGACGTTGACGCACGAGCATCTAAAGCTGTACCGACTGGTTGAAGGATTTGTTGACTCTTGATCGCGTTGTAGATCTCCTGCCAAATGCCCATAATGTGTCAACACGAAGTTCTGAATGCTTCAATCGAGTCGTACCTTCAACATAGTTTCCATTTCATTTTCCCAGTTCTTGTCATGAACGACAGTGGACGCGGGTTCTGCTGGTCTTGAGTCATGACTACTCGACACAATGGATACTTTGCTTTCATTCACTGGTGTGTTCACCGAGGGGGTTTGAGCAGGAGTGTCAGACGCAGACGTTGATGAGAGTTGACCAGTAGATGGTGGATGATGTACCCCAAGAGTAGCCATCACTCCCTCTCGAGTAATGCTACTCCAACTGGTCATACTGTCACTCCTCTTCACCCGCCGATGAGGGTTCGGGCCACTATCACCAGTATCCGAGTCGCCCCGGATGCTACTCCAGTCATCATGGGCACTGAGGTCGGTCGTTGAACTGATACGGTTAGGTTGTAGCTGCATCTGGATGGCAGTGATTGTATTTCGAACGAACTGTCCTCGCGACATGCGACTATTGAGCTCGGCAATATGAAGATCCGTGTTCAGTAGTAGCAGTGAATAGGAAACGGCATGAACAACACCTGCAACACGTTAATCGCACGTAACAAGAAACGAATCAATATATATATATACTCACTGGCACTACCGAAAATGCTGTTAGGATTACAATCCCAGTAGCGTCGTCCAAACTCCTCCAGGATACGATCGACTTGTTGAGTTTCACCCTTGATGTACAGCTTCGCACAAAGACGTCTAAATGTGGTTTAGTGATCGAATAATAATTAAACTGCGCGTGTAAGAACTGACCGAAAGGCATGGTCTAGTCTGAGATTACTGAAGTCAAAGAAATCCATGTAATGTCTTAAAGCCACTTTGTTGATCACGCTCCTGCACCGAGATGAGATGGTCACGTGGTGTTAGAGGAGGAACAATGGTACTCACTGCCCACCGAGCCATTCGGCAATCTTCTCTTTGGCCAAGAATTCTGCATCCTCGTTCCAACACCTCGTTGCTAACTCTTTACCACGAGTATCTAGATCCCTTCCTTCCTCCTTGACTGGAGAATTGGCTACCGATAAACGTCGTGCGGCGAGATCATTTGTGCTGAGATCTTGTTGAGAGCTAGCACCATACGGCACTGAATGGCTGTGAGTTATTGATCTACATTGCATAGAATATTGACCTACCAGCATCACGATTAGGAATCAATGATGGTTCAGAGCTTGAGGCGGTAGAACGGTGTTGTATCCGAAGACGATTTGATTCGCGACTTGGAGAGGTTGCATGACCATAACCGAGACCATTCCGTGAGTTTGGAGGGGAACGAGGACCATATCGTAATGCAGCTACTCTCGGGGGGGCAGCGTTGGCCGACCCTGATCTCGCACGAACTGTGGATGACAATGAAGAAGTACGCTGAGGTATTACAGGGTCTTCAGGATGTGACGGCTCAGAGGGTGAAGATAACACTGCATCTAAAATAGATTCCTCTCGACCGGATACAGATTGTAAAGTGACGGCGGGTGTATGTGTAGTTATTGTTAATGGTGGCGACGAAGCAGCGTGTTTCGGATGAGGTCGGTCGGCGCCAGACAAAGTTGAAGACGTCCTATTCTCGCTGATTGAACGAATCGGCTGTTTTCGAGGAGGCGTAGAAGGATCTTTGAGGTCAAAAGTTGAGGAAGATATAGGATCTAGTTGCGACAGTTGTCCTTTCAAGTCAGTAATAATACCATTCAGAGCTGTATCCCATCCCCCTGAGTCTTGAGAACGTTTTGCCTCTCCCGACGAACGTATCGATGCGAAAGCAGAAGAAGCAGCCATAGCAGATTTGAGCTCCACATCGCTCACACTCATACTCCTCCGTTTCCGCCGATTATTTGCAACTTTGTCAGATTTTGAGAACTCGGGGCCATTATTTGAAGGTGGTAATGGGGAATTCATTTTTTGACTAACCATGACTAGTGAACGCTCATCCACAATGTCATCATCGACTTCAAGCTGGTCATTCAAGATGACAGGTAATGGTTTCTGACTTGATCTGGAAGTGGATGGGCTACTGAATATGTCTGAGGGATCCGAAGTTATTGACGGCTTTCGCTGGTCCTTCGAAGGGAGTGGTGGGACCGGAGGTGGATACGGTTCAAATATTTGAGACGCAGAATACGAAGAGTTTGATGAGGAGGAGGTGACAGTTCGCTGGTAAAAGAAAGTTAATGATCGGGAACACTTGAAACATAACAATAGAAGCATACAGATCGGTCGCGAGTACTTGATGTACCGAGCATCTTCCCAAAGAAAGCTGTAGTCTTCGCTCTGACAGATGAAGACTTCAAGAGCACAATATTTGTATCAATGACCTATGCAATAACAGGTGGGATCATACCTTTGTACCACTCTCCTTGATACTACTCAATGAGCGTGGACTTGTTAGAACCCAATCTGGACTGGAAATCCCTGCGCCAAGAGAAGGACCCGCTTTAGACTTTCCTTTTGAAAGAGGAGTGGTAGATCCTGGACTCTGAAGCATAGGTGAGCGAAGAGATCCATTACTGTCTGATTGAAGTCTGTTCGGAGTGAGTGGTTGTTGAGAATCTTTCGAACGATCCTTTCTCGAATTAGCCTCCTTTTGCTTAGCTTTGCGTAGTAAAGTAGCCAGGTCAGGACTACTAGCTGTACCAGGAGCACGATACATAGAGCGTCGTTTTGTCTGAGTGCTACTATCTTCAGCGTCGTAGAATATCTCGTGGGATGAGGAAGTAGAAGAAGTAGAATCTTGTGTTCTATTGGAATGGAGATGATTTTGGTGATTTCCTGTGCTACGGCCAGCCGGAGAAGGTGTCGGGGGAACGATTGTAGGTGTGGCAGGCTGAAATCCAAAGAAAGGTGGTGTTTTGGGTGGAGGTGAAGGTGAAGAGAAAGGACTTATTGATATTGAAGTATTTGTTGTGTCCGAGACACCGAGTGCATCAACGTCTACGCCTTCTTTGAGTTGGACAGTGCCCTCACCCCGCAAGGCCTGTTCAAAGTCTAAGTCTGTGCGAGATACGCGTCTGTGTAAGGCTCCATTGATGTCTTTAGGGCCAACCGGATGTAGACCAGATGGAAACGCAGAGGGCGGCACTGGCGACCGCGGCGAGGGTTGGCGAAACAAAGCCACGGTGAAACGAGGTGAAGCACGGACGTAAAAGATGGCCCTCTGGGCACCGTGAAGAGGGACTTGAAGAGAATGCCAGTGCGAAATGAGTGATAGCAGCCGGCGCCTGAGTTAGTACGGGGATATCCCGAAGAGGCCAAGTGTATTCGAAGGACATCCATCGTCTCATTCTCTTCGATTCAAAAATTAAATCCAGGGATTCCATGTTTGAGTTCTTCTTCATTGCTAGAACAATGCTACGAATAACTAAGTAAAAAAAAACTGTTGAACAATAATCTATGATATCTACGCGTCATCGTCGTACAGCGTACCCTCTGAACACACAAAATGAATGACATGGGAGAATGATATGCAAAAAGAAAAGCAAAATGAACCCGACTCCAGCCCACTACAGAAGATCTAATGAAACATTACAAGCATAGGACAATGATGAACAACAAGAGAGAGAGAAATTACAATTTGAATACATTATGCACCCGCACCCTCGTCGCTGCCTTTACGGGGAGACGAGGATATCTGAGCACTTGTGGATGTCCGTCGTTGGCGTTTCATAGAAACACCCGCTGCAGCACTTCCGCCAACTCTGTTCGTAGGGGATAATCGTGTTCCCGAGAGACCCGATGGCATAGAACTTGTTGTAGATGACCTTGGGCGAGATCCAGGAATTTTCGGCACGGATGCACCTCCTTTCCGCGATGCACTATGAGGCGTTCCAGACGCACGATTACTGAAAATACACATCAGGAACTACTCGTAGAATTGGGATTGGAAGATTCTATATGCTCACCGTTTCTTGATGACATCTGTTTTGAGGGACAGAGGTCGAACAACACCATGTAATTTCTTAGGGAATAGATTGTCAGATAACATCACCATTAGTCAGAAGAAAATTACTCACAAAGAATAACCCGCAAGCATTACCTGCGAGATTACATTAATAGGTTAGCGACAATTGCACTAACGATGCTTTGATAACTTACACAGTGGTTGTCCTTCAGGGTCACGACGCCAAAGGGGAGTGTTCGTAGTTTGACAGTTCGTGCAAATTGTAGGAGCAGAATCCCCATCATCACCTTTGCTGGTCTGATTGGAACTACCAGATGCGGTTTCGGGAGTAGTACTAAGAGGATATCAGAAGACTGCGAAGTACATGTGAGAAATGAGAAATACCTCTTCCGTTGCGCAATGAATGCAGCCTGCCGTGTAGCATTGTCCTGGGATATACGACGAGATGATGCAATCTTACGTGGTGCCATCCTTCCATTGACGCCGTTCTGTGGACCCTCCACCGAGGGCGGCGTTGATGCATTAGAAGTATTATATGGTTCCGGAGAGGCATTAGAGCTTGAACCAACTCCATTACCCCAGCCGTCGCTAGATGGGCTAGGATGGAAGCTGTGGGAGAGATCTGTATGATCGAGGGGGAGAATTTGAGTGGGATCAACGTGCGTGTAAGGGTGATGGTGATTGAGACCAGTAGTCGGATCTAGATTAGGATACACCATCCCCATTAACTGTTGGAAGTCAATCCCTGAATCCTCCAATCCAGCGATGTTAGCAACATTGAGTTGAGCATATCCTTCGGCTACGGCGGCTGAGGCAGCTGCAGCTGCAGCAGATAATCCCTCATTGTGACCAACAGGAGAGTAAGGACTGCTGAGGGTCTGCCTGAGGGACTCTGGGAAGGACAACTCCTTTGGATGATGTCCCAATGAAGCCGACATGCTGCCCGATAACGAACTACCAGCACCGGCCAGGTCGAAGAACGAATCGTAAGGTTGGAATGAGAAGTTGAATGCACTTGAAGGGAAAGGACTATGTCGGTCCATATCATGAGGTTCCATCTGCACTACCGAATCACCTGGCTGTGGATCTCCCCGCAGCATGCTCTCAGTATGTGGGGCATCGGCGCGTCGCTTGGTACCAATAACACTCTCAGGTGACAAAGGCTTCCCATTAACCTGATGTCTGCCACTCACCCCGGTGAAGATGCCTTCTCGTGCAACAGTATGATCGAAACTCGTTTTCCGAACATGTTTCGGGAAGGTTCGTTGTTCGGGTGAGGGCGCATTTGATGTACTTGCGCGAGAGAAACCACGCAGACCAAAAGAAGGAAGAGATGATGGGTGAGCACTAGGACTGTTCAGTGCTGAGAACGGTTGCATATGAGGGAAAGGGGGAAGAGGTTGCTCGGCACTCTCATAGACAGATGCGAGGCCTGCAGGTAGAGGCTGTGGACTACGACGTCCAGACGCTGATGATGTCCCAGGTATAGGTATGCTTGGCGACGACGAAATACCCTTGTCGGGTGTGCCGCTTGAGGGGAACCTGTATTGCTCGATTCCAGTCATTGGAGGACGTGAACGAGAACGACTTGCAGGGCGCCAATCCATAGGCGCACGGGACCTTGATCGGCTCATAGCACGCCAATCCATGGGCACTTCGCTATATGACGCGATTGTCAGAAAAAAGAGGACATAATGTAAAGAGCTGAAGTATATATAAAACGTACTCATTCTCGTCAACACCATCTGGGTTATCACCATCGAATCCAACAACTTGAACTCTCGCTTTGATTTTGCCCTTGTCGATGGGTCTTCCTCTTTCTTCCTCGTCTTCAGGACCAGGAGGACGCGCAGAAGAAGCATCTGGACTTTCAGCCTTCTCCTCGCTTGACTGTTTCTGTTCAACCTTGCTTTTCTCTTTCTCTTTCTCCTCGTCCTCTTTCTTCTTTTTCAAAGCAAGAGCCATCATTCTCCAAGTCAGATTTTCCATTCTCTGAGCATGAGGTAATGTAGCTTTCGTTCGGGCGTACATCTTCCAAACTTGAGTAGCAAGGGGATCTTCCTTCGCCATCTTCTCGGGGTCAGTCTCAGCGTTGGAAAGTTCGATTGCTTTCAGGTCTGGTGAGCCAGAGATTTTTGGTGAGGGAAATGTGTTGCGATCCGCGCCTGGCGGGCTGCGCGGCGTAAAGATATCATTTGTGAAGAGATCGGAGAAATTACGACCACCCTTGGGACTACTGGCAGAGGTGGGGGAGGTTGACTTTCCAGAGTCGCCAAACATGGAGGGTGCGGAAGGGCTTGAAGAAGATGCAGCGAGGGATTCTGATAAGCGTTGGCGTTGCATTGCGATTTGGTTCATGTCGGTATAAGGGGGAGCATCAGGAAAATTTGGAGATGATGGTGTGGTTGATGATGGGGACATCCACAATGAGGGTGGAATCCCACTATGCGACCGTTCTGAGTATTGAAGGTGAGGTGGGTACTCTACTGAAGGTGATGAAGGAAACCCGTGCGCTAGGCTCTCCATCTGAGCTTCGATTGAAATACCGCCTCTGAAACCAGGGAGATGAGGCCCATAGATGTGTTGATGTAACGAGCCTCGTCTGTCTGTAGAAATTGGACCAAGATCTGTATGATTTAAATTGCCGTTGATGCCTGATTGAAGCATATATTAGTATGGGGAGAGTTTCCGTCGTAAGAATGACAATACCATTGGGCGATTTCCGTTTGAAGTTTGCATTGATGCTGTTGTTGAGTGCTGGTGAGCCACGGGGAGGTAAAGGAGGAGTGGTTGTGTATGAAGCAGATACAGCGGGCCAAGGAGCCTGTCCACCAGGCATTTCCTTGGAACTCGGCATTCGAGAGTTCATTGAAGTGAAATCAGAGGGCGAGCGGAATGTGCGGGAGGGGACACTGGAAGGAATACCGGGAGTTGCAGGACCCAGCATACCGGAGGCAGCTAAAGCAGCAAAGGTGGAAGGGTCGAGGGGTGAGGCGAAGACGTTTCCCCACTCATTGCTTGAGATCGAAGAAGATGACGCATGGATATTAGAAGAACTGTTTGCACGAGGTAACTGGTTGTGTATGTTGTATGGAAGGGATTGGGCCTGTCCTGCAGCAGCGAGCGACATTTGCTGCAACCAAGGGGATGGGGTGGAGGAGTTGGAAATGGATGAAGGATGAGGACTGCGTTCGAGAGGGGTGGTAGAAGAAACAGACTGAGAACGTATAGAAGTGTTTACAGTGGGTCGATCAGGAGGAGACCAGGTTCGCTTGGTTGCTTCCGCAAATCCTCGCACAGAGGTAAGGGGGGTGTCCATTCAAAGACCTTGAGGGGTAAAGTGAGATATTTGAACGGGCCTGTTTTGAGCAATTTACGCACGAATGAGGCACCAACTATGGGGTCGAGTAGAAGCGGGGCGGGGTGATGTGGGTGGATATCCAGGATGGAGATGGGGTGATGAAGGGATGAGGCAGAATTGGGTCCGGGGACGAGTGAGGACGACGAGCAGAGAGGTCGAGTGCGTCGAGCGAACGACGACGGCTAGAAGACAGCTGCGAAGAGAGGCAAGTCCTGGCAAGCCGTGCCAAAGCCTCTACTAAGGGACACGGACCGCGTTCGGGGGGTTCGGAAGCACCAAACTGGCTATTTCACCGATCTTGAATTTTTCTGCGTATAATTTTCGTGCGTCCGGCATCTTTCTCTACCATGGAAAATAGGTTCTAACAAATATGTTTGCGATCTTGTTGCTTTTCGGCCTCCCATTATCAGCAGCATGACTCCCCCTCAACCCTTGCGTCCTCACTGCACAAGCACAGGCAGAGCAGACGCAGGGTTAAATAATAAATTCAGTAATAATTTTGAGTGCGATCAGGACTCTGCCATTTTTGCGAGGCTGCGAATACCCGGGAGGCGATTTGGTGGCGTCGTGGGTGGCCGAGGTCCTGTTCAGAATGAGTAGTCTGGTTTCAGACAATTTCACATGAATCGCTCTCCTCGTTTTCTGGATCTCTGAATCGTCTGCAGCCTTGCACCGGCGGGAGATCGACTCGGGCGAGCGACCTGGGCCTGAAATGCAATCAATCTCCTCACATTGGTTGCGCCTCTTCAGCCACTCGAAAACATACCGACTCACTCTGAAGCTCGTACTCAACACCACCCACTGCCCAGTTTGTACTCGAATACAACCAGAAACCAACGCTATTCCATCAATCAATATTCCTGTCAATCGGAGTGCAAATCTGATGTCCACTACACCCAACGACCAGGCCATTCTACCAGACATACCGTAGTCTTGTTTGTTCATCTGACAACAGCCACTGCTCCCCCATTCAAATGCCGCAAAACAGTTTCTGTCGCAGCATCATATTTCTCTATACAGTCCTCGAAAAGACCAGTTCACGTGAGTATTTCTTCTCCGCTGGGCCACTACTGCCCCCTGGAGCTTCCCGCCAATCGTGCGCCGAAATATAGACACAGCAGTCTTCTCTCTTCTAAACCTACCACGCTGAATTTTTTACTCTATTGAGCCAGATGGTCCAAACCTACTCGCCCTGTGGTCAGGAACGTCATGCTTCCAGCGCACTCTCCGCCGTCTCCAACCAACCTCGTACCTCGTGACTTAATGTGGCCCACAAAAATAGTCCAATTCGACCTCCAGCCATCATGCACTCGAGAGCACATTTTTCGCGGACGGACCTTCGCGTTAATTGGGAACTGTCAAACTGCTAGCCTACTATGCCGTTATTTTCAATGGACCCGCTCGTTGTCCCGACATGGTGGTCAGACACCCACGGCTCGTTGCTGTACAACTTTTGGGGACTCTCAGGCTTCTAGAGAGAATTCTTCATTCTTGAATAGAAGGGAGTGCCTCCAGGCCTCTTCGCAATGATCACGAGTCATCTTCGAGAACCAACACATCAGCAAGCGACATATGGCCAGAGTGGCTGCTCCGAGCTATTCGCGTTTGATCATACACGTCCTCTTCACTCGCTACCACCCAGCTAGCAACTTTGGGCGCACAAGTATCATGTGTTGAATAATTTACAGCCTTGCGAGCTTGATTGACTCTGACTGTGAGTAAATGAATTATTTCAGACCGTCGAGCGGTTGTTGACGAGAAACGTTCCTGGTACAGTACTTCTGTCAGTTTATACTTTCGGTACGACTCGTCTGACTAATATCATCAGTGACAGCATTCCTTGAGAACTGCGGCGACTTGTCACTTCTCTCAAGTCCCGTGCTTGTATTGCAAAGCGAAAGCTGATCCCGTTCATGTTCGGATATTCTGAATACATTATGCGCCATCAGCAGAACCTCACTAGTGGTCAAGTCGTGGCTCTGAACTTGGCACGGCAACTGGCGGCAGATGTGAAGAGCATCGCGGGGGAAGCAGCTGTAGATTGTTTATTCTCTCGAGATTGTTTATTCGCAGAGAGGAGCAGCAGCAACGAGGTGACCAGGGTGATGGCTGCAGAGGAGTTTGCTAGAGTAGTGGCAATCATGTCGTCATTCCATTTACTCGACTTGTTTCTGAATTCACATCGTTCCTGAAGATTCAAACGAATCTTGCGATCACTGACGGCAGAAGCCGATTTTATTGTTCGCGATCAAGGCCATCAGATCCCATCGACCTTTCTGCCATGCCGCTACCCCGGGAAACATATCCCACCAACTTCACACTCAACTTCTACCATAATCTCACTCGGAATGTCTTGACTTTGACCAGGACCCAGACAAACATCAACGACAATCAAAATCGCTCTCGTATGCAGACCCACCGTTATATCGCTTTTTAAAGTGCTTTAATTTCGCTTCTACTGTACAGGAGACCTCGCATGGAAACAAATGGCAACCATTTTTTTCTAGTTAGATCATCATACACTTTAGAAGAAAAAATTTCGCTAAACAACTATTCAAATTTATTCCCGCGAAGGAACTACGGTGCTCAAGTACCGTCAAGTCTTTCTAGTGTTACGTTATGTCAGTACGAGAGCGAAACCGGTTTGCAAATATCAGGCACCAATCGTTGGTTCCACACCACTCTCGATTCAAAAAAGCACAGTGGCAGTATTTTGGGGGCGTCCCAAAACCAATTTTGTGGCTTTTTGATCATGCTTACTCCTACGTATCGGGGATTCAGGATTATTCAGGTATTTTGACTTACACGACGTTCGGTTTTTTTTTCAACTCCACCTCCATGCAAATCATACTCCTCCTTGGTCTCGGCTCTTTCATACATTCATGGACCATAAGGAAACCAAATGGACCATCCTAGACGTCAACTCAAAAAAGCTGAAGAACTGACGGCGAACTATATTCAACGATGATACACATCTAGTGAAATCGGAGGTTTCAACCATATTCTAATGAATTCTTGCACATTCGCCTAGCACGCTGCCACTTTCTCCAGCTCTCATTCACCTCTGAATCTGTTAAGGCTGCCAACGCTCATATACATACTGCGGTCTGCCAAAAGCAAATCCACCTACCGGGATTCCCAACAACACGGTGCCAACACCGATCGAATACCGAAAAGTTAAGTTATAGGGTATAATCAACCGAATACTAGGTCGCGAAGTACCGCGGCCTGCCTCTCTTGATTTCAAGGTCTTTTTGAACTTCCTGAAAAGGATCAATGTGTCTTTCTGTTGGACTTCACAATAGAAATAGATGTAGCAAGGCATACATACAAGCATGGAATCTCCATCGGATTTTTTGCGGTCGTTGTCCAGGTTTTCCATTGTTACAAGAGGCCTTTCTTTGTTCAGGCCTCAGGCCTTAGGTTGGAACAATGGTATACTTGCCGGGTAAGTACAGTATGTATCTCGCAATGCATCTCGCAAATCATTTCCCTTTGTTCAGACGTTCATATGGCCATGTGTCTTTAGGAAGAAACGGATCTCCTTTTGACACTGCATTAGTGAATGCACTGTTTATGATTCATCATGACCGATCGCGGCTAGATGATTGGGTGCATATGAGACTAAATAGTCAACTATCCATGTAAGTAAGTATATAATCAATTCGAGTCAAATCGACTCTTTACATAGACTATGTATGTATAAGTAAGTTACTGCTATACTCAATCATGATGCTATCACAGTTTCATCAACCCACCGTACTGCAACACGTACACGCGGTCTTCAAGTTGTTCGGAGTTATATTATAAGTAGGGTCGGCCACTAGTTCTGTTGACAAGTTGCCCATTGTCAACGATCGATGAAAAAAAAATCCTCCGATGGATGTTGTAGGCTTTACTATTTAGATTAGAAACCGACCGGCTGCCAGTGCGAATACATAGTAAGCTATCTACTTTATTAACCGTCGAGTCAGCAAGTCAGCGTATGTACTATTCTTTACAACGGTCACGATGTACCCGTATATTGTACATGTCAGAGTCAGAACCGGGAGGTGTAGGAAGGGGCAAAATCTAAAATTCCCCTTCCTTACTTCCCATTAATGACAATTGCAAACTTTCAATGAAACCTGAAAAGCGATATATTTAGGAGAGGTATTGGATTTTTGGGTAATTGATTCAGAGCAGAGAAAATAGAGAAATCATGTTCATTATAGCCTTTGTAATTCAACATCATATTTATACCCGGTTTTATTTGATTGACACCCGGCGGGCGAGGCGACCTACTATACCCGTTGCCCTGCAGAGTGGAATTCATGCTGTCAAAGTCCTGTTCGAAAACTAATAGGCAGCATTCATCGATGAATCAGCGGTACTGGTGTCTTATATACGAGAGTTGGACAATGTGAAGAGAGTCAATTTATCCGAGGGGACATATACATATGCCAGTGTAATGAGGAAGCTGTACAGTACAAGGAAGGAATGGAATGTCAATTGCGCGCACAGACTTTATTACAAAAGAATTGAGAGAATGGAGTTCCAATATCCTCCTTATATGAAACGGAATCCATAAACAAAGAAAAATGAAGACAAAGAAGAGAGAGAAAGCCCCCACGATGTTAACTTCCCTAACGTTACTGTAACCTTCAATTCGCATTCGCAAAGTTCTTCAACTGTCTCAAATTCAAATCATCAACAACAACTCCGTTCTGAATACCACCACCACCACCACCACTGCCAATAACTTCTATCGATGAACTTTTTGAATTATTTTGATTGTTATCATTATTATTCATCGTGTCTTTATTTCCGACGAGTTCGCTGTTGGACGATGAAAGGCCTTTTTTTCCCGCAGTATCAATAATGTTGTCATTGTCATTGATATTGGATGTCGAAGCTGGCGAATCGCTTTTCTCCGTTGGTTCATCGCTCCATGCCCAGGCTTCCTCGAACTCTCCTCGTATGATGGAAGTGATGAAGAAAGACAGTATACACGCCGGACTGATTAAAATGTCGCAAAAAAAATCGATCATTCAGTTTACGTTTATAAACAAACCTAGTTTGACAAGAAAACGATGATTGGCATACCTAAGATATAACAGAGCAGGTTGAGCAGCTTTGAATATATGCATTACAGCCATTGTAGTTCCAAGTCCCAGACCGTAGGCAGACAGAGCGGCTATAAAGTATGGTTTCTTGAATACTCCAGGAGGAAGAGTTTGATTTTGTTGCGAGGAGGTGAATTTGTGATTATCGTAGCGAAGGGCTAAAGCGACAAACATTCCTGGAATGACGATGTCTCCGAGACCGAGCATTGTGAATCCACGTTCGGTCGAGAATGTCATTGATTTTGTCCAGAGTAGTTTGATTGGGACATCGAGAGTTGTGGCTACTTTGACCATCTGTGCAAAGAAAAGAGCAAAAAATAATACACGGAGATAAAGGAAAGTTCAAAAAATTGTTATCAACATTGACGAAATGAATGAATGGCTGGTTAGAATGAAACTCACCACTTCAGTTCCAAAGACCCACCAGATATCGTAGAAGAATAATCCAGATAATAAAACACAGCCAGTCTTGAATGAATCTAGTTTCAGAAGAGATAACGCGTTGTGTGAAAATGACAGAGCGAGAACGTCAGTTAACAAAGCAGATCTTCGAGTTGTACTGGATCCGAAGGTGTATAGAATGGATGGAACTGCACTCAAAGGAATGAGGAACAGGGATGGTGTTCGTACAGACACCGAAATCAATTCTATCCACAGATTTGTATGAATCAAATTTCGTTAGTTGATTGTGGAGAAGGTCTGTAACGAGGACGAGAACCTACACACCTTTATGTCCTTTCCTGATCACAATACGGTTTCGATCGAATTGCTTCCAAAGATGAGGTCCAATAGTCCATTTCACGAGAGATATGCAAGACTAATGAAAGGAAGAAGGAACTATTAATTCATACACCGTCATACAATTTGGCAAGAAAGAAGTATGGTTTGTTTACCTTTCCAACACTTCCCACTCCGGCGATAGTAAAGTACCATTGTAGCAAGAAATTTATCCATTCCTTTCCAATGTACTTTACAACCATGTAGAGCCCGAATAGAAGAACGGATCCTATCTACATAAACTCAGAAACTTGGACTGAAAAAGAAAGACCAATTGAAATAATCCTTCACCACACGATCTACTTACAACTGGGAATAACCATGCATCTTGAGATGAGAGTCTATCTTCAACTTCCTCTTCTTCGTCTTCATCATCATCTATAGGAACCCCATCGGCTGTTTTGTGCTTTATGGGCTGTACAGTGCAAATTGGGATCATGCAAACTTGATGTTATAGAAGGTTGAACTGACCGGAAGAGAACCAAATGAACCCGCATATATTGAAGAAATGGCGAGTGTTAAGAGTCCAGCATACGATGACAAGAGATCCCAATCAATAGGTGAGTCGGCCATGGTGGTTTAATGTGCAAAGTAATCTAGCAAAAAGGATATTGCCTGTAGTTCGTCACAAAACTGGCTATTTTAGAGAAATTGTTGCTCAGAATTCAGGACAGCTGTCTCGTGTGTGCGTGCGTTGTATTGGATCTTGGCCACGTTGCAATAAGAGATACCAAGAAAAAAAGTCTGAGAGTTTAGGAAACTTAAAAGGAGAGTGTTTGGTCTGAAGGTATATGTAAAGTGACAAGAGCCTGAGCCGAGTTGTGTGAGGAAGAAAGAAGAGAGGGAAGAAGCTTGGAAGAATTCAAGAAAGACAAGTTTGAATTGCCGAGTAAATCATCCGCGCCGATAACCTTGCGATGATTTTGCACCTTCGACCTTTATGACGATGTCACACTCTTCATCTACGACTCGAAAATCCAAGAAACAATGCTCGACGAATAGAAACAGTAACAATGTCCGTCAGAATGTTGCCAAGTCTGTTATTAAGAAGAAGGCAAAGTCACGGAAAGGCGCAGTTAAAGCACGCATGGAGGTGTTGACCTCTGAGTTGGATGGACAGTACGCACAGATTAAAGCAGCTGGGTTGTCAACCAAGCCGGTAAGATGATTTTACACGAGCGAAACTACCGCGACTGATGAACGAATAATACGATTGTTAGAATGTTCCTTTGCAAGGAAATTCATCCGGGATTTCTGATTCGACAGTCCAATCACTTACCCAGGTTTTGAATGGGCTGTAAAAACTTGAATACATTTGTATGCATTCGAGACGGGTTGACATGAACTTCTCGTGGACGAAGAGGTAACGATTCAGACGTCTTACACCGATACAGTGAGTTACATTGATTTCATGAATGAAAGAACGAATTCTGATGTCCCTCCAGGGAACACCGGCATACAAAATGACAACCTTGCTCTGTGAAGCAGGTGTCAACCTCACACCCGGAGAGTTCAATATTCACTACTTCATGTGTTCACGGCAATCCATCGTACAATGTACTGTATCATTACCGAAACTCCCACCATGGTTTGTGGAAAATAAAACTAGATGAGGCGATATATATTCAACAACCTACGCTACGCTCACAAACAAAACAGTACACGGCTATGAAAGCCTAGACATCAAGTCGCAAGTCTAACAAAAGCAAAATGGATTGAAAGGAGCAGTTAACCAATCAGATTCGTGAGGTTGCTCAATGATTCAGAAACAAGGTGTGTATCTTCTGACAGAGAGAAAAAAAGAAAGGGGGCGGTCAAAGGGGGTGGGGAGTCGGAAATGAATGCTGTCAAAGAGTTAATAAAGATCGAGTGAAAAAAAGGGGAAGAAAATGGAAAGAAAAGTCCTCCAAACGTCCACCGCAGCACCGTGACTTATACAATCATACACACAGTCAACAAAATTACACCCAAAACATGTGCATCAAACGTGAAAGTCGTGAAAATGTACTTCATCAATTCATGTCTTCCCAGTTGGCTCTTGGGCTTCCAATTGAAAGCTTTCCCATCATCTTCCGTTGTCGGAGGTTCTTGACCTCTGTATTGATGAGGTCCCTAAGACGCTCCAGGTCAAGGCTTCGTTCCGCACGAGAACCCATCAGAAGGTTGCGCCATATTCCAGCGGCGGCGACGGAGTTGTCAATGCCCAACTGCATAGGGCGATGAAGACGAACCATCTTCTGCATGAGATGATCTGGGCTGGGGTAAATTGCATCTGGCCAGGCAATGCGAATGGCGAACCACCATCCTAATGGCTACGACGATGAATTACAATGTCGTCAAGATCAGTTAGTAAACGTTGCAAGAGACTAAATAGAGTTGTAAGAATAGCACTCACGCGGCCATCGGGTAAACAACGTTCCGGATATGTGTCGTAAGTCGTAAGTGAGCCATCCGGCAGAGAGAATCTATGAATTGATTTTTACAAAGTTCAGTCAGCGGAGTTGTATCTCAAAGAGTACGAGGTTTGGAACTTACCTATGGACTACCCAATGGTCATCATCTGAACGATGCTTCGCCAATACGATCAGGAGTCTCGGGATGCCTTCAAGACCAAACGGAGCCCATAAGTCTCTCAACATTCCACATGCATCTCCATGACGCCCATTGTATACAGCAGTACTAATTGCATCCGCCATATTGGGAGGTACGAAAAGACGGTCAACACGACCGGGAGGACTGTCCGTCATTTTAGCTCTGACATAACGTTTGTATGTCTGAGTGGACCAAATACTCAAAGCAATCTCATCCACCTGGTGTCCACGTGTGGTACTATTGAGTGCATTGTCAAACTCCATCATAGGCCAAACAATAGCCCAACTGAGAAGACGTTGATGAACACGCTGCCAGGGGGGAGGACCACGTTCATGACCGTACTCTCCTTGTTGCCATATCTGAGGCTCTGGCATATTGATCTCACTACGCTCCGCAGGAATCGGTGGAAGAGGCGGGGATCTGCGTTCAGTGTAGGCACCACCTGTAGTACCATCGGGAGGTATCTCTGGCAAGCCTGATTCAGTGACTGCAGCCTGAGCATCAGCCTCATCATCATAATCTTCACCCCCATCGTCACGGGTGAGTTCCCATGTCTTGTGAGTGGCGACAGATTGGGTTCCAGTGGTAGGTTTAACCCTGAGCTTGAATAACTCCTCTTCGAGATATTGTTGACCTGGCGAGTATTCTCGGTCATTGTACTCGCTTGGCAGGCCACGAGTGTCTACGTCTGTCGGAGCATTCTGATGAGGGTCGTCTTCGTACATATCATCTTCTTCTGGGATGCCATGCATTGAACCGTCATGATGATGAACCGATCCAGGCAAGGTATGCAAATGAGTAGAGTCCCTAACTTCAGTCTCCTGTTGGAACATCGACTCATCAGCCATGGTACCCGTCTGTTGATTCGCTAAAATATGTGTAGTTTGCGTAATCGGGCTTTGAGTATAAGCACCGTTCATTTCCGACCCATATTGTTGATGACCATTCTGGTAACTTCGTCCTTCGGTGAGATATGAGCCACCTCGAGACGAACGCGTTTGTAAACTCTTCTCAATCTTCGGTGCAAGATCATCAAGGCGTTCACGCATGTTGGCCATACCCATCATTAAATCCCGAGCCCACTCGGGAGGTTCTTGTATTGAACCGACTTGAGTGGACCTCTTCGAATTCGGAAGAGTGGTCGAGGGTGCAATCATAGCCATATGAATGGAAGGATCATGGTCGTGGAATGATTTCCGGTACTGTCTGAGGGACTACGAAAATTGACGTGTTATACTATGCCGAGATCGAATTCATAGAAGTAGCGTACCTCGTTGTCATACTTCATACCCAGCTTCTTTACACGAGTGCGAACAGCCTTTCTAACAGCTCTCTTAACAGGCTCAGACATCCCAGGTTGATCTAAAGAGTGAAGGAGTTGACATAACTCCATATCGTGGAAATGAGAATTCTGAACTTCGGGTTCAAGCATTGAAGGCGCGGCAGCTGAAGCTGCGTAAGATGTGCGAGTGCGAGGAGGTCGAAGTAAAACGTCGTTGACCATTTTCAGTTCTTCAGGATTAAGATCGCCAACTGGTGAAGAAGGTCGAGAGGGCGTAGGAGTAGCTTCAGGGTCAAGATTTCGTTTCGACCTCGTGGGCGAAAGCACCGATGCCGCACGCATCATTTCATCATTTGTCACCCCGGTCCTTTGACTTGGAAGTGGTACCTGCTGGCTGGCGTGGCTTCGAGGTGACATAGGTGCTTGTGATCGAGCTGATCAGAAGAAACGAGGTGTCGATAAAATCATCAGCATGCCAACTTTGGAATCGAATCGAATGACCGATTATGCTTACCGTCTCGTTGTGAAGCGGCACTTCGGGAGGGAGGTGGAGGTGGTTGTTGCTGCTGACTCTCATGAGCCTGACTGTCAACCTCAGTTATGCTCTTCATTGATTTAGCCTTAGTCTCCCGGGGTCTAGTGCTCCTCGGCCGTACTTGAGAAGCAGATTCTGAGGGACTGATGGAAGGCGACCTATTATGGGTACGTGGGGGAGGGGAGAGAGCACGTTGAGTCGCTTCTTCGGCCACAGACTCAGGAAGTGGAGGGTACTGAGTTCGACTGCTCTTTTGAGTCACGCGAGACTTGACCTGAGAGGCGCCCCCATTCGATTTCGGTGACCATGGTCTTTCTGTAGGAGGTGCACCGTTAGCAGTTCGAGCTGGTGACATAGCACGAGAAGGAGCTTTGGGTGTCATAACATTCTATCTTCGTATTAGAATTGAAAGTTTCTAGATCTTTGTGATGATAGAAGACACGTACTCCGTTAGAGACTTTGGAAGCTACTTTACTTCTTGGTCCTGGACTTTGCGGTGGTTCAGCACCGCCAATATTGATACCACCCGCAGGTGTCATTCCATATTGCTACGTCGTGGCGATCAGAATGAGCGTATTCAGCCAAGTCACTAAAAAGCTTACCACAAAAGGATTCATGTGACTGTCGCCAGTGGGAGAGGATGCAACTACCGTTGCAGGCAGTGGGACACCAGCAGCTTTTGATGGTGACCATGGCTTGAAAAGGTAAGGTGAGCCACTTCGGATATCAATTGGGAGGCTAAGTTGCCATACCTGGTTGTTCCAATTATTGGGAGCAGCTGGTAAACTATCACGAAGAGGTCCAAAGTTACCAAACGATGAACCATACGACTCGAAGCGTGGACCGGGAGGGTCATCAGGTCCTGGTTCATGATCAGGCTACATAAAGAGTTAATTTTCATTTTCTTCGAACTATTAACAACGACGAATACTCAACTGGTCCAGTAGTTTGAATGGCAATTGTCCTAGCGACATCTGAGCCGGGAGCTTCCTGAACATCCGACCTTATATCATCCTTCATGCCATTGTAGCTAACATGCTCATCGGCTAAGTCTTCGAGGTGTCTGGCATTACTGGCGACGCTTCCCCTTGGAGCGGGTGAATGAACTTGACTGCTGTTGTTGGTCGCTGCATCATTCTCGTCTGGACCTGGAGGAGAATGGCGCAAACTCTCCAAATATAACAAAACTGAGTGATAAGACGTTAGCTCGCGTGGGTAGATACGATTCGCGAAACGCACCTTTCTCATTGGATGCTATTGGAACAGACATGATAGAAGGGGGATGTTTTTAAGATATAGATAGACTTTTGAGGCGTGGACATGACGCACCGGGAGTTGAAGACCTCAGCATGTAAGTCCTCATCGTATCTGGGGGAGGGGGAGAACCAACGGCAGACATGTTGAAATTGATATTTCAAGCACTAGTTCGGGTAAGATTGAGGTTGGAGTTTAAGCAGAAGTAGTAGATGGTAAGGTAGCGCGTTATACGAGGGTAAGTCAAGAAAAAAAGACGTAGAGTTTGATATGAGGGTATCCTGGAAGTGAGAGATTGAAAGGGAGTCCAACCCTCTGATGACGATGAAGAGAAAAGCTGAGAAGGGAATAAAGATCCCGGGGAGGGAATGAGGATGATGGCTAGGGATGAACTCGAACTTGAACAAAGCTGCCTCACCCGAGCCTCATGTTGAAGAACCTCTGTTGTCATCTGTTTGGACGCCGCCTGCTATTTGTTCTCTCATCGTCCCTTGTTTGCGCGTGCCCGTCGTTCTTGGTAACCTCGAGAGCAGAGAAGAAATGGCAGTATAAAGATGCAATAATAATGCTGCGGTACAAATGCTTCCACAACAGATCTCAGTCTGAGATGCTTCCGTCAAGGCCACCTCTTGGCTGATCGATCATCCTGTTTCCTACTTCTCTCCTCTGCTGCTCCTTGGTAGCCATGCTTTTCAAAACAAGACCTGGCCCAATTCAGGCCAATGAGCAAATGAAGCAGGCTATATTCTCTCGGGTTGTCAATGTTCTTGGTCGCGTTGATACGTTCTTGTTTAATTGCAGGTTTGGAAAACAACGGAGTAAGTACTGTACTTGCACTAATACATTGGAGGCTAAGGCGCAACCCAACGACTTCTTCAAACTTTCGATATCACATTCTTTAGCAAGAAGTTGAATTCTTCGGCAAGGCTATTGGTCGACAAACCTTAATACTAATTGTATTGCTCCGAAACGCTTGCACATGTATTGAACTCGAGTACATACACAACAGATATTATACAGCAATCTCAAACCACACATAGATCATACAGAATTCTTCCTTATCGTCTAGGGAGATTGCTCGCTCAACCTCACTTCATCAACGCCATAATCTCGTTTGGAATTGTTGGCCTCTTTCCCCACTCATCTGACCACCCCTTCTTCGCACCAAGCTGTCCTTGCTCGTTAGGCAATCCGAAAACAGCCGTAGTGAACCACGTATCTTTCCCAGTTTCTGTCACATCAGCCATTAGTGTCGGTATGACCGCTCTTGGAACCATCAGGTTCGTATTTGCATCACTTCTCAAAGCCTTCCCGATCCTCAGGACATCTCCACCTCTCAAATCGACGATACCAGAGACCCCGCCCTTCGAAGTAGCTCGAGCTACATGTCCTGATTCCAAGGTTCCATATTCCTCCAAAGTCTCCACGTCCGAAGTCATTGACGACAGACTCTCCAAAGCCCTATCATCACTGTCTCGCTGTCCATACAGGGCCCAGCCTCCTTCAGCGGTCAAGAGCTTTCGTTCACTTCTAATCCTATGAATTCTTAGATGCCAGAGTGGTGCCTCTTCAGTTGGAGGTATCAACCATGTTTCAATCTCCACGTCCGAGTACGGGTACCACATACTCCTCAACCACTTCCCTTTCCCATCTTCTGTGAACTCGATTCTAGCTTCCCTGGTTTTAATCCTAGCTTTCCAATTCTCTCCTTCATCATCACTAACAACTAAGATAGAATCGGCACCAAGTTCTTCAAGCGTTCCATTCCCAACTGCGACGCTATATCCAAATGCAGAACTGTAACCAAATTTTCCGTATTTTGCTGCCGTGTTTTTTACTGCATAAGAACATTGTTGGCCTGATGATAGGATATATGTATGTCCGGAGAGGTTTGAAGCAATATGAAGAGGTTTAGGAAGGAATTTGACTGATGGGAGAAGAGGTGAGGGTGGATAAGGTTGTTCAAGAGATGTCCAGAAGGGGTGTGTTGCCGGAAGAGAGAGGGTAATGAATGATTTGCAGCACCAATATGGACTTCCAGGAGAATTGTAGTTCTATCCCGAGTCTGAGTAAATTACACTACAATAGATTTTTAGAGGAGTACAACATACCTCAGTCATGCTTTGATTAGGATAGACGTATCCAATGGTGAGCGTTCCATCAGGATAGTAAGCCCCTGGTTGTCGCGCCCAGTAACGAATATTTCGAAGTTGTAAACCTTTGATAACACCCCATGTAAGAGGCGGGGGGAGTTCAAGGTCCGCAAAAGCTACAGCTCCCCAGAACGAAGACATAGCAAAACGATAGGTGAGACTTCGCCCGAACGGAATGGCACGACCTATCAGTCATAAAGTTAACATGTAACAATTTTAGTATTGGTACAATAGACATACCTTCAGAGTCGAAATAATGAACAAAGTCTAACGCAAATTGTTTTGCACGGTTTCTGAATTCTTCACAGCGTTCCGGATCTTCGTTTTGTGCTAGCTTTGAATAAACCAATTGAGCGTATTGGATGGCAAAGGAGGAAGAATAATAATCGAGTTGTACAACGCCTTCAGGACCATCTCGAGACCAACCGTCACCGATATAGAAAGTGTCGAGATGGTCAAGGTCTGCTTTCATACGTTTGGCATCGAATCTTGTAGAACCAACTTTGGAGAGACCTAGGTTGGAAAAGACCTAAAATAATCAAAATCATGAATGAACGGTCGGGAGATACAAAATTTTGAGGACAAATCTCACTCTGAACCAAAGCCAATTAGTATTAGGCATTTCTTTATCATTCATCCCACCCAACCAATTCTCCAAATTCTTCTTCCTATTATCATCTAATGCATCCCATAATTGTTGTTTTGCAACAGCCAATGAAAATCCAATAGCGGAACATTCAACCATTCTTTGGTCTTTGTTTCTCATATTTCCCCAAAATTCTTCGTGATCTGGATTAGTCCCGTTTGCAAATCCTCTCACCCATCTTTCTGTACCTGGATATGAACCTCCGCCTGCGAGAAGCGATGAAAGACCCCAGATTGGACGAGAGAAACCTTCAAGCTGAGCTGCTACTTCATCGTAGTGCGTTCCCGTGAAACCCAGATGAATCCTAGCACCTCCTGGTGAAGTATGTTTTTCGAGTGGGTCGAGTAAGTCGATGAGGAATTTCTTCAAGTCTTCTTTTGTCTCAATGGGGTTGGAGGCGAATGGAGGTGTGTTTGCAAAGTTAGACATGGGGTGATTCGAGTCGAATGGGTGAAGAGTGAAAGTGGGGTAGTATAGACATCGTGATCAGGGTATGAAGAAGAGCTACTTATTGCTGCTAAGATTAACACTACCACTGTCCCTTCGGACCGTGAAGATGTAGCATGAATATTGAGCAGAACGGGAGCGGTCCGACACTACCCCGGAGTAGCTGCGAACGAAGATTAAGGTCTGACTGTAATTGTATGAGGTGCACATTCCTCAATAATTGTTTCTGAAGTGAATTCTGATAGAATCGCATAACTGAAACAGAACACAAACTGTTGATCAACAGTTGCAGGACGTAAGGAAGAACAGAACACTAGAACTTACATTGTTACGATACATCGACAATAGTAAATTAAAATGTGCAACATATGCATTGGTTCTGTAGAATACATAAGACCTACAAAAGTCAATGGTCCCAAGCAAGATCCTACACCTCGTCAAGTGTGAGGGTCTGTGAGGATACAATTGGGATTAGTACGGTGACACCAAGCTCTTGGAGTCGAACCTCGCGGAGAAACAACCAAAGAGCAGATTCAATAGAAGGTTGAGCCTATATAGATTTGCACCATGGTCATAGATGAGGGATATCGATGAGGTTGAAGGGGCGTGCTGGAGTTAGAGCACTAGCTAGTTAGCTAGTACATCGTAGACCGTTAGAAACCATGTAGTAGGCGCTCAAATGAGAATTGACCTCAATGGCATCAATGCACGCGATCACGTTTTCACTGGGGCACTTCCGACAATCTCTTCCCATGTTAACGACGTTGAACTTGAAGGGTCAAAACGACGCGTACGAAGTTTGTGCATCTCTACTCGTTCATGTCTTCCTCGTACCTCATCAGGCATCAGGCCTTACCAGTTACCCTGCATCGTCACTAGTGACTTCTGCTTGGTAGTGACCGTAAAAATCGAACAAAATGTTGGAACTCAACAAGATCTGAACTCGAAAAATCGTGAAGGTCATCATGAGCCTGGTATTGGATCAATTATCAGCTATGAAGATCTCCATCCGTACCCTGTCGGACTTCAACATACTAGACGGCCAAAGTTTGTTGGCACATGGGTAGGCTAAGAGGTTGAAGAGGCTGACTTTTTTCAACCAGTCTCGATCCAAATGGCGGGTATATAAACCCTCTCTCCAACCTGACTTTCCCCTTCATCCTTCTTGACTCTACTCCCCCATCTTCAACTAACTCTTGAGAAATCGTCTCCAAATCTTGAGTCGGTTTGAAGTAGAGATGTGTCTTCATTCACCTGAACGAACATCTATGCCTGATGGACCGGTGCTGTATCTCCACCGGTGCTATGGGCGGAAGAACGCTCCTTGTTCGCTTTCCCAACCATTTATGTTTGGTCTCTTATATTTGAACGACTATCCTTCCCTCTCTCCTCTCAGCCCGCGTTTGGGTTCAGATCATGCACCTCGACTCTCTTGGACCAACATCTACATGGGCCCGTGGCTTGGTTGTGAAGCCCAACGACGCCTTGTGTAAAAGACTGTCTTCGCCCGTTGGGAGGACTATGTCACTGCCCTTACTTGACAGCTTCAATCAGACGGCATTCTCAAGTCATACCTGATCATCCGTCTATTTTCCTACTTTTCAACAACAAATCAAATACCCCAAGTTCAAATTCACTCGACTGGTGTTTCGAGCATCGTTCTCAATGCCAACCCCGACCCCACCCATGGACCTCCATGTTAGGCTATGATTGTGTCTCTTCATAGACTCTGATCTACCTTACGTTGGAAGTCCGTTATACCCCGTGTAGATGCTATATACCCATATACCCATGTAAGCGTTTTGTTCAGCGTCGATGGCGTGTACTCAAGCATACCCTTTTTTCCAGGATCTCAATAACTTATTCACTTCGAGCTTTCGATTTCCTTCAAGACCCAATCCGTATTGTCGCGCCGTATTAGCATGCGCGACTTGCCTTACTCCTGAACTGTCTTCAAGATTCGTTCGTGGATGTCTTCTTCAACCTCGGAGGCTCCTCATCTTCTAGCCGCAACTCTTCAAGCACACAATATCTCGGATGTCCTTGGCTGCTCTTGGATGCGCCTTCATCTATCTTTGACCCGAAGTTGTAACCGCCTACCCTTAGTAATTTTACTCACCGCCCTCCCCGGGTTTTGACATCCGACGCCGATGGATTCGAGTCTCACGAGAACGGTTTTTATCTTTAACTTGTTCTTCATCACCGCCTTACTGGTTCTCTCCAATCTCACCTTCCGCCTGGTCTTCAGCTTCCGTGACACCACAACCATACTCAATCAATATGTCCAACTTCCCTCCATACACACAGCTATGACTCCGCCATATCAGTCTAGCCTCAATAGCACCCAATCATCAGATACCAATCCCCTATTCCCTGCCGGAATAGCGACAGTCATACAGTATACGAATCACCCCTACTCTCACAAGACGACGGCATCATCATAACATTCTCCCTCGTACACGTGTACAACGAATATCGACACCTACCAACACCATCAACATCTCCTCTCCCCTCGTCCTCTGCCCAGCATGTGTATCACCAATCACAGCCTAAATCGGCTCTTGTCATAGAAGAAAACTATTCACATATTTCTCTCGCCAGCACATCAACATAGACGTTCAATATAATCATATATTCCGGCTCCATCTCGTACAGCAGACAATCTCAAGATTATTCAACGGACACCGAACAGTCCATTCCTCTCTCCGGCATGTATCAACCTCAATATATAAATCATACAGCACGGCTTCCTCCTACGGCAGATTATATCAACAGTATCCAACGATCACCGAATTGTTTCATATCTCTTACCAGTATCCTTCAGCATCCCAGTAGTCTTCAGCATATATCAGCTCCATATTATCGCACACTAGCGGCCATCACCTCATTTCACATTTTTCACTCAGTATCGACCAACGTCTTCTCCTCAACATTCAAGATAATTCATATAACCCACATAACTTGGCTCCATTCCATACAAGAGAACATCTCAGCACCAGTCCCAACGGTCATTGAACCGCGTTTCATCTCATACGTATTTTCTTCCCAACATCGACGACTCATGATTCTCCTTCAGCATATAGCCTCGTTCCGACATTTACACCATCTTGCCAGCATATACTAGTAGTGATAGTCTCCCAGTTTCAGCCCCAAGAAAACAATAAAAGCAACATACCTTGACTATTTCTGTCCCGTATCTAGATAGAAAAGTTTTGCATGAAATATATACACGTTCTTTCTGCAAATGTCTTGTTCGCTGAACTCCAACTTATGCGTGAAAACTGAAGGGTATGATCCCGTGACCGCGTCCTTCAAGTTTCAAGTTGAGTTCAGCGGCGTTTGAATTCATTCTAATATTTGTCTCATTGAACCACTCCCAACGACTGATTGTGATTCAAGCCACTCTAAGATAGTAACCGACTCGTCTCCTGGATTCTGAGGTCAGCTCTATATATTACCACAAACTCACTGACCGACCTGTGACTTGGAGGCTGACAATGTCATCCAGTCTCGATCAAAATGCGGGGACTATAAGAGGCCCTTTCCCCCGCAAATGCTCCCTCAACCCTCCTTGTCTCTGCTCTCTCAACTTCGAATCCGAACACCTTTATTTCGTCGTCAACCATGTCTCCCCATTCTCCTGGACAAATATCTTTGCCAGATGGCTCGGTTCCTCTCTCTCGACCGATCCCTTAGGCAGAAGACTCCTCACTGTCTTCCAGATACTTTCTCGTCCCTCGTCCCCCGCTCCCAGCGCAAGTTTCTGACGATTTTTGGATGGTATCCTCAAGTCATAATACCTGATAATCAACCGTACATTTATCCCCTCTTCTCTACAACCAATTAAATACCCCAAGTTCATTCGGCTCTTCTTGTCAGCCGATTCACGCACGATTCGCAATGTGAGCCGCAACCCTTCGTGCACCTCTGTGGGCCAAGCTTCCGAGTCAGGGGATGATCGATGGCCAACTTCGACGCTTCAACAGACTCTGGTCCACGTACGTCGGAGGTTCATTATAAGTACTGTCATATAGACGGCTACATGATACGCGCTATATGCCCATATACTCATGTAAGAGGTTGATTCAGTTCTTCGGACATTTACTCAATGATATTCTCTAAGAAACCCAGAAATCCCATATCGAGAATTGATCTACTTCAAGCCTTTCAATTTTCTTCAAAGTCCAGTCTTCCGCGTTGTCGCGCCCTACAAGCATTCGCGACATGCGTTATTTTTTACACCTTACTTCTTCAGGATCCTCTTGTGGACGACTTCTTTTCTATTCCTACTTCTTTTAAGCTTCAATTTCTTCAACCTTGAGCCCACTCATACCGACCCTATTCAACCTCACCCTTCACTTCCGCTTCGAGTTCGTTTCAGACAACGCCATAACCTTATTCAACCAACATTCACCTTTACCTACCACGTACATTGGCCTCACGATACAAGACACATCTCAGCAATTGTTCCCGCATTTCTTTGGACAGCTTATATTCAACAGCTCACGATCAAATCTCAATAGAATTACAAACCGGCTTCACTCCGTACAGCAGACCATCTGAATAGTCTTCTCTCTCTCAGCATACTTCATCACCGTCATCATCTCAATAGCGATCTTGCAACATATAGTCATGGAGAACACTTTTTATCTGGCAACGTGGTCTTTGTCAATGTAGCATTCTCCTCAATTGCAAGTCTTGTAGAATACTTCTTCTGACAGTATGGTTGTTTTCGGTGATGTTTGAGAATGCTCATGCCCCGCAAGCAAGAGAGGGAAAATGAATAAATACCAGAGACAATCAATAGTCCTCTGGATAGTCCACCTTATCATACAACCTCAACGTCTCATTCCAATCCCTCTTTCTCCTCCTTCTAACCGAGAAATACTTCGCACCAAACGCCCATCTTCCTCTCACCCTTCCTTTCTCTTTACCGTGACCTGCTTCCACAAAGTGTTTTTCAGGATCTTCAGGTAAACCCAAAGTCTCAACAGCCAACTCTCTAACTCTCCCATACAGATCTTTTCTAACTTTCTGCATCTCAACCAACCTCTTCTTCCCAACCCACAATAACCTCCAAAGTGACACGAAAGCCCTAAAAGCCGACACGGAATCCTCCATCCATCTCAAAGACATCCACATCAAAACGGGAATTCCAAAGAACGTGAAAATGGCGAATGGCAGGGTCAATAAGGTGATTGAGAACCAAACGCATAGGCCTGAGATTAATCCGTAGACTAATTTATATTGGGCTATTTCATCGAATGTATCCCATATTGGTCCTGTCCTCTTGAATTTTCGGACGGCTATGAATGTTGTTATAAAGATTGGGATCCAGAGAAGTAAACCAGGTAAAGAAATTGTGAAGAGAGTCATGGCCCAGATTAATCGAACGATTAGACGGTAGAGCATTATAATCCGAGGGAGAGGCTTTCGGATTCGGTCATCTTTGATTCCGAGGCGAGATAACTGATCTTGGTAGTCCTAGTGACAAGTATTAATGGAAGAAGCTTACAATAAAATGAAAGTGAGAAGTCTGACCTTAAGATCATCGCTCAACCTTACAATCTTCTTATCTTCTTCCTCCCTTCTCTCCCTACTGGCACCGTCACCCTCTCGAATCTGAGCTTCCCCATCACTTCCACTTAAAATCTGTTGCGGTGCCGACGTATTCCCGCCACTACCGCCATTCACGCTAAATTCGGCCACTTTGAATGCATCCAAGAAAGTTCTAACAAGTCTAACGTAATCTCCTAAACTCATCTCTGTACCAACAGGCGCATAAATTTTCGCAGCCAATTTCGCGTTTCGTACTAATCTCCAAGAAGGTGCATCTAAAGTTCCGGTACTTATTTGTTGATGCATTTTTGCTGTGAGGGATCGTATGTTGGAGTAATCGACTGGGGAGAGTAGTTCTGGGTTTGTTCGGGGTGTGAATTTCATCGGCGCGTGAAATGTAACGAGGACATCGGAACGAAAATGTTGACGATGCCTGTAAACAATGTCAGTGGGAGGGGCATCATGAACGAAGAGACGTACATGTAAGTGATTGAACACGTTACGACAGATATCTCAAAGTCTGGTTTATCTCGATTGCGAGACAACACGTCCGATACAAGACGAGCAACTAAAATTGAGTGAGATGTAAAGAGCATGTACAGCTAATGTTGATTAAGAAACGCGCTTACCTCCCGTCTTGAGCGGAGCAATTGTGGGATGGTACCGACTCATTCCCTCCGGAAAAAGGCAAACCGCATCTCCCAATTCCAAGGCCTTTATAAGCACACAATCAGCTCAGCTCCATGCATAGACAGTGGTCAGAGGCAGTTTGGACAAACCTCGATCAAGTATTTCATGACTTGAGAATTGTCAACACGACCATCCGGATAGTCCTTTCGACGCTGTAAAGGTACAGTGCCCGCTGATTCGATGAGCCAACTCGTAAATGTCTTCTTGCCGAATTGGGTTGATTTGGCAGTTAATCGTAGAAGGTTTCTGCTCTTCAAGCCCGTATGAAAGGTCAACATTTGAGCCTAAGAAGGGGACTTGAAGTTAACGACATACCTTCCACGGTATTGAAGCAACCAAGATGCTAATTTCGAGGTAAGAGATGCCATCCAAATCAAGGAGGTATGATTAGAAACTTACAGGGCATCCGTCAAGGAGTTGCTGTGGTTGGCAGAAACGATGCTACCATTCTCGTGTCAACGTTAATACAACAGACGGATTCTGTACTCAGATACCATGGTTCTCCCCTCTTCGGTATCAGGTGCGCATTTTCTACTACAATCGTGCCGTAGAAGATTTTGAGTACGAATTTGAAGAGAAGGCTAGTAGAATGTCGTCGATGTGTATGAGACGCTATCGAGACATGGCGAGAAAGAAAAACGGGAAATTACCGGATGAGAAAGTAAGACCAAGGTGTGGGTGATCCCTCTGGCATGGGTTAGATGAGAGTACTAGGAAGAGAAGGATGCAGGAAGCATGAACTTGCACGTTCAAAGGTTATATGAGGCGTCTAAGTGCCCGACTATGAGCCAAGCGATTGCCCAAATGAAACGTTCGCGTATGGTCACGTGAAGATAAAATCGGGCGATTTGGATCTGCAAACTTGCAGGTCGAAGGCAGTAGTAATTTTGTTGCAGCAATTATCTTTTCGAGCCTGAGATTATCTTCGTCCCCCTCCACTTCGCCTTTATTTCCCCACTCATCGTCGAGGCGAGCGGGTCTCTCGCTAGACTTTACTGACATGGCAGACGGTCTTGAGGCTTCTCTTCAAAAAATTCGACCTCATACTTCCTCAAATCTTCCTCACCAGAAAACTCCTGCTACTCTCCTCCGTGCTTTGGAATCAACATTCGTAGAACAAAATACTGAAAAAACACCCACAGCATACTTTGCTTCCTTACTCACTGCATTAGATGGTACTCTCCAAACAACTCGGGCTACAGGTCCACCTCTAGGAGATGGAGATGTTCTCCCTGCGGAATTATACCTGCTAGCTTTGGTCGCTCCTCACGTTCCCCATCCTGTAATCCGTTCGAATCTCAACACAATTGTCTCCTTAACTGCACTGCTGTTCCCGATCTTAGTGCCTGCTGCGCCTCCTCTGCGATCTCAATTATCCTTCTACGATGCAGTGTATCACGCCTTGGAAAAGCCTCAACTTGAAGCTCATGGTCTACGACAATCTTTTGAATCAATATTGCATCTTTGCTTAGACCCGAGACCCAAAGTACGAAAACGTGCAGCCGAACTAGTAAAGGATGTTCTTGCTTCACCTCCGACTCCTCTCATCAGACATCCATACGCTGAACGAGTAGCGGAATGGGTCAAATCCTCGCTAGCAGAGGTCGCAACTGGAGTACCGAAGTTCAAGGGAAAGAAAGCCGCAGAATCCGAAGGTTCAGAAACTGCTATCCATCTTCTGGCTTTTTTGAGACCTGTTCTCCCTCTTTTACCTTCTTCCGTGAGTTTTTATCGTTGGTCATTCTACAAACATAGCCTGATGATTGTGGAATGTCTCAAGACTCTTCCATCCATCACCGCTTCCTTACTTGCCTTCCCGCGATTGGGGAATCCTTACCTTTCACAATCAGCATACTCAATCCTCGCTTCCCTCCTTGAAACTTCCATTGAAGATCCAGCAAACAACATCCAAGACCAGCTACAAGAAATCGTTTCGGTTGTTCTGTCATCTCCACCACCTATCACTGATACCGCGATATCGCCCGTTTGGTCAAACGTTCTTGGACATGCTATGCTTGCTTACCATAAATCAGATCCTATCGCTTCGTCCAAAAAGCTCATTGAAGTTTGGCAAGCTGTTTGGTCCCTCTTGGAATCGACTGATGCAGGAGTTAGAAAAGCAGCCGCACAATCCTTGGATCTTATCTCTCGATGTTTCGATTCTTCAATGATACAAGCAGCTCTCAAGGAAAAGAACAAGTCAGAATACAAATCGACTTTGGGAAAGATCATAACCCGTGTCACGAAATCTTTGGATGCATTAGCATATGCACGTTCGATTCCGGACATCTTGTCCGTCACTTCATCGTTGATTTCCAATTTGCGACACAGAGAAGGATCACGATCCGCACCTACTGCTGCAGAACAACTTCTCATGCCACTCATCGTCAAAATTGCAGAGCTGCGTATCCAAAAGGACTTCGAGTTCAAAGAAAATGCAGACGCCGCTTTGAATACGGCGATGAGCGTTATTGGACCTGCGGTTATCCTCCAAGAACTTCCCCTCAATCTCGACACTGTCGATCGGTATGTATCTTATATCCGGTGTTTTTTTTCGCTGTTTCCTAACAATTCTTGCAGTCAATCAGGCAAGGAACCTCGGGCGTTCCTGCTACCGATGCTCTCTCAACCTCACCCTTCACCGTTATCACACTTCGTTTCCTACTTTGTTCCTCTGACGGAACGTATGTTTGATCTTCAACTGAATGCTGAATCTGAAGGCCGTCAGTCGGAAGCCAAAGTCTGGAGTGTTTTGATGAATCAGATTTGGGGTGGTCTGTATGGATATTGTTACGGTGCTCCCGATCTCAAAGAGGTCCGTCATCTATCTCGACTTCATTACATCTCTGCATAACTAACCTACGTTATGGTCACAGGCATTAACGCCGGAGTTTGCTCAAATCCTCTCCCAATTACTTTACAGTCAAGAAGAACTTCGACCTACCGTTCTCAAAGCATTGAAGGTTACAGCAGAGTCAAACGTGGCTCTGTCTTCGAGAGATGAAACAAAGATGGCAAAACTACCCGAAGCTGTTCGGGCAGATCCAATCTCCCAAGAACTCGCGGCGGCCAACGTTGCATTTTTGAGAACGCAAGTGGAAAGTTGGTTAGCTGTTCTTTTTAATGTATTCAGTACCGTAGGGAGGAATGGCCAAGGAATGGTTGGAGATGCTATCAGTGTGTGGGCTAGTCTCGCCGAAGAGAAGGTTTATCCTATACTGCTTGGCGGGTCATAAAATATTGACGTTCGCTATTTTCCAGGAAATCAGCAAGGCTTACAAGAAGCTCAGTAATCTCTTGAAGCAGAATCTCGCTAAGGCTCAAGCTGCGGCAAACGGGCCAAAGGATACTGAAAGCATTACAGCGATGACTTTAGATCTCATCCTTCTTATGCTCCCCTTCCTTTCCACCAAGGATGCAACTGCTCTCTTCCAATCATGTCTCTCTGCTGAGATTCTTGAAAGCAAGGACAATGCTGTTCAAAAGAGAGGTTACAAGATCCTAGGTAAACTTGTTGAAAGTGGCAAAGTTGCTATCGATGCAGAATCGGTCTTGCAGAAATTGGAGAAGCATTTGGATGGACTGTCCGCTGCTGCGAAGAAAGTACGTCTTCCACCTCAAAGCTTGATTTTCCTGCGAGACTAATATTGTGGTTAGGACCGTATTGTGCTCTATAGTCTTTTGGTTCCCCTCCTTCCTCCCACCAGCATGCACGTTATTCCTTCCTTGATTCCAGAGGCTGTATTGGGCACCAAAGAACCCTCCGAGAAGGCGAGGAATGCTGCTTTCGATTTGATTGTAGCAATGGGCAGGAAGATGTCTGAGGGTGGTGTCGTCAAGAGGAATCTGGTGGATGGTATGGATGAAGATGGTTCTGGTGAAGGTAAATAGCCTCACAAGGTGCTTTTTCTTATCTCTAACTGTTGTTTTTCACAATTAGTAGCGAAGGCGAGCATCGAGGAATACTTGACTATGATCGCTGGTGGTTTGGCTGGTGCTACACCGCACATGATCAGTGCTACAATCACCGCCATTTCAAGACTAGTGTTCGAATTCAATGGTAAATACCTGTTTCCATTTATTCTATTTGACTGGCTCACAAGTCTTTCCTTAGATTCGATCTCACCACAAATGCATACTGAAATCTTCTCCACACTCCTTGTCTTCCTTACCTCCGCTAACCGCGAAATCGTCAAATCCGCTCTCGGCTACATCAAACTCGCTATTCACACAATGCCAGTCGAGCTCTTGCGCCCACACTTGAAGGATATTGTCACTGCTCTTTTGAGTTGGTCTCATGATCACAAGAATCACTTCAAAGCGAAAGTTAGGCATATTTTCGAGCGTTTGATTAGGAGGTTTGGTTGGGAAGACGTTTATGCTGTTGCACCTGAGGAAGACTCGAGAAAGGTTTTGTTGAATATCAAGAAGAGGAAAGATAGAGCCAAGAAGAAGAGGCAAGCCAAGAACGCTGATGACGAAGATGGAGATGATGTGGTGAGTTAACTCCCTTCTTTTGAATATTACTAAGCCCTAAATGCTGATTGCTGACTTTCCACTAATCTTAGCCCTCGTCGAAACCAGTTGCTGGTGATGCGTTCGAAGATGTCTTGTATGGAAGTGAGAGTGAGTTGGAGGACAGCGATGACGAGATGGAGACTACACAAGCCAATCGGAAAGGAAAACCCAAGGGTGACTCCGGAAGTCGTCTTCGTGTGGACGACGATGAGCCTATGGACCTATTATCAGGCGTCGCTTCCCGTATCACAAGTATGTTCATAATTCACATCGTCATCCTCATATCTCATTAATGATCAATTTGTCTCTCAGATGCGAAGAATCAAAAACGACGAAAACCAGGTCAAGAAGCATCTAAATTCAAGACTGATGAAGATACTGGTAAAATGCTCATCGACGAAGAAGAAGAAGATAATGATGGTGGTATGGAAGAAGATGTCACCGGAACAGCATACCGAGAAACCATTACCTCTGCGGACGGGTTCACTCGTGGACCTAATGGAAAGATCAAATTCAACAAGGATAAGAAGAGGAGACGAGCTGAAGCTGACGATGATGTGGAGATGGGGGATGTTGAGGAGGGTGGCGGTACCAAGAAGTCGAAGAAAAAGGCTGAACCCACGTTTGGACGTGAGTTTAAAGCCAAAGTGAGTCTTTTATCATTATTTATTTTTCGGTGTGTCTCTGAGCATGACCTATCCTTCGTTTTCATAGAAAGCAGGAGGTGATGTTAAAAAGGGTGGCGTTGATCCTTACGCTTACCTTTCATTGTCACAAGCTGCAAAGAAAAAAGGCAGAAAGGAACGAATTGGTGTTGCAGGAAAGCGATGATTTACTACCGGCTACTACCGTCCCTGCTTTATATTCTGCATGTTGTCTATTGAGCTTGTATTTCAATTCTCATTTCTATTTTGATTCATCTACTTTCGTTTGCCTGGTCCTTAAGCTTGAAGCTGAGCATGTCAGTAAGTCTCACTATTGAGCATATACCGGCTGATAAGGTGAGTTCTCACATTTTATGCGGATGGCATTTGTTGACAAGTAAATATGTTGAAACAGGCGACTTTAAGATTTTTAGAACACTCCCCATGCATATGTCACTACTGTTCTCATTCCTATGTCCTTCTCACAGTGGGTGAGGAACAACATTTTTGGCCACAGCAGTGACTCCAGCTACCCCGTCTACTATGGGAATCGAAGTCGCTCAATAGAGCACCTATTCGCGATCCATGAAAACATGAGACTTAGCGGAACACAGGAAGCATCGGAGGATTTATGTTGAGCATAAACACTGGTGGAACCCAGAACGACTACCATCACCTCCCCCATCTTCTCATTGTCCATGTCTTCTGCCAATGCCCCCAAATTTAATATTGCCATATGGTAAGTACATTGCCCATACCTTCGACTGCACATAGTCATAAGAACTCAATATATCATTGTAAAATATCAGTGGCGGAGGGATAGGTGGACTTTGTCTTGCTGTTGCACTTTCACACTATCCCGACATCAAAGTTGATGTATATGAAGCGACAGAAAGGTTCAAAGAAATCGGAGCCGGTGTAATGTTTTGGGATAGAACTTGGAAGATTCTGGCTAAACTTGGATTGACCAACGATATGAAGAAAGTAACTCATGTTGCTACTACAGGAGATGGAAGCGAAGGTAGGATAAACCTCTCTTTAAGATGCTTTACTTACACTATGTTTCATTTTTAGGGATCGGGTTTGATTTTCGTCGATCTGATTCACCTCGAGAAGGATTTCAATACCATCTCTTTTCAATCCCTAGTACGTGTTTACATTCAATTTCCTCTAACGGACTGATATATGACTCTGACAACAAAATAGATGGTTGTTTTCGATTCCACCGGGCCCACTTTCTAGACGTCTTCGTCGACCATCTACCTCCCAACATCGCACACTTTGGAAAACGACTGAAATCCTACAATGACCACCCAAAATCTGCTTCAGTCGGACTTCAATTCGAAGATGGGTCAACGGCCTTGTGTGATCTGCTTGTCGGATGCGACGGGATAAAATCGACAGTCCGAAAACAGATGTACGAAACTAAAATTGCGGAAGGACAACCACATCTTTCTGCTTTTGTTGATCCCGTCTGGAGTGGTGCATTCATTTATAGGTCACTCGTCCCTGCGGAACAACTTCGTAAGAAGAATAGCTCCAATAGAGCTTTAGAGATTCCTACGATTGTAAGTGGTTATATCTATCGTTACTCACGGCCGACTTGATATTTATTTCCTAACATCTGGTTTATTGGCAGTACTCCGGAAAAAGTCGAGTGAGTATTTTATCTCAATTAGCATTGAAGTTTTGTGACTGAATTCATCTCTATCAGCACCTCATAAGCTACCCCGTAGCAAGTGGGAGCATTGTGAACGTGGTTGGAATCAAGACCAACTGGGAGAAAGAAGATACTGTATACAAAGGACCATGGGTAACTGCATGTTCTGCCGAAGAATTCCGTGAAAACTATTCTGGATGGGAACCTGAAGTTACAGAATTACTTTCCGTACGCCTTCCATTATATTATTTATGTTGAGGTTGAATCGTGGTTGACGTTTGTATACACTGTCCTATTTTTCTACAGTGCGTAGGGGAAACATCCAAATGGGCCATTCACGCATTAAGACCTCTCCCATTTTGGGTTTCTGGAAGAGTTGCATTACTCGGTGATGCAGTATGTCTTCTTTTCCTACGACAAGGGAATTGTATTGATCAATTGTACACACTTTAAAGGCTCATGCGATGACAACCCATCAGGGTGCTGGTGCTGGCCAAGCAATTGAGGTATGTTTCCTACCTCCTTCAACTCATCTTACCTTACTATTTTCTTTTCAGGATGCTTTCGTACTCGCCTCACTTCTTGGTAGAACATGTGTCACCCGCGAGAACATCCCAAAGGTACTTCAAGCCTATGAGGCAGTACGCCTGCCTTTGGTAAATGAAGTTCTCCGTGGATCCAAGTTTGCTGGGAGGATGTATGAGTTTGACAGTTTTTATGGGGACGACTACGCTTCGCTTGCTTCAGCAATCAAACACCAGTGGGATTGGTTGTTCACTTCTCCACCAGAAGAGGCTATTCAAACGGCACTAAAGATGATACATGATGTACAACATATGGCCAGACTCTGACAATGTATATGGTTGGGATACTATTGTCAATCCCTGGTAGTATATCGGCTAGTACACGCGCCTGTCATCTTGACCAATCGGTTACGGTATGGACGCGCGAAAGCGGGGTTCGACTCCCCGCCAGGGAGGATGTTTTTTTTGTCGGGTTCGCTCTCTCTGTTTGCTCTTCGGCCTTCTTTTTACACGAATGCCATTTGTGTAGACGTAGATTATGAATTTGAACACAAGTGTTTATTTTAAATGATTATACAAGTAAGTAATGGGCCATGTCGATCACTGTTGTTGCTTGAGTTTCTGAACAAGCTCTGGGACAACTTCAAAGAGATCCGCAACTAGCCCGACATCGGCTACTTGGAAAATTGGGGCATCTGCGTCCTGTTTCGACACATTAGCTCAGTTCATTGTGCAAGCTTGAAAATTTCCTTACCTTGTTCACAGCAACAATCAACTTCGAGTCCTTCATTCCAGCCAAATGCTGAATGGCACCTGAGATACCCAAGGCCATATATAGTTCGGGAGCCACAACCTTTCCAGTCTGACCAACTTGCAACGAGTTATCTGCATAACCAGCATCAACAGCAGCACGCGATGCTCCAATAGCAGCACCCAAAACATCGGCCAAAGGTTCTAAGGTAGCATTGAAAGTCTCTGCGTTCTTTAGAGCACGACCTCCGGAAACGACACGACTGGCAACACCTAAATCGGGTCTGTCAGACTTGGTGATTTCAGTCTTGACATGTTGGGTTGGCGAATCAACTTGAATAGGTTCCACATCTTTCACTTCAACATCTGACCCTTCATCCGCGGCAGCTTTGAAAGCGGTCGATCGAACAGTGAAGAATTTGATTGGGATTGATGAAGGTGCTTTTACTGTAGCAATAGCGTTACCAGCATAGATGGGTCGGGTGAAAGTGGTAGAATTGGATGCACCATCGTGTTGAACTGAGGTGATATCTGAAACGGCAGGAACGTCGAGCTTGGCGGCAACTCGAGGCAGGAGGGACTTTGCGGCGGAAGAGTGTGCAGAAACGACATGAGTGTAAGGTGAACCGCTAGCGAGCAACTTCTCCAATAAGGGAGAGACGACTTCCGGTACTGGAGCAGCGTATTGAGGTGCCGAAGCCTGAAGGAGAGCATTCAAGCCCTTTAACCTGTCAATAAGAAAATTAACAAGGTAAGAGAACGCATATTGACATTGTTTGAACAGATAAATTCCCTCACTTCTTCGCCTTTGGAACAACAGTCTGGAGTTGTTCAGGGCCTCCAACAACAAGTCCAGTGACCTGACCACCTAATTCTTGGGCTGCAGCGAGTGCTGAAAGCGAACCAGAGTCGATAGCTCCGTCGCGATGTTCCAAGAAGACTAGAGCATGTGGACCAGCCGCTGTTGCATACGTCCTGGAGATGAGCCTTGTGTTGAATACGGAACGTGCTCTGAGCATTATTACAGACTTGAATGGTGGTGGTCAAGAACAAAGAGTAGGAGAGGACCCCCGACGGAATTGCAAGGCAGTCGGTATACTCCCGGCATTTTCTCCACCTTTTGGACCTTTACCGGTAGCCGGATTCATACCCATCGCGCCTAAGCGCCGTTAAACGCATCTTCTACCTTCAACTATATAGGCACATTTTCAACAATGCCAAGTCGTTTCCGATTACTATTGACGTGATAGTTGCTCAACATTAATCGTTAACATAGCTTTATACTGAGAGTATTTACTTATGCATAATTTATGCAAGGTCACGGTACGAGATTCTTCAGCTATTATCGTCATATTAATCATAATGTCAATTCCAAGTCATTTATTCTCCTAGTTCAAAACCTCAAGTTGTTTTATAGAATCAGAGAAACTCTCAATCAAATAGTACAGCTTACTATGACATTGCTCGATAGCTGATGTAGGACCCAAGTTGAAAATACAGTGCTCGTCCTCTACCCTCAGTGCTCAGTGGCTCCAACTCGAACTATTCTCCTTCTTTCACAATTACCGGGTCTGCCTAAGGAATTTCACAACTACTCTCTGAGGGTGGCATGAGGACTGCACGGTATGTTTTCAACCTTAATATATGGTTTCCTCATATTCCATGCAAGAGAGCAGAAGTCACCTATTGAAAATGGGGTGAGGGGATTACGTCGAACGCAGAATGTTTCACTATTGGAAGATGTACACAGGTATCCATCGGTCGATGGTAGCAATATATACTGTTAACTGGAACTGAGCGTAAACAGCTATGCACCCGTAACACACGGCAATGCAGCGGAGCTCACCCATGCAGTGAAGGCAGGCAAAGCAGGAGATGATGGTACTGTTGTTCTCCGTAAGTCCATGTTATCGTAAACAATGTGAGACTAATGTCTTTTGACAGTTGTCTAACATCAACTGCTAGATGATGATTGTGTCTATCTTTTTGATCCTCATGGTGCTCCAAAATTGACAACTGACAGCGGATTTTCGATGGGGGGTACGGGGATTTTTCAAAACATGAAGCTTCAAGACTTCATCGTGGCTCGTTTCACTGATCAACGAACTCCAGGTGAAGACATCATTTTACTCTTGATTATACTCTGACAATGACTGACCTTTCGCGGCCGCGGCAATGCAGTTCGACACGCCAGTCACAGGTGGTATTTACGGTCCAGGTACAACACCAATTGACGTGCCAACCTCACCGCATCCTATAGTAACATCCAGGGTCTTTCGACGTATCGTGGAACTGGTCACTAAGCAGATAACTGGCTTTTCGAGGCTTGAGGCCTTGAGGATACGCCCGACGAACTTTCAAGTTTGTAAGAGAATTTATTATCTTCTCCGATTACCCATGCAGATAAACCGGTGTCACTCGTGATGCATTCCTACTGTGATACAGCTTCATGGCTGTATATAGCATCGACATCGTCTTTCTCGCTGGTTACATGTTCTCATTCATTTATGCTACAATGCCTCTGAGTACTCACTCCTGGTTCTATCTTTCTATCCTTCGGTTTGCCTCTTTGATTGCATCTCAGGTCCAGCTCAATCCGAATGATTTTCTTATTCCTATCTCTATTCGTTCACCATACCTCAATGCATGGAGTAGAGGAAATTCTGCTATGAATACCACTGAGAGCTTCTGGACAGGTCAAGTGAGTTGGTCTATTATTTTGAAGCCAACATACTGATATTATCTAAGGGTCGTGCATGGATAGGGCACATAAGAGTGGATGGACAAACTTTTCAATGGGTTGGGGATGCTCCAATCAATTCGACAAATTTCACAGGGGTCCAGGTGACTCCGACGAAAACTACCTTCTTCTCGCAAGCTGGTCCAATGAATATTACGGCCACATTCCTTAGTCCCATAGAGGTGTGTCTTCTTTAAACAATCCTTCTTCCGACACTGCAACTCAACATCATGTTCACAGCCTCAGGATCCTGTCAAGCAGTCCCTACCATTCTCTTACCTCTCGTTTGAGGCTGTCTCAACTGATGGTGCTGAACACAGCGTGAACGTGTACAGCGACATCTACGGAGGTAAGCATATATTCAAGAATCATTGTATTGTCCACAGGGAATTCTCTCTTACGATCTGACTTTTTCTTACAGGTTGGGTGTCTACGAATGGTAGCAGCATCATCAACTGGAACACGACACAAAATGCGGGATCTACATTCCACACAATATCGCTGCAGACACCTCGTCCATATACCGAGCTTGATGACCAAGCAGAAGATGTGACCGTGTATTATGCTGCGCCATCTGTAAGTTTGTTTTCTTTCGAAGCAAGATCACAACTGTATGATCATGGCCAATAGTCACCCGGCCTCACTTCAGACATTGGGTCCAATGGTGCAAGTCCCCGCATCGTATTTGATAATCAAGGGTTTTTGACCAATTCAGCTGGTGAAGGATCTGGAACTATTGCTAAGTACATATTCAATTCAATCTGAGTTCAACTTACAGTAACTGGGACTTATTCCATTTTTTATCATTTTTGTAGTCCATTTCCAGTCTTCGGTCACGCAGTTGACTTAGGAAATATCACCCACACTGCATCCCCCATTGTCTGGGCTTTAGGGGTCGTCCGAAACCCGTGTATTCAATACACGACACCCGATAACCAAATACAAAATCGTAGTCCCTACTTCGCTTCTCAAGGAGATACCATTGATGAAGTTGTCAGTCTTTCCACCCCCCTAGGCCTCTTTTTCCATGATTAATATACTTACTCTGTATCGTCTATGGAGCAGATCGATTCAGTACTGAACGACTTCACCTCGGCTTCCCAACGAGCTGACGCTCTTGACAAGAAAATACTTGATGCAGCCTCGTCTATTACTTCTAACCCAGCTTATGCCGGTCTGGTTTCTTTTGCTATACGACAAGCTTGGGGTGCCTCGGAATTGACCCTATCTCTTGGTAATGATGGAACTTGGAATAAAAGTGATGTCAAAATGTTCATGAAAGATGTTGGAAGTAGCAGGTAAGTGATAGTCTTTTCTTGACCCATCATCATCTTTCTAAACCACCCGCATTCTCATTGGTATCTCATCTCATGGCTCTTTTATCGTTGTCCACCTCAAGACGAGTCAATGCAGTTGAGACACTCTACGCTGCTCTCCCCGCATTTCTATATGTCAATGCGACATATGCTGGGTATCTTCTCGCCCCTCTATTGGAGTATCAGGATTCTCTATTGTATGGTCAGCCGTATTCCGCAAGGGACCTCGGTAGGTTACATCGTCTCGACCTTCAGTGAAGGATACTCACGGGGATATTTTTCAAGGTCAAGCATACCCAATTGCCTCTGGCAATAACGCAGTCCATCCACAGGGCGTTGAGCGTAGATGTTTCAGTTGTCTCATTTCATGAAGTTTAACAACTGAGTATATTGGTATGGTAGAATCTGGAAATATGTTGATCATGGTTCTCGCCTATACACGTATAGCAGGAGATGGTACGCTCATTGATCGACACGTAGGTTTCTTCTTACATAGTTGCGAGAATGAACACTGATATTGTACTTGGTTATACAGTACAATTTGTTGAAAGAATGGGCTGATTATCTGGTCAGTAATACTCTTACACCAACTGACCAGTAAGCCTTCCTCCTAATTCATCTTTTATAAATGAGTTGACATTATCTCGTCTAACTTTTTTCGTTAGGGAAACTGCTGATTTGGAACGTCAAGCTAACCTAACAAATCTCGCAATCAAAGGTATCATCGGTATCAAAGCCATGGCAGAAATTAGTCAAGTGTTGAATCTGGCCAATGATTCTGTACATTATGATGTAACATTTATTTCCTGACTTTTCTGATACTAGCCAATTGTTAACCATATGTCTGCTTCCTAGAGTATTGCCACCAACTATGCCAATCAATGGCAGTCTATGGCTCTTTCTAAAGATCAAACACATCTTGTAGCAGATTATGGAGACGACGGATCATGGACATTGGCATACAACTTGTATGCAGATAGATTGTTGCAGACGCAACTTGTTTCGGACAGTGTAAGTCTTTTATTTTTCAACAAATTTGTGTGAATTTTTGAATCATTGTCTTGAAGGTTTACCAGCTTCTCACTGAATATTACAAAGGCTTGACATCTTCTTCAGTTGGTGAGCATCTCCTTCAAAAGTAGTCTCTTATAGTATACTTATTTGAGGAATGATAATTGTAGCTACTCTGTTTGGTTTGCCTATCGATTCAACGATTACTACCGCCTCAGCAAACTCAGGTACGCATATCAATATGAATATGCCACACTTTTGTATCTGTAATGACAATATACAGCATGGACAATGTTCACCGCTGCAGTAACAACCAATCCAGCTGTTCGAGATATTTTAATCAATGCAATTTGGGCTCACGCTTCAAACAGCAATAATTCAAGTCCATTTCCTGTTCAATACAGCCTCGAGAATGGTGTCGTCAATGGATTATCAAGGTATGTTTCACTCGATGTCAAAGGGTTGGATAATATAAGTTGCTGAAGGACCGCAATCAATACTTACAGCCCTGCGCAAGGTGCCATGCTTGCTCCTCTTGCACTGACGTGAGGTTCCAATCTTTATTCTTTGAGACTTTCTTTTCACGGTGACCTACTTCTGCAGTGTTCCCAATATCACTATCACTGTTCCAGCTGCGAGTAACAACAGTGATGGCGGCGGTGGAAATGTCACGCCCAACAAGAGTATCATTGGTCCCATCGTAGGCGGGGTCATCGGTGGACTTGCGCTCATCATTTCAATCATCCTGTGTATCTTCTTCTGGCGACGTCGTTCGACCTCTCGATTCCTCACTCCTGGTTCATATGAGAATTACGAACCAAAAGTCTTTGATATCACATCTACAGCATTACTAGACGCAGAACATGGTCCTTACAATGGACATGGTTCATCAACTCAAGTCGATGATGCTGGTCAACGTATCATGTCTTTTTCACCCGGAGCTCCAGCTGATCAGTGCCTTATTGTCGTTCCTTCCTCGAAAGCTATGGAAGCGATATCACGCAATAATGCACAAGCTGCAGCATTGAACCGTGCCCAGTATACAGATCCCGCTGGTGTATCATCCACGTCTTTCTCTGGAAACTCAGATAGAGAAGAGCGAGATGCTACTACAGATTTGCCGGCAGCCGCAGATGTGAGAGAGCTAAGAGATGAGATAGAGAACTTGAGAAGAGTGGTCTTGGGTATTCGGGTTGAGAGAGTAGATGCACCTCCAACATATGTGGGATAATCTCCCTTTCCCAAATAAATCCTGTATGCTTTCTCGTCGTTTGGAATTTATTATTTATCCTTTGTGATACCATTTTATTCTGTTAGTAGTCTACTTAAACCTTGCGATGCTTTACGTAGACCCGAAAATATGGTCTACAATGAACTATTGAGGCGTTGAGTATACATGCGTAGAACAACTATTAATCCGGTTGGTGCACCCCACCGGCTTAACCCCGCTACCGGAAGCAAGCAGTCCTCTTCCGCTTACACTGACGCTCAGGTAATCACACTTGATTGAATTCTTGACCTGTGCACTGCAGGCGGCTACTTCAACTAACGTACACTCACACTCCCAACTCCAATGTCATTGCAAGGTTTAATCTCTGGTTCTGAATGTGCCGTTCCATTCAACCCTCTCTCTCAAGTATTGAAGCATGCAGAAGGAGATCGGAGTTTGCAGCAGGTGAGCACACTTGCGTCCGTCCGAAAAACACCAATTCATTCCAAAATACTTCCTACCAGGATCGTGTCGCTGGACCATCCAGCTCTAGAGTGAGTTTATTTCTCCTATAAGGAAGAGAACCCCATTCTCAACCCAACATACGCAGTTACAACATCTTCCAAGTACCTCAGCAGCGCCAGCTTCTCAACGTGACATTGAACTTGCTCGACAATTCTTCGATGCTAATGGCCCTGGTCCCTCTGTTGGTGCAGGCCCAGCGTTCGCGGCGCCACAACATCTACCACCTGCGGAAATGCTGATGAGGGAGAATTCCCGTATGGGAACCCCAGACCTTAATAAAGCCTGGATCGAATCACAACAACCACGACAATTTATACCTAATGCACAGGGTCCTAGTATGTCGGCGGGATGGGCTAACGAGTTTACCCCTGGACCTAGTAGCCTTGTAGAAGCTTTGGCGCAGCACACTATGACTCAAGGGCCTGAAAGTTAGTCTCCTCCAGCCAAGATTATTCTAAATGCTAATTACTGAATCGTATCATCGCAGCATTCCAGCCATCTTACATGCAAGGAAGGATGTATGGCGGGGGAATGATGCCTATGAACATGAGTATGTACTCGAACTTCAGTCCCCCTTTGGAGATGTCGGACAAGGGCAAGGGCAAAAGTCGAGATGTGGACTTTGAGGCAGCTTTCGCGGAATTCGACAAATCCCTTGCTTCAACGAATCAAGCGCAGAGCGCTAGGATTGAGGAAGTCAACGACTCGCTCGAGCAGCTAGAAAATGCAATGAAAGATGCTACTCTCAAAGATGAAGAAGGTACCCCCGATTTCAAAGCGTCAGTAAGAGTGTAATTTGTCCTGCTTCTCCCGTGTTGATTTTTATGTAGTGTATGGGACCAACTTCAAAACTCTGATATCCCTCCCCCGAACGAGGATATCACTAAATGGGAAGCAGAATACAATCAGCTCATGTCGAACTATCGTGAAGGATTGGATTACGGCGAAGCAATGCAAGATGCATGGGAAGGAGGACTCGGGAACCTTGACGATAATGAAAATACCGTCCAATTTGATGATGAGGGTTTGCCAATACTCGGAGAATATGTATACGGTGCGTATTCATATCGAAGTGTCGTTCATCATCATCTCATTGGTGAGAACATAGAAAAAGAAAACAAGTATCTAGATCCGTCAACCTCCACGGACAGTCCTTTAGATGCTGCAAAAGCTCTGCTAGCCCAGAATGGATCACTTACCGAAGCTGCCCTCCTGTTAGAAGCGGCTATTCAGAAAGGTCAATTAGGCACTGGCGGGTACGAAGCTTGGATCTTACTCGGTGAAGTGCGCAGCATGGACGAACGTGAAGAACAAGCCATGCGCGCACTCATGGAAGGTGTCAAAATCGCCGAACAAGCTGGAGCGGCGGGTGAAGGAATGCTAGTAAGTACTACATTGAAGAGTCTGCGACTAGTTCTGACATCAGGATCTTCAGTCGCTAGCCATCTCCTTCACAAACGAGTCACATGAACGAGCATCACATACAATGCTTCTTAGATGGCTCTCATCACGTTATCCGTCACACCCAATCTCGCCCGCAACCTGGAAATCACTGACTGAATCAACATGGCATTCGCATGAACTTGTCACGGAAACCTTCCTTAACTTGGCACGGGAGCAGCATGTAGCAGGCCAATTGGATCCAGATGTTCAGATTGGATTAGGTGTTCTTTTCTACACTAATAGTCAATTCGACCGTGCCAAAGATTGTTTCGAAGCTGCTTTGAGCGTGCGTCCTGACGTAAGTTGAGAACGGGTACCTTTAAGGAGATCTCGCTCACGAATTGTTACAGGATTATCTCTTATGGAACCGTTTGGGCTCTTCGTTGTCCAATGGAGATCACCCTGAAGAAGCGTTGGGTGCTTATAGAGAAGCGTTGCGTATTCGTCCCACGTATACTCGTGCCATTTACAACGTTGGTGTTGCCTGTACGTATATGCCATTTGATTGATTTTCATCCGCAATGCTCAATTGATTGATCAATAGGCTTGAATATCGGTGCACACAAAGAGGCTGCTGAACATTTCTTGAGTGCTTTGGCTATGCAAGATAGTTCAGCCGGTGCAAAGAGTGAACAGCTCTGGTTCACTCTGAGAAGGGCGTTGTTGTCAATGGTAGGCTTGGATGAGCCTCTTTCGTTTTGTTGAGTGCTGATGATATTTTGAACAGGATCGTTCGGATCTGGCTGGGATTGCGAATACGAGTACTCCTCTAGATACGTTCCGCAAAGAAGGCTTTGATTTCTAAAGCACAGGTCAAGATATCGATGATGGTGCTGTGTTGGTGTGTACGATATCTTTCTGCTCCATCTGTATCTCCATCCATAGAGGTGTAAGTTGTCGATCGTAATTATGAGCCTCTTCTTCGCAAGAGTTTGAGCAGCATGTTTTTGGAGAGAGTGACATTTGGGACCCGTGTGATTGGCCACGGCTATTTTCATTGCGTGCTGGGTATCGATTTGGCGTGACTGTGATCGACTAAAAATCAAAATCTTACGGGCCGCGGTCGAGCTCTACGCTCTGATCATGAGTTAACAGACCAAAATGCCTACTCTTTGGTCCCCGTCGGAAGCATCTCTTGCAATCTTTTCTTTCGCTAACTACCACCACCATGTCTGAAGGAGGGGTCGAGATGTACGTTCATTTCTACCCAATTGCAAAAGTTTTGTTTCATTTAGATCGACACACTCAATTTACAGCCATTCTGTGCCCAAGGCTACTTCTGCACCTACCAATGTCAAGCTCAACAAATACTCGTCCTTGTTGACGCAGAACAAGGTGAGCATCGTACCTAAACTCGATTAAAGTTCGTCTAAATAACATCATTGCAGGCTCGAGGAGGAGCTCAGGCTATGTGTATGCTGAGCGATCTTTGATTCTCCTAGACGTTCTTGCTAAACTTTGCTCTTAGTGTATGCTGTCGGTTTAACGGAGGAGGATATGGACAAGCCTCAGGTATGTTTCCCCCCATTCCACCATTTGTCACCAGACTGCTAAAATTATTTTTCTGGATGTTCTAGATTGGTATCTCACCCATTTGGTGGGAAGGTACGGATAATCTTAGTTCTGCGAAGTATTGGTAGCACCTGACATGGATTATCACAGGTAACCCTTGTAACTCGCACTTGGTGGGTTCTATCGGATGTTTTAGTGTTAACACAGCGTGTCTTAAATCGTCTGCCTTTAGCTTGATCTCGCTCAGAAGGTCAAGGAGGGATGCGCTCAAGAGGGTATGGTTGGTCTCATATTCAACACCATTGGTGTCAGGTAAGTGGAGCCCAACAACCGAAACAAATATCTACTAACTCAAGGAACGATACAGTGATGCCATTACAATGGGTACTGATGGTGCGTCCTACATTTTATCTCTAATAGAAATATATATTTACATTAGTGTTGATCAGGAATGAGATATTCGTGAGTTGTACATACATTTCGGGAGAAGTTCAACACTGAATTTCTCCTTCAGTCTTCCGAGTCGTGACATCATTGCGGACTCAATTGAGGCGGTAAGTCCATTGAAATCGCCGTTTTCCATAGCGAAGCTATACTTACATATTTAACAGGTCACTCTTGTGCGTTGAATTTAAATGGAAGTTGCTAGTTATTTGAAACTGAGAACACACTCCACTTAGGCTCAACATTACGATGCAAACATCTCTCTTCCAGGGTACATTATTTGTTGATTATCCATAGCTCGATTCAACTGACCAGATTCACAGTTGTGACAAGAACATGCCCGGATGTCTCATTGCTGCTGTTCGCCACAACCGCCCCACTGTTATCGTTTACGGTGGTACCATTCAACCAGGTGTCCGAACTGTTGACTGCCCTGCTCTTGGCTACAAGAAGGGCGAGAACATGACTGCTGTCGATGCCTTCGAATCCTACGGTATGCATACGACGTCTTTTGTTGATGCGAGTACCAGAGTTGAAAAATATATGATTGAATAGGTGCCTTCACCGTCGGCAAAATTAGTGAAGAGGAACGATTCGATGTTGTTCGTCACTCATGCCCTGGCGCTGGTGCCTGCGGTGGTATGTTCACGTACGTCTTCCTCCTTTTCCGATCCAATATAGTTCAAAATAGGTTGATTTCTTTTTCACGCCGACAGAGCCAATACCATGTCAAGTGCATTGGAAGTTCTTGGCATGTCCCTTCCCTACTCTGCCAGCACACCTGCCGTCTATCCTGGTACGTATAATTTCGACCGAATTGTAAATTTAGAAATATACCGTATTCAATGATTGCCACAGAGAAAATCCAGGAATGTTTCAAAGCTGCTAAGTACTTGAAGAAGTTGCTTGAGCTGGATCTTAAGCCTAAGTGCGTCCTCGCCGTTTATTATCTCAAAGTCGGATTTCTTATATATGCATTAGGGATATCCTCACCCGACAATCTTTTCTTAACGCCATCACCATCGTCAACGTTCTCGGTGGTTCAACCAACGCTGTAAGTCGTTTCTTCGGCACATATTTATTGGAAACTAATATATTATCTAGGTCCTCCATCTTCTCGCCATGGCTCGTTCTGCAGACATTGACCTCAACATCGATGATTTCCAACAGGTTGCCGATAAAACTCCTTACCTCTGTGACCTCCGGTAAGTTTTTATTGCATCTCTTCCTTGTATGCTGCCAACTGATTGGGATGTTTCTACAGTCCATCTGGAAAATACGTCATGGAAGATCTTCACAAAGTTGGCGGTATTCCTGCTCTCGTCAAGTACCTTATCAAGCAAGATTTGATTGACGGAACTCAATTGACTGTCACTGGAAAGACCTTGGCTGAGAACTACGAAGATGTCCCTGAGCTTGACTTTGAAAATCAAAACGTTGTTAGGAAGGTCGAAAATCCTATCAAACCCGTAAGTTTGAACGTTTACTGTACATGTCGAGTTTTCTCCAATCACTCAAAAACTCATATCGGTCGAAACCAGACTGGCCACTTGACTATTCTCAGAGGAAACTTCGCCCCCGGAACCGCTGTGGCTAAGCTCACCGGAAAGGAGGGTAGCCGCTTCGAAGGTGTCGCCAAGGTATTCGATAGGTATGATCTATTGATTTGACACTGCCTGTTGAAACACCCCGAACTTATTCAACATATTCCGATAGTATCGATCCTTTCTATCCTGCTTTGGAGAAAGGTGAAGTTAAAGAAGGTCAAGTCATCATTTTCCGTTACCAAGGTCCTAAGGGTGCACCTGGTATGCCCGAGGTTCGTACAAGTGTACCGATTCTCAAATATTCTCAAAATTTAACTTTTTCTTCTCCCCCTGTTGGTTAGATGTTGGGACCTACTGGTGCTTTGATGGGAGCTGGTTTGGGTGGCAAGACTGCCTTGATCACAGACGGTCGTTTCTCTGGTGCTTCTCGTGGATTCATTATCGGTAAATCACTCTCTCCTTTTCTCCGCTATCCTGCTTTATTCATAATATTATACTTTCTTTCATTTATTCAATTCAACAGGCCACGTCGTCCCAGAAGCTATCGTCGGTGGACCTATCGCTTTAGTCAAAGATGGTGATAAGATCATCATCGATTCCGTCACAAGAACTATCAACTGGTTAGTTGATGAAGAAGAACAAGCTCGTAGGAAAGCTGAATGGGATGCTGTCCCCCATCCATTCCGTGAGAAGAGAGGTATTTTGTATAAATATGCTCGTGATGTCGCCGTACGTCTTTCCTTCTTTATAATAATTTGTTGCTATGTTTGACTAATCTATTGGAATGATACAGCCCGCCAACGTCGGTGCTTACACTGACTAGAGAGAGGATATCAAGATCAAAATCAACTTATAGATTGTAAGAGTTCGTGGTGACTTCTACGTTGGTGATCTTGCATGATTTTCTTAAATTTCTTTGCTGTAGAATTGTCAACACCCGATGTATGTGTGCCACGATAGTTTTGTTTTATTTTGCCATTCTTGAATGTATCACAAACAAAAATCAATGTACTTTTTCAAGGTTTCAAAGTTAGAACCGCCTCTTGGGAATTCAAGGACTTAGGACGATGCACCCTTGAATTGCTTGATCATAAAGAATAACAAGCACATTATGCATTATGGTTCGTAATAAGAAAAGTATATAAAAGCACAGTACGTTGAAACGATGCTTCAAGAACCTGTAAGTAATAGATGCATATACGTTCAGCCATGGTCCCATAGGTGGTCGTATAAAATCTGATAGGAAATCAAAAGCATAACTAACGATCTTGCAGTGATAGATCCAAATATATCCCCAGTAAAATTACAACAAGAGTCATCCCTGTTGAAGAGCCAAGGGTGCAGGTCAGAAAGGAGAACAATAGGATGGAAATAAGATAGACAACATACAATGAATGCCAATAAAAATAGGAAAACCAAGGTGTGGCATTGTCTTCACGTTTTCCGACCGAATAATGCTATTTTCGAGCCCATAGATCCGTCGACCATGCTAGCTGTTGTATCCCCCGAACCCGATGATTCCAACGACCCATTAGATTGCGCTACTCTATCACGTATGGTAGCAGGTGGAATTACAGGAGAAACAGGTGGAGATGGAGAATCAACTTGACTACTTGTAGAGTCAACGGGTGTGATAGTTCCAGGTCCGAATAATACAGCAGGTGCTGAGATGTTCATATTGTGACGTAAAGGAGGAGGGATGGGCAGCTGAGAACGAGGTGGTAATGGTGGAGGTGGTGGTTGGGTGGATGTTAAAGATGAAACTCGAGGAGTTGATAATGAGCTAACATTTCCATGTCCGTTATCGGACACGTTAGTATTGTCATCTTCTTGACCAAGGTTTATCATAGGTATGGCGGTACCATTAGGAGGATGAGGATGTGCCGAGTCAGGTTCATGTTTGACTACTGGATCTTCGAAAATTCTTTGCCCTGGAGCTGCTAAACCTTGGATAACAGCGGGGTCTGGAGGGATAACGAATATAGTTTGTTTCTTTGGAGGACCTAGGTATTCTCTATGTCCTTTGAATCCTGCTGCTTTCGCACGTTTTTCTCTTCGATGTCGTTTGTAGAAATAAATTATGAAGCCTATGATCCACGCCGCACCGACGATAGAACCTGAGATGGCACCTGCTATTATAGGAGTCTTGGCACGATGACTGAGTGAAATGACAAGGCCGTAGTTCGTTGTGAGTGTGGTAGGACGACGAGGAATAGGGGACATACCCATGTAACGAGGCTTCCTCTGATTCCGATACTCGAACTTCTAACGTGGGCGTAGCTGTTATGTATCCCATCCTTCAATGTTCAAACAAAGCACGGGGTCGTGAAATTCGTTATATAAGTTAGAGCCCGGCTACACCTTTCAAAATGGTGGAGTGAGTACCACCAGCCTCCATTTATTTGTCCTGACTAACTCACCAATCGACGGTTTTATTTTCGACGTTTTCACTCCTCCAAAATATTCTACCGGGGAGCACGAGGAAAGGTAGCAGAAGAGAATGGGAGAGGGATGGGTGTTGAGATGAGAGCCTGTCTCCGAGGATGACCTTGCAGTTAGAACATCAGATTTTGAAATCATCCTCCCCGCATAATTGTGTCACTGTGTGGTGCATTCAGGGCTGAAAGAGGGGCCGCGGGACGAGCATAATCTTATCTACATTATTCGTTCCCATCAATTAATTATGATCAACATAATAATGGCCACTTGTTCTTCGGCCATGTTATACGTACTCACTTAAAGTCGACGGACTTGAGACTTTAAACAATAGTGCGTCTCCCAAAGATTCGCTGAATTTTGATTTTCTACTTTGCAGGAACTCGGCAAAGTACTGTGAATATGACACTATCGCTGGGATATCCACGGTGGCCATGAGAGAGGCAACAACTCCTGCATCCTCCGAGTCTTGGACTAATTCCCAACAGTCATTCTACGCAAGTCTACCTCAAACTAGAATGCCCAATAACACTTCTGTCCTCAAATTCGCCGTTTGTTTGTTCGATGAAGTCGCAACTTTGGACTACCAGGGCCCAGTTGAACTTTTCGGATTCTTGTCCAAGAAAGCCTTGACAAGGAGGAACTGGTTTTCACCGTACGAATTCGAATTCACTTACCTTGCTCCTTCGAGAGATCCAGTCATCCCTATGTCTGGTCCCCCGGCTGTCCCTCATAAAGCTTACGGTGAAGTCGACGCAGGGGAGCAATTCGATGTTCTGCTGATTCCCGGAGGTACGAACATAGTTCTGACTGTCGCGAATAAGTCTTAATGAACCTCGATGATGTCTTTAGGTTTAGGAACTAGACCCAGTCACAGACCGGAATCCCTCCTTGAGTTTGTCAGGAAGCAAACACCAGGTGCAAAATATGTCCTGACGGTATGCACTGGATCGTACATCCTAGCCCAAGCTGGTGTCTTTGACGGTCGAAGAGGCACTACGAACAAAGCCGCGTTCAAAGAAATAAAGGTTCGTTCTTCTTTCCCTGCCGATATTCTCTCATTATATCACATTGATCACACCTGTCGTACAGAATGATACCGCAGGTCTACCTGTAACTTGGGTACCTAAAGCAAGATGGGTTGTTGACGGGAAATTCTGGACATCCTCTGGGATCACTGCTGGTAAGACCTCATCATGTAGTTTTCAAGGTTTCTGCGTTGAATGAGATCTTGATTGAATGGACAGGAATGGATATGGCGAATGCATTCCTCGAATTCCTCGTTGGAAGTGAGATTACACAAAAAATCAGGGGAATCGCAGAATTTAGTGCAAAAGAAGAGGGGGAAGATGAATTTGCTGAGTTTTATGGTCTTGTGTAAATCTGAATCTTTTATTTGGCACCAAACAGAATAAGAATCAGTTGAACAGATATTAATGTTCTAGATAAATCATAGTATCAGGTATACTCGAGCTCCAACTGCTTCAACAGATATGATCTAAGAAATGGAACAGGAAGAGAGAGAAGCAAATATCTGAGAGTTCAAACAAAAGACAGTGATAATGGCAGTCATCCGTCATATGTCGGGGGAGCTTCCATCCTCTCAACATGTACAATCTCTAACACAGTCCTTCTCAAATCGTCAATCTCAGCTCTCAACCAGGCTCTCATATCCGTCTGACCCGTTGCCTCAGTCGTATTCTCCGTGCGCACTGGCACTGTAGTAGGAGGATCCCGGCTTGAACTGTTTGAGTTCCCAGAGTAGGATGACGTCGAGACACTAGGACCTGCATATTGATCTCTATTTGAAGCTTCTGTCTGCGCAATACTCATCATCGCTTCTCTAGCTTTCGATGAAGGAACGACGACGAGGGGTAGAGCATTTTGAGATCTAGGTGAAACAGACATAACAAGTTGACCGGCTTGATCAACTTGAGTTGATGAACCAATTTCGGTATGATCGTGTTCGGCATCCGACGGAAATGTAGTAAACTTTTGTGGTTCATAGTTATCGCATGAACCAGGTTTGACGAATTGATTTCGGGAACGACGTCGCCAGAAAAAGAAACCAAGGATGATGAGGATAATGAGTGCAAGTCCACCGATAACCCCACCTACGACAGGGCCGACGATACTGGTGTTATTGTTGACAGCACCACCACCACCGTTGTTACTATTTCCACCGCCAGATGGAACAGTAATAGTCATATTGGCGATGCTTTCAGGATAAGATGATTGTAAAAAGGTATGCCGCATGAAGAAGAAATTATAAGCTCACGTCAGTGAAAGAGGAGCAAGCATAGCACCTTGTGCAGGACTGTAAGTCAGATTCGTCAACTTGTAAACCTCCCACTCCAAACATGAGGTTAAATCATACCTCGAAAGACCAGTTGATATGCCATTATCTATTCGGTATTGAAGAGGAAATGTTGAGTTGTTATTTGTTGAAGTGCGAGTCCAAATTGAATCGATAAAACTATCACGGACTGCAGGGTCGGTTGTCACTGCGGCAGTCAACATAATCCAAGCTACAGGATAATATAAGCTCTCAGAACTCCGAAATGGGTACGAGCACTGACCTGAGTTTGCTGAAGGATTCTGGAGCGAATCGATAGGCAAGCCGAATGGTACAGCTGTATTTATGATCCTCAACAATGCACTTGATTCCCCATTTACTGAACAAACTCACCCAGGGACGTAGATATCAAGCCTTTATAATATTGAGTGATAATCTGATAAACCTATGAAGGAATGGACATTAATATTGTAAACCAGAAAAGAAGAATATCATTAGTACTCACACCGTCGGAAACTAGCTGAGTTTGCAACAATCTGTCTGCAAACAGATTATATGCTAACATCCACGATCCTTCATCTCCGTAATCGGCTACAAGGTGCGTGTGATCAGCAGAAAGAGCCATAGACTGCCATTGATTGGCATAGTTGGCGGCAATATTCTGGACGAAGGATGGGTCATCAACAATTCAGCATCGGACAAATCAGGTCATGAACATTACCTCGTAATGAGTCGAATCATTGACTATATGCAACGCTTGACTGATTTCGGCCATGGCTTTGATACCAATTATACCCTTTATCGCAAGGTTTGTAAGATTTGCTTGTCGTTCTAAATCCGCGTTCTCCCTGCAAATAGAGATTTTTGTTAATCACATTCAAAACGAATCAAGTTAGGTGAGCTTACTGATCACTCGGTGTAAGAGTGTAACTGACCAGATAATCCGCCCATCCTTTCAAGCGGTTGTACTGCAGATGCAAAGGATGGTAAGACTTTGTTCAAGTCACGGACTGGAAGATAGTGATATTTACATGTCGACTGATAAGGGTACCATCTCCGGAAATCCGTGCATGAGCGAGAGCCATGATCAACATGTTGCCGGATTCTGTATAGATGTGATTCAAAAGATCCTGTTATTGATCATGGAGTGAAAGGAGACAACACCAAGACAAACGTTCAATTCCTTGCAAATGAGCTGCATTATTTCCGGGGGCAAGCGGGTATGATTCACCTGGAGAAGCATTTTTGATTGATATCAGTATACTCTTCTGTCATAGATGAATTTACAGTGAGCATACGACTTACCGAGGTCCCTCGCAGCGTACGGCTTGTCATAGAATGAAGAGTCCTGATACTCCAATAAAGGATCAAGGAGATACCCAGCATACGTTGCATTGACATATAAAAAAGTGGGGAAGGCTGCGTAAAGGGTTTCGACTGCATTGACTCGTCTGTGGAATAATATCAAAAAAACCCAATGGGCCGTTAGTGATAGTGTCAGAAATTATTCCCCAGAACGACGGTCCCAAAATGGACCATTGAAGTTTACTAACCGACTAGTTCCAACATCCTTCATGAACATCTTGACATCACTTGTATTCCATTCACCATCGGTTCCAACAGAAATAGTCAGGTCCACGGCACCCCACACTTGACGTGTAGCCAAAGAAACCAAGCTAGCATATGACGGATCAGAAGTGATGGTTGATGCTGCATCGAGGATTTTCTTGTCAAGAGCATCAGCTCGTTGAGAGGCCGCAGTGAAGTCGTTCAAAATTGAATCAATCTGTTTCGTCGAAAGTATTAAAAATACGCAAGTAACGGTGTAAGACGTCAATAAAACTCGCCATAGAGAAAGAGAAGAAGAGGAACTGACAATTTGATCGGTGTTAAATCCACGAGAGGCGAAGTATGGGCTGCGATTTTGAACTTGGTTATCAGGTGTGGTGTACTGTATAGAAGGGTTTCGGACTACCCCCAAGGCCCAGACAACTGGTGAAGCAGTTTGGGTGATAGTTCCCAGGTCAATAGAGAGTCCAAACACTGGGAATGGGCTGTAAGATAAGATAAAATAAAATTGATATAAATCGTGATACTCCTTCTCAACAGTAGAATCTATTCAATACCGACTTTGCAATGGTTCCAGATCCTGGTGCCAGAGAATCGGTCAAAAACCCTTGATCATCGAATTGGATACGCGGACTCAAAGAGTTCGAACCAATTTGTGAAGTAAGGCTAGGAGACTGTTTGACATTCAAGTTGTCATTTACCGTACAATCCTCGGATTGTGGCCTTGTGAGAATGAACTTACGGAGTTTGTCGCATAATACACAATCACATCTTCTGCTTGATCATTAAACTCAGTGTACGGATGAGATATTTGTTGTGTTATTGTGTGATACATCGATCCAGCCGTTTGCGTTGTGTTCCAAGTAACTATATTGCTACCATTTGCTGACACCCACTCTAGAAAATCAATGTCAGATCATGATACTCGACATTGGATACAATGGCATTTTCTTACCTGCACTAATATCGGTGTAGACCTGAACATCATGTCCCGCGCCATCATTTGAGATAGCTTCGAATGAAAGATAAGAAAAAGGTAAGGACTGTTTGACGGGATCTTCGGGCTGAAACGGCGGTCAAATAGTATTCTCTGCATGGTTTATTTGACACTCACTTCTATGGGGGTCAAAAAAGTAGCTGTTAAATTCATTGGACCAGCCTGTAAGAAGAAGATAGTTCTGGTCGGAGTCACTTGGACTCCTGTAAAATTTGTTGCATTTATTGGGGCAGCCCCGACCCATTGGAATAGTTGGACATCTACTCTCACATGCCCTAGCCAAGCGTTCGTCTTAGAAATTGTGAGTAGTTTGACGACTGAATCAAGAAAGCATAAGAACTCACTTGGCCATTCCAGAAGGTCTCAAACGAATTCATAGGAGAATTTGCTTTGATCCATGCATTGAAGTATGGCGAACGAATGGCGACTGGAACAGAGAAATTGCTTTCACTAAGCGGTAGTACCTGCGATGCAACCAAAGAACCAAATTGAAGGAGAAAATAAAACCATGAAATGACCAAAAGATGGCCACCAAATTGCATGGTGAATAGAATGGAAGGGAGTATAGAAGGGACAGAGAGTAGCAAAATCCAATATCGACGACGACGGGAAGAGTAGTCAGGAAGAGAAGAAAAGAGAAAGAGATTAAGTCAATGAAGGAGACAGCTGATGGAGGGAACAGGACGGTGAATTGCTTTGGGTAGTTGTATCCCATCTACCAATTCAAAAGAAGACTATTAGAGAAAGCTGTCCACGTCCGTGGAGAAGAAGAACCTACTGTGATCTGTCTCAGATAGACCTGTACTCGAGTACATCTCGAGACCTTACACAAACGAAATATCATCGCCAGCCAAATCGACACACAAGCTGCATTGCATTGTACTCAATGATTGTGCAATTCAATTCTAAGGCAGGCATTTGCTGAATATTGAATGGCCACTCAAGGCGGGCAGGAGTGCGAGTAAACAAGGTGACATGCTAACCTGCTTGAGTTGTCGATCGTTTTCACGATATGTCAACGAATCCTGATATCCAAATGATTGATGATGGGCCACAAGTCACATTCTATTTTGAAAGCCGGAGGTGAAGACAGTTCTCACCTTGTCAAATTCCATCGTGTGTTATCATATGTTCTTTAAGTTCTTGAAAGTCCAAGCCTATCACCGAAACGCTGATGAGTACTGCCACTGTACTGGTATCTACTGGTATCAGTAATTGACAGTCCGACTGCTAGACTGCAAGATGATCGATGATTGGCGTTCGACCGTAAGCATCCCCAGGGAATCCTATGTTGGACATGGGCTCTGCGAGCTTTCTCCAATGACAGCTTTGAAGTGCAAAGCCGTAACAACGTAGTAGTATCTAAAGCAAGACGAATCATATATTGAGATAGAAGACTCTGGGTCTCATCTCATATATTACCGCTTTCTACTAACGTTTAAAACAATTAGTAGACTCTGGGTAAACTTCGCAAGGGAATGTACTCTTTAGGTACTACGTATTGTGTTGAAAGTGGTGGGGAGATTGCATAATGGTCCAGGACTTGGGACATGATCGAGCTTGAAGTTGAGATGAATGATATTTTCAAGTTCGTGTCCAGATAGATCATCAAGTTGCATAAACTTAACGTAATTCACGTTACTATATGAGAGTAACCTTGAGTAAACTGGATATTGAAAGAGCAAAGAAAAGAAAAAACAGAAAAGCATCATCCCTCATATTCTGGAGGAGCTTCCAACCGCTCAGCGTGGATCTCTAACATTGCCCGTCTTAAGTTTTCCATCTCCGCTCTTAACCCTCTCACATCCGTTTGGAGAGATTCCTGTATAGGTCCTGGTGATTCTGGGCTTGCATTTGCAGGATTCGGGTCTGCACCACTTGAAGTCCCAGAATAAGATGACGATGGTGCACTGGAATTTGAGTTTTGAGACCTTATTAATGTTGTTTGAGAATTTTGCGTCATCTCCTCTCTAGCTTTCGAAGGAAGAGCAACATTGATAGGTTGTATAGTCCCACTTGTAGGAGAGGTAGTAGGAGTATCCGACAGGAAAGCAGTCGGCATCGATGTTTCGTAGTTATGGAATGAACCGGGTTTGTGGAATCGATACCTTGATCGACGTCTCCAGAAGAAGGCACCCAAGATGAGTAGCAGTATGAGCGCAAGTCCACCCACGACGCCACCTACAACAGGACCAACGACACTGTTATGATGACTGCTACTTCCGTCACTGCTGCTTCCAGTGTTCTGATTGGAGGGAGGTGGAATTATGATTGTTGTATTGGCAATACTAGAAATGAGTCAACAATACGAAGTAAAAAAAAAGAGAAATTACTATAACTCACGTTAATGCAAGTGGAGCAAGCATAGCACCTTGCGCCGGACTATAATATGTATATATAAATTCATGAGCAAAGATTGTTACTTGCGAGAGGGAACAACGAAAGGTGTACCTTGATTTTCCGGTCACTATATCATTATCAAGTCTGTATTGAAGGGGAAATGGGTTCGAAGGGTTTTTTGAAGCATGAGCCCAGATTGGAGTGATTAGGCTGTCCCGCACAATAGAGTCGGTTGTCACTGCGGCAGTAAACATTGTCCATGCTGCAAAATTATAGCTGTTAGCATATGTGGGGTGTTTACATAGGTAGGTAATGCTCACCTGAATTTGCTAGAGAAGTAGTGATTGTTGAATCAAAGGGTAAACCGAAAGACGTATTAGCTACGAATGAAAAGGGAGCATTAGAAAAGAGCCTAGCATCCACTAATTAGGAGAGTGCATACTCACCAAACGAAGACACAGTTAAGCTCTTGTAGTACTGAGTGGCAAGCTGATAGATCTAACAAGCGACCAAAGGTTGAATACGATTGTATTTCAAGATGAGATGATCCGTCACTCACATCGTCTGAAACGAGTTTCGTTTGCAACAACCTGTCAGCGAATAAGTTGTACGCCAACGTCCACGATCCATCATCACCATAATCCGCAACAATATGTGTAAGATCAGAAGAAAGTGCAAGAGTCTGCCACTGATTGGCATAGGTGGTGGCAATACTCTGTACAATAGAGGATTAATGAATGGTGATACACCAGAAGATTCAAATGAAGATTCAAAGTACAATTACTTACATCGTAGTGTGCGGAGTCATTGGTCTTGTCCAACGCTTGACTGATCGCCGCCATGGCTTTGATACCGACGATACCCTTGATCGCAAGATTTGTTAAGTTAGCTTGTCGTTCCGAATCTGCATTGACTCTGCACATGGGAAGAACATTTGAGTTCATCGATTGAATATGAATTTGGAAGGCAATAAGAGACTTACTGGTTGGTCGGTGTCAAACTATTGTTCACAAGATAATCAGCCCATCCTTTCAACATGTTGTACTACCCACCGCAAAATATGACTATGTATTCATGTTAATTGTGAGTGAAATGGACTTACATGGCCATTGATCAGAGTACCATCTCCTGAAGTACGTGCATGGGCAAGAGTCATGATCAACATGTTGCCAGAATCTATCGGATGTGACCTTCCTTTTCAATACTTGAAAATTAATACAACAAAAAATCAACTCACGCTCAACACCTTGTTGGTGGGCTTCATTGTTCCCGGGGGCAATGGGGTATGTTCCACCTTGCGATATGGTCAGTAGATATATATTTCAAATGGAGACAATGTATACTACCAAGATCCCTGCCAGCATAGGGTTGACCATAGGATGGTATATCTTGAGACTCCAATAATGGAGCAAGGAGATATCCAGCATACGTGGCATTGACATATAAGAATGCAGGGAAGGCGGCGTAGAGGGTCTCGACTGCATTCACTCGTCTGTCGATGGCCACGACCAAACAAGAAAGCACAACACCGATTGTCAGCAACGGGGTCTGGACAGAAAACAAGAACGTCACGTCACTCACCTACTGTTTCCGACATCTTTCATGAACATCTTAACATCACTTGTGTTCCACTGTCCATCAGTTCCGAGGGAGATGGTCAGGTCCGTAGCACCCCAAGATAGACGTGTAGCTATAGAAACTAAGCCAGCGTAAGCTGGATTAGAAGTTATGGCGGATGCTGCATTGAGGATTTTCTTGTCAAGAGCATCAGCACGTTGAGCGGCTGAAGAGAAATCATTCACTGTTGAATCGATCTGCGCAGTTTTCCGTATCCAGCAGAATATCATTAAGCACGGGTAAAAAAAATGGCATGCAGAAAGGAAAAGGAGAGAAGACCTACAATTTCATCGATAGATTTTCCTTCGGAGACAAAATATGGACTGCGATTTTGAACTTGGTTGTCAGGTGTGGTGTACTGAATAGATGGGTTTCGAATGATCCCCAAAGCAAAAACAACTGGCGAAACAGTCTGAGTGATAGTCCCCAAGTCAAGGGAATGCGCAAACAGAACGAATGGACTGTAAAAAACCAATAAGTCACGGTTAACTCAACACCGTCATGAAATTCATTAACTACCTACTTGTCAATAACTCCAGATCCTGGAGTGGTCGGAGAATTGGATAGGAAACCTTGGCTTGCGAACTGTTCACGACAATCGTTGGTAAACCCAATATGTGAAGTGAGCCCAGGAGACTAGTACAGCAACACTGTCAGTGATAATCGTTATTCTGTTTGAATAACAATAACTTACCGAAGGTGCAGCATAATAAACGATGACATCGTCTGCTATGTCATTAGCCTCGCTAAATTGGTGAGGTGTCTGTTGGACGATCGTGTGGAACGTGGAGCCAGCCGTTTGTGTTGTGTTCCAGTTGACGATATTGCTTAGATTCGAAGACATCCACTCTGCGAATGTACACAAAGGCCGTTAGATGAAACGTCCGATGTTTGTCATAAATTCCTCACCTGCACTGATGTCAGTGTAAACTTGTACATTATGTCCAGCACCATCAGTCGACACGGCTTCAAATGAAAGATAAGAAAAGGGTAAGGACTGCTTGACAGGATCCTCCGGCTGAAAGGATAATATAAGCGGATATAACATGGATCTTATGGAGACTAACCTCTATGGGGCTCAGAAAAGTAGCCGTAAAGTTCATTGGACCTGCTTGCAAGAAAAAGGTAGATCGAGTTGGGGTTAGTTGAGCTCCAGTCGAGTTCGTCGTATTTGAAGTCGGTATCCAAGATCCAAACCACTCGAAATATTGACCATCTACTCTTACCAGCCCCAGCCAAGCCATTACCTTAGTTCAATGTCAACATTCCAGAAATCATTTAGGAAAACTGTGCAACTCACTTGGCCACTCCAAAAAAATGGCCATTGGCTCATGGGAGCATTACCTCCGATCCATGAGTTGAAGTAAGGAGAACGAATCGCAACGGGAATGAAAAAATTGTCCGGATTAAGCTGAATCTGAGATACAACCAAAGGAGTGAACGAAAGATGGAGGAGAAAAATCAAAGAAATCCAAGAGAGTACTGAGAGACGGTCACCCAACATCGACATAAGAGACCAAAGTCAAGACAGGACAGAGCAGCAGGACCCGTAGCCTAGCTGAAGATACACAACGAGGGGGAAAATAGAACAGACCAAACCTACAGTGCACGAATGTCATAAACTTAGTATTTAGCCTTCGCGAAAGCACGGCGCTCAGCGCTGAGTTGTTTTAGGTCATTCTACGTGTGTCCCATCTATCAAGCGACTGGGGGGTTAATGACTGTGAGAGCAGGAGAACCTAGTGCCACCGGCTTCAAAGTTGGAATTTGTATGACTGAAGATCTTCCATGAAAAGGAAAAAAAAATCATTCCCAGTCAAATAATGGATTGAATGAGTCTCGTCGTAGTCAAGTATACCATGCAGTTGACTACCAACCTATATGTTCGCTGGGTGAGTTACGGTTAGGGATAGCAGGACGAATGGCTTACCTGAACACATGTTAGCTATAGACGATCAATCGCACGATTCGGATATGTCGAGAGTTCCGATTCTGAGGTCAAGACTCAGTACCCAAGAGAGAGAGGGGATATAATGATTATGCAAGGGCCGGTATTAGTTTAATATTTGTTGTTATTAAGAGTACATATACGAAGTTCAGCCTGCGCGAAAAAGTAATGGCTAAGATGAAAGTTGAGTGAGAGAACTCGTAATCTCAGAAATGGAAGCCAGAGACACCACGGGTTGCACGTGACTGAATACTTGATGGCCAAAAGCTTTGAAGGATCGCGAATCTCCCTACCTCGACAACAACTCGACAATGCGAACAATAATAGCCTTACCGCAATGTATAAATACATTATCTACGTATACTGTATTATACATAAAGATTCTAGGCATCTTGAAAGCCTGATATATATATTATAAATCCTAGATATACGACATTGAATGTCAGTTCGCCACAAAAAAAAGTGTTATACACAGCACGATAAGAAAAATAAACGCTACTTTGAAGAAAAGAAAATATAAATGAGAATAAGCAGCATATCAGAGACAAAGATCGACTTCAAAAAAGGAGAAAAAACAAACAAATGACTACATACTACTCGTATGTCCCATCGAAAGAAAAGAAGAAGAAAAAATAAATCATCCCTCGTACGTTGGAGGAGCTTCCATCCTCTCAACTTGGATCTCCAACATCGCTCGCCTCAAACTCTCCATCTCGGCCCTCAGCCCTCTCACATCCGTCTGGAACGATCCCTGCGTTTCAGGTGACACCGGAGCTTCAGTTGGAGGATCCCTACTGGACCCATTCGAATTCCCAGAATACGATGACGATGGAGCACTAGTAACATTTGAATTTGAATATTGCGCCCTATTCAATGCTGCAGCTTGTGAATTACGCATCATCGCTTCTCTAGCTTTGGAAGAAAGAACAACAGTTACAGGTTGTGCTGTTTGACCTGTAGGAGAAGCTGTCATAACAAGTTGACCAGCCTCGTTGACTTGAGTTGATGAACCACGTTCTGCTCCTCCGTATATATCATTTTGTGAATCAGGTGGGAAAGCGGTGGGTTTTGGTGCGTCGTAATTAACATATGTTCCAGGTGTGTGGAATCGATACCTTGACCGACGTCTCCAGAAGAAGGTACCCAGGATGATCAGGAATATAAGTGCAAGTCCACCGACAACCCCACCTACAACAGGACCCACGATACTAGTGTGATGACTACCACTAGCAGCGCCGCTGTTACTGTTCCCAGCACTAGCACTGGACGGAGGTGGAACTGTGATTGTCGTGTTTGGAAGGCTACAAATTAGAATATAGATGTGAGAGACTTGGCCAAAATCAAGCGAATCATGAACATACGTTAATGCAAGCGGAGCAAGCATAGAACCTTGCGCTGGGCTATTAGGGTTCGATCAAATTCATCAGTTATATTGTCGATTACGATGTGGAAAGCAGTCTGAGAACGCGTACCTTGACTGACCAGTGACGACGCCATTATCAAGTCTGTACTGAAGAGGAAATGGTGTTGAATTGTTGTTGGTAGAAGCATGAGCCCAGATTGGATTAATGAGACTATCTCGAACGACGGTGTCGGTTGTCACTGCGGCAGTGAACATCGTCCATGCTACAAATTCACGATTCATGACTGTCAGCATCTCTGAAAGTCTGACGCTGTAGGTAGGTAGATATTCACCTGAGTTTGCTAGGTTTGTCGTGATCGTTGAATCGATGGGTAAACCAAAAGGGGTAGCTGCGAACGAAAAGGTATTAAGGTATTAATGATGAAGTACCACATTCAAATTGTAAACTCACCAAATGAAGACGTCGCTAGACTCTTGTAATACTGAGTGACAACCTGATAAATCTAACAAGAAATGAAAGATTAAACCCCAGCACGCTGGACCGAGATGAACTCTCGCTCACATTGTCTGAAACAAGTTTCGTCTGCAACAACCTGTCCGCGAAAAGGTTATACGCCAACGTCCACGATCCGTCATCTCCATAATCCGCAACAATATGTGAGAGATCAGAAGAAAGCGCCAGAATCTGCCATTGATTGGCATAACTGGTGGCGATACTCTGTACAACAAACAGATAATTAATCAATCGTGAGACATCCGGAAAAGTCGGATTATGGGATTATAATTTACTTACATCGTAATGGGCGGAATCATTGACCATGTTCAACGCTTGACTGATTTCTGACATGGCTTTGATACCGACAATACCCTTGATCGCGAGATTTGTCAAGTTAGCTTGTCGTTCCGAATCCGCATTGAGTCTACAGACGAGGCCATAAGTCCTATTTTTGTAGTATCACTTCGAAAGCAAACACTCACTGGTTAGTCGGTGTCAAACTATTGTCAACGAGATAATCGGCCCATCCTTTTAGCATGTTGTACTGCCAGCCATAGAAAAAATATTAGCCTTTCATTCCTACCGTATAAAAATCCGGACTCACATGACGATTGATAAGAGTACCATCTCCAGAAATACGCGCATGAGCAAGAGTCATGATCAACATGTTGCCAGATTCTACAGAACATGATCTCAACTGTCAATCTTTGGGAAAGCCATACAACCAACAACAACCACTCACGCTCAACACCTTGTTGGTGGGCCTCATTGTTTCCAGGGGCTAGGGGGTACGATTCACCTGGGGAAAACGTTGATATTTTAGTAACAGTATTCTAATAGCAATATGAGTTACGCGGGAATACGACTTACCAAGGTCCCTGCCCGCATAGGGCTTCCCGTACGATGGAGCATCCTGAGACTCCAATAACGGAGCAAGAAGATATCCAGCATACGTTGCATTGACATACAAGAAAGCCGGGAAGGAGGCGTAGAGAATTTCGACTGCGTTAACTCGTCTGTTGATGATCCACAGTAACACAATCAAGCACGATGTGAATCGTCAGCAAAAAAAAAGTCCATACCTGATAAAAGTAGTCGGAGATTTTCACTCACCTACTGGTTCCGATATCTTTCATGAACATCTTGACATCACTTGTATTCCATTTCCCATCGGTTCCAAGGGAAACAGTCAGATCTGTGGCACCCCATGCTTGACGTGTAGCCAGAGAAACCAAACCTGCATATGCAGGATTAGACGTAATTGACGATGCTGCATCCAGGATTTTCTTGTCAAGAGCGTCAGCGCGCTGAGAAGCCGAAGAGAAGTCGTTGACCACCGAATCGATCTGCTCAGTTTGTGGTTTTTTAGTGAGAAAGCATTGAGGATGGATAAGATATATCAGTAACAGTTGTCATGGAGAACCCGAAGGGAAGAAAGGAAAAACTGACGATTTCTCCGATGGAATTTCCTTGGGAGGCAAAGTATGGACTTCGGTTTTGAACTTGACCGTCTGGTGTGGTGTACTGAATGGATGGGTTTCGGACTATGCCCATTGCCCAGACAACTGGGGAAGAAGTTTGAGTGATAGTGCCCAAGTCCACAGAGTGTGCAAACACAGGCCATGGGCTACGAAGAGGCGGGTTTGAAAAATATGAATCAGTCAAGTTTGTACTTTTACTCGATGGAATGCTCATCAAATACGCACTTGGCAATAACTCCTGATCCTTGATTTACTGAATTGGTCAGGAAACCTTTGCTGTCAAACTGACCACGACAATCGGTGTCAAACCCAGTCTGTGAAGTGAGACTCGGGGACTGCATCACAATTGTTAACGCCAATCCTTGCAAAATTTGAAGAAAAATTAGCTTACGACTGGCGCAGCATAATAAGCAACTACGTCATCTGCTTGGTTATTAGTCTCGCCATATTGGTGTGGAGTCTGTTGGACGACTGTGTGGAACTTAGATCCAGCTGTTTGCGTTGTGTTCCAGTTGACGATATTGCTGCCATTTGCAGACATCCATTCTGCGCAAAAGCACCCAGGGTCAATCAAAAAATTCTTCTATGTTCGACCCATATCACTCACCTGCACTAATATCAGTGTAAACTTGCACACTATGCCCGGCGCCATCAGTTGACACGGCTTCAAACGAAAGATAAGAAAACGGCAAGGATTGCTTGACAGGATCCTCCGGCTAAAGGAGCCAGTTGAGTTGAATACAAAACTGGTCATTAAATGAACACTGACCTCTATGGGAGTCAAGAAAGTGGCTGTCAAGTTCATAGGACCTGCTTGGAAGGAGAAGATAGTTCGAGTCGGTGTTATTGCAACATTCGTCAAGTTTGTTATATTTGTCGGTAGTCTCCAACTACCCAAGAACTGAAAGATTTGCCCATCTACCCTCACATGTCCAAGCCAAGCCGTTGTCTGAGGGGGTGTCAGCGTCTTAGAAGAAAGGAGGAAATCCAAGAGAATAGAGTGCCAGTAACTCACTTGTTTGCTCCAGAACATCTCCCAACTGTTCATGGGTGCATTGCCTCCTGTCCATGTATTGAAGTATGGAGAACGGATCGTGATGGGAATGAAGAAATTGTTAGGATTAAGCTGAACCTGAGATGCGACCAAAGAAGTGAACGTAAACTGAAGGAGAAAGAAGGATATCCATGAGAGGACTGAGAGACGGCCACCAAACGACATGGTGGTCCGAGTGAAAGAGACCAAAATCACGAAAGGACAGAAAGCAGAAGGAACCGGGACCTAGACGAGATACACGATGAGGAGGAAAAGGGGGGAGATGAAAAACGACGGCAAGTGGGCTCAACCCATCAATGAACAATACTAACGGTGGAGGAAGGAAGGCGCTAGAAACTCGCTTTTGGTGATTGCATTTCAGCTAATAAGCGGTGAGGTTGATAGATGTGATAGAATTAGAGAAGGCTGTGTATGGCACTGGAGATGCAGGCCCCGTGGTGTGATTTCCAGCCCAAAGACGTGTACAGACACCGGCAACTCGTACGCAGTTGTACAGAGAGGTATGTTCGAGGGAAGAAGAGTGAAATCTAGTGACCCCGGTAACCGAACACCCCGAGTATTGCTGGATGTGCGTTTCGCCTTCAATCTTGGTTTCTAGCTTGATAGCGAGCCCAGTATACAATACATGACTGCATGTGGTACACATTGATTTTACGGCATATCGTCTCGATATCGTCCAACGACTCCGAACAATGTTGGATGGCCAGACGGACCGACTCTGTTCCGCAAGACCGATATGTGATATTGCGCAACGTTCTAGCTGCCGGTTTAGCTGGAATATGAATGGGCGAGGATTGAGTATCTGTAACGTTTACGCTCAGCGGTGATGGTTTGGGAGAGCTCTCACCGTTGTCAAAGGTCCATCAAGGATGCATATAGGCTAATGAGATAGATCATAGAAGAGCGCACGCTCCGATTATTCGCGGATATATCATAGAATTACTAAGGATTATGCAACGAGGCGTGTAGCAGAAAAGAAGGTAGATGAATATATGCGCGTAATCATCGGTGCTCACCAATGTTGAACATGTTCACTTTTGTATTCTGACGAATACATCCACTTTCTCTTCATATTCAATTTATTTCTCATGCTGAGAGAAGTGTTCTAGAAGTTGCAGCAGTTGTATAGCAATTTATTTCGCGAATCTCTCCGTGAATTGTTTAAGGAATACACCTTTATTCACCTGTTGAACAATAACATAGTAGGAAATCTGCACATCATAGTGAGATTCGTTGATCGGCTAGAAGCTGGAAAACTCACAAAACTAATAGTAACATACAGTAGCAATCAACGGAAATGTTACGTAATCAAAAGGACCATCTTTTGTCGTTTCAACGAAGCAGAGACAGAGTGGATGTCAACATGATGAGATGGTGGTAGTCAACCGACTCGTTGAACAATGGTGAAGTTGACCCGAAAACGCGTGTTAGACGCGCAATAGTGCGTGTCCCGATATAGAAATCATCCGTCCGAAAATAGACAAGAAGGTTGGTGAAAGCCTGAGGCCCGGGATGATGTCACTCGACGTCAGTTAGCATACTCCCAGGTCCACCCAAACATCGACTCTATATAAGACCACACCTCGACCCGAGATGAGGATTTACTATCTTTACCCACCACCGCCATCATCATGTCTGCCAAAGTTGAACTCGACCCTTACACCGCAAAGGCTCAGAATGACAATCTTTCTCCACATGAAAAGATCGAAGGCCTTCACGCCATCGTCAAAGCTGTAAAAACAGGGATGATGACTACTCGTTCTGCAGATGGTTCAATGCATTCTCGCGCCATGGCTCCTTCTGGCCGTGAGCTCTCAGTCCTGATATTAACAATCAATTCGATCTAACTTGTTCTTCTAGCACACGAACACAACCAAGTCAACCTGTTTTTCATCGCAAACAACGCTTCTCACAAATTCGACGAGATTCAAAACGACGATCATGTCAACGTCTCGTTCTACGATGAGAAAACAACCAATTGGGCTTCGTACTCTGGAGTTGCGAGAGTCTCTCAGGACAAAGATTTAATCGAGAAAAACTGGAGTTCTCTGTCAGTTTTTTTCACCCATTGAATTTGTTTTCCATGTCTGATGATTCGATGTACACAGAACGTCTGCGTGGTTCGGCGACCTAGGAGATAATGTTCACAAAGGAGATAGACACGATCCTCGTGTTTCTATCATAGAAATTATCCCTTCCGAAATTCGATACTGGGTAGCCACCCGCAACGCAGTGGGACGTGCTGTCGAAATTACATGGGGTGCTGCTACGGGAAAGAGTGCCGCACCTGGTGAACTCAGGACTATTTCTTCAGACGAGGTTTGCACTACATCGTTTTGCATTTTGCTTCCAACTCATTACCCTGAAACACAGATTCAGTTAATTCAAGGACTTCACAAGAAATAAAGCAACACTGACATGTATGATATCCCAAACCTTGTAATTGTATTCGGATTCTATTGTGAGAATGCGGATTTTTCGAGAATACCTGGTTGAACAGGCACTTTTATGGGTATGATATCATATATATGTACAAGTCATCGACACAATCAGCACAGCGTACAAAACGCAACATCGATCAGAACTAACTTAGCAGACTTCAGTGCTTCAGCTATCGTCTACACGACCATAGAGAAAAGAGACACATTCAAGACATTTGCGATACCGTACAGAAAATATTCGAAGAGGATCAATGGTGGGTCGAAACAACGTCCGAAGTCCGAGGGCAAAAAATCGTTCAGCGTATGATCAAAGCACTGATTGATGCATGCGCATCAGACTCGATGCGAGGGGAAGGACGTCCAAATGACGCAGCACTACCAAGAAAGATTAGTTTCGGGTTTGATCGAATGAAAACGAAGAAGAAACATACTTCACAGGTAAAGAAGCCGACCTCGAAAGTGGGCTTCTCGGGTCCACAAAATCAGTTGCAGACGTACGAGCACTTCCCACTGCGGCGACCAAAGTACGAGAAGAAGAGGAAGGAGGAGAAATCAAACTCGAATTCCTCACATGCATACTTGTGAGTCCCAAAGAATTCGTACGAAGGATTCCACCATTCGCGACTGAACCCGTTGAAGAGTCTTGAATGAAAGTAGTTTGAGTATTATGATTACTATCACGATCTTCGATGATGGCTTCGACTAGAGTATGAGATTGAGCTTCGTCAGGTGTGTTGGGACGAGTTGGAATGTTTGACTCAGAGTCTACATCCATATGCATCATACTAGTATCCATTCGTTCTTCTTCTGTTGGTGTTTGTTGATTCTGAGGTTGAGGTTGAGAGGATCCAGAGGTTTGACCACGAGGGGAAGAAACGGAGGGTGTAAATGGTCTGTGACAAGTCGCACATGCATGAATATGATGATGTTGTTGTTGTCGAGGTGAAACGACCGAAAAAGAAGATGGAGAAGAATGACTACTAGTAGCATTTTGTGATCTCATCTTTGCTTGTTTTTTCATCTTTCGTTCACGAGTAATTAAATAAGATCGTTCGGTTTGGACCTGTGCGTTCGCGTAAGTTTTCGTAAGTGAGCGAGATGAAGTCCCAATGACATTTCCACCGCCGCTCGGAGTATTCAGTGATGCCTCAGAGGAGGCATACGGTGCAATCGTCGATGATGCAGCCATCGGGGTAGGAATAGTGGAAGCACGAATATAAGTAGAAGAAACCAAACTACCCACATTCGGACTTGAAGAGTTGGATGTTTGAGTTTGGGATTGGTCTTGACTAGCGGTCAGGTAACTTGACGAGTTTGAACTTCCTGCATTCATTCCCGTTGTTGGTGAATTATGAACAGACCCAGAACGTTGCTGAGAGGTACCACCGATTGCAGATGAACGAGGAGTAGGAGTCATGAAAGGAGATCGTAATCCTCCTCCTGGGTTTAACCAAGGGTAGTTTGAAGGACTCGGAAAATAAGAACTCTCTGTTGACGCAGGTTCCGTATGAGCAACACTAGCTTTCGGTGTCCATCGTTCCATGATTTCTCTAATCTGAGGAGACTGAGAACTGTGATCTAGAACTGAATAAATTGAAGGAGGTGGTGGCTGAGGTAAAGATTGAATCGCCATTCCAGGAGATGTAGCGGAAGGTGTCGCATTAGCATCGCGTCGAAGAGGTGACAGAATTCGTCCTTGAACTTGACTGGTGTGTTGACGAGGAGTCGCGGGAAGCGAACATGTCCGAACACTCCCTTCATTCTGAGTCACGAGGGTGGGAGGAGAACTGGATGTGCATGCATTGCTACTTCTCGATCCTTCGATTTGTGTAATCATCGTAGGAGGCGAACTCGAAGTTTGAATGGAGTTCTCTGTACTAGAAGCTCTGGAACCCGGACGACCCCGAGCAGAAGTTTGAGGAGTTCGTGGTGGACTATCGTTACTACGACGATCTGTGCCACGCCCATCAAGAGACAAGTTCAATAACTCGTCTTCGATCGTAATCCCTGTGGGAGGAGATGAAGACGGAGACGAGTGATGTGAACGTGCCGTCAAAGTTCTTTGCCCTTGAGGCGTACTTGTTACAGGGACACCCTGACGAATAGGTCGGACCCTTGCTTTTTGAGCAGCGTGACTGGATTGTCGAGACACAGGGCTCAGGTTCTGCGCAGAATTAGAAGAAACCTGCTGTCCTCCTTGAGAAGACGTTGAAGCTTGCGGCGCAGAATTGGTGGACCTTGTCCCATTATTTCTATTCTGACCAGCAGCAGCGCCGTTGTCTTGGCGTGCATCTGGAGGAACAGCATTGTTCCCATCCGCACCAGGACCAGGGGGGTTATTGTTTCCTCCTCCACCGCCAAGGTGGTCGTTATTCCCGTTCGCATCACCATCCGGAGGATTCTGAGGAGCAACAGCTCGCTGGCAGACACCTACGCGACCTTCGTTTTCATCCAATTCGACTCTATAAACGTCACCATGTTCCACGGCGTAGTCCCATGCTCGTCTTGCGTCTATGTTAGTATAATAGCCCCTGTGCAAAGCACCAGGACAATTTGCAACTTGAGGAGCTGCCTTCAACCTGTACGAATAGGAATGTCAGACCGACTTCATTCTCACTCAACACCTCGTCAAAATGGCTGAACCGTATGGCTTTCCTCATTGAATTCAACAAGTTGAAGTTGACAAATTATTGGAATTCGCGTATGACCCTTTCGTGACATACTACTTATCGTGATGTGAAAATATGAATGACTTACCAGTCGTCGTAAATTCCAGGTTCACGTCCAACAATAACAACCCAGGCCACTTTACGTGGACGAACCATTAGCATCCTCGACAGAGTCGGACAGAATGGGAAACGGGGGGAGCTTGAGATGTAGAGAGAAGGATGTAGTTCGAATATAAATGAGGCGACGCGTGCATAGCCGACTCGTGTAATAAGTTCGTGTAGAATTCAATATGATCCTAGTCAGAAATCCTTCGCTTCCGTCCAACTTTCTTCTATTTCGAAGGTTGTGCAACGCGCTCTGATTTGCCTACATCGTTCTCAGTACGTACCTTTTCCTTATATTTCTCGTTGTTGTCAGCGGAGAGATCAGGTAAAGAAAGGAAAGGAATTCACAATGATCACGGCTTTCGTCAACTTGGAACGTGGCTGCGGCATATGAGCGAATGTGCATTGAAAGGGAATGTGCGAGAGATGATTAGAAAAATCCAGTAATGAAGAAACTGAGAGGCCCAAGTACGGAGAAGAATGTATGAAGAACGAAGGCAGAGCAATGAGCAACAATTATAGAGACAAAATCTGACACATATCCCAATCCACCTATATTTGAAACATATCTGCATGACGTTATACTGCGATGTATCCACCCCGACTTGAGGTATGTCTAGGTCGGATTGCAGAACATAAATGGGAGACAACGTCCTGAAGCATGTACGGGACTTCTCTCCAGAAGTCTCGATGACTGTGTGAAGGCAAGTCATCAATGAAATGAAATGAAACTCTATTCAATCGAAGATCCACTCACGGAATCAAATCCATACCCGATGCGCCATATGTTGAATAGTTGTAGTACGCTCCAAGAGCAAAGTACGTGACGAAAGCAAGGAATAATCTAACACATGAAGTGACATTAACACACAGCTATCAAAAATGAATAAAAGTGCGAAGACTTACAATAGGAAGAAATACCCTATACCCGAGCCAACACTCTCAACTTCCTTCTCTCCTCCACTTTCTCCTCCGGAAGGCTCGTCATTGCCAGGAGGACCTGCGCTGAACTCACAGCCGGCGGGAGCACTCCAATCAACGCGCAGTTCTTTTCCATCATACGAAACGAATTTTGGATCATGAGCGTCTGTTGAACACAGAACATGGACAGTAAATGACTGCGGTACTGGGTCCTCTGTCGTTGAACTTGGGTATGAGTATCCTTGAAACGTTAGTGATAGACCCTTGTTTGGTGCTACAGAAGGAATGAAATAAATCTGATAATTCAAAACGCAATTGATATAACAGACATACATGATAGTGATGAAAGTTCAATGGCACTCCGAGTTCTATTGGCGAGCGGAATCACAGAAATAATCTGGTCTGCTTTTCCACTCTTAATATTTGTTTTCGTCAGACATGCTCTTGTCTCTAAAGGACACTAGATATCAAATCCGATGATTCAAATTTGGTATTTCTGAAACACTAGCGTATCAAAGCTGCATACCTGATCCTCGTCCGCGACGTCATCTTGCTTCTTCAAGTCTTCGCAGAGGTTAAACCTCACTGCATCACGCATCTTTGTAGGTGGGGTACCCCTCTCTCTCGATACCGTACGTTCCCCCGCCAACGCAGTCAAATCGTACCTCATTTCGTTCAAGGAAACTGTGCAATTAAATGGCTGGTCATCTTGCGCCCATGCAGAAGTGGAAGCCAGAGTCATAAGCAAGAAAAGAGAGGACACGAAACGTAGTGAATAGGTAGTTCTAGGGGCCATTGTTCCGAGATACGAGCAGGAGGGATCCTAAATGGTCGCAGCAGAGGTTTAGAGTGAAGGCGGATGTTGGACGTTTGTTGCCTTGGAATTGCCGCCTTGAGAGAGAACGCGTTAAGCAGCAGGACCCCATTACGTAAGACACGCGAGAATGATGGGACCCCTGGCAGGCTAATGAAGATAATATACTCCAAATACGCGACGCGTCATTCATCAAAACTAAAGTATCCCATTCTGCAGTACAAGGTCACTCTTTGACCCTTTCGCTCTGCCAGGATATAGTTTTCCACACCAGCTGCGTAAACCTATAACTCCTTTCTTCAGAGACTACCACCACCACCGCATCTCAACAACCACTACTATCATGGCTTCGTTGGAAAGCCTGATCCCACTCATCTACCATGAAAAGCAGCAGCCTGGATCGATGCTTTGTGCTCAGCATGCACTAAACAACTTACTTCGTAAGTGTGATGTCCAATACTCGAAGTCCTTACTTATATTTGTGGCGAATTGCAGAAGGAAACTATGTCAGTACAATCATCCAGGGTTTCACAGAATTCAGGTTCTCAATTTTCATCGTTTAGTTCACTGCGCCCGATCTTTCCGACATCGCAAAATCATTGGATACCCTCGAGGAAGATTATGATGAGGACAGACGAAACAGACACAGTACTAATATGGATGATACAGGTCAGAAGCTCCTATCCATGATAACTCTTGAAGTGAATACTCATCTTCTTTCTCGCTTCAGGCTTCTTTTCCGTACAAGTACTAGAACGCGCACTTCAAGTATGGGGGTTAACGTACGTGGTTTAATTCTATGGTATGGTCTATTCATACTCATTATTCTCTCATCAGTCTAGTTGCATGGCAAAGCGAAGCTATGCGACCAGTTCATGATCACCCTCAGTAAGTGCATCCGTTCCAGATGTACTAGAGATTATGCTGACATGATTTCACATCAAGGACCCAAATGGCATTCATTCTAAACTCTCAACAACATTGGTATACGCTGAGAAGATTTGGAAGAGTTTCACCTGACCCTGACCCTTCGAAGGATCCAGGAGAAGGACATTGGTTCAATTTGAACTCATCTCTACCAGCACCCGAACGAGTAGGAAAGCTGTATCTTGGAATGGTGCTGCAACAAGCAGAGTCTGAAGGTAATGTGCTGTCACTGGAGATCGGAAGTCACAAAACTAAAATGAACATTATGTACAAATAGGCTATTCGGTGTTTGCTGTAGTCCAACTCGATGCTCATGGACCTCTCGCTCTTCCCCGAACAGAGGCTGATGAACTCGCAGCTTCCATACCTGAATCAACTGCGTCATCCATTAGACCTCGCACCCAAACCCTCCCTGGCTCTTCATCCGCTTCGGGTATGGATGAGTTCGAAGATGAAGATTTTGAATTGCAAGCCGCACTTCAAGCTTCATTGATGGGAGAGTCTGGTCTAGGATCTTCAGGCTCAGGCTCACATACTCAACGTTCATCAACCACTAGTGCCGCTGTCCGTTCGCCTGTGACTGCTACCGCAAGGTCTTTCAGTGTACCGATAACATCTCCCGGAGAGAGCAGCGGCACAAGAACACCCATGCAATCTGTATGGCGTGGAAGGAATGAAAGAGTGGCATCCCCGGAGCCACAGTATGGCAACGATGATGACGATGATGACATTGAGATGCTTGCAAGTCCCCCTAGTCGATTCCCTTCAAGCTCTGCGTTTACATCTATACGCCCTCCTCGTCGAGCAACACGGCAACCTGACCCAGAACCGCTGGATCCAGTAGAAGAAAGTCGACGAAGAAGTGCAGCGTATATGCAACATGTTCTTCGACAGCAAGAAGAAGCTATGAGAGAACAATATGAAGAAGAAATGCGAAGAGTGGAGATGGGGTTACCGACACGAAGAAGAACGCGACGTGACGAAGAAGATGAAGAGTTGATGAGAGCGATAGCAGAAAGTAGAGCTTTGGCTGAAGCTGAAGGTCATGGTCAATTGGAAGACAATGACGACGAGGAACCTGTTTCAGGTCAAGAAACACCACCTGTTATTCCTCCCCCACTGACACACCTGGGGGAAGACCAGCATCGTGTTTACGATGATGATGATGCGGCTTTGCAAGCTGCTCTGAAGGCCTCGTTGGAAACTGTTCCGGAAGGTTTCAAAATACCTGAAACGCCTCCCAGGCCTCAACCCCCTCCTTTACAGCAACAACCAGCTAGTACTAGCCAACCTCAGGTACAACCTGCCCCTCAAGTAGAATCTTCCGACTCTATGGAAACAGACGATACTGCTTCGTCGGATGCTGAATCAAGTATCATCGCAGACGAGGCTCCAGAAGTGAGCATGGAGGAGATGAGAAAGCGTAGATTGGCGAAGTTTGGAATCGGCGGGTGATGAATTCAAGTTGACCCCTTAGGATTGAAGAAGGTAGTAGCAGCTCTTGGCATTGTCGCAATATATACTCATCGAGTATGCGGCTGAATCTGTATGTTTATGCCTTGGAGAGGATATTATGTTTTGTATTTTGATCTTGATTAATACCACATCATATACCTTCCAACAATTATCTGGTGAAGGAAGGGTCACGAACTTCACGGTGGAGGAAGCTAGTCTGCCAACTGTGTGTTTACGATGGATAGTTACTAAGACATCACGTGATCGCGTTTTTGATGATGGGGATAGTAGACTCCCGGTTTCCGAGCCAACTTCAACTAGTCTACTAGAATCAACTTGAAGCTTGAAGTTGCAACCTAACATTCTTTTTTCTTCGCTTTCAATGCGTAAGTCAGAATGATGAAGAATTTTCTATGTGCTGACAAAATTCCTAGTATCTGACACCGCAACAATATCAATGGCTTTGCCACCGTCTAAAACAACCTTCAGACGCAGACGATACTATCGATGGCCTGAATGTTCAGTCGTACTTTGACAGGCCGGGAGAAGGGGTCTCCAACAAACTTCCGATTTTACTTTGACTCCTTGCGGTCAACACTAGCAACTTAGTACTGAGTACTGAACAGTGGCGCTCTCGGGAGAAAGTTGCATCCAACTTGACAGTCTTTTCGACATTTATCGACACCCAGGATATTAATATCAGTAAGCTCTAATGTACCTTTCCTGCTGATATGCTCAAAAAATGGAAAGGCGTTCGAATCACGGACAGTTCCTTCCCAACAGGGTCACGATGATGTTCTATATCTGTCATCCTCGAAAGCTCAAGGTACAGACTGTGTCTTGGACCACATTCACTTGGAAAGGCATACATCCGCGCTGAATGACATGGTTCTCTACCGATACTATCGGCAAAACGTTGCATCTTTATGCCGGACATCATACTTGCCTCTTGAACGTTCTATAGACGTTCTTCCCTACCAAACGAACGCGTTGGACCGGTATTATTCAAACCATGTCATCGCTACTCGCGACTCCGAGAAGTGAGCCAATCTGTCACTGTCGCTGGGTATTCCCACAGCACGTTCGTTCTTTCAAATCCGAGCCAGTATCTTGGAGTCTTTCACCGACATTCGCATCGCAAATTCCAACATTCTATGCTACCCATGTCGCTACGGTTAGCACCAATGACAAACCAAAACCAGACAGTTGTCATCCTCGTCCGAAAATCTACCGGGATGCACAATGCTCACCCAACTTACCCGTGTGTTACCTTTTTTACTGATGAAGTTCTTTTAATTTACCATTGAGATTCACGCCGTAAATTTTCTTCTTTTCAGAAACCAGCAGAGGACACACCAATGAAGCCATTGAAAAAGACAACCGTTTCGACTTACCTTCTGCCCATTAACGCCTTTGTTTGGACCCGCCGTGTCTTCTATGATTATCTCCATCTTAACGACGACCGCGGTCCTTTTGTGCTTACGCGCTCCGACTTTCATTTACAAGCTTCCTTCCTATTCAACGTCGTTCACTTTCAACTCCATATGCACTATGTGCCGTGACCTGATCATCGCGAAGTCGCATTCAGCGGCTCACTCCGCTTCGACTTCTTGACCATTGCTATATTGGCACGAGGATTTTCCAATACATGTAATACCAGCCTTAATCTGGTTGATTGGTCCGCTTCCGTGATGTGAGTGCTCTCTTAACCTATGTTGTGCTACGGATTAAAATTGTTGCGCTTGAAAACAACATTTCTTATTGGCCAGAGATATCCTTCACTTGAACATTATTTTGTAATTCCTTCCCCTTGATTGTTCGGCAGGTCTTCGTTTATCGCCAACTATTATGACATGGCTCACTCCGGCTACACCATCCCAAGCTCAACCCCGCAGAAGTCAACATCTGATTGACAGCTCCTCTCACCGGATATCAAGGTTCTCCAGCACGTTTCGAATGTCCGGTCGAGAATTGCGCAACCTTCCATCCGACAATTATTTTACAAAAAATGATTACAAACGACGCTACAATTCATTCGCAATGTCCATCTTCGCATTACATTTCAACATTTCACCATGATGGGTCAGCGCATCCGAGCACGGCCATAGACTCGCAGCTTCCAACAGAGATGGTAAATGCACAGAACATACTACAAATCGAATTGTCCGTTGTGTTTCCATTTCAGCATGCCAATTTAATACGCCACTATACTGGTCCAACCAAGGCAATTAATTATGCTTGGCCCCAATATTTCCGACCAATTCTTTTTCTTGTTTTCTCAAATCCACATTGTCTCGACCTCGACGCCCATTTTTTTTGAATGTTAGGGCGCAGCTTCAACTTATCTCTTAGCGTTGACATCTATACTCGGACCTTCCAAATTTGTATCAGATCTGCCAACCTCTTCCTATTCCTACACCGCGCATCCTTGGTTGGTCTTAGGATGCTCAGGACTGGAGCACATGTAATCACTTGGCTTCCTATCTCTCCAGGCCACATTGAATTCATCCGTAACCACACAATCATTTCTTCAAACTTCGAGGGTCTCAAACTTTCAACAACATCTGCCATCTCCACTTTTCAACCGCCCTCATATTTGTTCCTTCAGCACGGGCCGCTGGGAACCTATCACATCTCCTGGATTCTAGATCTTTCGGATTCGAACGTTTTCATCTTTGGTGGCACAAAACACGGACTTGTTGTCGGATGGTATAATATGTACTTACGGGTGTCAATAGAAGTATCTCCATTGCATTAGCTCACCGATTGATACTGTCATGTGCATGAATAGTTAGTCTTAAGATGAGTGTCTAATGATAGTATCAGGATTTCATCGTCTTTCAACATGAGAAATTACAGTACTACTTGTGGTAAACCTTGCAAGCGGTACCATTGTAGAGGTTTTCAACGGAACCCAAGAACTTTGTGAGAACAAACGGTGAGCGAATTTGACAGAATCAGATGGTTGGATTAAGACTGGTTTGGAACGTTGACCTTGCATCATGATATACACATGCCTCACAAATTTTGTTGGTCCCTAGGGGTTCCCTTGCGAACAAAGTTTTCGGAGAAAATTAATCATGAGTCTAAATGTCATTGCCAGTGATTGAAGGACACTCGTACATTTCTGTTATTGGAGTGTACAATTTAAATGAGACAAACACATACTAGTCTACCATATGTATACGTATAAAACGTCTAAAATTACCAGTCGAAACGATTCCGCGGACGAAAACAGGCAGGTGTAAAAAATAACGTAAGAACGATGTTATTGTACCCACTGATAGTGGGAAAAAAGGAAGGTTAAGTGATATAGAAGTGTGAGCATTGTACTAGCAATTTAGCAGGACAAAAGAGACGAGAAAGCCGGGACCTTCACAACCACAATCAAGACGCGTCTACGCACGAAGCAAGTTCAGATTGTTTGCAGTGAGGACGGCCCTCATGGTGTGGAAACCCACGCGCATCGCGTGAAGGAAAGCCCAAATTATCGCAACTATAACAAGATGTTGTGATTAGGACTAACCATAATCAACAGGCAAGACGGAACTCACTAAATAAAATCGGAATCCAGAAGAGTACAAGCATTCGGTCATCTGTGAAAAAAATAGCACTAATGAGTTGACATTGAAACAAAAAAAAAGGAAAAACGCATTACGTTTCTTGTGCGCTCTGCGCGATTGTTTCTTTGCCGGCCTGTAAGCATACGAATTAAGTTCTTGCTCTGGTATGTCGGCGGCATCTTCATATCCAACGCGTCTTGATGCTGGTCTTTCAGTTGCGACTGTCGCATGAGGAACAGGTGTTGACGGAGCAGAAATAATACTGGTACTAGGTTCGCCGGCTTTTTCTGTAAGCAAATCCTCAGAGGATTCACGAGGAGTGTAGGCCGGTGGAGCGTCCGCGGCCTCTTCAGGTTGTCTTGCGTTCGCAGCAGACATAGTCATCCATTTCTCCCACATCGACTTCCAATCCTGTGCGGTAGGAATACCCAGCCACTGAGGATTCTTGTTTCCGACCTTCTCAGCAGTATCTCCTTCTCCTTCTGGATGATCTGGACGCTTCTCACCCCACAGATTGGAAAAAGCTGGAAGAGTCGTCATTGGAACATAAACGGGGAATACAGCCGGCATCTGGGGCAACGCGCCCCAAGCAGGCATACCTCGTAAATGTGGCAATTGCGGGAGTGGCAGATTGGGAATCATTCCTTGAGGATGTTGGAGTTGAGCAAAGGTTCGCTGTACCATATCAATGAGTGATGCCATGGCCTGCTTCTCATCAACTACTCCTGCTTCTGAACCCTTCGAATCGGACGCGGACGCTTGCGGTGTTTCAACCCTGGAATCTGCGATAGAGGAAGAGCGATGAGCGTGTTTGCCTTTCCGTCGCCGGGGGATTCGTCGTTTGAAATATGGGCGAGGAGCCACGTCTTCTTCCGAGCTCTCTTCTTCGACATCCGCCCAGGCACCTTCCTCCTCAAGTGTATCGTCCCATATCTCACTCAGATTATCAGAATTGAGAGAATCCAAGAAACCGGGTGCGATTTCCGTGGCAGTTAGTCCAGAGGCATTGACAACATCTGTAGCGGCGCCGGCATTGAGCAAAGAGCGAGCACATTCAGTTGACTTCTTTAGGCAAGCAACATGAAGTGCGGTGTAACCATTCCTATCACGAGCGTCGATGTCAATGTCATGAGATAACAAAAATGACACAACTCTTGAGAAGTTCAAGTATGTCGCGAGGTGCAACAAAGTCTGTCCGCTCTGAGATGTGTGCGATATGGCAGTCGACAAGGAGAACGTAGCTGACTCCGTCGGGACATCCAACACTGCGAGGAAGTCTAAGATCAACTGTTCGAAATCCGAGGTTTCCGTGGTGTTTGTGAGAAGGAGACGACGAATATCCTGAACACTCTGCGGCGCAGCGGCAGCCATTTGCATTGGAACACCGGGGACCATACCATGATGTGATTCATCAGGACCTGTCGTGCCTACGATGCGCATGGCGACGTTTCGGGCATCCTCGATTTTGCCCGTCATTTTCAAACCGACAACTTGAAGGGCGAGCTCCATCCTGCAGAAATAGAGTGAGTTAACACAGAGAAAGAAGTAGTAGTTAGATACACACAATGCACGATCAGTTTCGTCTGTGTAAGTGAACAGGCTGGGAGGGGTACCGTCTTCGTCTTTCACGATCCCGTCAAACCACACACTGACAACACCGGGGGTTGCACTGGGAGGTAACACGCAAACCAACGTGTTATCGCTCCATCGATGTGTTGCCGTAGATCTGGCATCGCCGAAGACACAGTTGAGTTGCATGGCAGGATGGAAATTCGCTCCGAGGACCGTGACTTCGATTCCGCCATAGGTAGGACCAGAGCTCGGAATAAGACGATGGATCTTGGGGGGTGGGAGACTAGTGACCGACGGAGATAGATCATGATTGAACAACATGAACGACATCGGGGGTGCAGATACGTTCAATGACTGTGCCGGATCAATGGAGCTTGATGTCGGGTCTGGTTGGAGGAAGGAAGAGTTTGCGAGGTCATCAAGTGAGATACCAGAACCGTCAATGTTCATTTGATTGTGAGGATCTGGCATAACAACATCATTAAATGCTGGTCCCACGACACTGCTCGTTGGTGTTGACATGGGTAGGTCGAAGGTAGTGGAAAGCAACGTTGCTGCTACATCGTTCGCCGCCTGCACAGGATCGGGTGCATGGATATTTGGAGATGTCGAGATCATAGGAGATGTCTGTACGATAGGTTGCGCCGGAGACGTGGCTCTCGTCACAACTGCAGAATTCAGAGCTGACGGAATTGCGGATGTCAAGGTTGAGGGAGTTGATCCTGCGCTATCACTATCAGCACGACGAGTCTTGTTGGTACGACCATTGATATCGTAAGGCTTCGTGCGCTTCCTGGAGCCAGTATCTGAACGAGCGCCCTTCCGTTTGTTGGAAGAGACTGTTTCAGAGACATCTTCAACTGTATGTTCCAAACTAGGAGAATTACTCCGTGCATTGTTCTTGTTTGCACCTGTACTCTTATGGTCATCTGTGATCATGATTGGGGGTGTAATGCCGGATCCAACCACTCGACCAGTGTTATCTAGCATGGTGAAATGTACGAGGAACCCAACCTTCTCGCGGTGGTGTCGACAGTAACACGTTATCCGTAAGGGGAGAATGACTGAGCCCGAGGAAAAATCGAGAACTTCCGGACAGTTGAATTGAACAAGATTAGAATTGTCTTCGTGAGGGCCTCTTCCTGGAATGACAACGACTTCATCTTGACCGTCCGGTTCCGACTTAGCTGGTCGGACTCTGGCTGCTAATTTTCTCGCCACTCTCTTCGCCTGTCAAATTTGTGATTGAGGTAAGTTTCCGGCAAGCAACAGATAGAATATGTCACGCACTTCACGTCCCTGACAACTTGTGCAACAGGATACTCGTGTGTTTGGAGGCGATGCGCATGTAATCTCCGTAGTAAGGTGTAGGGTGTCCTCAGGAGCTGCGTCTTCCCGTGATAATTAGTTCATGATAAGGTCGGTGACAGCTGCACTGCACTTACCAACTTTCGCTTCTTTCCTTGAACGGCGTTTGGTAGAGGTACCGCGTGGAAGCCTTAACCATTTCCAGCTCCCAACACGGTCATATTTAAGTGGTTCTCCAGAGGACGCGCTCGCGTGTGCAAGGTCAACGATGAGACGCACTTGCGTCTCCACCCGGGATTTCGTTCCGCCCGGGGGAATGGATGGAATCATGATGGGTAGACTAAAACGCTGTCAATATGTCGTCGGTGCAATATCTAGATAACTTAGACTGACTTGTAGCAAGATTCCTTGGGAGGATAAACCACACACTGATCAGTTTGAGGGTCTCTTCGGTCTGATGGCTCGGCTTGCAATAAGGGTTTGACAGATACGAACGAATGTCTTGGACGGGCGTGCAAGGTTGTAATATCCATTCCCATTGAGAAAGGCACCGAAGGAGAACGAGAAGGTAGGAGAGCGGAAGGTACATCGGGATCGGAATGGGTGGAGCTTTTACAGGAGGAAAAGGGGCAAGGTGGGTCAATTTTGGACAATGGAAAGAAGAGGAAGGCATACTCAGCGAGTTTGTCGTCGTGAATGATATCGTCAAAGTCAATACTCGACGGTTCCGACTTGAATGCATGTGCAAAGTGTGAAGGGTCGTTTATGAGGAAACCAGCTGGTGAGAGGGATTGACACCACGCGGCAAGGTCTTCCTGAGTAACGACGGGTTCTAGCGTGTCTGAAGAAGCGGGTGTTGCAGGTGAGGTCGGCGAGGGCGACCGCGAGCATGCGGTTGTCGACGACGAGGACATGAAGAGAGGAAAGTGAGATGAAACAATGAGGAGATGGGAGAGAGAGGTAAAGCAATTATATGAATCCTGGGCAAGTCAACACAAGCGCCTTCGATAGCAAATGCCAAATACGAACTGGGCGCCTGCCACATCTCGGGCATGGCCCACAATTTACAAAATCAAAGTTACCAAGTCTGCGCACATCAAATCTATTCGAGACTAGTTGCAATTTCTGAACCAAAACACTAAACCACAGCTATGTGCATAAGGAATAAAGTTGAAATACTGCCAGCTTCGGAAGTTCAAAAGGAAATATTTTAAGTGGCCAAATATTAATGAGCTCTGTTCCCACTCCGACATTAAGCGAACGTATATTACGGTCGATAACTCCGCTTCAATTTGAATCCCCGACACACGATACACGTGCTATCATCGACGCGCTCAAGTGGTCGAACTTGAAACCTTCAATTTGAACCTCGGCGTTACTCTCTACTTATTTGTTCTTCGACCATCATGAAGCGGGGCGCGGACAAGCAGATTACCAGGGAAGCTGGAGACGACGACGAGGTCGAGGTACGCTTTTTTCCATCTTTATTATTCATATTCATTTAATACCTAAGTTGTAGGATTTCCCAGAGCAAGGTTTCAAGAAAGCAAACGAGGATGCTCTAGCGACTCGCAAGTATGTCTCCTATCTGCTTTAAGTGACATTTTGGCCCGAATTTTCTTCCTGTAGGATCCGTGGTCTCCCCAAACGCTCATTAGCAGGTTCTCCTGCTCCTTCCCCCCCTCCTACTGTCGCCACATCAGAAGTATGTTCATTCAGTTATTTTTCTATATTTTCTGATTTGTTTCGGTACAGGAACAACCCAGTACAGCTACTTCAAAATTCAAGGGCTTCGGGGGTTTTGGCTCAGGCTCATCGTCTGCATTCTCATTCTCCCCTTCTCCCGCAACGTCAACGTCGACGCCGTCTATGTTTGGTTCAAGCACTCCCACCACTACATCACTTTTTCCCTCTGTCACTGCACCTTCTGTGTCAAACTCTGCATCTAATGCTACAAAAGCGTTCGCTTCTTTCCTAGGATCTACACCCGCGATTTCATCCAAATCGCAACCTGATGACCAAGAGGAAGGGCTTAAGGCAGAGACAAAATATCTTACTGCTCTTCGCGGTTTAAATGTATCTCTTATTGCGGCTATATCGAAAGCCATCGACGCAGATCCATTTCTAGATGTCGGTGAAGTACTGGAACGGTACAAACACCTTCGGATATCTGTCAAGTCGGAGTACGATGATAATTTGAAGAAACTAAAGCCCAAGCAAGCCGAGATCTCCGCATCTAAAGTTGGAGAGTCAAAACCATCGTTCGGGTTTGATACAGCTCCCACGAAACCAGCTGCTGCGATGCCTGCCCCTCCTGCCAGCTTCAGTGGTTTTACTCCCGTTAGTTCATCATCATCACTACCTTCATCGTCCTCTATTCCATCAGGATTTGTGCCAAAGTCTGTCTCAAGTGTGTTCGGCGGACCATCAACAACTTCTTCTGATGACAAGTCATCATCTGCATCTTCTAAGCCATTTGATTCAAACATATTCAGTGGTTCCAAACCACAAACAAGCTCTTCTGATGATAAGTCATCGTCCGCACCCAAATCCGCATTCTCATTTGGCCCTTCTGCATCCTCAAGTTCTACCACGAGTAGCCCATTTTCATTTGGGACACCGGCCAACAAACCAATTAGTGGCAACGCAACTGCCATTTTCGGTACTTCACCTCCCAATGCGCCTTCCATATTCTCGAGTAACCTGTTCGGAAAGTCTGACGAAGATAAGGACAAGTCCAGTAGCACTGCTGCTGAAAGTGCTGGTAAAATCTCTACATCTTTCCCTTCGTCCTCGTCTGGTATATTCGGGAATTCAAGCGGATCTGCGTTTGGCTCCTCTTCCACCTCAACTGGGTTCAATCTCAGTGGAACTAGTGGCTCTTCTTCCACTTCCAGTAAAACTTCCCCTTTCGGCTCATTCGGAACGTCAGGTGGAAGTACCAGTAGCTTTGGTAGCCCTGTAGGTTTCGGTTTCGGTATAGCAGGTGGTTCAGCCAAAACTACCGAAGGAGATTCTTCCACGTCGTTCCCATCTACTTCAGCGCCAAAAACATTCCAACCATTCTCCGCATCGTCTAATCCTTTCGGGTCCGTAACGAAATCAACAACAGAGAGTGAAAGAGCAGGCGAGAGTTCACAGGCTCAGAGTCAAGAAGGTACTCCTGCCGCTGAAGACGGATCTCGATTACTCACCCCTGCATCATCTGTACATGATATGGAAGGTGAAGGTGAAGAAGGTGAAGAGACCACGCATGAGATTAGGACGAAGGTCTACAAGATGACGAAAGGCAAGTCAGGTACACCGGAGTGGGGTGACATGGGAGTCGGTAAGTCTCTAACACCATTCCACTGATCTTGCTTACTTTCAGAAGAGCTCATGATTTTTGTCTTATCTTCTCTGCGCAATAACAGGCGTACTTCGGTTGAAGAAGAACATTGAGAACGGTACAAGACGCATGCTTCTACGGAACAGTAGCACTGGAAAGATTGTCATTGTGAGTATATTTTTATCCAAACTCCGAGCTTTTTTCTTCGTTCCATATCAGCTTCTGACAAACTAAAACTAAAACAACTTCTTTCCCTCACATGTCATGTCGAACAGAACTTCAACATTTACACGGGTATGAAACCAGATATCTCCAAGAACGTAGTATCCTTTATTGGGCATGATTACAGCGAACATGTCACCGAGGAGAACCGTGGCGCAGCGACTACTTACAAGCTAAGAGTTAAGACGGAGGCGCAAGCGCAAGATTTAAAGAATGCTTTGGATAGAGAGATAGAGTTCGTTCAGAGTAAAGCTAGCGATTGATATTGATTTCCAAATCCTTCCATCATTTCATGGCATGGCAGTTTTGGTTTCGTATCATGGATTGGAGTATTTCACGGGGGACGTCGTACGTCGAACGTTGGTATTGTGCACGCACGTCATGATCATGTATACTTGCATGTCTCTATTGTTATATTGCTCCCAGGGATGTGATTATGTTTGTATTGTTGAGTTGATGAGCAACAAAGAGAAGGAGAGTGGGCAATTGAGATTGAGATGATATGATAAATACTGACTACTTCTTTGTGTTTGAATGATTCTTCTACCTGGTTATAAACCTACAGTGCCACCATAATTTGTACGCAAGTGAGAATTTTGAAGATATGCATATGCAAGCAAAACGAACGAAAGGAGGAAAAGAATGAGAGAAAATACAATCCGATACAGTAAAAAACTCGATGATATCCGTAGGGTGATGAGAGAAGGAAACGAGGGAAAAAGTCTTTTAGAATACATTCATCTTATCATTTCCCGAAATGACTTTGCGCATTGTGCCACGTTGAATAGTGAACGAAAGCTTCACTGAGAAGCATCTCGATCTCATAGTCAGTCCAACCTTGTGTTGGCAGGGATTGGAGGAACATAATAATTCCCTAGAAACCGAGACATTAACACGAATTGTAGATAGTCAGAAATATAAGAAAGGCCGGACCTGAAAATCCATTTCGCGTAGTTTCTTGCTCCACCTCACAAGAAAAGCAGAGCAAACATACAAATGGAACTGAGAGAACGCATCCGGGCCTTCTGCCTGATATCATTGCAAAATAAGAAGTGAATAAAATGACGGAGAGATGGACATGAAAAATGCTCACCAGGTACGTATCCCACATTCGAATTGTATTTTGCACGCTGATTTCCCGCATGAGCAAGCAATTCATCCATCTGAACGCAAATTGCATGAATTCTACGTTCTCTGATTCCAGATGTGCAGCAAGTGGTGCTGTAGTACACGACAGTCATTGTCAGCTTCGATGATATCAAGTTGAAAACGAATGATACAAACGATCAATACGTGCAACCAATTCAGCCATTCTTTTCACACTCCTGTGAATACCAGGCTGCGTCGCGATATAATTATCTTGAATCCCATCAAGCAGTCGTGAAAGGCACCAGAATGAATCAGCCTCGATGGCATCGAGGATATTGGAAGGTAACAGAGCGGGGTCAAACGCTTCCGGATCGGAATCTGCAATGTTAAGTAAAGCACTATAAATGACACCGGTTCTCACAGTGAAATAAGGTAAGAATAGATACCGATATACGCTGACAGGAATACCTCGAAGAAAGGTGTAACAAGATCATTGATACCTTGTACATAACCACTGGCAGGATGACGAATAGCCCATACATATAAAATCCGTTCAAGACTCTAACATTGAGAGCATGTGGTTAGATAAACAGTTACTTAAAGACGAGCGTATCAAGAAACGTACCCGTTGTGTAGATGCCTGCATCCATAACTGTACTCCAGGCCTCGTACGAGGAACGTCAATTTCTATTTGATGCCATATTTGCTGGTCAAGTCCCTCTCGGTTTCGTGCAAATGCCAGTTCCACCAGTGATTGATATTCTTGTCGTTTGCGAGCAAGGGTGGATGCTCTCAGAGGAGCGGGGAGAGGAAGATAGCCCTAATAGAAGTTAGTTAATAATTCACAGTACCATATCGATATCCTACAAACCAGAAGAAGTGGCCACGCAACGGGACGTAGGTCACTAGGTATTCCATTCCATGATAATTTGCGCAACTCCGCTAAACCTATTGTCAATCGCCACTGTAATGTAGTAAATTAATATTGACTAACCCATGCTAACGTCCTCCTTCAATATACAATCTACAAACTTTTGTCTCCTATTTGCTCGTATTGAACGTTCTCTGAGGAGTTTCTCGATTTGCTCTCTTGAACCGAGAGGATCGAGTTGAACGTGCTCTCGAGCAGACGCATGGTCTCGCTTTGGCGGACGACGAACAAGATGTAATGGATCTAGTTGGTTGATGAGGGATAGGCGAAGACACAAGTATATGCACTATTGAGTACCATTAACAATATCATCGACATCGTCTCTAACTGTGCCTTGATCTTGCCTCGGTTTAATATTTTGCGTGGTAGGGTGGTGCTCTATAAGGTCCGTTTCAAGCTCACCAAGGATCATATCTCCTTCTACTTCAAGATCTCCATGACCTTCATGATGTTTTCCATGTTCATGACGATCATAGTCGGTATGATGATCAGCTGTCTTCTTGACATTTATCCATCCGTTTCGTGGAGCTTGTACGTCGGATTTTGGAGGGTATGAGCTTGGACTAGGTGCATGTAAATGGGTATAAGAAGATGCGAGTGTAGAAGAAGAAGAGTTATTGTTCTGATTCTGTGACCTTGGACTTGGGACCGGTTTGGGAGAAGTTGCCGAATGTTGTTGTCGTGTACTGGATGTAGGTTTCCAGGCTGAAGCAGCTGGAGATTCCGAGTCTGAGGCACTGTCCCAAGCATCATCTTCAACCCAATCGGTGTTCATATACGAGTTGAAACGACTAGAAGGGTTCAGCCCAATGTGCGGGCGAGCGGGAGGTGGTCTGGCAGCCATGGCAGGTGAAGGTAGGTTATAAGTGCATTCGATCAAAACTGAGTGCAGATTTCCTTCAATTCATCTATCAATTTATTGGCGTCTGTGTACTCGTCTGTAGAGTACGCAGCACGTAAGTACTAGCTAGGCTGGACACGTTGCATGTCCATTGTAGAATGCAAGGACGGATACAACATTCAAGCTTGTGATATGGGAACTACAAACGACAGAAAGTACACATTCGCTATGTTAGTTATTTACATGCAGTACACTTTGTATTTATTGTCAAGAAATTTGAACTTGAAGCAACGAATTCGAAGATGAAAATAAAAATATCAGCCAGCAGCTCTGTAAAAGTCCTCTTCAGACCATCCATAATACTTCTTCAATCGCTTGCCGAAATTCTTCAACATTACAGGATACAAGGTCGGATCAGGATGAGCTGCAAGAGAAAGAGTAAGACATGTTGTCATAGAACAGAAAAAACATCGTGGGTCTTACGCTTGTGGAAGGTGATAGGCTAAAGTGAAGCAGTGAGTCAGTCAAGGATGAGAGTAGTGGAGTTAGATTAGACTTACAAGATCACGGGGGTCAGGAGGATCAAAGCGAACACTGGAACCGGCAGTAGAAGGATCGTACTTGAAACCCATTTCGCGCATGACCTATTCCAACATAGATGTTCATCAAAGAAGAGACGACATTGAAAGTATACACGCACCTTCAAAAAATTCTCCCATTTCATAGGCGCACCCTTCTTCTCGTCCTCAGCAGTATTCAAAATTTGATGCATATAAGTTTTGGTCTTCTTGGTCAAATTCGAAAGGAAACTATGTTTGCCGCCTTTGGGTTGTTCTTCCTCTTCCTGAGTTACCTTCTCTTCCTTGCTTCTCTTGAACTTAGAGAAAATGCTCTTCTTCTCCGGAATAGTACCAAGCGTGGAGGGATCAGGTCTTGATTTGACCTTGGTCTTGGCAGCGTTAAACAACCCTTCAGTTTGCAAGTACTTGTGTGCAGACTGAGCCGTCCGTTCAGTGGGAAGAGGCAAGGAAACGGTAGACCCGAAGGGCGGGACAGAATTTTGGCTGGCGATCGATGCGGGTCGAGGATTTGCCTTCGGGGGGGACTTGGGAGTAGGAGGAGCAGTCTTCTTACTAGTTTGGGGGGACGTCGGAGCCGCAGGCTTTGAAGGTGTCGGAGCAGGAGATGTCGGAGCGGGTGCAGCAGCAGTCTCACCTGGCTGAGCAGCTTCGGCGGTCGCAGCAATGGATTTCTTCTTCTTCTTGGGCTTCTTCTTTTTCTTTTTCTTGGAAGAGGTAGCAACTTCCTCTTCATCGGAAACTTCCTCCACCGTTGCCTTGTGACTGGTTGGGCCACCTGCTTCACATAACTTGTTGGTAAATATTTCAACTAGATGATGAGGTGCTTACTAGTAGTTGTCTTCTTCTTAGCACTCGGGGTAGTAGTGGCACGAGCAGCACCGGGAGGTTTCTTCGGAGTATACTGACGAAGGGGCTCGGTGCGTCCAGCTGTCTTCAAAGCCGGATTAGCAGAGAACATGCGTCCTATAATTTGCAAATATTAGGAACAAGTGATTCCTAGCCTATCTCTCCGTTAACTTACCTCGCAAAGCACCCAGAAGCTTAATGAATGGATTACCCTGTCGATCTTTAGCCAACTCCTCAAAGTCAGCAGCATCACTTCTAGGATCATAGAAATCGGTAGTAGCGGCGGCGGCATCCATAGCCTCGCGGAACATGTCTCTCAACTGATCTTCATCATCAGTGTCGTACTCGCTCTCGGAGTCCTCAGAATACTCATCCTCGGATTCCTCCTCTGACATATCATCGTAGTCAGACTCAGCTTCGGAAGAATCTGAGACGGTTTGGAGAGAGGGCATTGAACCATCACTCTCTTCACCGTTGGTGAGGGCCAAGCGATTCTTTGTGTTACCACCTGACTTCTTGCCACGATCCTTGAAGGGAACGAGACCAGGAGGTTCGTCGGAGTCGTATTCGTTGTCATTGGTTTTTGCAGCTTTCCCACTCTTGAGTTTGACGGCATGCCACTGAGGAGTACGTTGAACATTCGCCAAATCCCATAGGTCATTGATCGTCTTTCCGGTGAGGGCATCATAATTCTGTAAACTACATAAGTATACGACTATGGATGAAAATGACGTCTATTACCAGATTTATGAATCTCCACATATTGTCCAAGACAGTCTTGGTCTTTGTCTTTTCCAAGGGAGAGATAATATCCTTGAAGTTGGCAACCTCCTTCGAAGCTCGCAAAGAGAAAATTTGCGCATCTACCCAATTTTCGAACGCCTCTGGCATGTGACGAGGTTCTTTCTTCCAATTGTCACTTCCACTAGCCAGAAGTGGACTTTCCATCATCGTTTGAACTTGCAAAGCAAACTTTAATCCCCGTATATGAGCTCAACTTGGGAGAGGATAAATAAATATAATAACCTACGTTCAAATCACCTAGGGCATCCCACAATGCTTGCGGGAACTTCTTGGCATCCTTCGGATTCTCTTCAATGGCCTCGTTCAAAATTTGCCATAGAATATTCTTCGGATAAGAGGAATGCGGAAGACATAATTCGACAATTATAGAGTCAAGGAACGACTTGTGAACAACTTTGAGCTGACTCCAATCGAAAATATATTCTGGCTCGTCGGGGTCCGCGCTCGTATTTTTCTTGAAGTATATAGAATAATGATCTTGGGGGGACGTGTTAACAAGCAATAGGCTATGACATACGAAAGACTCACCAGCGGTTGTCGCAAGAACTGCAAACTTTGCTTGACTGGCCTCGACGAGGACATTGACTGTATCATATAATACAAGATAACGCGCACGAATATTAACATTGGCCTTAAGCGCTTCCTTGATAGAGTCATCATCTAATCCTTCATCGTACAAATCTTGCAGAGTTTCTCCAATAATCTTCCAGGCAGAAGCGAGCATATAGTGGTTGTGAATCCTACACGATGTCAGACGTTTCGAAGAACCACGTAATCGCAAAGCTTACTTGGATGTGATCACCTCGGCAACGAAAGTCGCATTCTTGAAGGGGTCTGGGGGATTACGGCCAATAGGTGGTGGCTTACGAGCCTTGACCTCATCCTTAATCTTGTCATAAAATAAATCAGGATCTTTCAAGTCACTGATTTCGTCAAGATTTGCTGTAGGGGTTGTCACAAAAGACACCTTTGCAGATGAAAAACCTATCGAGGTAGAGCAAAATATCACGCGCACCAGAAAATTGAGATTCAGCCGTCTTCAGACAGTCATCCATTCTGAAGGGTACACCTAATGCTGTCTTATAACGCTCATAATAATCCTCTGCGATTGTTTATTTTTTTGAACATGATATAGAGCGCGATTTGTAGAGCTGAAATACATACCGGCGAGAAGGTCCAACTTTTCCCTACCACTCATCTTGGTCAATAAGAAGACCTCTCCTGTGCCCATCGCACCGTGCTTTCCGTTTCTAAGAACGAGAGCACGAGCAGTGGTTGGTCTCTGGCCATTCTCATCCCGTCTCTTGTGGTGCTTTGCAAAGACCTCCTTCGGACCTGTTGGTACGAGATCGCGAGAAGCGGATAGGGGAGCCTTTGGAGGCTTGGATTTGGGGGGCATGTTAACTGGTGTTTAGACTGCGAACCCCGCAATCAAACCGAGGTAGAAATACTATCTCAGCTTGGGGGGAGGTTGTGGTCAAGTTGCGTCTTCGAAGGAGATAAATTATTGATCGTAAATTGGCCTCGTGCCCTGTTTGTGCTTGTTGTCGCGTTCTTCCCACTTCTGGCCACAGCACCTTCAAGTTTTGTTGCCGCAAGTCCTTTGTCACTGTGGCTGCGACTTTCTCGTTGCATTTCCAAGTCTTGGGTGTTCAGGAAGACAATGAAAGATGCTCAGGACAGAAACGCCTTGTTTTTGTGATGCAGCGTCCCTTCCTCGCGTAACCACGTCTTGATTCACGTCTGCTCCCGAAGAACTTTCAGGTGAGTTCAAATAAAGCTTTGTCTGCAGTCGGACAGGGACATTATCTGCCTCACAAGCTGCACGGACCGACGGCTGACTTCATTCCAGTGCGAAAGAGCGTCCGTGATCTTTGTAAACACTGGAGTGATTTCCATGATTTATGCAGTGAAACGGTTTCGAAGCGCCTACCGTCAGGCTGTGTCTCCAAACAATCCTATAAAATGTGAGGTCGCATCAATGTGCTCTCTGTGTGCATTCGCCACCCGTCCGGTCACGATTTTCGTCGTATTTCTTTCTTTTCTCCGTTGAACGGAGCCCTTTCTTCATGTCGTTCTTTCGGTGTCTTTTTATTCTTCTTTCCTTTCATGCAGCCTTGATGGCTGCTGCTTTCAATGTCTCGCGTGAGTTCACTCTTTGCCTAAAAGTTGGATTGTCTGTTGCTGAACCAATTCTCCCTTTCAAAGTGGACGATAGTTCCCCACTGATATCGTATTCACCTCTCGGCGCTTGGATCGATACACCAAATGGACAGGGCCAGGGTTATTTCGATAAGTCACTTCATACGACAACACATCAAGGCGCAACTGCATCGTTCAATTTTAGTGGGACTGGTTTCTGGATCTACGGTGGCCTTAGTCCCGATTATGGAAGATACACCGTAACACTAGATGGCAGTCCTGTTGCAAATCTTAGCGCATTTGCATCTACGCTCACTCCACAGAAGCTGTTGTACGGAACAGGAGGACTGAGTTTCAGGGAGTATTCGATTGTTTTGACATGCACTGGGACGAAACCAATCGACATTGATTCTGTCATTATTCAGAGTCAGTTAGATCCAAAGTACGTCCAAAATCATCATATGCATAGAACGGGCGGAGGTTGAGAGTTCCGCAGTGGTACCATATCCCAGACGACACTAGACGACACCGATCCAAGAATCAATTATGGACCTTCATCTTCTAGTTGGGGTTCATCCAATTCTAGCATCTTTTCAAACAACACGGCCCAGTATGTCGGGATTATTCTCATATTCATTGGGCCTCCATTAACACGAGTTCTAGCTTCACCCAGGTCGACAATGCTCAGATGTCCTTTTCTTTTGCTGGAGAGGCGATAGCGGTATATGGTGGTTCTTCATTTGATCACGGAAACTACACTGTATCGTTGGACGGTCAGACTTACCAGTTTAATGGGGGTTCTAATAATCATTCGGCTTTATATCACCCAACTGTGAGTGCCATCATCCAGTCAGAGGAATTTTGAAACTGAAAACGCTCCCGACGAAATAGACAATGATGGTAAGTATAGATATAGTTGAAATAAGTTGGTAGCCTTTACTGATAACGTTATCAGTTTTTTGCGAACGGTTTGAATTCGCAAAATCATACTCTCACCATAACTAACTCAGCTCTGGGCGCAGCCAAGTTTTTTGACCTGGATTCTATTGTTGTCTACTCGGGTGGGAACAATTCAACAGATGCTGGGAATTCCAGCAGCAGCACGTATGCACTTTCCATTTGCTGAATCGACGATCATGCTCTAACATCGAATCAGCAGTGCTCCAAGTAGTAATCTTTCAAATGGTGCCTTTATTGGGATTGTGATCGGTGTCGTTGGTTTGATCCTTTTGCTTCTTGGATTGGGCGTTTTCTTGTGTATACGACGAAGACGAAGAAGGCAACGAGTTAAAGCTGAAGAAGAGGCCGCTGCTGCTGCTCGTCGAGTGCAGGACTCAGAATCTCCTGTTCTACCGATCCAGGACCCTGATTTAGAAAAGGCAAAAGAGGCAGTATCGTATCCTCGAAGTACCTTTTTCGAGACCAAGGAATCAGAGGAAGCGTTGGCTAATCTCTCTATTTTGGAATACGCCTACACGAAAGATCAGGCCGGTTTCCACCCTTCGAGCGCGTATCCCTTTGACCGCGATGGAGCCAAGCTGAACAGAAATATAACAACGAATACACGTTGGTCGCAGTCATCGTATACCACGGATGCATCGATTAGTTCAACAGATGAAATTGTTCTACCGGGTACACCGGCACCTCTACAACATCACAGACAGCGAAGTGTAGATTCGGATATGGGTTCTGACATTGACGACATCACTCGTCTTTATCGTCAAACGGTGCACGGCTCAGTCGGGGTAAGTGGATGATCTTTCTCATGGTCGTCGAAAAGTCACTGATGCTAGATGTTGCCTGTCCAGCCCGCCCCACTTCGCCAGTCACCACCTGGACGAAATACTGTCTATGAAGCGGAGTTTGACCATGTCCCGCTGTGATTGTTAGCATTGACTGTTTCTTGATGCGGTTTTTGATTTCTTTGGATTGGGTGAAAGGACGATTTTTTCTCTCAATGAGGACTATTGCCGGTACTATGACTTGTTTACGACAGAATATCAACGGGATGTATGTAGCGATACCACAAAGCTGCTTTTTTGAAATCAGTGGCCTGAGGCTTGTCCTGATCTTGAGACGGAGTGAAGCATCGCCTTTTATGACTTGAAACCGTGGGGGAGGATAGACTTTATTATCGGCGTCCATAGCAACTATGACGGCGCCTAACCACAGAGGCCCTGGCAGGGAGAATCAAAAAGCCCGAGTTCGCCTTTGGTTTCCTTTTCCCTCACCTCTGCACCGAGCACCTTTCTTTCCTTCCTCCCTTTTACCGCCCTTCTCCCCCTTCACTTTCTCCTTCACTCCACCACTCTCTTTTCGAGCTGTGCTCGCTGGATCGGACCACTGGGTTGTTCCAATCTCATACTCCCTCTCAGTCGAAGCAAGCCTTCTCCTTGAATCAATTCTTCCTTCACCGAGCATTTACAGCTCAAAACCTTGGCAATATCACAGTCTTTTGAATTTCATTAAACAATGGGCAATCTCATTTGGCACGAATACGCTCGTTACGTCTCTTTGACCGCTACAAGCTGTGAGTTATTTCTCTACAGTGATCGCCGGGGGAATAGGCTATGTCACTGTGATGTTGTCATGGGTAATACAAGTATGTCAACGACCGGTTTGGTAGCTGGTCTTAACATTGACATAGTACTATGTTCTTCTCATGCTTGGAGCAATCAACCCCCTCAGTAACAGAGCATCCATCACCCCCCGGTGTTAAATAATGAGCTCATTCTCAATTATTTCCTCAGATACAATTTGGGCAGCTTTCTTCGGTTTGTTTTTCAGAAAGTATTTCTTCGATTTTGTTGGCGGAATTGTTCGTAGCCCTGGAGGTATACAGTAAGTACCGGCTTAACCTGTCCTACTCATTGATATTTTGTTTACCTGTGCCCAATAGACCCTCACCGAGCGCCTCGTTCATTGTTGCTATCATCGTTAAGGCCCCTGTCGTTCAAATTCTGTCAATGCTACTCGGTTTCGTATTGCTCGCGCTAGAAATTCCGGCGCCCTTCCTCAAAAATACGGCTATCCAACGAAGCTTTATAGTCAAGATAATGTTGCTGCTAGTTCAGTTTGTCTTTGCAATATTGTATTACCAAGTGAGTTTGAACGTCTTATTTCGTATGGCAGTAGTTGACTTGTATGCAGGGGACGAACGGCGCTATATATTCCCTAGTAGCCGTTTGTTGTTACACGCGAGCTATGATGCTCGGTGAGATACCGAAGGAAGCGAAAGATAATAGAGGAAGAGGTGGGAAAGCTTAGCTGTGGTCTAAGCTTTTATCATTCGCTCCCGGGGGGAGCAGAGATTCTCAAAGAGATGGCTGGGTACATCGTTTCATTTCTCTCTTTTTACTTGACACTTGCTTCCCGTAGCACCACATTCCCTCATTCCTGACACACCGTCACCAGTCTCTTATCCCACTGAATTACCCCGCACGCCTCTCTGTCAGGATCCCCCTCGCATTTTCATCCTCTCAATATGGTTGTTTTGCGCGTTTTTCCTCTCTCCAACTCGATTTGTGGTTCTCTTTAAACGGGTAGATCCTGCATAGTCTCATTTCGTTTTTCCTTTGTTGTATTACTCCTTTCCCCGCTCAATTACAGTGCTCGAGTGCTAGAACAATGCTATTGAGACCAAAGAATTGCTTTCTCGCATACTTATGCATATGAGTCTTCAATATACTTTTACTGCAATCTCAGTACTTTCGCGCTAGGTCGCCTGCCGTATTGTGATTTTGTTTCACAATGTGATTAGGCTCACGATTCGTCATGTCCTCGAAATTTCACACTAAGCCTGTATTCATTCACCGAGCTTGACTTACAAAACCATCATCTATGATCAGGCCATGTTCTCTCGCACACTCTATAAGACCCGCTCATAACAGTCCATCGATTTCTCGTCTTGTCTGCTACCGTCTTGGCTTTACCATAAACTCTCCCTCTGCGAGACCTAGACCTCAAACGATACATACCCTGATTACCACTGTCACTACCCGCCAACAATTCTATTCAACAGCTAGGATGGCTCCCACTATATATTCAGAAATCATCTCAAAGTTACCAGAGGGGTTTAATAAAGCGAATGAATCTGGGGATTTACTTTTCTTCCCTTCGACTTTGCATAAACATGCAGAGAATGGGGTAGAGGTATGTGAGTCCATGAGATCCATTCCAAATCTTCTGCTTTAACTGCTTTCTTTTTAATACTTTTTTTTCAATCATTAGTTCGAAATTCGATTATGCCCAGCTTTACAAGAAAAGCCAAATATACCTGCTCCGAGATTCGACTCTGAAGAGGATCAGAAGAAGGCAGAGTTACATGGAAAGAAGACCGATCCTTTTGCTCCTCCTTATGTCCCCAATTTGTTGATTGGGGAATTGAAGGATGAGGAGGAAGATGCAGAATATGTTGTACTGGTACGTCCATTTCTCCCATCGCAAAGCCCCAATTGTACCTGAAAAGCCTTGCTAATTTTATGTTACTTTGATTCTTGATAGTTCAACAAATACGCTGTGGTTCCGCATCATATACTGGTTGTTACCAAAGGTAATTTCGCTCCATTCGTTCGTTCATTCAACAATTATTCACCGAAATATTTCACTCCAAAGAGTTTCAATCACAAACTGCACCTTTGTTACCTCCAGATCTTGTACAAACATATAGACTGCTTTTAGCTGCTCGTGATGCAGGTAGAAATTTTTTTGCGTTTTACAATTGTAAGTTCGAGTTTAAGTTCTTACTAGTACCTATGCTGACGTTGGAATTGTAGGTGGTAATCTCAGTGGAGCAAGTCAACCTCATAAACATCTACAACTTATTCCTATCGAGAGTGATGGTGGTCCCCCAATAGAGAAACTTGCAAGGGAGTCACATCTAGAAGTACCTGGTAAGCTTCATCGAAAGGCACCGAAAGGTCAATCTGATATTAAATATACGACTTGCTGGGACAGATAAACCATTCTCTCTCACCTCTCTACCCTACGCAAACCATGTCCGTCGTCTCCCTTTAAAACTCTCAACTAATCAATCTATATCATCCGAAACCCTCTCACACGAACTATCTTCAACATTCCTCTCTCTTCTCGATTTATCAATCTCAACAATCCGTCATTCAGAAGATTACCCAACAGGACCACCTTCTTACAATGTCATTTTAACTCTAGAACATATGCATTTGATTCCTAGAAAAGAGGAAACTCATGTTTTGGAAGAGACGGGAGAGAGATTGAATGTTAATGCGTTGGGTTTTGCTGGGATGTTGTTGGTGAAAAGTGATAGAGAGTTGGAAGCTGTTAAGAAGGAAGGTGTTCCGAAGATTTTAGGTGGGCTCGGGTTGAAGAGTATTCATGATCTTCAGGTTAAGGATCTCAGTGCTGAGGCGGAAGATCACATTGCTCCATCGCTATGACCTGTCTGAACGTTGGGATGTAGACTGATTATATGATAATTACTTTGCACTTGCGCGTATACTCCAAAATACTCTATAATCTCTTCACAGTTGAGAGTCAGAAACATTTAGTACTGAATATATGTATCGCTAGTCCGTTATTCTCGAGCCTCAAAATTTTGAACTTAACTGTGTCTGAGTGCCATTCTGTGTTAATTGTTAAAACAGCAACGTTCGACTCTAGTAGAATTGTCTCTATTAAATGAAAGTTAAATACTATTCATAGTGAAGAAGTTATAAGCACCAATAAATAAAACAAGGAAAAAAATATCCGTATATCAAATCATGAAAAGTCTAAGGAATTATCGTACTCAGTGTTATACTAACTCAGGTTCTCAACCAGCTCCGTACAAAGCAGGTCCAGCGACGACATGGGGATCGATCAAGGACAAATTGTAGGGAGTGAGGAAGAGGTCGGAATCAGTAACAAGGACGAACCTGATGAAAAAAAGAGTGAGTTAAGGACGATAATTGAAGGAAGAACAGAGGATACTAACACAGTGCCGTTCACAGTTTGAATGGAATCTTCTCCATAAATTTGAGTATCAGGCTGGGTTGTAGTGGCAGATGTGTTTGTGACATTTGTTAACGGAGTATAAGTGACATTGAGTTGCGAGATCCAAGCAGCGAACTACCAAACAACGTGTTATTAAACATTGCTGCGGATGATTTTGGTGGAGACATACCTTTGGTTCTCCAGCGAGGGTCGTAGTGTTGTAAGCCAAGTCAGGACCAGCTTGCTTGCCTGGTAAATCCCAAGACAGGTTCACTGATTGACCAGGTGTCGTAAGAGCTGTTGCATTGGTCGTAATAGCAGGTACAGGTGCTGTTCCGTTAAAGGTTCCGTTTGATCCAGTCTGATAATGAAAAAAAATGATGAGGATTTGTACGCGTACAATGAACAATTGTCATGACATACCGTCGCATTCAACGAAGGGAACAGTTGCCATTCGACTTTTGGATTACTTGATGGGCAGCTGGTGATAAACCCAGCACCGAGTGTCCATGCCATGCTTTGAGTGATGGTCGGTATGAACCAGAACTGAATGCAGCGAAAAAGAAGGAAAACTGTTAGCCAA